>JAJHZJ010000009.1:3765000-4365000 GCA_023548195.1 Bettongia penicillata ogilbyi | reverse complement strand
AATGTGTTACTTTATTTCGCTTTGTGGTATTTATTTATTAGAGAGAAGGGGGAGTTATTAGAAGGTGACAGGGACAACCAAAAAAAAAGAGATGCAAGATAGCTCAGGAAGTCCAACATTATGCCAAAATCTAGAAGGTCAAACTTTAACCTTCTCATCACTTTCCTTGATCAGCGTACCTTACTGTTGCTTTCCCTGGAATCATTCTCCAGTGGTTTGCGCAATTTTAGCTATTTCATATTGACATCCTTATTTCTTGGGGCAAAAAAAAAGTGGTTTCTAGATGTCTGATTGATCCTTCCTGTCCACTTTATCCCGACTTACCAAAGATACCACTTCTCATCTGCCTTTCTCTTCCACTGTGCCCTCTATAGTGCCTGTTGCATCATTAATGTGTTTCTTTACATCTTATATCACTTCCTCTCTTTCTCCTTCTATTTTCTGGCATTCACTGACACCTGGCTCCTCCTGACTACCTGGACATCTTTTCTAGTGCTGGTTCCATACTCACTATGATTTCTGACTCCTGTTTGAGGATTCATAATGCCATTTGTTCCCAGTATATAGTATAAAGCCTGTTGCATAGGAGGTATTTAATAAATGTTTGCTGACTTGACTTTGCTGATTTGTTTCCAAGTGTCACTTCCAGACACTGCCTCCAATGACATCACTCAGAAGCCTCTCATCTCTGAGGTTCATCAAATCAAAGTTTTTTGCTCAAAACCAGATTCTGGTAGCTATTATATACAGACTCCTAGGACATTCTCCCTCTCTTATCAAAGAGTCCAGTTTGGGGTTCATGATCTTACTCTCCACCCCAAACTTTGCCTTCAGTCTAGAAGGTTTCAGCAAGTTGGGTTATGTGGAATACAACTGTGCTATAAGAAATGATGAACTCAGTGACCTTAGAAAACGATGGATAGAGTTGCACAAAATAATGAAGAGAGAAATGAGCAGGACCATGAGAACATTGCATGTAGTAATAGCAACATTGTTTTTGAAATAACTGAGCAAATAAGTCATTTTGACTGCTGTAATACCCAAATTAACTACAAAGGACATATAAAGATGTAATCTGCATCCAGAGAAAGAACTGATAAATAGAAGCATGTATAGAATAATTTTACATATGTGTGTATGCATGTGTATACACACATATTTGTGTCTAATGGGAGTCATCTCTAGGATGGGGGGAGGAAAAAAAGGGGGGAAAGGAAAAAAGAAATTTATATAACTTTATTATATATTTAAAAGGAATAGAACGTTGTATATAATAGATTATAGTTTCATGTGTAATCATCTTTTCTATTATACTGTTATGAAAATATCTTTTATAAAGTTAAAAATAAAATGAATAAAATAATTTTACAAATTATAAATATAATCTTTCATAATTTATTTTATATAAATAGATTTATTTATGTAAATATAGACTTTATATAAATATTATATTATATATACATATAAATTATATAATATAATTTTTAATAAATTTAATAAATTGTAAATTTATAAATTATAAATAAAATAATAAAAATTTTTTAAAGAAACTATACTGACTGGCCCTTTACAAATTCCCAAGTTAATTTCAACTTCTTGAAAAATCAGTCAACACTTGGTACCTCTACTTTCTATCTTCTCACTCTCTTTTAAATCTTCTGCAATCTGGATTCTCACCTTACTGTTCAATAGAAAATGCTCTCTCCAAAGCTGCCAAAGATTTTTGAACTATCAAATCCAGTATCCTTTTCTCAATCTTCATTTTTCTTGTCCTCTCTGCAACATCTGATACTGATGAACACCTGCTCCTTCTGAGGCCACTGCCTTCCATTTACTTTGAATTCATTTTTTTGTATTCTGATTTATTGATATGTTGTCTCTACCAGTAGAATGTAAGCTCCTTGAGGGAAGGAACTATTTTGGCTTTTTTCATTTTATTCCCAGCATTTAGTATGACCCATAATCTCACCCTTAATA
Organism: Bettongia penicillata ogilbyi; assembly: GCA_023548195.1. Lineage (NCBI taxonomy): Eukaryota > Metazoa > Chordata > Mammalia > Diprotodontia > Potoroidae > Bettongia > Bettongia penicillata. Next base: position 4,363,023 of record JAJHZJ010000009.1, on the reverse strand, counting down.
TGTACTTAATAAATGTTTGTGTCTGATCTATATGTAATTTGTATAATCAGGGATTCCCTGTTACCTCCCACCCTTTCCTCAATCTACTCTAGTTATGATAAATATACCTTACAGAACATGCCGGGAATAGGATTCTTTCCAGTGACACATCTGTAGTGATCCTTTCTGGAGAACATATGTGTTGTCTCAGTGCTAAAGAACCTAAAGCTTTGAGACAGATAGCATAACAGGCCCTTGAGGTCCCTTGGCAGCAGTAAGGAAGTGGCCGCTTCAGAAAGTCTCAGCCATTGTAATAGAAGAGACACCCATTTCCTTCATAGTCAAGGGGAGTTATCGTACCTTCTGGTGCTCTCTCTTCCCATCCATCCAAGTCAAGGCTCTTGTATACTTTGCCTGCAAAGGTGAGGAAGGGGGCAGTATCCTCTAAGGACAGGTGCCATAACTGACCCTAGCAGGAAATACAAACTTACTGCACATGGCAGCCAACATATGTGAGCTTGAGATTGTAGTCCAAAGGCCTTGCTGCCGCCTCTGATTTCTGTTTTTTTCCTAAGTATAAGTGACTAAACGGTGATCCTGAGAAGCATGTTTCTAGCCTCAGAGGTAATCTGATGGCTGTGAGAGGTCAGTGGCTTTGGGGCTCTTCACCCAGAACTGAGTAGCAAGAAGAGGACATTCTGCATTGGAAAAGGTGACCACTAAAGAGCTCCAACTCTAGCCTACCTTGTCAGAAGACACAGATTTAACGAAAAAGAGTACCAAGTCAAGTCAAGGGGGAAATGGTAGCTCAGTCTTCCTAATAAATGTTTTATATTTATATGTGCTAAGTATACTATCATCCTCTCCCATGAGAGTATAGCAGTAGTTGTAAATTACTTCTTTATTTTTAAGCTTTATTATTGCTCACTTGTGAGTCTTTATTTTTATTTTAACATTTCTTTTGTGTAGAGGAAATAAATATAGAGAGCACCTAGAGTATTCCCCTGCTTCAAAGAAGCACTAAGCATGAGATAAATCAGAACTTTGAGTTATTTTCCCTAGGGCTCTTGACTAAGAGCCAGAGATTTCTAATAAAAATGGCTGGCCCATCTCTTTAATGGCCAGACTCCCACCAGGACTGAACTTGGCATACATGCATAGATGGAGAATAGGGGCCTCTAATTTCCAAAGCAAGCAACTCTAAGATTTCAGTTCCCAAGATGGTGCTGACCAGGGAGCACCCTATGCCAACAAAATCATAGGTCCAGTCCCTGTGTTGATGGGAGCTGTTATCAGAACAATACAGATATTAATTTCTTCTCACTGCCTTCTTATCTCTTGGCAGTCTGGCTTCTGACTTCATCATTTCACCAAAACTGCTCTCTTCAAAGTTACTAGCAATCTGTTGATTGCCAAATCTTGTGGCCCTGATTCCTCAGTAGCCTTTGAGACTCATAAATCATTTTCTTCTCCTTGGTATTCCTCCCTATCTAGGTTTTTGGGACACTCTTCTCTCTCCTAATTCCTCCCCTACCTGGCTTACCACCATTCTCTGTCTCCTCTGCTGGATCTTCATCCAAGTCACACCTATTAACTGCAGGGGTGTCTCAAGGTTCTGTCCTGGGCCCTCTTCTCCTTTTCTTTTATACTATTTCACTTGATGATCTTATTAACTCCTATGGTTTCAATTACTAGTTCTATGCAAATAAACCTCAGATCTACTATTCCAGCCCCTATATCTCTTCAGACTATTGATCTTAAATCTCCAACTGCCTATTAGACATCTCAAGATGAATATCCTTTAGTCATCTTAAACTCAACGTGTCCAAAGTTGAACTCATTATCATTCTCCCTAAACCCTCCCCTTCTTTCTAATTTCTCTATTTCTGTCCCTATTATGCCATCTTCCCAGTCACCCAGGCTCACAGTTGACTCCACAGTCTCTGACTCCCCCATAAACAATCAGTTACCAAGTCCTTTTGGATATAATTTCCTAACCTCTTCCCTCTATTCCTCCATTTCACCTCAGATATTGACATCACCCAAGTGTAGACCTCATCATCTCACATCTGGACTACTCTTCCTCAAGTCTCTCTCCACTCCAATCCATCATCTATTCAAGAAAAGCTCATGTTTGACTTCCTTATTCAATAAACTCCAGTTGTTCCCCATTATCTCCAGGATCATATGTAAAATGTTGTTTGACTTTTAAAGTCCTCCATAACTTCACTCCTTCCCACTTTACTAGGTTTCTTACATTTCATTCCCACATATTCCTATTCAGTGACAATGGCTTCTTTGCTGTTACTGGAATATAACACTCTATCGCCTGACTGAAAATATTTTCTCTAGCTGTCCCCTCATTCCTGAAATGTTCTCTCTTCCCATCTCTGCCTCCTGACTTCCCTGCTTTCCTTAACATCAGCTACAGTCCTGCCTCCCGCAAGAAACCTTTCCCAATCCTTCTTAATCTTAGTGTCCCTTCTAAAATTACCCCCCAAATTTGTCCTTTATATATCTTGCTTGTACGTAGTAATTTGCATGTTTTCTCCCTCTGTAGATTGAGAGCAAGGACTTTTGTTGAGGCTTATTTCTCTTGATAAATGCTCTGTGCTCCACACTCAGTAAGTGCTTAATAAATTCTAGCTGACTAATTCACTGAACATTTACTTCTACAATTATAAAACTGATACATTTCTATTTTGGGGAGATGGGAGGATAGAAGATTGACCATGGACTGGCACAATCTTAATCATCTCCTTTTTACATATCAAAATAGAACTTAGGCATAAACAAGATAAAGTTTAAAAAGTGCAGGCTTGGGAGTTAGAGGTTCTGGGTTAGAACCCTGCCCTTGTCATTTACTACCCATGTGACCTCGGTCAAGTGACATAACCTCTCTGGTATTAAGTTTTTTGATCTAGAATGTAAAAAGCTTTACATTAGAGATTATCATCAAATGTAAGTTCCTTTAGAGGATAGATTTTTTTTCATTCTTTGTATTTCTATTCCCATAACCTAACAAAGGTCCTGACATATAGTGTATATACTCTCTGCCCCCTCTTCTCTCTCTGTCTCTATCTCTCTGTCTCTGTCTCTATCTCTCTATCTCTGTCTCTCTGTCTGTCTCTGTCTCTCTCTCTGTCTCTCTGTCTCTGTCTCTCACTGTGTCTCTGTCTCTGTCTCTGACTCTGTCTCTCTCTCTCTATCTCTATCTCTCTGTCTCTCTGTCTGTGTCTCTCTCTGTCTCTGTCCCTCTCTCTCTGTCTCTGTCTCTCTCTGTTTCTATCTCTCTGTCTCTCTCTCTCTGTCTGTCTCTGTCTTTCTCTGCCTCTGCCTCTGGCTCTGTGTGTGTCTCTTTTATACATAGTAGCCTCTTAGTAAATACTTACTTATAATTGATTGGTCAATTGATTGATATGACTCTGAGATCCTTTCCAGTGCTAAATCTATGATCTTATCTACGACTTTGGCAAGAAAAAAGTTACCAAAGAGATGTAAGGATAGATTTCTTTTAGCCACCTAAAAAAACACCACCATTTTTACACCATTCGCTACAGACCATTTCACTCACTGATTTTGTAGTCTTTGGACATCACGGTAAGTTAAAAATGAGAGAAGGATCAAACTAATCAATTACAGAACATATTAAGCACATACTAAATATAATATGTGCTGTATTAGGCACTGGAGGTAAGGGATGAAACAATCCCTGCTTCTGCAGAGTATCTCAAAAGTCTTAGTACAATTTTAGGTTTAAGCTATTAAGCATAGAACTATACTAAAACTCTTTGGGGAACCCTGTATAAGTTACATGGAATAAATATAAGGTAAATAAATAAAAAATAGGAAATTGTTTAGGATAGATAATTAGTCCTAAATTGAACGGATCGGTAGTCTTCAGGTTGAACAAGTGTTCTAATATATATGACTTTTTTAAAAATACATTTATTTTGATAACTGAATTTCAGTGTAATTGATTTGTTTTCTTGTTTCATTTTATACATTTAAAAACATTCTTTTGAGAAGGGGTCCATAGCTTCAATACAAGTAAGAACGAGGGGAGGATTTGGGGGGAAAAGATAATGAGTTCTGTTTGGGCCATGCTACAAAGTTTGTATAATCTCTAAGCTGTAAATGAGCATGGGCAGTAAAGACATCAACATGCTTCAAGTTTGTGTTGGACTTGATCTCCAAGACCCTTCCTAACTCTGAAATTGTAAGACTTTCTCACCAGAATCTGTCACACTCATTGTTACTGAAAAACCCAGGTGACCCAGGATATTGAACCAAGCAGTAGCAGACAAGGCCTCTCATTCAGTGGCTTTTATACTGAGATATTCAGGACTCCATTGCCCTGACATGAGACATGGTGGCCAACATCAGAATGAAGAAAGAATATGTGGGAGATGAACTATGCCCTGAAACAGTCAAAGTGAAGAAAGGGCAAGCTTAACACTTTTCAATAATAATAATTAATATTAATGCTTTAAGGTTTGCAAGACACTTTATATATCAGTACTTTTGATCCTTACAAAAACGTTTATGAGGTAGATATGATTCTCCCCATTTTATCAAGGCACACAGCAATTACTATCAGGCAGGATTAAAATTCAGGTCTTCCTGACTCTGAGTCTAAAACCACCAGGCTCCAAGTCTAAGACCAGCAGACCCTCAAGCAAAATCTCCTTTTAGGCTTTCTGCAGGCCAGGCCCCAAACACTTGACACATTTTGAACCCATAGGAAACATACATACCTATAAATTAAAACAACAGATTATTTGGCAAAAATGAAATAACTGGTCTTAACTAATTTTCCTTTAAGAAAGTAGATTGAAGGACCATGCAAATGCCAACAATAATACCTACTGGATTCTTTTTCTCTTGCATGATTCATACTTGTTTACCAATTAGATTTTGGGTCAGGACTTTTCTTATTCTTTGATTTTTAAAGGAAAAGAGCAGCTTTCTTGATTTGAAGAGTGCATATGTTCGGTGAATGTCCCAAATATGTCCCAAATGCAAAACCATCTCCAACATCAGGGAATGAGGAAATAAGGGCAGGTTTGATCAGCAGCTACACTCCATGACTGGAACATTCTTTACACAGAGCTGCCTGGTACAGTCTAGTGGCACATAACAGATTTAAGCCCAACCTCTCAGAGTCATTTCAACGCTAGAAGAGCAATCCAGATGGGGAAATAAGTATTTTATCAGTCCTGGGTAGACCTGGGAATTGATGGACTCTATTTGGAAAGTTATCTGGTAACATAAAAGAAAACATAAAAAAAAAACACCCAGACTCCCTCCATGCTTCTTAAGGGCAGGAAATGCTTTGGTTTTGTCTTTATATCTCCAGTGCCTAGCATAGTGCCTGGCACTCAGTAGGCACTTTAAAGGTGTTTACTAAATGAAATGTTTTGACCCAGTAATCCCACTATTAGGGTTTGATCAAAAGGAAGTTAATAAAGTGGGAAGGGATAGATCTATCTGTATAAAAATACCTTTTACTTGATATAACAGAAAAACTAGAGATTTTCTATATGTCCAAGGTTGAGGAATGACTAAATAAATTGGGGGATGGGAATTAATGGAATATTATTTGCACCATTAAAAAAGGACAAGTATGAAGAATACAAAGAAATACATAAAGACACACAAAATATTGAAAAGTGAATCCAAACACAGTAGTCTAGTTGACTCCAAGGAGATAAAAAATAGCAACAGCAAAAACTAACAAGTATAAAGATCAACAAGTCACAGAGCAAATAAAATGTTGATAAACTTTTTAGGCAAGGTAGAGTGTTTGATTTGCTTTTAACAAAGTGTAAATAGTTTGGAACTTGTGGTTTATGAATGAAACATTCGCATGAGAATTTTTTAGATGAGATGGAATAACAATTATAACCCACTCCCCCCGCAACCAGCACCACCATGACTACCAAATTAGAGGAATTCTGACATCTAAAGATTCAAGGTAGCATTCCTATTAGTAGGTCAAGAGATAAGCAACCTTTGAAATCCTTAGTATCAGAAATAGGACTAGGTAATACCAGGTGGTATCAGTACAGAGCTCAGGCAGGGCAAGAAAAGATGGAAAACAAAACCTGAAATGAAGGAGAGCATACTTACATTTGTGTTACAAAGCTTGTATTGTCGGTAAGCTCCAATGCACATGATCTCCGTAGATCGGTGAGGCTGAGAAAAGCTATGGGGTGGACGGAGAGATGGACGGTGGGATCCTCCACCAGGGCTACTACTCACTTCCATGCCATGGAATAGACTTGAAGCTGCAGGAAAACCCTGGACACGGGTTAAAGATGGCTGGTAAATTGAGGACTCTAAGGACTGGAGTCTGGGTTGAGAGCCATGATTGCCTTGGTAGAGATGCCTGCGCTGTACAGCAGGGTTTGCTGGGCGGCTGTAATGGGAACCAGGATCTGCTTCCCCATGGTATCTTTGATGCTGAGTTGACTGTCTCTGTCTTCGAAGCCTCTGAGGGGGTTGCCCAGTGTCTGTCTGCAATGGTAATATATATGGCGCTTTCCCATAGCCGTATTTTCCAGGGGCAATGGGACTTCTGTTCCTACTCCTAAAAGAAACAAAGAAGACAGTAGCTGAGATTTCTACAGAAATTTTGAGAAAGGAGATCAGCACTGTTCCAGGGAGGCAGGAAGTGGGCAAAAGAAAGAGCTTCCCTGGTGCACCTAGGAGTCCTTATCAGTAAAATGAATGGGTTGAACTGAATGTTCTTTAAAATCCCTTCTAGACCTCAATCTATGACCCTCAAGTATTAGATTGCCTCTCTACATTTCCTAGACCCTAAGTAAGTCCCTAGATAATAGCGCTTGGATTTATGAAGATTTGGATTCAAATTCTAACTCAGATATGTACTAGACTTAAAGTGAGTTGCTTAACTTTCCAAGTCTTAGTTTACTTGTCTGTACTTATCCATTTTATAGAAATGTTTCAGAGATTTAATGAGATGATATGGGTAAGGAAAACGCTTTCCAAACTTCAAAGGATTATATAAATGTGAGTAACTGCTTTTCCTCCTATTTCTGCTACTATCAATCAATCAATCAACATTGAAGAAACTACTATAAACTGCATTTATGAAGAAACTACAGTGCCAACCATTGTGCTAGGCACTGGCGATACAAACTAAAAATGAAACAGCCCCTCCTTCAAGGAGAGTGCATTCTATCATGGGCAAGAACAAGCACATGTATAAATACACATACAATAAATATAGAGAATAAATACAAAAAGACAGCCTGGTATAGTAGCCTTGGAACCAGGAAATCTTAGATTTAATTTCTCCCACTGACATATATTAGATGCATGATCCTCATTAAGTTATTTAAACCCCCATGATTGGGGTTAATAGATATGGACTATTTGTGCCCAACTTGTGGTAGGGTGTTGCAAGCTCCTATAGGTTGGAGTCACACTGTACCTTGACCCTAACATTGCAATGTTCTTTGGATCTTCTTCAAGAACAAAGGACAACAACCAACTGACCATTAACCTCTAAGTGCTTTAGGTAACTCCCTAAGACTTTAAATAGAAGAGAAGATGCCAATCTGCACTGGTAGAATTTCTCATCTGGGCATTCCCTATATGTATGAAATTTCAGGTCCAATTTCAAGCCAGTTGAATGCATTGTAGTTGTAGGAGAGGGCATTAACTGTTTGGAGATTCATGGAGAAGATGGTACTTGAGTTGAGGCTCAAAAAGAGGAACTGTAGAAGAAGATGGATGGAAATGTGCTAGGGAAAATTAAATGCACAACAAGGGCCATATCTAGTTTTCTGTCCAAGTGTTATCTATTGTTCTTTGATGTCTTTAAAAAAATAAAACTTGGGACTATTCTCACAAATGACAGCAATACACAACAAACCCAAGACAACCTCTAGACTTGAACAAGAGTTAGGATCATGAGCAGTTAGTCCTGACGACTTTCAAGTTTCCTCTCAATTTCCTGAAGTAGTACTTATCATGTTACTCCCTGAAACCACCTTATTTTTGTTCTCTTTCTGTTGCTTTCTTTAAAATTATAAAATAAATAACTGGAAAGGAATTACTTTGGAAATAAAAACTAGTAGGTGGCAATCTGAAGACCTGAGCTCTTGTCCTAGCTATCAGCTAGCTGGTCTCTAGTCTCTCCCCACATCTAAAATTATATGAGTATACCATCCTTTCATTTTATAGATAAGGAAAATGAACCAGAGAGGTGAAAGGACTTACTCAAGGCAGCGAAACCACAATTGTGGGACTTGAACCCAAATACTGGAACTTTAAATCTAGTGTAGTTTCCAACAGCCCACAGCAATCACAAACTGTGTTCTAGCATTTTTAAAAGAATATTCCTCAGTCTCTCTTCTCCCTTTCTCTTCTAATTCCAAATCTTCAGCTTCTATCAGGTACATACCTCTGGTGAAGTAAATCTATGGCCCCCCAGGAATTTATGACCATGGGAGAAGACATTGGGAAAAAAATGAGAAAAGTCAGGAAATGCTAATTATAACTATATTGGTAGGATGGAGAGAGTATTTTGTTGTTTTTGTTGTAATATTTTAATTCATTCACCTTATTTACCTCTTATCCTAAATCAGTTTCTATTCCTGGTTTTTCTATCAGGGATTATCACCATTCACCTAATAATGCCTCCTGTTTGTAACCTTGAGGTGACTGTTGACTCCCTGTCCTCTGTCACCTTTTAAGGCAAGTGCTTTGGAGAGTTTGCCCTTGGCCCTCTATACTCTATCATTTTGTAATCTCACCTACTCTTACTGCTTCACATGATGCTCAAATATTTGTTTTCAGTTCTGACCTCTCTTAAATTCCAGGCCCATATCTCCAACTGCCTACAACTCATCTCCACCTGAATGTCCCACATCTCACACATAATATGTGTAAAAGCTGGCTACTTCTGTCTGTGGCATCACTATTTATCCAAATGGCATTATTTGGAACCTTGAGTTATATTTGACCCTTTCTGCACTGATCTCACTCTTCATTTCCAACTAGTTACCACTTTTCTCATAACAAAATATCTCATATTAATCTTCTCCTTTTTTCCACTGCCATCACCCGAATATAGGCCTCCCACTTGAAAACTTCAGTGGCCTTCTAAAAAGTCTTGACATGTCCATTCTCCCATCCTTGTAATCCATCCTTCACACTAAAGCCAGAATAATCATTCCTATTCATTTCTCCCTTCTCCCCTCTACTTCGTAGAATCCTTAGGTTCCTTCAAAACTCAACTCAAGTGATACTTCCCATGGGAAGCCTTTCCTATTCTCCCTAGTTGTTGGTGCTGCATTACTCCTGAAATTATCTTTTTAACTAATCTACATAAATGTTACATTCCTCCAGTAGAATGGAAGCTTTTTGAGGACAGTACTAGTTTTCATTTACTTTTGTGTCCTTTGCATCTAGTATATCAGCTCTCACTGTTTAAGATGAAAAAACACTTTTTGAATTGTAATTTAATTGAATGCATACTTAGCTTCTGGTCATGTAATTCCTCTGACCAAATATCTTCAGAACCCTCCTATTGCTTAATAATTTAATTTTTAACTCTATTACCCAGAATTCCAATAACATTGATAAGGTATCACCCTATCTTCTCAATCTTATCATGTGTTACTTACATACAGACATTCTTTGATACAGCTAACCTGAGCTATTTTCTGCCCCGATAATGTTTCATGTGTCCCTGTCTCTGTGTTTTTATTCTTGAGACATATTTTTTACCTGCTGAATTATTACCCATCCTGTAAACTCCAATGCCCATCTCCCTCATCTCCTTGACCCATCTTGTTGATCATTACTTTCTCCCTTAATCACATTTGACACTTTATTTTTTGACCGCTCTAATGGAATATTCATATATTACTGCATACCAGTTATCTGTATATTATAGTTTTCCCCCTACTGAAACATATGCTCTTCTGGGGCAGGGACTTGATCTAATTTAAACTTCACTATTTCACTGAAAGCACTTAATCAATGTGGAATTACTAGAAAACAATTTGAAACTATGCCCAAAGAGCTTTAAAACTGTGCATACCCCTTGATCCAGTAATAACACTACTAAGTCTGTATCCCAAAGAGATCACAAAAAAGGGGAAAGAAGCCCCATGTATAAAAATATTTATAGCAGTCTTTTTCTGGTGGCAAAGAATTGGAAATTGATGCCCATTAATTGGGGAATGACTGAATAAGTTGTGGTATATGAATGTAATGGAATACTATTGCTCTATAAGAAATGGTGACCAGGCAGATTTCCGAAAAACCTAGAAAGACTTGCATGAACTGATTCTGAGTAAATTGAGCAGAACCAAGAGAACACTGTATATAGTAAAAGCAACACTGTACAATGACCGACTATCAGACTTAGCTCTTCTGAGCAACACCATGACCTGAGACATTTCCAAAAGACTCATGTTGAAAAATGTTATTCATATTCAGAGAAAGAACTATGGAGTCTGAATGCAGATTGAAGCAGACTATTTTTCCTTTTTTAATTTTTTGTGCTTTTTTCTCTCATGGTTTTGTTCTGATGGTATATTCTTCACCTTGGAAAGGCTATAAGTGGAGGAGTGTTTGTGCATGATTTTCTGTTTGCAGACGATTGTGCATTCAATTCAACCTCTGAAGCTGAGATACAATAAAGAATGGATCAATTCTCTGCTGCTTGTGCTAATTTTGGCCTAACAATTAGCACGAAGAAAACGCAGTTGCTCCAACTACCACCAATCATCCATACATGGAACCATTGGTTTCAGCAAATGGAGAAGTTTTGAATGCTGTGGGTAAGTTCACTTACCTTGGTAGTATACTTTCCAGGGATATACACATTGATAGTGAGGTTGGAGGCACACATATTACCAGAGCTAGTTAAGTATTTGGAAAACTTAGAAGGAAAGTATGGGAGAGGAGAGGTATTAGATTGACTATCAAACTGAAGATCTCCAGAGCTGCTGTGCTGACCTTATTGTTGTATGCTTGTAAAACCTGGACAGTATACCAGTGCCATGCCAGGAAACTGATTCATTACCATTTGAACTGTCTTAGGTAGATACTGAAGATCATCTGGCAGGAAAAGATATCAGACACTGAGGCTCTTTCTTGAACTAAACTGCAAGGCATTCAAATTCTGCTTCAGAGAGCACAATTATTGCAAAATGTATGCTTGCCATAAAGACTATTTTATGGAGAACTCACACAGGGCAAGTGCTCACTTGGTGTTGGAAGAAATGATGCAAGGACACTCCAAGGTCTCTCTTAAGAACTTTGGAATAATTGCTTGTGTGATATGGGAGACACTGGCACAAGACTGCTCAGCTTGGCATGCTCACATTAGAGAAAGTGCTACACTCTATGAGCAAGTCAAAGTTGAAACAGCTGAAAGGAAACACAGGATGTGCAAATTTAGAGAATTCACCCCAAACATTTGCATGGACCATTTGTGCCTGACCTGTGGGAGAACATTCCGAGCTCACATTGGTCTGATCAGCCACAGTTGAACACACTGAAACTTGACTCTAGCATCATGATGTCATTTAGGTCTTCTTTGACAATGAAGGAAAACAACCAACCAACATGGAAATATGTTTAATGTGATCATGCATACATAACCTATAACAGATTGCATTCTGTTTTGAGGAGGGGGAGGCGAAAACTAGAACTCAAAATCTTATAAAAGTGAATGTTGAAAACTAAAAATAAATCATTTCTTTAAAATAAGTAAATGTGGAATTAAATTGAATATAAATGTCAGAGAACAGAACAAGCTCACTGTGTAGACATAACCATATCACACATGATCTATATATAATACATTTTTGTATCCATTCACCCTAAATACTTCATTATAATCTAGATGACCCTGTGAAAAAATCCATTGAAACAACTGTTCTCATAAGCAAATACCTATAGGGACACAAATTGCATTGCCAATGTGAGAATTTGTTTTGCTGAACAATAATATTTGTTATGAAGGCTTTCTTTTTTTGTTAGCATTATTGCTCATTGGGAGTGGGCAGTAGTGTGGGAGGAAAAAATAACACAGGCCAGTAAAAAAATGTTAAAGGGAATACAAGTCTCTAACATCAGTTAGATTTTGCATTCATTAATATCTCTCCAAGATGACAGCCAAACTACCTCCTTTTTAGCCAACAGCATAAATTTTTGTAGTACTTTATCGTTTGGAAAGGACTGGGCAAATATTATCATCTCCATTTTGCCAGTGAGGAAATTAAAGTCAAGAGAAGGAAAATGATTTCCCTACAAAGCTAGTAAATGACAGAGCACAGAAGCCAGGTCTCCTGACTCCGGGTCCAAAGGTCTCTCCATTATACTTTCCTGCTTCCTCTTTTTAAAAACTATTTTTTCACTAATATCTTTTGTTTTTTATATCAGTTATCTCTGGCAACTTCCTTTTTTTCCCCCTAAAACAAACCTGCCCTGGTAACAAAGAAAGAACATTAAGCAAAAACACGTTATTCAAGAACTGAAGCTGGCAACGCACTTATCTTTTTGACATTAGAACCTTGTCATGCTTCTCTGTAGGGAAAAGGGAGAAATTTTCTATTATCTCTTCTTCAGGATTATTATTATATTTTTAGTCTTTCAAAGTTGGTAAAATTTACATTTACATTGTTGCTGTCTATATATAATATATAGATTGATATATACATATATCTGTGAGCTGTTCTTTTGTTTCTTCTTATGTCACTTTGCATCAATTTACACAAATCTTCCTGATTCTCTGAATTCTTCGTAATTTCTTGATGCATAAAATTATATTCATATAATTTTTCACTCACCAACTGATTAGCACACACTGTAATTTCCCATCTTTGCCACAATAAAAGTACCTCTATAAAAACTTTTATGTGTATTTATGTATCTGCATACATATATACATACTTGCATATATACATATGAGAGAACATGTTACATATAAATATATATCTTACATATACTTATTAAGGATAGATGCAGATATAGACATAGATGGTATAGATATAGATATCTTTCTGCCCTTGACTTCCTTAGGCATGTGCCCCACAGTAGGATCACCGAGCCAAAGGATATGAACAGTTCGGTTACTTGTCACTTTTGTTACATAACTACAAGTTGATATCCAGGATGACCGAACCAAGAAAGGGAATAAGTATTATTCCCTTACTCTCTCCAATGCTGACCATGGTTTTTTGGCCATCTTTTGCAGGATATGAAGCAAATCCTCAGAGTTCTTTTAATTTGCATTCTACTATTAGTGATTTAAAACATGCTTTCACATGGTTATTCATAGTTTTCAATTCTTTTAAAAATCTGCTGGTTAAAGTATTTTGACCACTTATTTAGTGGGGAATTGCTTTCAGTTATATATTTACATAATTTCCTGCGTATTTTAGATTAATATTGCTTTTTGATGCAAGTATTTTCCCACTTAGTTTTTCTTCTAATTCTGTCTTCACTAGGTTTGTGAAAGCTTGTGCAAAAGCTTTTAAATTTCATAAAACTGAAATTGTCTATTTTATCTTTTATGACTATCTTTCTCACTTGTTCAAGCAAGAATTTTCTCTATAGCCATAGTTGGGGAAACTAGCCTTTTCTGTTCCCTAGTTTTTATTATTCAATTTTTAATATCCAGATCACATGTTTATTTGGAAGTTTTGTGGTATTTGGTGCAAGATGTTGCTCTAAAGTTAACTTAAACCTGACTTAAGCTTGGTCTAAACTGAACTGAAATTGTCTATTGTGTCTTTTACAATTGTCTTTCTCACTTGTTTGAGTAAGAATTCTTTCTATAATCATAGTTGGGAAAGCTAGCCTTTTCTGTTCCCTAATTTTTATTATGTGATTTTTAATATCCAGATCACATGTTTATTTGGAAGCTACTGTGGTATTTGGTGCAAGATGTTGGTCTAAACTTAACTTTGCCAAACTGAGCTTCATTTTTTCCCAGTAATTCTTGTCAAATAGGGAGTCCTCTCCCTAGTAATTTATGTTCTTGGCTTGATCAAACACTGGACTACTCTTTTCCATTGCTTCTGTTTCTTGCATATTAGTCTGTTCCACTGATCCTGCTATTTTTAAAACAGTAATAAATATTTTTGATAACTAATCCTTTATAATATAGTTTGAAACTTGGTAATGCTATACCTCCCTCAAGTGCAACTTTTAAAAATTATCTCCCTTGAGATTTTAAAATTTTTGTTTTTCTAAATGACTTCTTTTTATTTTATGTAAATCCTCTTGGTAATTTAATCAATGTGGCACTAAATCTGTAAGTTAATTTATATAGTGTAATCCTTTAAATTATATTGATATGGCCCATCTCTAAGCAATATCTTTCTTTATAGCTATAAAGAGAGCTTTCTTGTAATTATATAAATCTGAAATGTGTCTTGAAAGATTAACATCCAGGTATTTTGTAGCTATTGTGAATGCAATTTCTTTTTATTCTAATTTCTTCTTAGTTTTTATTAGGATTGTATAGATATGTTAATGATTTCTATGGACTTATTTTTATCATACTACTTTACCGAAGTTATTCATGGTCTCAATTAGTTTCTTCCACTATCCTGTTTCTTGACCCAAAATATCAACCTTACCACCTGTGGCCATCATGAAATTAGCAAAAGATTGCTCTTTAAATTGTAGCCATGCTGAACTGAAGATGGAAACAAATGCATGGTATGAATTATTGGGTTTTCTGAGGTTCCCCATAATCATAGAACTTAATGAGATGTGAAACATTCTGTAAGATTCTCAAAAATTTAGGAATGAACCCCACCTCCAACTCCTGCAGAAGCTTTAAAAATAAATTTTGATCATATCCAACTCTTGGCTCTGTGTGCTAATTAAGGGCGGTATTGCTGGAAAAATTCTAAGAAATTTAAATAGCCTGCTATAATTGGCTAAGGCTACACAGTAAGAGGGTGGCTCTAAGAGAAGCCACCTTCAGATGAGCTGTGTAGTAGGAAGTCAGATCAATGATGTTGCCTGTGGTCTATAGTACATGAACTGGAAATATACCTGAGGAGGAAAGAAGAAGTATTCCTGGAAGGAACACAAATAAACCACAAGAGAGATAACAGGTAACTGACCGATAATAAGAATATACTGCAGACTTCATAAGAATTTAAATGTCAAACGATGTCAGCCCAGTGACACTCAAGTCAACAAGAATCTATTAATTATCTAATATGTACCAAACAATGTGCTGGGCACTAAGGAAACAAAGACAAAGCAGTGTGTACCCTCAAGGAGCTTCTATTCTTTAAGGAGGAAACAACACATACACACGTAAGTGTGATGGTAGGTGATCAGGCGAGGTCACCAAGCTGCTGGACCTCAATCTGAAGAGGCCAACCTGTGGAGCAGACATGGGGATAAGCCTGCAGCCTTAGGCTACTTCTGGTGACACATGTATGATTTAACTTCTTGTTAAAAGGCAGTCATGACCAAAGGCTTCTCACTGGTCCTATGGTTCCAACAATTCAGGGAGGGTGGCCCTTATAGGATTGGGGGTAAGAGGAATAGAAGTAAATAGAAAAATATTTGCAAAACTAATATGAAGTAATTTGGGCAGAGAAATCTCGAACAAGTAGGGGGTGATCAAGAAAGACCCTTCAAAAGGTGGTGCTTGAGATGAGTTTTGAAAGAAGCTAGGGACACTTAGAGGCAGATAAGTAGCACACTGGATAGAGGGCTGGGTCTGGAGTAAGGAAAACATCTTCCTGAGTTCAAATCCAGCCTCAGACATATACTGTCTAATCCTCGGCAAGTCATTTAACCGTGTTTGCCTCAGTTTCCTCAACTGTCAAATGAACTGCAGAAGGAAATGGCAAATCACTCCAATATCTTTGCCAAGAAAGCTCCAAAGGGGGTCACAAAGAGTTAAACATGACTGATAAGGCTCGACAACAAGAACAACAATAAAAGGATAGGCAAAGTTTTCTAACAGTCATAAAGGAAAAAGATAGAAAATGCTTTGCAACAACCTCAAGATTTTGGCAATAAAACCCAAGCACACTGCCTGCCCACTGGACTTTTCTACTAGAATGTCCTTAGGCACCTAACTTGTTGTGTTTGTCGTTCGCTGTCCAAGAGGACCAAGACATCAGGCAGATGATGGCATAGCTTGCAGTTGACTTTGAGTTGGGTGAGGGAGGGCTGTGCAAGATTACCAGCTTCACTTTCTCCTCCTGAGCCATCTGGGTCCAGTGGCCAGATACTCATCAGGATGATTGGAGATGGCCCAGGATGCAATGGGAGACCCTGGCCCTTTCAGGATAAGGCCTTTTCAGGTTCTCATTTTGAGTGAGATCACCATCATTCAGTGAATAGGCCTTTTAAAGAAGTGAGTCAAGGGATAGCCCCTTTAACTAAAAAAAAAAAACCTGGGAGGGTAAGACCCTCAGGGTAACAAGCCAAAAGAAACTCAATATATTCAAAACAGAACTCATTATCTTCCCTAACAAACCAACCCATTTCTCAAACTTCCCAATTTGTATCAAGATGCTAACCATACCCCATCCCCTTCATCCCCAGGAGTAGCCCTTTCTGGATCTCAGATTCCTCACCTGTAAAACTAGGTTATAGACTAGATGACCTCCTTTCCAAATCAAAATCTAAAAATAGCACTCTCAGTTTTACAAAGTCCTTTGCTTACAACAGCCCTGAGGGGTAGTAATCCAATGTTAATATTCCCACTCTTCAAACAAGAAAAATGAAGCTCAAAGATTAAGCAATTTGCCCATTTGAAATCAGGCCCCCTGTCCAGTAGTTTCTCCTGCAACAAAGTGAAAGGTCATTACCTCATCCTTGAAGACTTCAATTATAGAGAGGCAGTATTGGCAAGACAGAACTCAGCTTACAAACCAGTATTGGGGTGAAAGGAAAGTATACTGGATGAGGAATGTAGAAACCTGGTTTTGTATTACTTCAACCAACCCAAACCCTAGGCTAGCAGGACTATAAGTGATTAGGGTCCACAGGAGTTAGCCTGATTGGGTAGTGAAGGAAATAGGAGAGAAACAGTCCCAGCATGGGACAGCCTCAACCATGGAAAGAAACAGGTCAATAAGCTAATAAGCCAGAGAGGGCCAGAAGTGGAAGGTTATGTGAAAGGTAAAAAGTCACGTACTGAGAGGGAGCTTACAGGAAGAGAGGTCCAAGTTTCAGGCTGTAAGTCTACAGTAGCAGGTAACAGACTAGGGGATCAAACTGGACAGTGAGAAGCAGATTGGAGTAATTGCCATTAAGGCCACAAAGGATGAATTCTAATTTTCAACCAAGCTGTTCTTGGCCAGACACTCCCCTCCAGCCTTTCTCACATGACCTTCCACTGGGGAACTTGTCCTCAGCATTTTCATTTTCCTGCCTGGCAAGTCATTTAATCTAGGGGGATAGTAAAATAAGGGGTTGAACTAGGAAAATCTCTAAGGTCCTTTCTAGCTCTAAAAATTCTGTGATCCTATGACCATTCATTCCACATATGCACTATTGTAACTGTGCCCAAGAATTTTATATGATAGCCTCGTTTAAATAAGCGCATTAAATTATAAGTAATAGATTGGCTTTATTTGAAATGTAAATTTCCTTCCTCTAGAAGAAAAAGTCTTTATCCCCATACATACTACTGAAAAGGAAGTTTAAAGGACCACAGCTAATTATTAACATCTTTAACACTAATTGTGCCTTCATTCTTAGGTGATATGTATCTTTTTGAATGAAAACACACTGTTCTATTTATTTTGCCTTAAAGCACATCTCAATTAATTCATCTTGGCAACTCTCCCAACTAGACTAATGATGGAAGTATGCCCTACGCCACTTCAACAGATGTAATGAAAACCTTAATTAAAAAAAAAAAACTTGAAAGTAATAAGTCTCTCTGTTTCTTGGGGAAGGCCAGGTAAAAAATGCATGAGATCATGAAGGAAAGAACTCCTCTAATTCTTTGCAAAATAATTTTTCTTAAAAAATCTATCATCAAAACATATGGAAGATGTCTCTTTTTAGAGTCTTTGTTCTGGGCACTGAAACAGCAACTTTGAGAGAAATTGTGAAAATAAAGAATCAGGATAGAATTCATATCTGAAGGAGATGAATAGTCTGATTATTTTCTTTAAACTTTATTAATTAATTTATTTTTATTTTCAACATTCAATAGTCAATGATTATTAAAGGAAAATCAAACAGCAAACCAGTCTTTTTCCAATTACAAAAGAAGATGGCTATTGTCTAAAAGAAATTGTGAATTTGTAAATATTATTGCCCTGATCCTTTTCAAAGCTATTAATTTGTCTGTCCACATTTAAAGATCAGTGCCTCTGCTAGTATGACTTCATACCTTTTTACATATGTAGGTCCTTCTCCTACTGAATTAATTAAGTCTGTATTTATTTCTGCAAAGAATATTTTATATGTGGGTTATTCTATTTCCTGGATATATTCTGAGATGTTTTATATCTTCCACAGTTATTTGAAAGGAATTTCTCTTACTAACTCTTGCTACTGGGTTTTGTCAGGGATATAAAGGAAAGTTGATGATAATGATGATGATGATATATATATATATATATATATGTTGATGATGAAAGTTGATGATATATACATATATTTATATATATATGGATTTATTTTATACCTTGCAACTTTGTTGAAGGCACTGCTTCAATTCATTGTTTGACTTTAATGTTTAAGTAAGTCAATCTTCCAAAAGACATTTTGAAAAAGATATTTTGACATTTTTCCAAGGAAAATGACACATTTTTCTGTTGAACTGGAGGAAAACAGACACATTAATGTACCGTTGATGAGATTTTTCCAGTCATCCTAGAAAACAATTTATAACCATGCCCTCCAAAGTTCCTAAACCATATATGTCCTTAGTAATGATAGAACTACACCTCAAAGAGCTCAAAGAGAGGAGAAAATGACAAGCTTCAGTAAAAATATTCAAAAAAATTCTTTTTTGTTAGTAGAAAAGAACTGGAAACTGAGGGAGTATCCATCAATTTTGGGAATAACTGAGCAAATTGTGATACATCAATAAAATAGAATTGTAATGTAGCATAAGAAATGATAAAGGAGGGAGCTTCAGAGAAATCTGGAAAGACTTGGACACACTGATAGATGCAAGGTGAAGTAAATATATATGACACCGAGATATCCACAAATTTGGAAGAATTAACTCTGAGCAGCACCACCCATGACTCCAGAGGAGAGGTGATGAAGAACATTATTCGCCTGCAGACAGAGAGGCGACAGTCTAACTCAGGGCATGGAACCTGTGGCCCTGAGTCTAAGTGCAGAATGGAAAGCACATTTTTGAATGTGGCCACTATGGAAATATTTGTTTGACCAACCTTGCTGATAACAAGAATTTTGTTTTTCCGGTTCTTTCAGTAGGGGAAGGAGAGAAAATAAAGACTTAACTAAAAAAAAAGTTAAAAATGAAAATCACCAAGGTTTTCCTTATTGAACTCAATGAAGGGAGAGAGGCTAATAGTAAGGCAAATATTAGTTGCTTCTGATATAAGATAAGCAGAATGAACAAAAACCTCAAAGGCAACTGTGAGAAAAAACAAACCTTGAGATAAAGTGCACAGAACTAGTTTCTACTTGGACAGGAATATTCTTTTAGCTAAGAATACCAGTGATTTGAATGGCCCTCAGAGTTTCTTCACCTGGATAGAGTCTGTCTGGCAGCTACAGGTGTGTCTATCTAGATATGCTAAGGTTTCTACATACTCATTGATAAATGCAGATGAAAGTATCTATGTTTCTAAACTTCTTAAGTTCAAAGCCTATCTCAGGACTGGGGAACCTGCAGCCTTTAGGCCATGTATGGTCCTCTAGGACCTCAGGTGTAGCCTCGTGACTGAATCAAAACTTCACGGAACAAATCCCCTTAATAAAAGGATTTGTTTTGTAAAACTTGAACTCAGTCAAGAGGCCACACCTAAGGACTTAGAGGCCACAGGTTCCCCACTCCTGATCTATCGCATATGTTTACAGAGTCTATTATTCCCCCTATATAACTAGTGCCTTTATTTCCCACAAAATTCCTTTGTATTTACCTTGAATAAACTTTGTAGGAAAGCTGGGTAGCATAGTGGACAGAGTATTGGACTTTTAGCCAAGAAGACTTGAATCTGAATCCTGCCTCTGACACTGTATTAACCTAGACAAGAGGGCAGCTTAGGTGGTGCAGTGGATAGAGCACCAGTGTAGGAGTTAGGAGGACCTGAATTCAAATCTCACCTCAGATACCTGACACTCACTAGCTGTGTGACTTTGGGCAAGTCACTTAACCCCAATTACCTCATCGTGGGCCATCTCCAGTCATCCTGATGAATTTCTGACCACTGGATTCAGATGGCTCTGGAGGAGAAGTGAGGCTGGTGACCTGCACAGCCCTCCCTCTCTCAAAACAAAATCAAGTGCAAGTCATGTCATTATTTCTCTGATGGCATAGTCTTCTTCAGCAACGAAGGACAAACACACACATACATCCTAGACAAGTTCCTTATCTTCTCAGCCTCAGTATTCTAATCCAGAAAATGGGAATAATAACAGCACCTATTTCACAGGGTTATTGTGAGAATCAAATAACATACATGATGTGATTTACAAATCTAAAATATCAAATAAGTGTGAGCTATTATTATTTACTTAGATGTGTACATGTTTCCACCTAATAATCAATAAGCTCCTGGATCACAAGGTCTGTATTCCCAGAAGCTAACATAGTATCTGACATATAAGAGCTTAACAAACACTTGTTGATTTAAAAAAAAAAATTTTTTTAGATTGGGGTTAAGTGACTGGCCCAGAGTCACACAGATAATAAATGTCTGAGGCTGAATTTGAACTCAGGTCCTCTGACTCCAGGCCTGGTGCACTACATACACAGAGTCACTTAGCTGCCCCAGCTTGTTGATTTATCAATTGCTACTTATATCTCTGACTCTTTACGTAAGTGTGCCTGACTAGTGGATATAAAATAACCATTTTTTTGTTTATTTTACATGTTAGAGTCAATGTTCTAAGGTAGCCCTTTGGGGTAACAAGCTTTCAAATTGTTTCCTTGAGAGTGTTTGCAATGACCATCATTGCATATGTTTATATTGTACATGTTTAGTATCTGGAAATCACCCATCCTCTTAATCCCAGACTGTTAGAAATACGGTAAACCGCAAAGTGTCTGGGATCAGACTGGAAAGTACCTTTGAGACCACCCAGTCCAAATCCATTTTTCAGATAAACAAAATGACACTCAACCCTGCATTGATTTGCCCACCATCATGGTAACCAATGAATGGGCTGATATACAAACCCAAGAGGGTTCTCTCATTCCAAATTCAGCCCTTTTTCTCCTGTGTCATATTGCCTTCCCGGTAGCCAGTAGCCAAGATGAAAGTCAAACCCAGGCCTTCTGATGCAAGATATGGTAGGGTTTCTCCATACTGGCTCATAGAACTATAATAGAAAATATGAATGTAGTTATTGTTTCTAAACTTATCTCCCTCAAGGTCTATCTCATGTATTTGTGAGTCAATCTAAATTCCAGGATTCTTTCTACTACATCATGTTGCCTCCCTACAATATGGTGCCTACTTTCCACCAGCCTGACAGTGATATGAACAGTAGATCACAAATCAGGAGAACTTGATTTCAGTCCCAGGCTGCAACTGCCTTACCTCATGACCTTGGAGATGTCACTTAATCTTAGCATAATGAATGTGGATGAAAGGATTTTGAAAAATACAAGGTGCCATACAACACATAACATTATTTTTAAATAACATGTTGACTGAACTTCAGGATTTCAGGATAATCAATGTATCATTGATTTACCCCAAATATGCAAACATATATCCAGTACTAGTTGACTTGCCGGATGCCTGATTTAGTCCCGAATCAAGTCACTAAATAAACAAGACCAAAGGTTCCTATATTACGAGGAGTGAATTTGAACTTCCTCGGGGGAAGGAACGTTCTTTAGGTTGGCAGCACAGAGGTCAGTGGTGGCTGAGAGAGGCAGGCTTGAATGTGAGTCACTAGAATCTAAATGTCAATGACAAAGCCTAAGTTCCTGTGGAATCTTTCTAGCCTCACTACGGAGTTACTG
Organism: Bettongia penicillata ogilbyi; assembly: GCA_023548195.1. Lineage (NCBI taxonomy): Eukaryota > Metazoa > Chordata > Mammalia > Diprotodontia > Potoroidae > Bettongia > Bettongia penicillata. The sequence continues at coordinate 4,340,876 of JAJHZJ010000009.1, read as the reverse complement.
GATAGTGTCCACATTATTTTAAAGGGGCTCTGGGATTCTACTTTGTATCCACACTCCAATGCCTGGATTCCAACTTGCACTTACCTAGCCTTGCCTGGTATCACTGTAGGCAAAAGCCAGTGACTCATTATGGCCTGATGTGCAAAAGGTTGTGCTTATATGAATAATAGATATTTTCCAAGTGAGTTGAACAGCTACTTGCCATAGAGGAAATACAAAAATGACTTCTCAAAAACGGAAGGATATAGATGTGAAAACCAGTGAAAGAAAAAGACAAAAAGAGGAAAGAGATAAAAGAAGAAGGATGAAGGATAAAGAGGGAAGAGAGAAGGAGAGAAAGAAGGGGGAGGGAAAGAGAGAAGAAGAGAGAGAAAGACAGAGAGAGAGACAAAGAGACAGAGACAGGGAGAGAGAGAGAGAGAGACAGAGAGAGAGACAGAGAGAGAGGAGAGGGAGAGAGAGAGAGAGAGAGAGAGAGAGAGAGAGAGAGAGAGAGAGAGAGAGACAGAGAGAGAGAGAGAGAGAGAGAGAGAGAGAGAGAGAGAGAGAACATGTAAAAAAAGACAGTTTTTTGTGGTAAGGAATTGGAAGTCTTCCCCTCCCTTTCGTTTTTTTCAAAAAAAAAAAGTTTTGGAGAGTTAGTTTTGTTTTCCCCCAAAAAATTAAACATAAAATAAGAAATACTGTTTTAATCTGCAAAGCATTTTGTTGAGAACTGGGTATACAAAGATAATAAAACCACTTCAAGCCTCAAGGAGTTTGTAATCTGATAATGTAGAGAATGTCCACAAGTAAGCACAATAAAAGGTATGCTGTGGTAAGGGAAAAGGGAATTAGACTAGGTAATACTTAGGGTTTCTCTAAGTTCTAAGCCCTATGGTGCTTTATGTTTCTTTCAGGGTTTTAATATTGATGCTATTTCCAGTTAACTCTGTGAGGACAACACTAGCATCTTGGTAAATGCTATACTTACTGTTTATATGTTTTTACTGATCAGTAAGTACATTATTCTTTTCTCTTTCTTTGTCATTCAGTTGTTTTACTTGTATCCAAGGGGTTCTGGCCCCATGAGAGGTTTTCCTGGCAAAGATACTAGAGTGGTTTGCCATTTCCTTCTCTAGTCCATTTTCCAGATGAGGAAACCAAGGCAAACAGAATTAAGTGACTTGCTCAGGGTAACACAGTAAGTGTCTGAGGCAGAATTTGAACTTAGGAAGCTGATTCTTCCTAACTCCCAACTTGGCACTCAATTCACTGCACCACCTAGCTGTCCCCTTTTCCCTCAGTCACCCAACAAAAGAAGTTTCTCACGTGATAATACTCCATATTTTATATTAATTTGACTAAAAAGTAGCAATTTGCAAATACCACCAGGGAAGGAATATTTATCAGTTGGGGATGACCAAAAACTCTGATGCTGAATCATGTTCAGTCCTAGGTATCTTAATTTAGGAAAACACTGCTAAGCCAGAGAGTTTCAAGAAGATAACAGTCTGGGTGATAAAGGGTCTTAAGATCATGACATGTGAGAATCAGTTGTAAGAACTGAGGCATCTAGTTGTAAATATTCTCTTCCTGTAATGAATGTAAGTTCCTTGAAGTCAAAGACTCATTTCTGTCTGTGAATCCCCAGTGCCTCCATGGTACCTAGCACAACAAGTAAATAACTGTTTATTGGTTGATTGGAGAAGACTCAGTGGAGGCTTCAAGGTTTTAAAGGACTATCATGTGGGAAAGGGATTAGATTCAAATTATTTGACTAAAGACATCAGAAACCAGGAACAAGTCAACAAGCATTTATTAAGTACCTACTATGTGCTGGCCATGATTTTGGAACAATGGGCAGAAGTTGCAAACAGAGAAAAGGTAGTCCTACTGTCAGCAAACACATTAGAACAACTAGAGGTATTCAAAGAGGCTGCTTTGGGAGGTAGTGTGCTATCCCTCCCTGGAAGTCATCAAAAAGAGGTGGGGTTCTTGTCAAGTCTATTATGATCCAGTTTCTTTTTTTTTCAGGTAAGAGATGAATAAGATGGTTAATGAGGTTCCTTCCAACTTCAAAATTCCATGATTGTTTGGCATAGGCAAGAAGTGCCCTACTAAAATATAGAACCATTTCATAGGTGTAAGTGGGGAAAACCACAAATGAAATGGCCTATGCAGCTCTCTATAGGATTTCAATAGTCAGAATCTCTTGCTGATTCTGTTTCCATAAGGGAAGGTCTTCATGAAGCAACAGGAGGGTTAGCATCTTCAAGTTATCTATGGCTCGTCCTGAAGTTTATACCAAAAAGAACCCCCAAAAACAAAAAAAAACTTTTTCAGTGGTTTTATTTATAAATAAGATAATGCATGAAGAGGGGGTGGTAGAAAGGAGGATGGGACTGGTCATCGTCTTGAAAGAACAGTTGTTTGGGAAGGCCACTGTTAATGACCATCCCGGAAGGAAGCTTTTAAATCAAAAGAGACAATCAAACTGCTGGCTCAGCAGACATCCTTTGAGTAATTCCCTATTTCAGTCAGAACTAGTCCGTGTAAGTTCTGCTGAGTATAAGTCAGAACTGCAAGTTGCTTTCTGTTTGCAGACCCCAGAGATATCATGCATCCTTCAAAAGGAATTAAAGGAAAAGAATGTAACGTATGAATGTTCACTTTGTCAAAAGTGGCCACTCAGAAACAGAGGGATATCTTTCTAAAAAGTTGGGAAAGGTCTGTGATTTGGATGGGAAAAAATTTTACTAACATTTGGTTTCCTTTGTAATCCTATATATCTTATTCTATGTATTTAAAAATATTATTCTAAGAAAAAGGTTCACAAACTTCACTGTCCAAGGGAGGGGTCTGTCACATAAAAATGTAAGAACACTTGTATTAGAGGAACCATAAAGCAATGGGCAGTATATATATTCTCAGATGCAGGTATAAATTTTGGGAATTAGCTCATGAAGTACTTACTCTTTTCTGGGAATATGAACAAGCAATCATGATATAGTTTGCCTAACAAACAGTCGTGTATTCAAATACCAACTCAGTTTCTTTCAACAACCAATAAGCATTTTTCTTGTCCCAAAAACTGTGTAAGCTTTTGAAGGGCTAGAAATGACCTCTAAGGACCCTTGTCTCTCTAAATCATGTGATCATAAAGGATAGGAAAAATCAAGAAGAGATATTTCATCAATTTGTTCTTTGATGTCACAGAATATATAATAACATGTGGTGTTTGGAAGAAGTGTGGAAAAGAAAGGAAAAAACCAAGTATTTATTAAGCATCTGCTATGGGCTAGGCACTATTCTAAGAGCCTTAGAAGATCTAGATTTAAAAGACCTCATCTGATCTTCACAAAAAATTCAGGGAGGTAGGTGTCATTATCAACCCCATTTTACAGTGAAGAACTTGAGACATCAGTTAAGTAACTTGCCTAGAGTCACTATAGAAAATAAATTAATATGTCTGAGGTGAGATTTGAATACAGGCCTTGAATTAAGTGGACAGGCCATGTTTGGTGCTCTATCCACTATGCCAAATATGTAGGAAAGAGCATGATGTCATAGAAAGAACCTTGGGCTACCCAGGAGAGTCAAACTCAGGACAGCTATGCATGAAATCCAACATGTAACATAAATTAAGTGTGTGACAGCAGTATCCTCTTACTTTGCCTTTGTTTTTCTTCTCTAAAATGAGAACCCTAATACGAACATTATCTACCCCAAGAGACATAAAGGCAAAGTGGACAGAAGAGCAGCTTTGGAGTCCTGATTTCAAGCCCTGTCTCATTTAAACTTAAGAACTCTGATCAATGAAGTGCCCAGCCATGATCCCAGATGACCAAGGATGAAGCATGCTGCCAGCCTTCTAACAGAGAGGTGATGGGCTCAGAGCGCAGCATGAGATATAAGTTCTGTGCAAGTGGCTAATGTCAGAATTGATTTTGCATGATATGAATATTTGTTTCAAGGGGTTTCTTTTTCTGTCCCCACCTCCAGCGGCAGGGGGGAGGGGGAAGGGAGATTGGAAGGAAGGAAACATATTTTTGTTAAATGGAAACAATTAGTTTAACAAAAAGAAAGTCACAACCTCTCAGTGCTGTCCAATGGCATCAGTGAAGGGAGTTTCCACAGCACAAATCCCCAACACATCAAAAAAAGAGATCACAGGTCCCAACCCCAACCACTTACCTCAGAAAAGGAAAGAGCTTTGTCAACACTAAAACTATAGAAATGTGAATTTCTATCTGTAGCCTCCAAAGAGCAAAAATGAAGGAGCAATAGCTTGACCTGCAAAGTGGAAAACAGGGTCAACTAGTGCCAGCAGAAACATAATCCCAAAAGCCTGAGCCTACAAGAATAGCCTTTGGACTAAAATGGAAGTGATGACAAAGAACCCCTGGAAGGCATTCTTTCATTGCTTTGAACTTGTGCCAAGCAAACGGTGAAATGTGAAATGATTTTTTTTTCTAAATTAGCACTGTCTAGAGTTTGTCCCCCAAGATTCCCTCACATGGCCTTAAGGCTGGGTTGTGCATGTGAACCATCAGAAGGTACTGGTTGACAGCGAGGAAGGATGTGAGAAAAGTGCCAAAAGAGGAGAAAGAAGTATGAAGGAAAGGCAGAGACCTGGTTTTTGCCAGGGAAATCTTCATCCTCTGACTGCTGGCACGCCAACTCTACCAGTGACAGAGGAGAGTAGACCCCATTTCCTCTTCACTGACTGAGGCTGTGCAATCTTGAAGGGGGATTCACAAAAGAAGATCACAAGTGAAATTAAAAATTCCCTCCATTTAAAAAAAAAACTTATTCTGACCTCTTCCCATAGTCCATTGTATCCTGCTTTTAGATATGGCATGGAGTTATGAATGGTCTAGAGAGTATTCCGTGCAACATTCTTTTGCAACTGGGATCTCTATTCAGATAACTAATTAAATACTTCTGATGCTTAATGAAATGCCACCAAAAAGGGAGGAGGGGGAGAAATGAGCAAGAGTTCTTGGATCCTTGCCTAAGATCAGAGTAACTCAAGCCTTGATCCATCTCCAATTCTTCTATGCTGCAAGCAGAATTGCACACACCAGCAGATACTGTCATGCTATGAAATCCTCTTGCTGAAAAGGGCAATCTAAGGTTTCCTATTTAGAAACCAAAGTATATTAAAATGCCATTTACCTGGTAATAACCAGCAAGTAGCATATATAACAAGTCAAATGATTGGGGATTAAATGGAGTTATAGTTTCAGAACGGGAAGAAATAAAGCTTTTGGAAGAACGAAAGAGAGGAAGAGAGACAAAGGAGAACAGAAAACAGAAAGAAAATGAAGGAAGACGAGAGAAAAAAGAGTAGAGGAGAGAAGAAAAGGGGAGAGGAGAGAAGAAAGGAGAAGAGGAAAAAATAAGGGAGAGGAAGAAAGAAGGGAGAAGGAAGGAAGAGAGAAAGAGAGAAGAGAGGAGAGAGGAAAAGAGGAGGGAAAAAAATAAAGGGAGAAGAAAGAAGAAGAGGAAAGAAGAAGGGGAAGAGGCACAGGCAAGAGAAGAAAAAGAGGAGGAGAATAAAGGAGGGGAAAGAAGAAAGAGAGAAGAGAGGAGAGGAGGAAAGAAAAAAGAAAGGAAGAGGAGAAGAAAGGAGAAGAGAAGGAAAAGGGGAAGAGAAAAAAGAGGGGGAGAAGAGAGGAGAGAGATGAAAACTAAGGACATATATTTTCTAACAAAAACTGCCTGCCCTGCATACTACAATGCTGAACTAGCTGTTATTCTATGAAAAGGTTCATCCAGGGGATTTGTTTAAGGGTTTCCAAGGAGAGCAACTGATAGCACCAGAGCACCAGGATCCATGCCATGTGGCCATCGCCATTCTGTAACCTAACTCTCAAAGGGTCAACAAGGGATCAGGAAATACGTATGTAGTTTTTGTGGCATTTAATTAATGGCAACTTTCCTTTTTCAGAGACATAAACAGGCCTTCTCTACTCTGGAGGCCTCAGGGAAAGAAAAAACAGATTGCTTCAGAATTGTTAATGACGAAATGTAAAAAGCCAGCAGGAAAATGGGCAGGAAAGGAGGAGTTGAAAAAACAAATGACCCCTGTCTGCATCCAATGCTGTTTTCCCAGGGAGAGAATAAATGGAATGATTTGTCTTATGCATATAGTAGGTGCCATTTGAGATGTTTGAAAACCACTGATTCTCTAGAAGAAACTTTCACCTAGGAGGACATAGCATGCAAAAAGGGCTCTGAAAATCAGCTATCAGTTTAAAATAAGTAATATCATTTAAAATAGTATTAATAGTATCCAAAAGATGCCTTTCATTCATGCGGCACTTCATACTTTCTGAGATATTCATATTCATTTTCTTGTCTGAATCACCCAATAAACGTAAACAAACTTAAGTTCGGAGGGTTTAAGTGATTTGCTCAGGTCACATGGCTATAGCCCAACATTTGCTTCTGTGCTAATACTAAGGCTTGCTGCAAAAGGGTCCAAAGCGTGACCAGAAACCAGATCTTTCAACTCCAAATCAGGGTGCTCTTTCCACAAGAAAGGAAATGAGAAAGACATTTAGTAAAATAAACAAATAAATAGATAAGTAAACAAAGAAACAAAGAAAAATTGGACAAATAAAGAGAGAAATGTAGGGACAGACTACAACTAGAAAAGATATGATTTGTGAAAGTTGATTTGAAGAAATCTTCAACATGATCACAGAAGATAAAAAGTAGTCAAAGACGCACACACACACACACACACACACGCACGCACGCATGCACACAAAACTAATGCCTGGGATGACGATGAAAGACTTGGAATCCATTTCTGAGTGCACCTGGAAGTGGAGTGAGTAAAAATAGTAAGGCTCCAAAATCATGTTTGAAAATTTGAGTAGGAACCTGCACCTCCTGGCCTTCTGCTCTGCTCCCCTTAAGCTACATAGTGGTGAAAATAAGATAATATTACCAAGTAAGAGTGCTCATAGTAAGTCTTCCCAAGTAGCTGAGGGGGAGAACAGGAAGGAAGCTCATTACATGAATGAGTTTCATGAATTACATGAATTGTCTTCCTTAATAGTCAGTATCCCTGATTAGTACCATATTTCCTTAAGAACAAAATATTAAGAGTTGCTGGGATGAGGATGGAAGTGAGCAGAGGGAAAGCTGTGTTTTGTTTTTATTTCCTTTTTGTCCTTAGCAATGGTGTCATCTACCAAAGCAGAAGGAGAGAATCAGGACCTATGTACACATATATTCTGCAACTTGGGTATCCTTGTACCCTGAGCAGTTCCCCATTGTTGGGACATTCAGATTCTGTTCTTTTCCCCTCTACTTGGAAATAGAAAGAAGGAATGGACCGACTCAGTGCTGTTGTCAAATTACCTTGAATATTTAGAATTTCAAAAAAGGCAGGGAGAAACCTGGCTATCACCCTCTGGAATTCATCAACACCTTTGGTGTGATGCAAGACAGAGACCCTGGATCACACATCATTTAAAGCAACAGTGAATAGATGAAAATATTTGAATGTTGTAAAAAGGTTGATACAAACCTTTGGGGTAATTTAATCTCTACCAAAGAGCTGGTGATATTAATGGGACAGAAGAGATGCATACCAATTTTTGAGGAAGATAGAATACTCTATGATCTTGAGATTAAGAGGCTATAACTACAATTCTTCTATCACTGTCGTGTGCCTGGAACATAGCAAGAACTTAATACATGCTGGTAGACTAATTGCTTAAATGAAATAGGGTTAAATTTGCAAGCCCTGTTCTTATTTGGCACATAAGTGTTTATTAAGGGTATATTGACTTCACTTGACATCATGGCTATAATTTGGTAGTTGTTACCAGAGGGCCAATAAGGTCTCTTTAGGTAATATAGGTTCCATGAACTGACTCTAAATATGGGTAAATGAGTGCTAACATATGGATTCCAGCTCAACTATTATTGTTTATACAAAAAATTAACTTTGCAACTACGACCACAATATAAATGGAAGAACCAACTGTCACAAAACATCAAAACTGAAAATCTCTAGATTATAATGAACAAACTTGACCCCAAAGATAAGGTTTGAGAAGACATGTTTCCCTGATTCTTTACAGAGGTAGGGGTCTATAAGTCTGGAACATTTAATATAGTTATATTTTTAATGCATTTATTGCTTTTTTATGAATTTTTTCTCTTTCAAAAAAACTTTTTTGTTATAAAAACATGGTATTATATATATTATATTATGATAATATAACAATAGGTATTATGATAACATGTTATATTATCAGCCTATAATAATAAATCATGCTATAATACAATGCTATCTTATCATACTATAACAATAAATAGCATGATATAATGTTATATTATCATATAGTATATTATACCATCATAATATTTATTGCTATAGTATGATAATATAATATGTTATTTTATCATTCTATCGTAATAAATCATATTATAATTATATTTATAATGTAATAATATAAGATCTCTGGGAGTCTGGACTGGGAGAAATATAGGGGAAATGCAGGTAAATATAAAAGCAAACAGTATTCCCTCTTAGAGGGCAGGGCCCATCTTTTGCCTCTTTTTGTACCCCTAACACTTAGCACAGAACCTGACACATAAGAAGTCCTTAATAAATGCTTATTGATTGATTAATATCAGTAAAATCTATTTTTAAATGTATATAATTGTATTGAAACTATTAATAGATGATAGAATATACAACATCTTTTCTCCTGGCAGACAACCTACTTTATCAAGATCAAAGTCATGAGACCTAAGGTCCTCCAACTTCCTTTCACCTCTATTTATAAACTATTTTCTATTCTCTAGACTCAGCTTCAACTTGACTGCAGATGACATTTGGCTATTTCCAAAAATAAAATCAACTCCACCCTCAAAACACAAGGATTTGTGGTATTCTTTTGTGTTCATGTGTGTTCAAAACAATAAGCCAAACAAAGAACTTCAAAAATGTTTTGGAAAATGCCAGCAGAATGGAAGTATAAACCTTCCAACGTGAAGGAGACCGTGCTCATGGCATCACAGAATCAGTCTGGAAGAGGGCTTCGAGGTCATCCCTTGGAATGCCTCCCTTTGACAAAGAAGGAAACTGAAGCCTAAACAGGCTAAATGATGTACCCAAGGTCAAACAGGGGTAAATTTTAGACCTAGGAGGCCAACCCAGGCCCTTTGACCCCAAGTTCAATGCTTCTTCCACCATAGCATACTGCCCCATTAAGAGGTATAATCAGTCTTATTACTTTATAGTTATAGCTTCTAGGCCTGGTCCCCTCAAAGAAACTGTAATTTTCTTGGGGTCAGAACCTAAATATTAGATATTATAAATAAGTTCTAGTTCAGTACTAATTCAATAAAGCGTTGTTAGTTTGAGCAGTGGGATAGTTGGAAAGTGCCTACTAAAATATTAAATAAAATGTTAAAATTGTATGGCATTGGTTGCCTATAACTTACTGCTTAATTAACACATATCAAGTTGCTCAAAGTCTGTAAGCTCCAGGAAGGTAACTTTGGAATATGGATTTAAAGTAGCTTGGGATTAGAGTTTAAGACTTCTGGTCCCTCCATGGTGACACAGCAAATGCTGCTTTAAGAAGCCAGAGAACTCTTGGTTTGGGTGTGTTCTCAAAAGCAGAATTATAAGCACATTGTGAGTATAATATTCCATATGGTTAGTATAAATGAAAGTCATTCGTTTAAGTCACTTTACAATTTGTCTAGATTTCTCCTCATTACACACAACTGACACCTTCCCAAATCGCTTCCTTGCCATACCCCAGTAAGTCTCCATTCTCAGCCCTTTTTGCTGACCTTCTTTCTAGTTTACTTACAAGAAGTGAAGAGGAGGAGGAGGAGACGAAGGAGGAGGATGACAGCCAGCAATTATATAGCACTTTAAAGCTCTGGTGTACTTTACATATATTATCTCATTTGAAATTCACCGCAGCCCTAAGAGGTCCGTGACATTATTTTCACCATTTCGGAGATGAGGAAGGGTCAAGGTAGGGTCACATAGCTAGTAAATGTGCAAGAAATTATTTGAATTCATGTCTTCCTGACTCAAAGTTCAACCAACACTCTACCTATGGTGCCACTAAACATCCTCAAGTAGACTCCTAACTGCTCTTCAAGCCTTGCATGCTCATTCCATTTCTACTTCACCTATACCAATTTTTATTAATTCTTTACTGTCCTACTCACATTGGCTTTTTTTAGGAAACTTTCCATGACCTCTCTAACATACATGATGTGTTTTCCTGATTTTTCAATTGTATTGAAACTATTAAGACAACTAGGAAGTATAGTGGATAGGACACTGGGTCTGGAGTTAGGGAACCCTGATTTCAATCTCATTTACTGGCTGTGGTAACCTTCACAATGTCTGCCTCAGTTTCCTCAACTGAAAATTGAGGATAACAATAACATCTACCTCCCAGGGTTGTTAAAAAGACCAAATGAGAATTTTTTAAAGTGTTTTGCACATGGTACTTAACTAAAAATAATAAATTCTTCCCTTCCTTCCTATTGTGGTCATCTGTAATATGGATGAATACTCTGACATATGTTGCTGGCTTCTTTGCCTTATATCTTTTTCACTTATCCATAAGAGAACTGACAGTTCCTTGAAAGCAAAAACTGTGTCTTGCATTCCTTTTGTGCTAAGCACAATGCCTTGCATAGTTTCCCACTTTGAAGGAACTAATCACAACAAACTCACAGTAATTTTAGGGGCTAAGACCATACTTTTCAGCTTTGTGATTCCCCAACATCTCATTCTGTCAAAAGACTACCTATCCTTCAAAGCCTACCTCAAATTTTATCTCCTCCTTACCTGATCACCTAGCTCTAGGTGACTATTCTTTCCTCTAGCACTTTATGCTTCTTTTAAGACACTTATTTCATACTACCTTATGTTGTATTTATCTGTGTACACATAATCTCTCCTTGTCAACTGTAATCTTTATGAAAACATGAACTGTATCTCATGATCTTTGTATTGACCATAGCACCTACCCCCTAATAGGCACCCAAGAAATATTGGTTTAGTGAATTTCCTTTATCATATAAATAGTTCTGATTCTCCTAAAACATAAGGCATTTTAGTTAGATCATCTAACAGCCTCCATCCCAAGCTTCTAACTTCAACCTGGGAGTGAAATAGGCAATTATCCAAAGAGCATGATGATATTCTCTTTAGGATCACATATGCTCAGCATGTTCCTAGTGAGTGATAAATATAAGCAAATGCTATCTTCATCAGCCTAGAAAATCACGGAAACTTGTATAAGCCCCCACACTAATATTTGGATTGTTTCAGCTGGTGCTGTCAAAGTGGGAGAGGATGATTCAAAACTTGCAGTTTCAGAGTAAATAGAAACAGCATCTCCCATTATGAATCAAGAAAAAAAAATCTCCACTGGCATGAAAATGAGGAGAAAACTGCAAAAAAAAAAAAAAAAAAAAAAAAAAAAAGGTCTGTGGGGAGCAGGATGAGGTTCCCAGTCTCTTCCCTCTACGGTTCTTCTGTATAAAGTGACTTTATTATGATCCTTAATTCTTACCTTGGTCTCATTTCACACCACAGACTCTGGGACTGACCATAGGAAGACAGAGCAGATCACTAAGTCAAACAGCATTTATTTAGTCAGCAAGCATTTCTTGAATAATTACTATGTGCTGTCACTGTGCTAAGTGCTAGGGATACCAAAGAAAGGGAGGTGGAAGGGAAAGTCCCTGCCCTCAAGGAGCTCACATTCTAATGGGGTGCAGGGCAACATGCAAACACGTATGTACAAATTATATGTGTATGCATACATATACACGTATGTGTGTATGTGTATATGCATATTATATACATATATACAAAGACAAATTAAACTTAATCTCAGAGTAAAGACACTGCCATTAAGGCTTCTTGCCGAAGGTGGGATTTTTGATGAGACTAAAAGAAGCCAGGGAAGGCAGGAAGAGGAAGGAGCGGGAAGATTTCAGGCATGGAGAAACCAGTGAAAAAGAGAGGGTTTTATACAAGGAACACCAAGAAAGCCTTTATCATTAAATTAGAGATTACGTAAAGGGGAGTAAAGTACAACAAAACTGGAAAATTAGGAAGATCTGGTTTATGAAGGCTTTAAAAGCCAAGCAAGGTTTATTTTTTCAAAAAGATCACTTTGAGTGTCAAACGTACAGACTAAACAGACTGAAGTTCTGCTCTCCAATGCAGTTTGGGTCCACTCTACCACCTCGCTGTTCTTAAGGTACTCATAAATACTGGTTAATTCCCTCCCTTTAATCTAGAGGAAAGCTCTAACCTATATATCAAATCCATGAGAATTTCCCAGTTCTAATGATAATTATCAGAGGCAAACTGAGGCAGAAGTCATCAGAATCACAGAATGCAGACTTAGAAGGAACCTCAGTGTCTCTCTAGGTCCAACCCTTATGTCAAAAACAATCCTCAATGTTTTGCGTGACTACACGTGTATAACCTCTACCAAACTGTTTGCCTTCTCCATGGAGGGTAGGAAGGAGGAAGGGAGAGAATTTAGAACTCAAAGTTTTAAAAACAAATGTTAAAAACTGTTTTTACATATAACTGGGGGAAAATAAAAAAAAAAAAGAATCCCCTGTATGGTGTCCCTTCAGTAAAAAGTACTTTAGTGGCAGTAACTGGCTCATATTTGACTTTCTATTATACTGTCTTGGGCATTTTTTTAACCAGATCCATTATTTCTTGGAGTTGTGATTTTTTTGGTAAAGAACTGCCTCTACCAGTGTATATTAGCAGCTTCTCTACAATTATAGTCTTCAAAGTGACCTGAGGTATTATCAAGTTAAGTGACTTGCCTAAAGTCATACTAGCAATATGTTTCAGCAACAGAACTTCTCTCCAATGCCAGTTCTCTATCCACTATACCACTGTGTCGTGGACATGAGAAATGTTTAACAAGCATATTTGCTGGGGAGAGATGGTTAGTAACAGACATTAACCTAGTGACCCAAAGTATAACCTACTCTTGGGGTTAGGGTTAGTCTTGGACTTTAAACAGGCAGGGAAAGAACAGACCTGCTGCCCCTAGAAACTTTTTTTTCAAGCCCTAACAAGAGAAGAATTTGTCTGACTTTTGAAGATTATTTAGAAGGAAAGACTAGGGTGGGGTTGGCGGTAACATTTTCAATGGTCATAAGAATAAATCAAAAGATGAAGAGAGAAGTACTAAGGCACAGTTTACAAATCCAAGCAACAGATCAACCTTCATTACAAAACTCTACATACTGAGGCTTATAGCCAGTAGAACAAAAGATCCAAGATATCCCCGAAGTCTGCTCAAGCCATTTGGGAATAATAAGAACTTGGCACATTCTTCCCTGAGGAGATACAGTGCTAACCACCAATCACGCATAATCTCTCTCTACACTCTCTGTCTTAGTGAGTTCATCAGTTCCCATGGATTCAATTATCTGTATACAGATGACTCCCAGATCTATATATTCATCCCCACTCCTTCGTCTCTAAGAAACTGTAGCTTCCTTCAAAGACGGCTAACATGCCATCCTCTATAGGAGACCTTTCCTGATTCCCCAGCTGCTAGGGCATCCTCCCTAATACAGGCTGTTTCCCCCAATATGAGTTTCTTGAGGGCAGAAACTACTTCTTTTGTTTCTTTGGCAGTCTCAATCCTGGCTCATGGTAAGTCCTTTAAAATGCCTCTTGAATGTTGGATGATTGAGAGGAGGCATGGTGTAGTGGATAGTAATAAGTCTAGGAGTCAGAAGAGGTTTGAAGTCCTCCTGCTTCTGAAACATGTAGTATGACCCTGGACAAGTCCCTTCACCCTCTCAAACTATAAATTGCAGGATATTTGAGGATTTGCATTGATAAAGGGAATTTTCTCGATATCTCTCCACATCAATGAAAACACTGGTCTGGGACAAAAAATAATCTATTCCAGAAAGAAATATTAGTTATTAGCCTTTATATTATCAATATATTAATTATTAATATATTAGCAAGTGAGTATTAGTTTAAGGACTGGGTATGCAGGTACAGTACCTTCTTTCTGATTTCGGTTCCCTGCCTCGAGAGTGAGAATGCCGGCTGCCTCTCAAGATTCCTTGGTTTAGATGGCTATCATTCCGGTCCCCAAAACTGTCAGTAGACTGCAGTCCTGCTCTCTGATCCTGGGTTCTATGGAGGGGCACAGAGTTGCGGATGGCAGAGATGACATGGCTAGAGTATGGACTTCCTGAATCTTCACGGAGATGCGCCCAATGGTAGGAGAGAGCCCTTTCTGAAGGTGGGAATGGAGCCCCAGGCCTATGATAATTTCTCATGCGGTAAGTGCTAGGAAGACAAGGTCGTGTCTGCTCCATCACACCACCACTGCACGTCCTTGAACAAGCTGACCAAGGACCCCAAGCACCCCACACTCCTGGAATGCCCTCATTACTATCTTCCGAAGCATTAGTGGACTCTTCTATCCTCTGAGGAACCTAAAAAGAAAGATGAATAAGTCAGGATAAGCATATCTAATCATTAGAAGAGAAACACAATGTCTTTTTGCTTTCTTAAAAGTCCTATATTCTTACTGATTTTTTAAAAAATTTATATTTCCAAAATTTTCCCCAGTGTTCCTTTCCCTTCTCATCCCAGATAGCCCTCCCCATATAACAAATAATTTTTTTAAAGAAGAGGAAGAAGAGAGAAATATCAGCAAAACTGATCAATATGTCACAAATTCATGAAAATATCTGCAGCGTCACATTTTTGACCTTTCAACTCTAAGCAGGGTAGGGTGAGGGTATCAAAGTTCTATATTTCAGAGCCATGGGAAACCAAAATGCATTATTCAGATTGGCCCATCTGTATATATTCATGTTTAGGGCAATAATATAATGAACTAAAGACTAAATTTGGAGTCAAAATATTAAATTCTAGCTCTGCATCTATAGGTAACTCAATTTTTCCTCCCCAATCTCAATTTCCTTCTATGTAAAAACATTTCTATTACCTTCCTCCTAGGGTTGTTGTGGAAGAAGTACTTTGTAACCCTTAAGAGTTTGCAAAATCTGAGTTCAAATTCTAACTTAGACACAAGTTCCTGATGTGTTACCCTGGGCAAGCCACTTAAACTTTTGTAGCCTCAGTTTTTTCCATCTGTAATATGTGTGTATGTATGTATGTTTTTATATGTGTGTGCTCTATATGTGTGATACATGTGTGGGGGTGGGGTGTGTATGTATGTGTATACATGTACATGTCTGTGTGTATATATATATATATATATATATATATATCAGAGTACAAACCTTAAAATGTTGTATAAATGCTAGCTATCACCACTATTGTTACCTAAATAGAGGTAATATGAATACATCTCTGGAACTAGGTTCAAATTTTGCATAGGACCATGGATAGAAATTTTATTTTTTGTTAACAACCGGAGTTTTAAAAGACTCAATTAACTCACTTTTGTGAATTTACAAAGCATTATTTTACTCAGGAGTTGAAAGCCTATTCCAAGTCACTCTTTGGTTGTTCTTGAGTTGAACTGTTTGATTGGGTTTGTCCTTCTGGGATAAGAGAGCACAGGGATTATAATCCCTATTTTGCACATCAAAATAATAAATAAATAAATGAAGCTGAGAAGAAATGGAAACTCAAGATCACAAAAGAAATGAGTGATGGAGCCAAGCCTTGAACAGGGTCTCTTGGAACCCAGCCTAAGACTTTCTCTGAGAGACACTCTGTCTCCACCTAAAGCCACATGGCTGGGCTTTAAAAAGCTACCTCCTTTTGACTGCATTCCATTTGTGGAATTGTGGCCAATATACAAGATTGTATATCATGTTAAGTAAATGAAGACAAAGAAAGTGACAAGAAGAGGTGGGACAGATCAGCGCACCAGGAAGACAGTTAAGTCACATAATCTTAGCGTTAGGAGGGACCTCAGATGTCATCTAGACCAAACCCTACCTTGAAAAACAAAAAGAATCACTTCTACAAGATGTGTTACATGATCATTGAGCCTATGTTGGAAGAGCCGCAGTAATTGGGGGACTCCTCCAGTTCACCTTGGGGATAGCCCTCATTGATAGGGTGGCTCTCTTTATACCGAACTTCTTACAGCTCCTAACTGTATTCTCTGGGGTCAAAAAGAACAAGACCAATCTCTCTTCCATACCTGTCCTAGTCAACCATTTTAAGAATGAATGAATCAATGGATAAATCGCAAAGCATTTGTTGAGCATACATTATGCCCAAACCCTGTGCTAAATACTAGGTGTAGAAATAGAAAAGCAAAGATAGTATGTGCCTTTGAGGAGTGTACTTTCTAAAAGTAAAATGGCATACATAGGAAAGTTATTGAGATACAGTCATGTCATAAGAAGCCAATGTTCTTTCCATAGTCTTGGAAATATACTGCTTAAAATTTTATCTACTAGTCAGGGTCTAGTTCTCTGCTACCAGGGGTAGCATTCCCACACCAAGAATTCCCAAAATTGATGAAATTACAGCTCTTTGATGTATTCAAATACTATGTGCTAAATGCTACAGATATAATTAAATAGGCCCTACTACTACTGGACAGAGTATGTCAGTCAAAGGATGACACACTCTATTCAGTAGTTGTAGTAGTAATAGTAGTAGCTGGAGTTGCCATAGTAGTAACTGTAATTGGAGTAATAGTAGTAGTAGAAGTAGTAGCAGTGGTGGTGGAGGTGGTTGTTATTGTAGCAGCACACATTTACATGATACTTTAAGATTTGCAAATATTTTAAATATATTGCTTCATTTAAGCCTCAACATAACACTGCAGTGTAAGTGCTATTATTATTTTCATTTCACAGATGAGGAAACTGAGGCTAAAATGTTAAATCATTTACCCTGGAGTCAGGGATCTACTTCAGGTTTTCCTGACTGAAACCAGAACTCTATCTACTTCTCCACCTCTTGAACTACATTTTCTCATCCTAAAGAAATAAAGAAAAATATTGCCTCAGTGGCAATTTTTTTAAAAAAATGTAATTCAATACTTCTTTTCCACTTTCCTGATATTCTCTCTTTGTATCTGTGGTTGAATTAGCTCAGTGGATTAAAGAATTGTCAAGTTCATGGAAACTTTCAGTGCCTTCTATCTGTGAGCAACTGCTATTTACACCATATAGACTTCATGTATGCATAGTTATTTTTTATGGCATTGCATCAGAATGTGAACTCAAAGGCAAAGACACTTTTTGCCTTTTGATGTATCTACAGGCTTTAGCACAGTGCCTGGCACATAATAAGAGCTTAATAAAATGCTGGTTGATTGATTAACTTCTTATGTGAGCTAATTAGCTTAGTGGAAATAACTGTGGGCTAGGAATCAGAATCTATTTTTAGCCTTACCAATTCTTGGCTGCATGATCTTGGGTAAATCATATAACTTCTGTGAATCTGTTTCCTTCTCTGTTAATGGACATAATATCTGCTTGGACTACTGAACAGAGCTGTCATAAGGATTAGTGGAAGGAAAAAAAAGTATGGGAAAAGGTTGTTGGGTTTTTTTAATTGTAAAGCACTATATCAATATAATATATTATTTTTATCATTCCACAACTATAGACTATGTCCCCTCACCCAGATCAACCATCTCACAATGTGCTCTTTGGTCACATTCAGACAAGTTAAAAGTATATAGGAGAGTCAGCCTAAATATATTCAATGGTACTAATGGGAAAAACAACTCAAGGCATATGCCTTCCTGTTAGTAGGTCAGTAGTAAGCTGTTTTTAAGGGCAGCTAGGTGGTACTGTAGATAGAGTGCCAGACCTAGAATCCAGAGGATCTGAGTTCAAATCCAGCCTCAATCGCTTACTAGATGTATTATCTTGGGCAAGTCACTTAATTCAGTTTGCCTCAGTTTCCTCAGATGTAAAATGAGCTAGAGAACAAAATGGCAAGCCATTTCAGTATCTTTGCCAAATTGGGGGTTTTGAAGAATCAGGCATGACTAAACAAAAACAACAGTAACATTTTTAGATGTGAAGAACAACATCCTTCTCATGCTACGGAACTGCTACAAAAGAAAAAGTAAAAGAAAAATATAAAACAAATAATACCTGGCACAGAAAAAGACCTCCTCATTTGGTAATTTAACAAAAATAGGAAAGGGGCTTAGACATCCTTGCATACAGAAATACACCAACCAGGACAGTTTTCTCTACCTTGGTTTCAGTTTTATCATATGGCTTCATTTATACCACTTGTTGATAAATATATAGGCTAGAGCAGGGCTTTTTGAACTTTTTCCATTCATAACTTCTTTTCAAGTTTCAGTAGTGTTCATTGGCATTGCATGGGTGGAGGGCACGTACAGAAGTTGGAGGCTCTGTGTTCAGAACCAGGTAGAAAACTCCAGAGGTATGTTTTGAACCTAGGTTCTCTGAATCCAGAGTCAATGTTCTTTTCATAGTCTTGGAAAAAAATACTTAAAATTTTATCTACTAGTCGGAGACCAGTTTCTATTGGCGAAGGTGGTAACCCCACTCCAAAATTTATGAAACCACAGATCTTTGATGTATTTGAATACTATGTGGTAGGTGCTGCAGATATAATGAAACAAACCCACTACTACTATTAAACAGGGTGTTTCAGCCCATGCTACCTTCTTTCCCATGGCATCATTCATCATCCCAAGAACTTATTCCTTATATATGCTGTTTTTCTTTTAGAAAGTAAGCCCCTTTATATTCTACTAGTCAATGCCAGAAGGAAAACTAGAACTCAGGTCTCCTCTCTCTTCTGATCGACATGCTTTTCATCATACCCTGTGATGAATTAGATATTTAGCCAGGGGACCAGATGTGCAAGAAAATGTTTTCAATGTGTTCGTTTAGTGTGTGACCAATCTCTTTCCTTTTTTTTTTTTTTTGGCAATTTACTAATGCAGAACTTTATCCATTGTCATTCTGTATGGACATCCCCATGGCTTATCATTCATAATTGTGGGCTTTCATTCCATCAGTGTTCAATTTCTCAGATTTCCAAAGAAGCCTCAATGGCATAGATAGTCTAATATGACCATAAAGGTTTCCAAAGTTCATTCTTCAAATCAGAGTATTCAGATCTCCACCATTCCTTCCTAGTAGGCACTGTATCATTTAATCAGTTGATTAAGTTAATAAAGTAAATTAGTCTACAATTCTACAATTCTAATCCTAAAACTTCTTGAGCTGATGGCTTCCTGCCTAGTTCAAAGTGCTTCTGTTCTAGGAATGTCAAAGTCATCAACCTTTTTGATGTTAAATTGTTTCTCCATCTGTCCCACACATTTAGCATGAATGTAATGTACGGTTTGATGTTATACAAAGATGCCTTTCCATCATCTGCTGCTGTATTGCTTCTTCTGTGGAGAAGTCACTAGCATACTGAATTCCATGACTCTACAGATAGACACATCATCTCCTTTAAGTGCTTTTAAGACAGGTCAACAAGCATTTAAGTGTTTACTCTGTGTCAGGCACTGTGCTAAGCTCTGTGAATGCAAAGAAAAGCAAAAACAACCCATGAACCTCAAAGAGCTCACATTCTAATGGAGAAGACAACTTGCAAACAACTATGTACACACTGGATAGATAGATAGAAAGATAGACAGATAGATGATGGATTGATGGATGGATGAATAGATAGATAGAAAGATGATAGATTATAGATAGATGATAGATAGATAGACGATAAACAAATAGATGATAGATAGATAGATGGATGGACGAATGGATAGAGAGATGTACACAGGAAGTAATCTCAAAGGGTAGGTACTAGCATTGGGGTTTTGGGGACTGGGAGAGGCTCCTTACAGAAAGTGGGATTTTACTTGATACTTGAAAGAAGTCAGGAGGTAGAAGTGAGGAGGGAGAGAATTCCAGGGAAGGGAGACAGCCAGTGAAAATGCATAGTCAAGAGCACAAGTGTCTTATTCTGGGAATATCAAGGGGTCTAGAGTCCCTGGATTACAGAGTTCTTGGAGAGCAACAAAGTCTAAGAAGACTGGAAGGGTGGAAAGGAGCCAGATTATTTTTAAGATAAGCTCACAAGTAATAGACACTATGTCAGAGTCTGAGGTATGGCGTTCCCAGACCTACCTTGGGTGTCTTCCCATAGTAGTGCTTGCCTTATGCCTACAAATTTTCTTTTATTTTTTCTGGCCAGTTAGTATTGAACTCTAAAAACAGTTTTAAAGGGAAATATTTAAAGACATCTTAATTATCTCAGCCTTTACCATCCTTTTTATTTGACTTAATTGATATAATGGGTTTTTTAAACTTTTACCAAATAATTGTTTATAATTGTCCTTGATCAAAAATGAAAGACTAAAAAGGGTACATTCATTCTCACTTTTTCAGGCAATCAGTACCTCTTCCAGAGTCACATAGCTAGTAGGTGTCTGAGGCCAGATTTGAACTCAGGTCATCCTGACTCCAGGGCTGATGCTCTATCCATTGAGCCATCTAACTGCCCCACTATTTATTCTCAGTAATCCTGGTGAGCCCATTACCTTCTAAAATAAACACTTAGTGCCCAAAGCCTTCCCACACTACAATATCTTTCTGCCATGCCAGTCATTCTCTCATTAATGAGTTCCCTTCAGGACCTCTACTTTGGGGACAGATCCAACCTAGCCATGCTTCTTTAATACACTAATACCCCTATGACTCAGCTATCCCATCCTGGAGTTCCCTTAAGCACCTAGGTCCTTCTCACCCCACCACATTGGCTCCCTTCCCCCACTGATGAGTTCTTTTTGGGGTCTCCATTTTGGGATGGGCCCAAGCTATCCAAGCTTCATTCCCCAACTAGCTGATCTTCTCCCTCCAAGACTTTGCCACCACAGGTATCTCATAGGAATATCTATTATATGCCCCCTCCTTTCCAGTTCCTTTTCATGTGTTCTTTCCTAGTCAGAATATACACTCCTTCAGGGTAGCAATTGTCTCTTCTGACTTTCATTTGTATCCTTTGCACTTAGTACAATGTCTAGCACATAGTAAGCACTTAATAAAAGCTTGCTACCTACCGGCCTACCTACTTACATAGCTAAATAGAGACATAATTTGCCATCCCAGGAAAAGCACTGGTCTTGCAGCCAGCAGACCTAAACTATGTCCCAGCTCTGTGCAGCCGATGGCAGTCATCTGGTCTCTCCAAGCCTACTTGCCTCACTTGCAAAATGAGGAAGTAATGAAACCAACACTCTCTTCTACACTGGGTTGCTGGGAGGAAAGTGCTTTGTAAATTGCAAGACATCATATAAATACAACTTTTTTATTGAAGCTATACTGTGGCAATTATATTGGAATAGGAAGAAAACCTGAAGTCCAATATTTGCTAGATGGAGAATCTGTTAGAAATTTTACTCATTTAATGAGCTTGAAAAACATAATGTAACATTCTCTAACAATAGGCTCATGATGTGTGAAACATCAGCAATGTTTAAGTCTTAAAATAATAATGATTTTTCCTGGCAATTGCTAATGGCTTTCCTAATAAAGCAAAAGGGAAAAGTATGGGGCAGGCAGGGGGTCGGGGTGTGGGGGGAGTTGACCATCTTTTTCTTGGCTTGATTGCAAAGGTCAAGGATAATAGTAAATGTCATTTATATATGGGGTTTTAAAATTTGCACACACTTTATAAACATTATCTATTCATTTGACTCCCAGAATAACATCTTGAGATTCACTAGAGGCATGAATGTGAGTAATGGAGTTGATCCTATCCAATTATGTCTTTTCCTTTTCTGTTGTTCTACTGCTTCTTCTGTAACATTATCCCCATTTTACAAATAAGGAATCAGAGGTTCAGAATGGTTAACTTCTTCATGGTCACACAGCTAATAAGAGTCAGAGGCAGGATTTGAACTCTGGCCTCTGTGATTCCAAGTCCAACATTCTATCCACTTTATCACATTACCACTCTTAAGAAACTAGGATTACTTTCTTCTGTATGTATTTCAAGTTGCTTCCATGCAGTACTAACTCCCCAGAAATAATTTTTCCCCAAATTGTATATGTTTGTAATACTTTCCAAAGAAATCTGCTTTCCAGACAATCAAAACCTTTTATAATTTAAAATGCCACTAATGGCATGGGTGATTTATACATTTCACAGTACAGTTTTAAGTTTTTCTTGTGTTATTTGCCAAATGCCTGTTCATTATTAATCTATTTGGCTCAGGATACAGATATTGTCCAATTATCTTATGCATTCTTAGGAGGCATTCAAGAAAGGTTCATTGAATAGAATTACATATGAGTTCAACAAGCTTCTGTCTTATTTAGGATTGATTAGGTCTATAAAACTCAGGGATTTTACTTGACTGTGTTTTGATTTTGTTGGGGGGAGGAATAAGTGTGCAGTTATCATTAGATTTGGGCAAGACAGTTTGGGCAAAAAAGTGCATGTTTTTGTCTATGATTTGGGGATTTCACCATGTACTAAAATTCCACTGAATAGCTTCTCTAAGAGATCTTTAAGTGCTCCTTGGAATATTTTATAAAATCTATTTCAACCTGCTTGATGTTTTAAGATGTCCAATAGGCTTTCCATTTCTTTTCTGTTTTCCTGGTGTTTTCCCACCTGTGAGCTTTCCTTGGCCACTTTCTAAGTGTGAGCCTAGGAATTTGTCCAGTTCAGTGACCTGTGGTTGACTTGAGAAGTCTACGGTAGTATAGTATTTTGCTAACTCTTCCAACAGATCTTTAGTATTATATAGACTTATCAGGTCTGGTTTAAGCTGAACCAGCAGGCTTAATTCAGTTTTGCAGAAAGGCACCTAGCTAACAGTTTATTCAATATTGTTCTATTTAGGTAAACCTAAACCTTTTCCATTGGCTTACTCCCACTCTGGATTGGTATCCTAGTATCCTACTGGAACACTTTCTAATTTTTTTTCTTTTCTCTCTTTTTTTTACTTTAAGTGGTAGCTCTAGTGTTCTTTCCTATGATGGATGCTTAGAATGCATCCTAAATACTGTAAAAGTTTACAGGACCTCACATGAAGGCCAGCGGTGAAAGTAGTTAGTAATGACTAAAAATTCCATTATTACTCTGTTATGCAACAAAATTGAATTGTTAAGCCTCCAGTCTCATCCCTTATCCTCTTTATTTTGGAAAAACTTTCAGAAAACCCAGACATGGTCTGAGTATGCTATTATTTCTCTCAGCTGACATACTGAAAATCTGTCCAAATGATGAAATTTAAATATAAGCCAAGGTTTGAATAAGTTGTATGTCTAAATGAATAAAATGCAGAATTCCTTGAAGATGGGCTTAGAACTCTCCAGCTGAGAGTGTAGTATGTGCAGATACCCACAGAATGGATGTTGGGTCTCTGTTCCTCAGGAGTTACAGATGGATAGCTTGATTCAACTTCACATTCAGTCACTATAGGGTATTCAAATTTCCACTGGTCTTTCATTGCTCAATCCGCAATGTTTGTAGTGTTTCAAAGACTTGAGATGTAAATTCCAGTGGTTGGATTCTAAAAGCATAAACTGAACCTAACCTCAAAGTCTCATTCATTCAGTATTCTTAAACAAAGACTTTGTTACCATCCATTGGGATCTTTCTCAAGTCCTTGGATAAGAAATAGACAATTTTAAGCCACCAATATAACTTCTCTTGCTTTGAGGCCCACCCCCAGCAATCAATACCCTGGGGTTTTTTCAGCACTGGTAGATTAGACTGTTTTCTATGTATTTCTTGTAATGTGGCCACATCAAATTTATTCCTTTAGAAATTCTTCAATTATTATTATAGTTCCAGGGAAGTCTATTACATTACTCTGCCATTTTTTATAATAAAATATTAGCTAGGTTTCAGATATAGTCCTATTTTCTGAAACAACATATTAGAAGCTAGAGCTCTAAGCCCAAAATGGAAATAAAAGTATATATGCATGTGCATGCATGTGCACACACACACACATACACACACACATACATCTAGATACATACTTTTTAAAAATGAAAACCTCTGCCCACGTCATTCGTCATCCAAATTATTGGTAAACCTAAGTGATATGGTAGATAGCATACCTTATTTGGAATCAAGAACACTACAGAAAGTTCAAATACCATTTCAGATGGTCACTACATGTATAACACTTAGCCATTCATTTAACCACTTTAATGTCCCCGTTGATAAAATAAATAAATATAAAAAATATAAGTAATATTTATGTTTATATAGCATATTTTGTAATATATTATATGAGTAAATAAAAAAATAAAAATAGCACCTACCTCACAGGGTTGTTGTAAGGCATCAATGAGATATTATATGTAATATACTTTGCAAACCTTTAAGTGTTTCATTAAGGTTAGTAACTATTGTTTTTATTACAAAGTCTTTGCAAAAGTATGTCGCAGCTGAAACACTTAAAAGCAAATCACTTAGCCTTTTGGGCTTCAGTTTTTTCATGTAAAATGAAGGGGAATGCTAGATCAGAGGTGTCAGATACACTGCCTACATATATCCATAACAATCCTGAGTAGGCCCCAAACCAGATTAAATGTAATTGGGAAATATTTAATAAGACAAATAAAAATGTGATTAAAACATAGAAAATACTACACTTTAATACTAAGTCAATATATGGTCCATCGGAATTCTGAGGTACAGATTGGCGAGCCCCATCTGTAACGGGGTTTACACTAGTGTACTAGATGATCTCAATTCTATTCTAATTTCCACAATCCTGGAGTACTCCTATTTCTAGTTCTATAAAAATAGAGATAATCCATATACTACATACCTCAAAAGGCTGTTGTAAGGATTAAATGTGATAATAAATCCAAAATGCTTCATAACTCTTAAAGCCTTATATTAATTTAAGCTCTTATTATCTTCCATCAGTCTCTATTGGTATCCATGTAATGTCAGGAAGACATATAAATGCTTCCAAGCACACAGGGGGTGTGGATTCATAGGATGTGTGGATTTATAGGAACATATAGGCAAGTGTTACACAGAATGACTACACATGGAGAAGATTGTAATCTGAATCACTGGAGGGAATATTCACATTTTTGAGATCACAAACCTCCTGGAGAACTGGATGGAAACTTGAATCTCTGTGTCACATTCTCTACCCACAATGCTTTTCTAATGGCCATGGACCACCAGAACCATAAGTTGGTTTAAGCAATGCAACTTTTTTTTTTTTTTTGCTGGGCTGCAATTGTTCATTTGTTTTTCATTTTCTCTTCTTTTTCTTCTTCCCATTGAAACAAATACTTTTGGGATGAAAAGCTTCACTTCTTCAACATTTTCTAAACTTCTGTGGGATCCCCTGCCTAAAAATATTCTCTTTATATGGAGTGCACAGTTGGAAAAAAAATGCACACCCTGATGCTACTTAACTTTGTCAGTCTCTAAGGCGTCTGTTTCCTCCTCCCCTCTCCTCAGACTCTTTTTCTTAATGCCTGGATACACTTACTCTGGAAATTTAAGGATTCCCTGGGCCTTTACTTCTTTTGGTATGTATGCTGATTCTTATGTCCATGAAACTCCCTATAATGTTCCTTAGGCATGCATTGGGCTTTCTTTGATGACAATCCCCTACCCATAGCCCCATCCCAGTATGTGTTTACTATCATTGGGGCTTTTCTGTGTTCCGGTTGCAATATTTGTGCTAACTGGTTCAATATGAGGTCTCTTATATTGTTTCCTTATGTTCATTCTCCCAATCCAGGAAGACACAAGCCATCCTCCTTCCATTTACTGACATACTCTTCCAACTTGAAAACAAGATCTGCTTAATTGCTGAATTTAGAAGGTTAACCTTGGAGGTTATAAGACTTAAGATGAAATCCTGGGTCTGCCACTGACTACTGGTGGGACTGTGGGCAAGGTATTTAAACTCTCTTGGCCTCAGTTTCCTTGTCAGTAAAATAAGAGTGCTAGACTAGATCTCTGAGGTCCCTTCCAGCTCTGAATTTACCATCTTAAGGCCCCCATCTCTAAATCGTTCCATGTGTTGTTTTAAAGCCAATCCTAATTCCTCTTCATTGGGGGTGGGGGGCATCTAGTCCCATCCATTCGACTTATAATGAGACTGAGGTACACAGACGTTAACTGACAATGAAATTCACACAGGCAGTAAATAGCAGATCTGCGATGTTTATAGAAGGCAGCTAGGTGCAAGTATGAAGCCTGGAGTCAGGAACACCTGAGTTCAAATGTGACCTCAGACACTTACTAGTTGTGTAATCCAGGGCAAGTCATTCAACCCTTTTTGCCTCACTTTCCTCACCTATAAAATGAGCTGGAGAAAGAAATGGCAAATCACTCCAGTATCTTTGCCAAGAAAACTCCAAATGAGATCACAAAGAGTTGGGCATTACTGAAAATGACTGAATAAATTTCATTCAATAAGAATTCTCTTCATCACAGTGGATTTCTGTTAAATTTCATTCTCTGTGACAGTACAGCCCAATGATTCAATAGCAAAAGAAAAATCAAGAAAGAGGAAAAAAATAAAGAATTACTACATCAATCTCCTAAAATGACCTGGCATCAACTTGTTTCTTTCACCTCATTATTCTTTGACAATTAAGGGGTTTTCTGGAAAGTGAGATGGACAGTCTTCACTGTACATGTATACTGTACCTGTTTCTGAGACTTAATCCTGTCCAAATAGGCAGCTGTTTCATGAAGAGACCTACCAATACCTCCTTATTAATATCGTGCTTCGCACGTTACAATAAATGTTTGTTGAATGAGGTCAGTGATTCACCTAATGATATGATACCCTGCAGTTATACGGTCTTCACAATCACAAAGCACTTATATTCATCTTACTGCTTGACTCAGTCAGTCAACATGCCCATTCTATGAACTGATTGAGGATGGGATAATAATAAAGTGTCTAGTATGGCAGAACTGGAAGGTTCTTGGGAAGTAATAAAAGGTGATCATACAAAGATAAAGTATGGCTAGCCTTGAACTCAAAGCTGAAAAGTTGGAACTAATCAGGTAAGCAATAAGAAGCCAGTGTAGAAAGCAGTAGCTGAGGAGAACAAGGGGTAGGTGAGAGGGACTTATACCAGGTAAGCAAAATCTGTTCAGGAAAGACTCAAGGTCACTTCAAGGAATGGGAAAAAAGAGAGAGTGGTAGGGGGAGGATTAGAGGATTACAGAGAAAGGGGAAGTTAGTGGGATTTATTCAAGGTAGGAAAATTAGCTGAAAGGAGAGAAATTGAAGGAAAACAGGAGAGAAGTTGCAAGTTTAACTTTTTTTCTTTTTGCAATGAGAGAATTGGAGGCCAGGGTAAAGAGAAGGATATATTGGAGGCAGCTCTACCAGCATGCCTGCTCATAAGAACCAATAATTAAATTTACAATTCAGAAGCCAGTAAACTATACAAATCTGTGCTTGATTTGTTTTGTTGATCATCTAGACTTAATAAAGGGAAGAGGAAATATTAATATGCAGATTAACCCTAAAAGTGTGTCATGCATGCTTTCCTTTTGGAAAAATAAAAAGGAAAGGAAAGAAAAGGAAAGGAAAGGAAAGGAAAGGAAAGGAAAGGAAAGGAAAGGAAAGGAAAGGAAAGGAAAGGAAAGGAAAGGAAAGGAAAGGAAAGGAAAGGAAAGGAAAGGAAAGGAAAGGAAAGGAAAGGAAAGGAAAGGAAAGGAAAGGAAAGGAAAGAGTCATTATAGTATTTTCTTTAAGAAGAGAACAGAAAGAAGTACAGAAAAACAGGACAGCTTTGAAAGCTGAACTTATTATATACTTAAAAAGAAAAGTAAGCTATACATAATAGAGACCTACAGTTTCATGTCCCATCTTCTTTTTCTATTCACACACACACACACACACACTCAAACACATACATACATGGAAATGCACATATTTTCTGGAACTAAGTTCAGAGTTTTAAAAATAAAGTGGTAAGGAGAGAGTTTAAATCGAACCATTTTCTACACTCAGGAACAAAACACACAGATTGTGAAATTATAGAATTTCAAACTGAAGGGGACTTTACAGATAGTGGTATGATTCAAGTTAGTGGTAGGTGGGGAACATTTGGTGGAAAGACAGTGTGATGAAGGTATTCAGAGTTAGAATAGTGCTGATGTGACTATGAAGTCGGAGGTAGGGGTTTCCAGTCCAGCATAGCAAGACTTGGGACTAATTATCTGAGAAGAAGGAAAGGAAATTGAAATTATTGAACTATAAGATCATACAGCATGTCAAGAACTAGAAAGGACTTGAGACATCTAATTCAACATTCTCATTCTATATAAGAGGAAACTGAGGCCCATGGAAGTTAGTTGACTTGCCCAAGGTCATGCAGCTAGTACTTATCAGAGGCCAGACAGGTCCCTGGAGCTCAGAGTCAATATTTTTGAGAACACAAATGAGGTTTAGTGGGTGTAAAAGATAACAGGTGAAAAGTTTATGAATGTTATGTGCTTCCTGAGAGTTAATTGTTAGAGAAAGAAATGGCAAGAACGGGAGGGGAAAAATGGAGATAAGTTCCCTAGAGGGAAGAGTCCTACTCCTTGGTATTAAATGATTTCATAATTCCCTATCACCACCAGCAAATCCATACTAAGAATAAAATAAAGCATTTTCAAAGTATATAAGTTCAACACAAATGTAAATCAGGAGATACTTCATTGGTTCCTAATTTTTTTTTAATTTATTTACTTGACCAAGTTAAACACAACATCTGTTCTTCATTGAATGCTAATCACATTTAAAGTCTGAATTTCTTAAGTCTGGTTTTGGGGGAAAATTGGAAAAAGTAGATTTATTCTGAGTCATGTAACAGAGTCAACCCAGAAGCAAACTGTCTGATAAATATACCTTAAGGTTTCAGCACAGAGAGTAAAATTTGAGGAAACTGAGAGCAAAGGAAAACACAGGAATGATATGCACCATACTTTCCTCATCTGTACAAAAAGAGAGGCTGGAAATGATGACTGCTCAATTTCTTCCTGCTCTGACATTCTATGACTACATCACCTAGTAAGACCTGAACTCCAAAATCAACTCTTCTAAGAACTTTTGAGATAAAGCTATTTATGAGCAATTCAACTTAGTAGGGGATCTGGAAATAAAATTGGAAGATGAACTAAATCTATGGTATTTACTGAGTAAAAAATGTGATAGTACAACTTGGAAACTGTCCAGGTCCACACTTCAGAATGCCTAATTCTTAAGCCCCTGCATCAATGTTAACATCAGTGAAGGGGGGGAAAAGAGAAAAAAAATTTTTTTAGAAAGATTCAAGGATAGAATAAACTTTCAAAACTGGCCCAGGATTTGGAATTGGAAGGGCCCTTATATGCCACCTAGTCTAACCCTCTGGCTTCAGAGCTCGGATCTGAACTCAGATAATCCTCCCTGACTCCAAATCTCATCTACTTTCTACCACGCTGCTGCAAGGGAGAAGCAAAAATGGATGGAACTCATGAAACAGTGAAAGATGTATCTCAGAAGTTTATATTTTTCATGAAAATGAAACTGTTTGAATAAATAACACAGAAAACTGATGAGGCATGAGGAACAGATGAGAGGAAGAAACAAGTATAAACAGAGAGAGATGGACGTGAACAAATTATCAACATCCACAGTTTGGAGTTCTGCTTACTATTTCCTAGGGAGTTTAAAGCTCAGTAGGGCACATTGTAAAGTAGAAAGACCAGAAGAAGCACAGCATTTGGAGTGAGAGGACCTGTGTTCAAATGCCACCTTAGAAACATATTTCCTGTAATCAGGGGCAAGTCATGTGACCTCTCTGGGCCTCAGTTTCCTCATCTGTAAAATGAGCCCCATAAGTAATTGCTGGTTGAGGCAAAGATGAAAGAAGATCCTCACTTGCTATCATGCTCATAAGTTTCTCAGAACACTAGAAGACACTTCTGGCTTAGGGTAATAAAATTACCAATTTAGAGGTAGAAGGGACCATCTAATCCAACCTCTTCATTTTATATATGAGAAAACTGAGGAACAGCTTGGTCAAGTGACTCATCCAAGATCATACAGGTATTAAATGACAGATTGGCCATGTAATCCTAGGGAAATCACTTCATCTCAACATCATCTGGAAAAAAAGGGGGGGGAGGAAAATAATATTTACACCATCTCCTAGGACTGTTGTGAGGAAAATGTCCAAAGCTTAAATAAACCACACATGTAAATGTGAATTATTATTATTATTATTGATAAAGGCAGATGTTGTTTAAGCTATCTTAAGAATCCCAGCTGTGTGAATCCCTTTGGATCCCATCATTACCATCTCAGTTCCCTTCCTACAGTGGGTGCTCTCAGAGATAGAGAACTGAACCAGATCAGAGAACAGCTGCTTTAGCAATGAGCATAAATGA
The DNA here is from genome assembly GCA_023548195.1 of Bettongia penicillata ogilbyi. Taxonomy (NCBI): domain Eukaryota; kingdom Metazoa; phylum Chordata; class Mammalia; order Diprotodontia; family Potoroidae; genus Bettongia; species Bettongia penicillata. Next base: position 4,310,488 of record JAJHZJ010000009.1, on the reverse strand, counting down.
TTTCTGCTTGGCTATTATGTGGCTTTTTCTAACATGATTGTAAATGAGATTGGAGCCTAAGGTGGAGGACAGGTGACTGCTTTCTGAATGCACAAGTATTACATTTAGCTGTGTGACCTACTCTTCAAACCCTCAAATTCCATGACTTCCAACCCAGCCTCCCTTTCCATCTTTACCCTGAGCCATTGGACTCAAGCCCATTTCAGTGTTTGTAAGACTCTATAAAACTACAGATTTGCACTGAAATAGCTCTCTCCATTCTGCCTAATCAGGCAGTTATACACCAATAAGGGGGACACCATGTAAAAATACCCTTAAAAAAAACAGAGAAGAAAAAACTGAAGATATCAAGACAAGATAGGAAGGGGGAAATATATCAGTTTTTTTTCGTGGAGTATCACTCAAGTAATTTGCATTGTTTGTCTGCTTCAAGGACTGAAGCAGAGAAAGCCACAGCTTATGCCTAAACTTCCAGCTCCCTCCACGCCATCAGGAGAATCACCAAACAGCCTGGCCCAAGCAAGGAAGACCTTTATGGAATGCAATTTTGCAAAGAAGGCTCAAAGGCATCACTACAATACGTAAAACTAGGCCAAGGCAAAATGATGGAATTATGTAAATATTTGGATGTGGTCGGCATAATCGGAAACACTCCCCCTTCTCAAACTGACCTTCCTCTTTCATCACCAGCCACATGAAAATAGTATTCGGGTATAACGAGCAAATAATGCGAAGCATGTGCCTTAGCACCAAGCGCTTTGTACGTTGCTACAGAGTTACTTGGGAAACAGAAGCAGATGTCTCAGTGTTTAAGTCCTGTTTTTTCAGTGGCTTGTCCATTTGGCATCGACCTATTAAACGCAATTGCCTATCTGCAACCCAATCCATCCAGGACAGACAGTCAAAATAATGAGTAATACATGCAATAAATAGCACTGGCTTCTGAATATAGACACTGATTGGAGGAACAGCTCCCTTCCAAGGGAGAATTCAGTCTGGTGAGTTGGTCGTTTGTATCTGGGTCAGTAAATTCAAGAGACATTTACTAAAGAGCACCTTGCACAGTGTACAGATCCTGTGTAGATGCAAAGAGGAATAAGACAGGAGTATCTGCCCTCAGGAAACATAAAATCTCCTAAGGAAAATGATAACTAATAGAATGTAGTTTCCTTATGGGCACAGTAGGACCTATTTTTGCTTTTGCATCCTCAGAGCCTAGACACATTGTATCTGGCACACAGTCAGCATTTAATAAATGTTTGCTGAATAAAGACATGAACAAAAAAAAAGCATGACACAAAACAGAATGTGGTCAGTGTTTGGGAGAGGTACAAAAGAGAAAAAGAGAAAAATTACGTTTGTTTGGGAGGGGAACTGAGAAAAGGGCTGGAAGAAATGTCCCGAAAGAAGGGGCATTAGCTATGGATCTTAAAGGATGGAAAGAATTTCAGCAGAGCTGAAAAGGATATTCCGGGTAGAGGAAGGTGGGTTGGATTCTTCAGGGAATGGTAAGGGATCTACTTTGGCATGATTTTAGACCATGTTGAGAATACTGTGAGGCAGTAAATATTCACAATTCCCAGAGAAGCAGCAGGCTGATGTGCCCCTATGATGAATAGAAATCAACAGGATTTGTCTTTAACTTGTCAGCACCCCTCATCATTCAGAGCAGCAGTCCAATAAGCAACTGTTGATTGAGGTGAAGATGAAAGAAAGCTCTCGCTTTTTGTCAAGCTCCTAGGCTTCTCAGAGCACTAGAAATCACTTCTCGCTTAGAATGATAGAACCACAGATTCAAGGTCAAAGGGACCATCTAGTCCAGCACCTTCATTTTACACATGAGGAAAATGAGGCACAGATTGGTCAAGTGACTTGTCCAAGATCACACAGGTTGGAAGTTGAATCTCTGACTCCAAATCAGGCACCTTTTTTTACTGCTGCCTCTTATCATAGATTATAACACTGCAGTCTCCTAACTAATGACCTCTGTCAAGATGCTAAAACCAAATCAAACAAACAAAAACCACCAGCTGTCCCCTAGAGTCAGAGCCATTAAAGGAATATTTCACCAGGGGGGAAATCAGATTTTAAATCAGGAGTTAAAGAAATTCACAAATGCCCACCCTATAAATTGAGATTGAGAGGGAAAGAAAAAATGCAAGACTCATCAGTTTCAGCAATCTGAAACATTAAAACATTGACTCAATTTCTCACACACTCACACACACATGCATGCATTCAGGGTTAAAGTACTGAGATTAGAAGACTAAAATACACCCGAAGGATACTGGAGATGGCTAAATTTTCCCTTACTTAGAATGAGAGGTAATAAAGAATTCTATAGCTACCTGTAAGTCACTAGTAGACAGTACACTTGATGACAACTTTTAATACTCTTGTCTCTTTGGGGACATAGTATCTGGAAGCACTGCTAGTGCCATTACTTTCATCATGGGCCAACCTTCCACCTTCCCTTTATCACAATTTCTATAACCTTTTAAGACAAAGTACTATTCCTCAGGAGGCCGTTAGGTGGTGCAGTGGATTAGAGCTCTGGGCCTGTAGTGAAAACAATTCATCTTTCTGAGTTCAAATCTGGCCTCAGACACTCACCAGCTGTGTGACCCTGGGCAAATCACTTACCCCTATTAGCCTCAGTTTCCTCCTCTGTAAAATGAACTGGAGAAGGAAATGGCCAACCACTCCACTATCTTGGCCAAGAAAAGCCCAAATGAGCTCACAAAGAGTCAGCACAACTCAAAGGACTGAACAACAGAACTAGCCCTTAGATAAGCATTGCTACAGGGTGCCAACAGGCAATCCCTGCTGAGCCTAAGTCAGAGTCAAGGAACTGTGGTTTCATAGGTATATTAACGCCTACCAATCATAAGGAAACGTGACCGTATGTAATTTAGTAGATGGTAACAAGGCAACAATTTATTTGCCAGGCACTATGCTAAGAAATTTACAATATCTGATTTGATCCTCACAATAACCCTGTGAGGTTAGGTGCTAGTATGATTCCGATCTTACAGTTGGGGAAACTGAGGCAGAGAGAAATTAAATGACTCATCTAGGGTCAGAAATATGAATCTAGATTTGAAGTTAGGTCTTCTTGGCTCCACACCCAGCACTCTATCCATAGCAGAGTCCTGTGAGGGGCAAAGGACAAGTGGATTGCCCAGTATCCCCCAGTCAGTGAGTGAGTGTCAGAGGCAGGATCTAAATCACAGAGTCCATCATTCTATCCACCGGCCCCTCTACCTCGTTGGAGAATATTTAGAGTAATCGAAATTCTTTCCTCAGTGTGGCTATCCCCTCCTTTCATCAAATATGTAGATCACCACTCTTCCATGTGTGTCCATCCTGTATGAGTCTTATGCATGATTTCCTATGAAATCTCCCAACAATTTTGGAGGCCTTCAAGCCTGTCCATCTGTTGTCTTGTTCTTGTTACATGGCCAGCCTACCTCCTCTCCTCAACATTTGGTCACTAGCTATGTACTTATTCTTCTTCACAATCTTCTAAGCGTACTGCAGACTGTCTGTCTACCATGTATCTTTCTATCATTCTCTGAACTGTCTATAATTTTAACTCCTCTGTGATGACTGTGTTCCAGAATTCAAAGCTATGTAGCAGAACCAAGAGAATAACTATATTAAAAAAAATGGGCCTTTGCACAACAAACAGTTTGGCATAATCTATATACATATAGGTAGAGTTTCCCAAATGCAATCCAGTTGTATCTCCCCTCCCTGCTTTCCAGGCCCAATTCATTGTTTATCTGTAGCACATACAGAAGATGCATGTTGTGATGGATTAGCTTAATGAGTTGCCCATCTCAGAGCTGTGCATATAATTGGGGGCAGGGAGAAGTAAGGAGCCTTATCATTACTCTGATCAGTGTGTAGGGAGCTCCTACTGAGGAATATTTCTCTACCAATGAATACTGGTATTTCCTCCACAATTTAAAATCAGAAAATCTGAGCTTGAGGCACTAAAAAATTAAGTAATTTGACCATGGGTACAGAGCCAGTATATGTCAGAGGCCAGAGTTGAAACCAGGCCATTCTGATTCCAAGGCAAATCCCTGTATCTACCACAACATGCTTCTCTCCTGCATATCAGACTTTGTACAATATCCACCTTTCATCTACTTTTTTCAGGGGTTAAGAGAAATTTTAAAAGGAGAAGAAAAGAAATCAAGACAAAAAAAGGTTAGAAATCTTATGCTATCAACAGTTGCCTCATATGTCACAATTTGCCTAATCCTTCCTAAGTCTTTTTCATGTCCAGGGAAACCAGTGAAGGAGAGAGGGAGAGAAAGGAAAAAAGGCACTATGAATACAGGGAGAAACTTGGAGTCAGGAAGGCCTCAGTTCAAAACCTGCCTCACATACTTACTAGATGTGTGACCCTCAGCAAGATATTTGCCTCTCTGGGTTTGTTTTGTCTTCAGTAAAATAAGGATAGTAATAGTAAGTACCTTACAGGATTCTAGTGAGAATTAAATGAATTAACATATGCAAAGCACTTTTACCACTTCTACCTCTACTACTACTACCACCACCACTACCACCTCCATCACTGCCTCTACTACTACTACTACTGTTGCTGCTTCTGCTACCATATCATTACTACCATTACCACCACCTCTACTACTACTATCACTACTACTACTACCACCTCTACCACTACTAGTACTGTTACCACTACGGATTATCATCATCTTCATTACTGGAAAATGAGAGAGGTAACAGAGCATAAATGGATAGCCCTGGGAGCTTGGGTTCAACACCTCTCATTTTCCAATAGTGCCTCTGACTCATAATGGTTATGTGATCTGGGCAAATGACAACGTCTCAGGGCCTGGAAAACTCTCAAAATTTTTGGTCTCAACACCCCTTGACACTCATAAAAATTATTGAGGATGCCCCAAAGAGCTTTGGTTTATGTGGATTATGGCTATTTATATTTACCATATTATAAATTATAAGGTCTTAGTATTATTATGAAAATAGTTTTGAACCCAGGCCCCCTGAAAGTATCTTTGGACCTTCTGAACTGCTGTTCTGACTATAAAGCTGCAGATGTCAATCTCTGATGGGAGAGGAAGTGCCTGATGACTCCTTTATACTGACGAAATCACAGGTCTAGTTCAAAAGAAAAGAATCTGAATAATAGTGGTTATATCTTATTATAGGCACTGCTTAGGTGAAGTCATTTAATTATACACCTATGGATACAACTAGCAGAATGGAATAGTTCCTCAAGATCAAAGTATCATTTGTGTGTACATGGAAACAGCCTCGTTACAGTGGGTAGGATGGGAAACATAGTGTTCTCTCAAAAGGGTAAAGACTGAAGTTTTTGGAGGCCTAGAAACAGATTTTATTATTAAAATCCTGTATCAGCTATACTAAGATGGACAGATAGAAAGGTAGATAGATAGATAGATAGATAGATAGATAGATAGATAGATAGATAGATAGATAGATAGATGGATCAACAGATATAAATATACAGATATAGATATTTTTCATACGTCCATATATCCTTTTCCTCACTGATCCTCATAGGAACCCTGTGAGATAAATGCCCATCTTTTGGGGTGGGATGGGTTCTGGTCCCTTGTGTCACTATAGTTTTAGACAGTTGCCTGGGAGCACTAAAAGGTTAAGTTACTTGCCCAAGGTCAGCCAACTAGGTTATCCTAAAGACAAGATTTGAACTCAAGTCTTCCTCATTCCAAGTCCAGCGTTCTGTCATCTACACTTGTAGCTGCTTTCCAACTATGTGTCTCTAAAAAGAGGGTTTTTTTTCTAGTTGTTCTTTTGATTTGCCTCCAACTACATATAATCATCCACTCTGAAAAAAGCAAAACTTTCCAGAGTTCAGCAGAGAGAACAGATACCTGACGAGTGTCCCTAAAACGATGAAGGGCTGTGCTATAAAAAGAATGACGATTGGTTAATTCTTTGCTTCCAATCAGAGCAGAACAAGAAGGAATGAAGCGAGAGGGATCTGAGATAGATACTGGAAAGAATTTTTTCATTATGAGGGTAAGGACCTAGTGGATTTACCAAGAAAGGCTGTGAAGTTTCTTCTTAGAACATTGCAAAAATAGAAAAGTTTAATCTTCGTAGGGTAACTGAGATGTAGTCCTGCCAAGGGGAACACATTTCTGGGAGCTACTTCCATCCAGAGGAGTCTGATTCTGATCATCAGTGGCAGTTAAAGCAGAAACTTTCTTTCCCCTCTATTTCTGGAAGGAGATCTGGTCTCCCCCAAACCCCCCTTCCCCCAGCCTCCCCACAACTAATCCCTAACTTCTGGCCCACAGTATCCACAGAAACAGTTACAAAGCACATGCGGCAGCAGCAGCAACAATGTGTCATCTCAGGCAGCTCCCACCCTGCGTTGTCTTGGCTGACGGTTTAACAGCATTGAATGTATACCGTGTGTTGACATAGGCTACACATACAAGAGACGGGGAGAAGTCCCTCTCTCTGCCAATGGCAAGCTTCACCAAACATTTAAAAATCCCTCTGGCTCTGAACCAACAATCCCACTTGCAGCCAGCAACCTAGAGTCCATTAAAAGTCCTGTGCAAATACAAACACTCCCTCCATTAGGCGAAGGAGAAACAAGAACTTTGTCTTGAGAGTTAGCAAGCAGTTGCTGAAACTTGACTAGGGCCTGGAGTCCCTAAAGAGGAAATATCACTGCATTAAAAACCACAAGTATTTCTAATGCATGCAGCCCAGAGACAGGGGAAGCCAAAGGTGTTGCTGAAAGGGTTACATAGGTGAGTTTATTCCGACACACCTTGGTCAGTGCCACTTCTGGGTACTAACAAGCAGCTGCACTTCCAAGAGCTGACTCATTGGCTGGTTCAGTAATCAAGTGTGATATAAAGCTAGAACAACCTCCCAAGTGCACTGAAAAGCCAAATGAACAAGGGGCCAGTGTTATTAAACGAAAAAGAATTCTTAGATCTCCTTGGGTATTCTGCTAGGGCAGCCACCTTTAGAAATCCACAGTGGATACCTGCATCTGGGAAAACTCAGGTGAATGTGAGTCTCTTTAAGTCCTGTGCCCTTGGGGAAAGTAAACCCAAAGAAAAACTCAGCATCATAGTATAATCAATATAGACCTGGATTTTATAGCTAAGGTAACTGAGGCCCAAGAAGATTGAGTGTCCAAGGGCACAAAGGTAACCAGCAGGATTTGAACCCTGACTTTGAAGTCCTCTGAAATACCTATAGATATACAATCTCAATTTAATAAATTTAATAAATATTTTATTGAGTTCTGTGACATCTTCTTAAGTTATACTTTGCATTGTGATGGTAGCTGATAGGTGTCTGGGAAAGCATAAACAAAGAGTCTATTCTCAGTGGTGTCCAAAGTTCTAGTCACCAGAGCATCAAAAGCACAGTTTTTGGGAAGAAGCAAGATGTGCCATGATGCAAACAAGAGGTCATAAACCTGGAAAAACAAGACGAGTAAGGAGGAGTTAGAGACGAAGGCATGAGCCATAGGTAAAATACAGTTGGAATGTCTTTCTGCAAAGGCATGCACAGAAGGTGGAACCAAGGGCAGATACCAGGACAAATATAAAAGATTGGTATGTTCATATGAGAATAATTTCAGGAACATTAAACTCCACAATGAGCCAAGGCAACAAAGAGGCCTTTTAAAGCTATGTTGAAAATAAGATAAAAGAAGGACAGATGAGAACTATTCAGATCTGACTTTGCTTCTACATCCAGGGTATTTATCTTCAGACTGAAACTGTACAAGAAAAATGGCACGTAGGGAATCAAAAGCCAAGACAACAAGGGAGTGCCTAGAAGCCCTCAGTGAGTTTAAGTCAAAAGGCCAGAACCACTGTATATCCCAAGATACGGAAAGACTTTGTCAACAAAACAACTGGAACACTGTTGGCAATATTAGAAAAACTGGACTAGGAAACTGCCACAGGGCTATGGCAAATAGGCAAATGTAATAATTATTGTTTAAATTCATAGAGGTCTTCCTAGCTTCCTCTGAAATTGCAGGGAGCACATCCCCGTATAAGAATCAGCTACTGACTCAAGAACCTGGAAGCCTAACTGAGCAGCCACCCTTAGGACACACTCTACCTAAAGAAAACTCTTAAAGACTCTTCCACGGAAGAAAGGCCTTCCAGATCCTACAGGACCAGAGAGTTGGAATTAACTTTGCCATACTTGCATCTTACAAATGAATTTTCCTTTCATTGCAATCTTTTCCCATGGATAGTATATATATTTGTGGGAGAATGTGCTCCTGGTTTTGGGCTGATGGAAGGGAATGTTCTCTCCCAACTGTCCTTACTTTACCTTTTTAGTAAATGCCTTTACTAAAAGCTTTAAGGAAGAAGAAGATGAGGTCAGTAAACTTAACTTGGATTCCTGTTAAAAATTATTGAACATGTTATTAAAGAGATGGTTTATGAGCACTTGAAACAGTGACTATTAAATGGTGCATGAATTCATCAAGAACAAGTTATGTTAAATTAAGTTCATTTTCCTTTTTGAGAGAATCATTCCAATAAATGATCAGGGAAATGTCATAGACATAGCATAACTGTACATTATTAGCAACAATACCATTAGCAATAAATAAAAATTTCTCCCAAAAATCCTATGGACCAGATGGTGGGATGTGGGGCAGATGATGGTACAGTGAAACAAACTCAGATCTGGTTCAATGACCAGACCCAAAAAGAAGTGATTAATGGACAGACAGAAATATAGAGAGACATCTCAAGTGGTCAGTCCCAGAATTCTTAGCCTTGACCTGTTTAACATTTGTTGTCACTGATTTGAATGAAGACATAAATTTAACAATTACCAAATCTGTGGATGATACCAACTTGGGAGACATAGCTAACACAGTGAGTAACAGAGCCAAAATACTAAAAGACCTGAAATGGTTGATAAGATGATATTTAATTGGGATAAATTTAAAGGCCAAAAATTCAACAGGACAGAACCAGGAAGTTGTGGTCACAAAATAGTTTGTGTTAAAAAAAAACTCAGAAGGGGTTTGTTTTTACTTTTACTACCAATGAAATATGTAGTATTGTACTACAAATGAAGTATGTAGTATATAGGAATATGTACCAATTTGATCTTATGTTAGAGTAACAGAAATAGTAATGCTCAGAACAAGGGTGATGAGAAGACTGCTGTACTCAGCCCCAGTTGGATTACACAGTAAGTATTATGTTCAGTTTTGGATGGCAAGGGGAAGGAAGGAAGAGGATATCTTTCCTTAAGTATCAGAAGGGCTACCATATGGAAGAGAGATTACACTTGTTTTTCTTGGCCCTAGATGGGAGGAAGAGGGCAGGGAGAAGTGGGACAAAAATTTAAGATTTCAGATTTCAGTTCAAAGAAAGAAAAAATGTTTTCTAGTAGTAATGCTGACTGAAGGTGGAATGCTATAGCTCTGGAAGTAGTAAACTACCCTCCCTACCCCTCACTCACAGGGGATTTTAAAACAGTCTAAAAGATTACTTATAAAGGAGACCTTAGCATCAGTTCTTGTTCAGGGATAAATTAGACAAGGTCATCTCTAAGATGTCTTCCAACTCTAAAGTTCCATGGTGCTTGGATGAAAAGAACAGAAAGAGGAAGAACTGGCCATTGCATTAAATGGTGATGAAAAAAACATTTTTTAAATTTATTTTATTTTTTAATTTATGAAATAAAATAAGCATTTCCATAAGATAGTATAACAAAAGATGATTGCACATGAAACTCTAAATCTATTATGTACAACTTGTTATTCCTTTTAAGTATATAATAAAATTATAACAAATCTATTTTTTTTAAATTTCAAAAGCTCTCAGAAGAAGAAAGAAAGGCAGTGGAGCATAGTGGAAAGAAGGCTAAACATGAAATAGAAAGTCTGGTTCAAATTCCAGCTCTGACTGGCCATGTAACCCTCAGCAAGTCACTTTACTCCCTCTGGAGCCTCAGTTTCCTCATCTGTAAAGTGAAAATAGTAATATTTGCACTACCTATCTCATGTGGGTGCTGAAAGGACACACATCATATACCTTTAAACAACCTATACATGTAAGATTATTAAGCAAGGAGTTTTTTCAATTACCCCACTGGGCTGAGAGCATCTCAATCAATAAGCTTTAAACACTAGGGATATAAAAACAAACAAACCAGGAGATAAAAGACAGTCCCTACTGTCAAGGAGCTCACAATCTAATGGGAAAGTCAACATGCAAACAACTATATACAAACAAGCTATCTACCATACAATGGACATGATCAACAGAGGGAAGGCCCTAGAATTAAGATGAACTGGGAAAGGTATATATGATAGAACCTCAGATTTTTCTCCCCCTTCTTGTATCTTTTCCCTCCTGTCACAATCTACTTCTTCCTTCCTCAGAGCTGTTTCTGTGTTCTTTTTTCAGTCATTTTCTGCAAACAGTGAGTCAGTCAAAGAGATACAGCCAGTGAGGTTCAGTCAACCACTTGCCCACACCCCCCACATCTCCCCACTGAAAACAAACAGTTATAAAGAGAACAGATTGGCAGTTCAAAAACAAGAGGCTCAGTTAAAAAAAAGTAGGGTGGAAAACACTGGGCTCCAAGTGGAACAGAGGCAGGAGCTGCAGCTTTCTTCTCTGATGACCCAGGACTGGCAGAATAGTCTAATGTGGCCAGTCCAACCACAATACAAAGGGCCTATGGTCTGCTCACTTGTGAGCTCAACCACTTTAATCCTGGGATGCACTATGAGAAAGAACCCTTCCTTTCATCTAAGATGTAATAAACTGTTTGGATTCTACAATGCATGCTAAGTACCACTGCTACCAAGCCTATGTGATGTGGGTTTCTGATCTCTGTCTAAATGAAATAGAGGGAAAAAAGATTTGCACAAACATCTGTGACTGTGAGCATTTGAAGTTCACGAAGTCCTAGAAAAAGACTTTTTAGAAAAAATTCAAAAGTCCCAAAGGCCCAATAGGCTTAACTATCCAAACAACTGGTGGTAGTCTTTCTTGCAAATATCTCTCAAAGAAGACAAGCATTTCTGAATCAGGCTAAAGGTTTCCACTGAAATTTCCCTTCATGTTGCTTTGACAGCTTGTTCATATTCAGAAATAAATATGACGTTAGTGAGACCAGTCACCAGACATTTCTTCATTTCAGTAAGGTGGCCAGGCTTGTTCTCCAAAACATATGAATGAGAATCTTTCTGCCACAGTAGGCACTCTTGTTCATGCCCTTTCTAGTTGGAACTACACCCTTGCTTGGTTTCCATCATACAATCCTGGTTCTCCTCATCTGTCTCTGATAACCTTTTTCCTGTTTCTTTTGCTGTTCCCTATTCATCCTCTCACCCCTGAATATGAGAAGCATCACAGCTCCTGCTATGGCTCTGAGGAATTTCATAAAGATTCTAATGATTGAGAACCCAAGCTTAAAATGGAGGCTCTCATCTCTACCCCTGCTAAGTAAAAAGAACCTATGACCTATTATCACCTACATTAAGGGATATGGGGAAGGGGATGCCCAGATAATGAAGCTCGGGGGTAGCAGAAGTCTCTGAATGCCTAGTTAACTACTAGTCATTACTAGCCCTGCTAAAGTAGGACTGCAGCAACTGACAGAGGTGAAGTCAAACTGGGACTGCTATTCATAGGAAAATAAATTGAGAGCTGGGAGGGAGAGGACCAGGAAGGAGAATTTAGAAAGCCTAATTTAATCCAACCCCCACATTTTACAGATAAAGAAACTGAGACCTTTAAATGCAAGAAGTTTGTATAACTGAATGCTGAAAACTAAAAGTAAATAAATTAAAAAAAAATGAAACTGAGACCCAGAAAAGATCAAGCAACTTAACCAAGATTACCTAGCAGTAGATAAGTGAAAGAATTAGGAAATAAACCCAAGTTCGCTGATTACAAGTGCAGTTCAAGTTCCATTGTATCACAGGAGCATATACATGTCAGGGCCTAGCTATCGTACTTAGTATGACTAGTTATATTTTGACATGTGCTTGTCAGGTCTTCCTTACAGCTATAAGCTCTTTGAGAGTAAGCACCATACCTTACTGGTGCCATACCTACAATAAAGGGTCAGGATTTATTAAATAGAACTGAATTGACCTTTTTCTGTAGTCTTAAAACACAATAAATGCGCTGATTAAAAAGAGCCACTGATTCATTGAGAGGGCCAATGATATTCCCAACATCAGAGACTACAATAGGTTATATTTGAATTCACAAATTTCAAAGTACTTTCATGCATATTTTCTCAATTCAATATTAAAATAATTCTTTGACATGCATGAGGGAAAAATAAAAGTCATAGGATGATCAGATCATGGATGTAGAACTGGAAGGAACCTTAAAGTCATTGATTTTATGGATAGAGAAACCCTTTAATTTTTTTAAGTTTTAAATTATTTATGCATTTATTTTTAGTTTTCAACACACTTCTATAAGATTTTGATTTCTAATTTTCCCCTCTCCCTCTACTACCTCCTCCCCAAGAAAGCATGTAATCTGATATAAGCTACACATGTATGATCATATTAAACACATTTCCACATTAGTCATATTGTGAAAGAAGAATCAGAAAAAAAAATGGAAAAACCATAAGAAAAGAGAAAGTAAACTACGCTTTGATCTTCATTCAGATTGCATAGATCTTTCTCTGAATGTGGTTAGCATTTCCATCATGAGTCATTTGGAACTGTCTTAGCTCATTGCATTGCTCAGAATAGCTAAGTCTGTAACAAAGACGGTCATTGTACAATGTTGCTTTTACTGTATACAGTGTCCTTGTTCGCTCAATTCACTCAGCATCAGTTAATGCAAGCTTTTCCAGATTTTTCTGAAATCTACCTGCTCACCATTTCTTATGGAACAATAGTAATCCATTACATTCATATACCACAGCTTGTTCAGCCATTCCCCAACTGATGGGTATCCCTTCAATTTTTAATTCCTTACCACCACAAAAAGAGCTGTTATAGATATTTTTTGTACATGTAGGTCCTTTCCCCTTTTTATGATTTCTTTGGGATACCAACCTAATAGTGGTATTGCTGGATCAAAGGGTATGAACAGTTTTATAGCCCTTTGGGCAGAGTCCCAAATTGTGCTCCAGAACAGAAACCCTTTAATTTTATAGTTAAGAAAACTGAGGCATACAGATATCAAATGACTTGCCTAGGGTTACAAAGTTAGTAAGTGTCTCAGTCAGGATTTGAATCCATGACTTCCTGATTCCAAGTTCAGAGTCCTATCCAGTACACCTCATTGAGTCACGAGCATACATAATTCAGGGGCTGCATGCATTGGAGAAAATTTTGCAGATGAGCAAACAGGGAACATAGTAATAAGCAGTAGAATCCAAATGCTTTTCCTACTATACCATATTGCCAACAGATTATTAGGACAAAATCTAAGTTCTTCTGGTTCCCCATCCTGTGCTCTATCAACTTCTAGATTTTTAAGAGTCATTAGACTGTTTCCACAACAGTTTTCCATAATTTATTTCTATACATGATATCCAATTGTGAGACGTTAATGAGTAATATTATGTGTAGTGTGCTAAGAGCCTCGGTTTGTGAGTTTAGAAGACATGAATTTAAGCTCCACCTCATCACTTACAGATAGTATATAGAAGTGTGGAAATGCTTCCTTCCACCATTAGCCCCAACCACAGAGCTTATGAAGTCAAGTGGCAAATGGCATATCAAGCTTTGGAACCTAGGTATTCTTCCAGGTCAACTCTAAGCCATCCTGCTTGTATTCTAGGTGGTGCACTGAATACAGCACTGGTTCAGGAATAAGGAAGACCTGAGTTCAAATTCAACCTAAGACACTTGCAAGATTATGACTGAGCAAGTCACAATTTCTATTTGCCTCAGTTTTTTCAACTATAAAATAGAAAGAAAAATAATAGCACCTACCTCCCAGGGTCATTGTGAGGATCAAATCAGATACTCATTTTAAAAAAAAGCACAGCGCAGTATCTGCAAAATAGTAGGTGCTATAAAAATATTGGATGTTATTAATTTTATTGTAATACTTATTCCCTTCACTCCGGCTTCCTTCCTTTTTTCCACTCCCTATAGCAATGGAGTATCAGAATTACATTTTGTTAAGCTTCTGGGTCATGGCCTACCTGTAGAAACCGTAGAGTTTGGGGATGCCTGGTTTGGAAAGCATTTAGACCATGCTTGTTGTTTTGAGGTATATGGTTTTATTCTTTTCTAATATAATGATTAATGATGTACATAGTTTATTCTTCATATTAAAATGCATATAGTTTGTATCTTTCCATATAATTTCAATAGAAATACAAGAAGGCTAAGAAAGGATCAACCAGGGCACCACAGATCAAAAGTCTAACTGGACAGATTCATACTAAATCCTCAGATTAACAAGTGTTGCCATGCATAAAAGGGGCAGAGTCAGTACGGAGGAAGACAGCTGTCTGAGAACCAGAGAAAGCTACAAGTTAGGCTCTAACGCACTCTCCGGTGTTGAACAGCATACCTAACCTCTGAGAATGAGTGTTGTGTTGACAGCACATGGTCCTGATTACTGAACAAGATCAGGCAACTGGTCAGAGGTTGATTGGCTACAGGTGCACTCAAAAAGGCTTGTCAGGCTTCGTTGCGTTCTCTTTGCCTCATTTACTTCCGGAGCCTATTGATGACTTCTTCGCTCACAGCATTTGATGAAGGCTCTGACCTCAGGAGCTTCAGAAAGTCTTGTGAACAAGCCATAGGAATCTAAGAGTCAGAACCCAGGCTCAGTGTTATAACCAACATAGCATCAATATCCCAAGGAGCAAGGAACAATTTCTGAGAGGACTTTCAGGTCCCCCACCTAATAGAAATAGATGAGAATTCATCCAGCAGAAATTACACCTTTGGATGTGAACTTGATTGAACTAATATTACATAGAATTAACCTAATTTGTACCTGCTCCTCACATCCACCCCAGAACAAAGTGGTGCACAGGAAAGTTTTCCCTAAAAGGGTATTGAGGGAAATGTATATATGCTTATTCTCGCTTATTTTGAAGTAAATATCCTTTTGTAAAAGCTAATCAATGCTCAGTTTTAAATAGACCTGGGGCTAACTAGTCATAGCTCACTGAAAATAGGCGGAACACAGCCAGTAGGGATTTAAGCTGATGGCAGTAGAGAAAAAGTCATCTCCAGTCCTTCAGAGTACCCTGGAAACCTGAGGAGAGATACAGCTTACCTGGTTTTGAAAGAATGAGATAGAACATACAAGCTATTCCTGTTAGCTACAAAGGTTTAAATTCTGAAATTTTAATGAAATCAGACCATGTATTGATCTCAAATTTCCACTATTAGTGACTATTTTGGCTTAAAAAATATAGAAACTATTTGTAGAAGATTATTGATTAAAAGTGAGAAAAAACATACAGAAACGAGAGGTAGGCTAATTCCCTAATGCTAGCAATTGACATAAACAAGTTTATTAAAGTAGAACTTAAAAGCAGAAAAAAAGAAGCAGTCCTCTTACACATTTTATGAATGAAGAAACTGATTTCTCTTTGTGATTGTGACATTTCCAAGGCTACACATTAGCTAACTGTTTTATTGGAAGACATAATAGCCAGGATGGTCAAATAGGTCTTGAAGGAAAAGCTGGGAGGGTTGGCAGAAAGAGTGGAAATGTGAAAAACAAGTCCATAGGATGGGGAAGAGGAAAATAATGCAATCAATCGCCTAAAAGTATAGATAAGTGGACAAAGTAAACATTAACACAATATTAAAGTTTTATGCTAATTTTCTGGCCCTTCTTAGTATATTACTAATATCTATCTCAGCATGAATTAACAATTAGGTGAGTATAATAAAATTAATATTAATTAATAATGAATCTATGCAAGCAAAACTGTTTAAATCTATGCAAAAACATTGCTATCAGATTGGTTAAAATGTTCTATTTCCCTCTGGAAATTCTTCTTTTACCTAAAAGTAGAAGAGACTCATGAGAACAATCTTGAGCACCATGCTATCAAGGAAGTCATTGAGACTTTAAATAAGCACAGTGGAAAATCCAGAGATATTGGTATAAGCTTTTAACCCCAAAGCAAGTAGATGAGAGATAGAGGTAAGAATTATTCTCTTTAAAGTAAACAAAGGGAAGTGACTAAGGATAAGAAGAGTATTTAGTGAAAAGAATCCAAAAGTATACCTAAGCATTTATGTCTTAATTAAAAGCTTACTCTAACAACAATTTGTTTAAATATAGCATATGTTCATGTTTATATAGAGTTGACAGTTTTAATAAAATCTATAATATTTTCTAAATAAGAGACAGCTGTACTGGATAGAAAGCTGTCTTAGGCAGATGTTCTTACCCTTTCTTGGGTTGCAGACCCCTTTGGCAGTATGATTAAGCCTATAAACTCTTCAGGATAATGTTTGTTAACATATAAAATAAAATACATAGGATCACAAAGGAAACACATTACATTGAAACACGACTATCAAAATACATATTTTTTGAAGTTCATGGAGCCTAGGTTAAGAACTCCAGCTTGAATCAAAGAAGACCTGGGTTCAGGTCCTGTCTCTGATGTAAGTTACTAGCCATGGTCCACAGGAAAGTCACTTATCCCTTTAGTGCTCAAATATCTAATGCTTTAAAAAGAAGCCAATGTATTAGTGGTAAAAGTTTCAATAGTGAGAATTCCCTATTCCAATTAAATCATAGGTCCAAACTCCATAAATTTCCAAGACATATTGTAAATGAGTAGAAAAGAAATAAATATAATATGCATCCCAGAAAGCATGTGCCTGGTATCTTGACCCTTTCATATAACAGATCAAGGTCCCAGAGAGGTTATTGACCATATGAGGAAAAAAGAAAAAATAGGGGTCAATATATGCCAGAGATTAGTAGCACTAACCCATCTCAGAAGGAATAGGTTAGGGAGAAAAGGACATAGTACAAGCTAAAATCTAAGCAAACACAGCCAGGCTGAGGCCAAAGCCCAATTTGCATGACTAAATCAGAGAGATAGGCAAAAAGATGTGAACTAAGTAATTTGAAATCAAGCAAAGGTCCACACACAGAACATGGTCAGTACAGCACCACATACAGAGGGAAGCCTGAAGCACTGGTGATCCGTAGTTTTTCTCCTGCATGGAATCAGCCTGCAGAAATTTACTTTGATGACAGTGGTGTGTTGCCTATATTCTCACACCTCTTTCTTGCTCAGCTAGGGACAATGTACTTTATTTGCAACAAAAATGTTAACAGAGGAAAAATATCCTCAAGTGCAGAATTAGCAAATCTAAAATTTGCTTTAGGGGGCAGCTAAGGTGGCATATTGGATAGAGCACTGGGCTTGGGATCAGAAAGACTCATCTTCCTGAGTTTAAATCTAGCCTCAGACACTTACTGGTTGCTTGATCCTGGGCAAGTCACTTAACCCTGTTTGCCTCAGTTTCTTCATCTGTAAAATGAGCTAGAGAAGGAAATGGCCAACCACTCCAATATCTGCCAAAAAAAAAAATTAAACAACCCCAAATGGGATCACAAAAAGTCAAACATGATTGAAATGACTCAGTTCAAAAAAGGGTGTGCATGTGCGTGTGTGTGTGTGTGTGTGTGTGTGTGTGTGTGTGAGAGAGAGAGAGAGAGAGAGAGAGAGAGAGAGAGAGAGAGAGAGAGATACATCTAAGAAACCACCTTGGTTGATGTGAATTGGTAACTGAGTTGCTTGCAGGAAGGTACATGTAGCAAAGAGTGTTGAACTTGGATTCAGGAAGACCTAGGCTGAAATTCTGCTTCAGACATTTACCAACTGTGTATCCCTGAGCAAGTCATTTAACCTCTGGGTGTGTTTTCATTAGAACCAAAGAATCTCATCTGTAAAATGAGAGGATTGGACTCAGTGACTTCTAAATTCCCTCCCAGCTCTAAATCTATGATCCTAAGTTATGTGACTTACCCATGGCCATTGAAAGAATAAATAACTTGCTAATGATCACATACCTAATATAGGTCATAAACAGCACTGGAACTCAGCTATTCTTGACTTTAAAGTCAGTCCTCCATTTCAATATATACTAGAGATCAGTGACCCCTACCAGACTTCAGCAATAGAAAAGGAGGTATGATTCATAGCGGATCAAGTAAAGTAAAGGAAAGCCAGGCTTGGGTTAAAGCCTAGTTCACCAAGGCAATTAAAGCAAAGCATCTTTCATAGAAAACACTAAAGATGTTTACAGCTACCTGTAAGACATCACTGGTCCAAACGAGCTCCTAAATTTTCTAAGACAGTGATAGCTCCAAAAAATAGCTGCCGCCTTCTCTAGGCTATCTTCTGACCTGTGCTTCTTGTAACTAGAACCATGCTAGATTCCTGTTTACCCCCAACAACAGAAACACAGTAGGAAATGTGAAGAGGGTAAAGGAAATAGTTCCCTAGGGTCAAGCTTCTGACTCAGCTTCACAAGGCTGAGCATCAGCCTCAATGCCAGACTGCAAGGACTGTCCTCAGGGGACCTGGGCTGTGCCACATGAAACATCTATATTCTGGCCGAGTCTGGAATTTTCATCCAGATTCAGTCTCAGAGCCAACATTTGATGTTGTTCAAGCTTTAAATGCACATGCAACATAAATATACATACACAAGGAAAACAGAGCTTTAAACAAAGCCACCACTTCCAAAAACTGATTATAGGTATGCAGTAGTTGATGTGTGTGATGGTGATGATGATATCCAAGTCTGCCCTGCCTGCCTCAGCTAGAGCAGGAAGGGGTTGGGGAGGGGGCGGCGCTAATCATTATCACTCCACCACAAAAGATCTTGCCTCAGGCTTATTCTTTGTCTCTGACATATCAACAGCCAAATGAAACTGGTTTGTCACTTCATGGTGCTGTCCTGACAGTGTTCTGCACAAACTTGCCTGATTTTGGACCACTGCTCCTGGCTTAAGACCTCCTTTTCCAGTCTATTTCCCTCTCACATCCCACCCCCACTGCTGGGTTTTGATATCAGGACAGCATCCTGTTGTTCTATCCTCCTAGAATGAATCTCCTTATCTTCAGACTGGGGTGACTCTCCTTACTTGTTCATCACTGCCACTACCAATCCTAATGACTTTTGCCCTCTACAGGAGACAAGACCATAATCATTTTGCCTCACCTCCAAAATAAAAACAAATACATTCCCCTAGACAGAAAAATGGAGAATTTAAAGAATACTCAGAGACAAGGCAGCCCTGCCCTAGTCACACTAGCATCCCACTGATAGCTAATGATTGCTCTATACTGTCTTCCATTAGGACTTCAGTAATCCATGAAGACAAACCCTTGAGAGCCTAGACTGGAACACTACAAATTTCTTGGTCTCTCATGTGCGTTTCTCTCTTTCCAGGGAGCCATGGACCAGTTTTGCAAAATCCAAGCATTTCATGGGCTTCAAGAAAAGTTATAATATACTCCTAGAAGCAGGATGTGAAGCAGGCAGTAGCAGTAGTAGTGGTGGTGGTAGTAGTAGCAGTAATAGTAGTGGTGGGTGATTGTGGTAATGTTGGTAATGGTGGTGTTGGTGATGATGGTGGTGATAGTGGTAGTGGTATTAATAAATAATAATAGCTAATAATTATAAAATACTTATGTAATGGCAATCAAATTAGGATCTTCTTCTGGCTTTGTTTGACTAAAAGTGTCTCTGATTAAATGTGATTAAAGGTCTTCCCCACCCTTTGATTGAGAGCAGCTTGAGTAGGGGAGTTTTTTTGTGGGAGGATCCCAAATACTTTTTCTTTTTTCTGTTGAGGCACTGGGTCAAATGGTTATGCCCTCTGGCTCTGAAAAGTGTATAAATACTGAGAGTGAGATTTTATTTTGGGGTTTACTGACTGGAACTGTTTGTTTGCCCAGACAAGGACTCTGGGAAGCAGCTAAGGACCCCCCCTCCCCCTTGGAAGACCCAGATGTCAGTGCTTCCTTCTCTGGTAACTATGGTCAGACACTTATACCTGTCTGATGGTCAGGCAGAGAAAGCCATGTTTGTTGACTTTTGATTTCTCTGTATTTTCTTTGAAGTTCAGGGTGTTGACTTTCCTGAACTAGGTGAATGATATTTGTGCTTGGCTAAAGGAATGATAATGTGATTGATTAAAATGATTGTTAACCCCTCAAAAGTTGCCTTTTTTTTATGAATACAGATCGAAGAACCTGTGGAACCTGTGATAACAGGCCCCTCTGTGTATGTTGGGGTACTTACTACTACAACTTATTATGTACCAAACACTGTGATAAACACTTTATAATTATCTCATCTGATCATCACAAGATATGTGTTATGCCCATTTAAATTACCATTACATATTATTATCCTCATTTTACAGATGAGGAAACTGAGACACAGAGATTAAGCATTGCAGAGCTCATGTCAGAGGCTAGATTTGAACTCATGTCTTCCTGAATCCAGGCCCAGAGTAGGACATCCCCTACAACCAGCAAATATTTGAAACACCTTCCAACTAATTAGTTCCTAACCTATCTATATTGCCAGACTTTCTTTTTCTTTTTTCTTTTTTTAGCAGATTTAATTTTACCACTCTTATATTTGGGATACTGTAAACCACTGGTAGATGCACTGTAATAAAAGCCAGAGTTTAGTTATTGGCATACTACCTTCATAGCCCTCCAATATACCAAGCACTTAACCAAGCCATGGAGTTTCAACCCAACCTAAACCTGAAACTCCAACATGACTATGCATAGGCATAACTGAAACATGTGAAGGGAAGACAGCCTCTCATAGGCTCCTGTTCATTCTAGCCTGTCTATCACCCTCTATAGAGAATATTCTCCTTCCATCACCATAGCCCAGAAATTAGTCATCTGTTGTAACAAGCTGGAAAATACTCTGGTTTTTCCAGACTGATCTTTCTTCTATGGGCTGTCTATGCTTATCCCATCTGGTGTCTCTGCTCTCCCTGTCTCTTCACTGCATCATCTCCCACCCTTCATATCTAATATATCCCTTGCCAGAAGCTTTCATTCTCCCATGCAACTTTGCTAATTGAATAGTTCTCCCTGCCCCAATGGCTCCCTGTGACATCAGGAGTGGAAAACCAATCAGATTCATCTAAAGAAACTCCACCCTTGCTATAAAACCCCTCGTTCTATCCTGTCACAAACATATAAACCACAACAGGGCAAGTTGTGCTTGGCTATGCTTCCCTCAGGGGAGGGGCCAAAGGTAATGCTCATTCCCGAGTGTGCAGTAACAACGGGTGTATAGCTGCAATGCTATTGTGTGGTCAAAGTCCTACATTTGACAGCTAGCACTTAAGTCACTCTTTAAGGTTTACAAAACACTTAGTGTTAACTCATTGGATTCTTGCAACAATCCTAGTAGGTAGGTGCTACTATCATCCTTGTTTTATAGATGAGGAAACTGAGGCTGAGGGAGATTAAATGACTTGCCCAGCATCATGTATCTAATAAGTATCTGAGGTAGGATTCGAACTTAGATGTTCCTAACTCCAAGTCTGGATAGACTCCAGATAGAACAGAGAAGTTTTCTTTATCCACTGTGCCATCTAACTATCTTTTTTTATTTATATTACTTACTCTAAAAGTCTCAGAACTTGAAAACTAGAAGAGGGGTTGGAGCCTGGAATGACCTGGGTTCCAAGGTAGGGGCACCCCTCGCTTGGATAAGGCTCCTTTCTTTGTCCTTACAGGCTTGATGATTATGACATCCAACACCTAGACCCTGTTATGTCCCATCTCTGCCTGAGATCTAGTTGTGCTCTTGTCTTTTCAGATGAATATGGTTCTACCTATGTCTGTTTCTTACTCTTCCTCGGCCTGCCTCCTCTTGACCCAATTCCAGGTGCTGAAAGTGCCTTTCCTCCTATGAAGTAAAATACACTCACAAGAAAAAGGTTTATTGCTTTGATTGGTCTCTTCTATGAACATCTCTAAGTCCCCAAAATGCAACTGCAAAGGATGAGCAAATGTCATTACCCAGTTCTGGGATCCTATTTCATGGGACATGAGTTCAAGTTAAAGACTTCATTGGGGAATATAGCAAGCACATTTCAACCTCTGCCAATATCCCTTTGCTACTAATGGCACTACTTTTCTTTGGTGACAAAAGGACCTCTTCCCATCTGAGGAATATGATGCCAACCTAGTGGTCATGGACACCCTAATTAAAATGGTTTCATTTTCCTCCATGCTATCCCTTCTACCATTGCAAAAACTACTTAGAAGAATCTTCCAGTTTCACAGTTTTTGCTACAAAAATCAGCTTTATGTAAAGGACAACTTTCTAATAATGAGACCTGTACAGAAATGGAATGGGGTGCTTTGGAGAGAACTGAGTTGCCTGTCATCAGACACCTTCAAGCAGAAGCCAAATGATCACATGTTAGGAAGGCTGTAGACCAGACTCATGATGTATTGGATAAGCATTGGACTCAATAAGCTCTGGGGTCCCTCCAATTCTGAAATCCATCCCAGAAGTGTTAAAGGGCATGAATAAGCAGGGGGAGGGTGGAGGGTGGAAGAGAAGCTAAGAGGAAAGTGATATGGAGAAGAAGCTAGATTTGGAAACAGAAGGCTTGGGTTTGAAAACCAGCCCTGCCACATATTCAGTGTGACCTTGGACAGGTCATAATTCATTGGGCCTCAGTTTCCTCATTTTTAAAATGAAAGAACTGAACTAGATGACCTCTGAGGTCCCTTCTAGCTCCAAATCTATGATCCCATGAAGAGCTGTTGTCCATCAAACTCGAAAAACAAAATTACATCATGATGTTGGGGTCCAACTATGACTGATTAGACCAACATGAGCTCAGAAGGCTCTACTACAGGTCAGGCACAAATAGTCCTTTGAATGGTTTATTTCTCCTACGAACTAGAAAGAAAAGGAATAGTCAGACAAGAAACCTGGACAGTGTAGCACAAGAGAATATAAGGAAAAAAAGAAAATCAAGAAGGAGGGGTTGGCCCACAGTGACATTTGATACTGAATAGTCGGAAAAAAAGGTCATTTGGACTGGGTAACTCTGAAGTCACTGATGACCTTCAAGACAGCAGCTTCCATAGGCCTGGGAGCCAGATTGCAGGAGACAGTGGGTGGCAAGGAAGTGAAGGCAGCAGTTTAAACGACATGATCCAAGAAGTTTGGCAGTAAAATAAAGGAGAGGAATATTAAACTGACAACAGTCATTCAGAGTTCTTGGGGGTGGAAGTTAGCAGTATAAGACGTTAACTGCCCTTGGAACAGAGAGGCCATAGCTTGACTCATCCCAGAATTTCAAAGTGCTTCACTAATAAACATTTCCGTAGTCATTTCAAATGAGTGGTAAGAAACTGAATCACCTACCGCTAGACACCATCTCATTAGAAGCCTCACTAGGAAAATTTCCCAATTCTGACTTTTCAGGAACAATTACTGTCATTCAATTGAGTCTCACAGAGATTCTCTCAGTGAACTTTCAAGATAGTCCTAGGAAAGGAAGATCAGTCAGGTTGTTTCTCCAGTTTATTTGACCTAGTTCTAAAGGGAAGTAAGCAAAGGGGGTCTTCAGAGTACAAGTGTGGAAAAGAACACACAATTTTAGTCCTGAGACAATTTTCTTTTGTGTCTCTAACAATGTTTCTTTCAATGAGTGGACAATATAAAATATATATGCAAAAACAAAAAATCAGAAAATCTATGAAGACTCAAGAATCTTGAACAAAATCTAACCAGTACCTTGGGAAAGTCAGCTATGCTATAGTATAGCTCTTTTGAATCCTACTACAACTTCCAAATGGCAAACTTCTTGATCTGGTGCTATTAAAGCTCACTATGAGAAAGATACATTTTTACCCCTTTGAAATCACAAAGGGAAATAGCAAGCAATTCAAAAATGAAAAGAAATGAAGCTAGAGGGCACCTAGATGATGAGTGTTTACTCAGAAGTTCTAAAATAAATAAAATTTCTTCTTTTACTAATAGCATTTTATTTTCCCAATTATATATAAATATATTATATATTAATATTATATATTATATATAAATTATAATATATTATATTATATAATAAATTATAATTATTATATATAATTATAATATTACATATATTATATATTATATATATTTATATATAATATAAATATATTTATTATATTTATTATATTATTATATTTATATATTATATTTATTTATTATATTTATATTATATTATATTATAAATATAATAAATATTATATTTATTTATTATAAATAAATAATTTATATTTATATAAAATATATATTATATATATAATTATAATATTATAATAATTATATAATAAATTATATATATATAAAATTATATATAAAATTTTTAACATTCCTTTTCATAAGATTTTGAATTCAAATTTTTCTCCTTCCATCCTAACAAAGCAATTTGATAGAGGTTGTATAGGAGCAATCATGTAAAACATATAAGAAATACAGTCACTTACTCTTTATACAACTATCATATTGAGGGCAATGCCTGAGAAGGATTTTCTATCAAGGGCAGTATCCTGGAGAATTAAATGTCTGGAATATATTTATTAAATAGATCACAACTCAAACACTGGAAGATAAAAGGGATAGAGTGAGGAAGGAGGTTGGCTACTTGAGGTTCTATAGTAGAAAGAGCCTTGGGAAAGCAGAAAACATTACAGGTACCTTGGAGAG
This sequence comes from Bettongia penicillata ogilbyi, assembly GCA_023548195.1. Taxonomy (NCBI): domain Eukaryota; kingdom Metazoa; phylum Chordata; class Mammalia; order Diprotodontia; family Potoroidae; genus Bettongia; species Bettongia penicillata. Next base: position 4,285,728 of record JAJHZJ010000009.1, on the reverse strand, counting down.
GAGGGTCCCAGGAAACAAGAGGATACAGAAAGAGAGGGAGGAAGATGCAAAGACAAACCTTACAATTTTACCTAGGACTTGCCCTATTCCTTCTTTCCATTCAAAGATTAAATGGAAAGACCCTCCAGTCCTATTTAAAAGTAGCATTAAGTCATTGTATGCCCACATGCCAATGTATGTCCTTGCTCAGGACGACAACAAAAAGAGATGAGATAAACCAGCTTCTATAATGCCACCAGAACATTTCTCCTACCCACACCCAGTCCAGAACCAGGCAGAAAACATCTTCTTCCTCTTTACCTCCCCACTCCCATCTACTTCATAACCTCCCTTCAGATGTTCTTGCTCTTTGTATACTATTTCTCATCTCTTACCAGCCATAAGTAAGTCAGTTTTATGATGACACATATAACCTGGGCAATACTCCATAGAACAGCTGAGGTTTAATTGCATGAAACTAACAGAAAATATACGCAAAGACATGGGGTTCCCAGTAAAACTCGTTACTCAATCTTTCTCTTTAGGACAATCTTGATTTAAAGGAATAGTGAGCAAGAATTGAACACTGAAATAACTAGGTGAGAGAATAAAAAGAATTTCTCCCTTTGGAAAAAAAAAAAGGAAGAAGATGGATAGAGAAATAATTTTTAAAATTCTAATAATTAAGGATAAGTGTAAAGGGTATCAAATTGTACCCTTTTGAGAAGCATTTACACAGGACTTACAAAACAAACACAATTTTTCACCATTACAAAATAATATGCAATCTATTATGATTGGTTCTGTACAACTATAAAAAAAAATCACCTATGTTTTTGGCCCTCCCCTCAAAAAAAATATATCCATGCATGTGTTTTGTCCATAAAATGTGGTTTGCATATTTTAATGAAAATAAATGTCTACCCACAGGCAACTAAACATCTGTACCTAATTCCACAGCCCGAGTGCTTTCAAAGTCACTGCCACTAGCTATGTTTTTCAGAGAACACGATGAGCCTATTTCCAATGTCCTGAAAGCTATAGCATTCTTGTCACCAAAATATCCACCATCACCACAGAACAAGCCTTTGTTTCCTTTTCTTTTTCCCAAGTGGGAACAATGAGCCAAGTCAATCAACGCAGATTAAACTCTATCAGGGCTGAGAGATATCTGACAACGAACCTATTTACAAAATCAACATGAACAAAGGAACTGTGGGTATCCATAGTTGCAAAGAAAATCAGAATCTCCTCAGTGCTTTGGGGCATTGGCTTGCCTTTATTTTCCAGGAGATCTTTACCATGACAGAAAGAGAGCAGGGGGGGGGTGTGGGGGGGGGGGGGGCAGAGAAGAACACGACCGATTTGCAAATATCCAAATAAAACATTGCTCACCTTACTGGACAAACTCACAATCTGAATGTGACGAACCAGAAGGGGTTACAGTTCAAGTCCACAATACATTTCTGCCTTGCCATTAACCGAACTCAAATCCTTCTTTGAAAATCCAAACTCAGTGTCACACCCAAATGTTGAAAATCTATCCCTCTTTTTCTCCTATTCAAATCTATCTGCCTTCAGGAACAATATTAGGGAAAGAGATAAGCCAAGAAGGTTTTCTTGAGACAAAATAAAAAAGAAAGAAAAAAATCTTGTAACTTAGATAAAATGGGGAAAGTAAATGGCTAGTGGGAATTAAGGAATATTTAATTAATGGTCACTACAATCACATTCAATTCCAAACAATTCAGTAAGTATTTATTAAGCATGTAATACGTACAAAATCTTATCAGAGGCTTTGACTAAAAGGTAGTGATGGGGCAAAGAAATTCATGGAATTATGTTGGGACTGCCAGTCTTTGGTGAAGTGAGTATCAAATTAAAGGACCATGAGTCTTTTGAAATACTAAATATTAGGCACCATGCTAGAATTCATGAATCAATAAACATTTAAGGGCCTAATATATTCCAGGAACTGTGCTAAACACTAGGGATACAGAAAGAGACAAAAGATAGTTTGTTCCCTCAAAGAGTTTATAATCTAATGTGTTTATAGTTTAAAGTTTATAATCTAACAGACAAAGAAATATATACAAAGCAATCTATATACAGGATAAATAAGAAATAATTAGCAGAGGGAAAACCCTGGAATTAAAAGGGGTTAGTTAGCAAGGCTTCCTGTAGAAGCTGGAGTTTTAGGTGGGGCTTTAAAGAAGCCATAGATAAGCCAGGTTAGTAGTCATGATAGGGGAGGGAAACCACTGATATACAAGAAGGAATAAGATATAGACCCTGCTCTAAAAGATTACAATCTAATGGGGGTGGCAAAGGATATAATACACACCCAAATAACTATAATATGAGGTAGAATACGGTCATAAGTGAAAATGAAAAGTTCAGACAAAAAGACATGAGAAATTTAGGATGGAGATAACACCTTCATCAGAAGGAAAAAGGAAAGGATTTAAGGAGATAGCACCGGAGTTAGGTCTTGAAGAAAATACCAAAGGATCATTCAACTTAGAGTTGAAAGTATTATCCAATCAACTCATTTTACAGATATGGAAATTGAGTTCTAGAAGACTAACTTGACTTTCTCAAAGCCACACACACACTAGTAGCAGAGTCAAACCTTGACCTGAAGGGTATTGTGATGCCAAATTCAAGACACTCTACAATATCAAGACACCAAATAGAAATGGCAGAAATTCTACCCCATACTTAAGGGACAAAGTTAAAGAGACAAGAGAAGGCAGGAAAAGAGTAAGGAACTGTGAGAAAGTCTTATTGGACTGGAATTTTAGATTACATAAGGATAGAAGTACGAGAAAGCGGTGGGAAGGCAGGACTTGAGCCCAGGTCTTACTGGCACCAAAGTCAACTCTATCAACTGTACTATGCCGCATGTAGGATAATTATTCCTTTGTAATGGAGAACCACTGAAGTTTTTTTTTTTTTTAGTAGAGTAGGAATGTGATCAAATATGTGCCTTAGCAAGAATCCCCAAGTAGCACTGTGAATATGATTAAGAAGATGAGATTGTAGGCAGAAAAACCCTCTAAGAATCTATAAAAGAGGGTGGAGCCAAGATGGGGGAGTAAAGGCAGCAACTTGGCTGAACTTTCCTAATATTCCCTTCCCAAAAAAACAGAATAAAGCAGAATTGACTACTTAAGTTAATTTACTTTTTCAGTGCCATAACAAACTACCAAAAAATTGTTTTATAGAGCTAGAAAAAAAAATTCATCTAGAAGAACAAAACACCAAGAATAACAAGGAAATTAATGAAGAAAAACATACAAAGGAAAGTGGTCTAGGCATACCAGATCTCAAACTATGCTATAAGGTAATGATCATCAAAACTACCTGATACTGACTAAGAAACTGAGTGGTGGACCAGTGAAATAGATTAGGTACATAAGACACAGTAATCAATGACCATAGTAAGCCAGTATTTGAAAACCCAAAGACCCAGCCACTGGGAAAAGAACTCACTATTTCACAAAAACTGCTAGGAAAACTGGAAAACAATAGGGCACAAATGAAATATAGACCAATATCTTATACTACATACCAAGATAAGGTCGAAATTGGTACATGATTTAGACATAAAGGGTAACACCATAAGTAAATTAGAAGAGCAAGAAATTGTCTACCTGTCAGATCTATGAAGAGTGAAAGAAATCATGATCAAGCAGGAGATAGAGAACATTATGAAATGTAAAAATAGACAGTTTTGATTATATTAAATTAAAAAAAACTTTTGTGCAAACAAAGCCAATGCAACCAAGATTAGAAGAAAAGCAGAAAGCTGGGAAACAATCTTTATCTCTGAAAAAGACCTCACTTCTCAAATATATAGAGGACTCAGTCAAATTTATAAGAATATAAGCCATTCCCCAACTGATAAAGGTCAAAGGATATGTATGAACAGGCAGTTTTCAGATGAAGAAATCAAATTTATCTACAGACATATGAAGAAGTATTTTAAATCACTATTGATTAAAGAAATGCAAATTAAAACAACTCTGAAGTACTACCTCATAACTATCAGATTGGTCAATATGACAGAAAAGGAAAATTATAAATATTGGAAAGAATGTAGGAAAATTGGGACACTAATACCCTTTTGGTAGAGTTGTAAAGTGATCCAACCACTCTGGAGAGCAAAAAAAAAAAAAAAATAGTCCCTGATCTTATTGAAAACTAAATCTGAGGCCTTAGGAGACTAAGTTAATCTGTTTGATGTATCAAAATGCTTTCTAGTACAGGGGCAAAGAAATGGAAATTGAGGGAATACCATCAATTGGGAATGATTGAACAAGTTGTGGTATATGGATGCAATGGAATACTATTATGCTACAAAAATGATGGGCAGGTGGACTTCAGAAAAACCTGGAAAGATTTACATGAACTGAAGCTGAGTAATCAGAACCAGAAGACATTGCACACAGTAACAGCAACACTGTGGAATGATCAACGATGATAGACTTAGCTCTTCTGAAAAATACAATGACCCAAGACAGTTCCAAAAGACTCATGATGAAAAATAATTTCCACATCCAGAGAAAGAACTATGGAATCTGAATGCAGATTAAAGCACACTATTTTCACTTTTTTCATGATTTTTCCCTTTTGTTCTATTTCTTCTTTCACATCATGACACATGGAAATACATTTAACATGATTGTACATATATAACCTATATCAGATTGTTTGTTGTCTTCGGAAAGGGAGAAGTGAAGGAAGGGGGAGAGAAGAGCAGGAGGGAGAAAAATTTGGAATGCAAAATCTTATTTAAAAAATGAATGTTGAAAACTATCTTTACATGTAATCGTGGGTAGGTATTATTTTAAAAAAATAAACAAAAAAAAATCAGAATTGACCAAATGGAAAATGAGGTACAAAGGTTCATTGAAGAAAATAATTCCTTAAAAATTAAAATTGGGCAAGTGGAAAGCAGTGACTCCATAAGACATCAAGAAACAACCAAAGTCAAAATAATTAAAAATAGAAGAAAATGTGATAACTCAATGGAAAAACAAGTAACCTGAAAAAAATGGAAGATAGATATTTTAAGGATCATTGGACTATCTAAAAATCACCATTGAGAGAGAGAGAGAGAGAGAGAGAGAGAGAGAGAGAGAGAGAGAGAGAGAGAGAGAATACACATTATATTACAAGAAATTAACAAGGAAAATTTCCCTGCTATCTTAGATCCAGAAGATAAAATAGAAATTGAAAGAATCTACCAATCAAATTCTGAAAGAGATCCCAAAATGAAAATTCCCATGAATATTATCATGAAATTCTAGAGCTTTCAGGTCAAAGAGAAAATACTTCAAGCAGCTAGAAATAAACCATTCAAATACTGTGGAGCCACAGTCAGGATCATGTAAGATTTAGTAGCTACCATATTAAAAGGAGTGGAGGGCTTGATATATGATATTCTGGAAGGTAAGAGGGCTAAGATGAGAACCAAGAATGACCTACCCAGCAAAACTGAGCATAATCTTTTGGGGGAAATGGATATTTAGTGAAATTAAGGACTTTAGAGAATTCCTGATGAAAAAAATAGTACTGAATAGAAAATTTGACATAAGATTCAAAAAACTCATAAAAAGCTAAAAATACAAGAGTAATTATGAGACTTAATAAAGTTAAACTGCTTACATTCCTATATGAGAAGATGATAGATGTAACACCTAATAGTTTGATAATTATTAGGAAAGTTAGAAGAAATCTGCATAGACAAAGGGCATGGGTATGAGTTGATTATGTTGAACTGATCTCATGAAAAAAAGAAAATGAATGAGTGAGAAAGAGGGATGCACTAGGAAAAGGGTGAAGAGAGAGAAAGAAGGCAAATTTTCTCACATAAAAGAAGTATACAAGGAAAAACTTTTATACAAGTATGGGAAGAATGGGGAGTGATGGCAGGCAATTCTTGAACCTCACACTCATTGAAATTGGTTCAAAGAGTTAAGAATATATATATTATATATATATGTATATATATGTGTATATATGTATATATGTGTATATATGTGTATATATATATATATATATATATTATATATATATACACTAAATTGGGTATAGAAATTTATCTTACCCAATAGGAAAATAGGATGGAAAGAGAACAAGATATATAGGGTCAGGGAAGGAAGAATAAAAGGAAGAACAGATTATGGTAGGCAGTGGTCAGAACAAAACAGACTTGTGGAGAGACAGGATAAAAAGAAAGAGAAAAAGATAAACAGAAGAAAATAGGATGGATAGAAACATAGTAATCACTAACTATGAATGTTGTAAGACAAATCCATCCATTGAACAGAAACATATGGCAGAATCGATTAGAAACCAGAATCCAACAATATGTTATATATTGTTATATATATATATATATATATATATATATATATATATATACATATATTACATATACATATATATGTTATATATACACACTTGAAATAGAAAGACATACACAGAGTTAAAATAAAGGGCTGGAGTAGAATCAATTATATTTCAGCTGAACTAAAAGAGGCAAGGGTTGAAAGTATAATCTTAGATAAAGCAAAAATAAAAAAGACCTAGTTAAAAGGGAAAATCAGGGAAACTACATTTTGCTAAAGGTACCATGGACAAGTAATACTACAAAATTTTACAGCAAGTTAGCCTGACAAAGGCCTCATTCCTCAAATATATAGGGAAGTGAGTCAAATTTATATAAATAAGAGTCATTCTCCAATTGATAAATAATCAAAGGATATAAATGGAGAGTTTTCAGAAAAATAAATCAAAACTATTTCTAGTCATATAAAAAATGTTCTAAAGCATTACTGATGAGAGAAATGCAAATTAAAACAACTCTGAGATACAACCTCAAACCCATTAGAAATGACAAATGATGGAGGGGATGAGAGAAAACAAGTACATTACTAAACTACTGATGGAGTGCTGAACTAATCTATCCATCTAAAGAACACTCTGGAACTATGCCCTAAGGGCTATAAAGCTGTGTATACCCTTTGACCCAGCAATACCACTACTAGGTCTGTAACCCAAAGAGATCAAATAAAAAGGAAAAGAATATGCATACACATATACATACATAATGTATATAGTATTTATAGCAGCTCTTTTTGTAGTGGCAAAGAATTGGAATTGAGGAGATACTCTTCAACTGGGTAATTACTAAACAAGTTGTGGCATGTGACTGTGATGGATTATTATTTTGCTAAAACAAATAATGAGGGGGTGGTTTCAGAAAAAAATGGCAAAATCTGTATGAACTGATGCAAAATGAAATGAACAGAACCAGGAGATCATTGAACACAGTAATAGCTACATTGTACGGTGAAAGACTTGGCTACTCTGATCAATACAATGATCCAACACAATTCCAAAGGGCTCATGATGAAAAATACTATCCAGCTTCCAGAGAGAGAATTAATGGATTCTGAGTACAAACTGAAATACTATTTTATTGCTTTCTTTTTTTTGTGACATGGCTAATATGGAAATATGTTTTACATGATTTCACACATTAACTTAATATCATTTTGATTGCTTTCTTAGTAAATGGGGGAGGGGTGGAAGACAAGGAGAAAATTTGGAGATAAAATTTATTTCTTTTTAAAAAAAGAACTTTTGAAAAAGAATTTTAAAAATAAACAATAATTTTAAAAGTCTATTAGAATTAGACTTGGGAACTTGGTGGGTTATTGTGGGAGTAGAAATGAAATGACTTAAGAAAGAATTACTGAGGAGGAAGTGGTGAGACTTGGCATTGGATTAGATATGATGGACAGAGAAGATTACTCTGAGATCCCAAGCCTGGGAACTGGAAGGATGGTGATATCATAAACAGAAAGAGGAGATTTTGGAGGAGAGATGAGTAATTCAATTTCACACATACTAAATTTGAGACGCTGGCAAAACAGCTTAGTCAAAGTATCCATAAAGCAGTCAGAAATGTGGTACTGAAACTCTAAGCAAAGATCCCAACTAGAGATATCTACGTGAGAGTCATCTCCATAGAAGTGATAATTGAATCCATGGAAGCTGATGATATTGCCAAGAGAAAGAACATTGAAAAAGAAAAATGATGGTTAGAGACAGCCCAAAGGCATAGCCACATTTAAAGGAGAGAAGGGTGAAAAGCTAGAAAATAATTTGAAGCAAGGATAATCAGAGAAGTGAGAGAAAAATGAGAGCAGTGTTACTGAAGCTAAGGCAACCAGATGTCGGGGGCAATCAAAACTGTCAAATGTTATACAGGATGAAGATTTTAAGTAGCCATTGGATTTCTGATAATAAGAGGATTAACCTTTGAGATAGTTTTAGTAGACGAATGAAAATGGATGACAAGATAGTATAAGGTATTGCCTCTTTGGTATGTCAACAATTTGGGTCCTACAATGAATAGGAAATGAACATTTATGTAAGGAAAACCGATTTACAAATCAGCTTGAGAAAAAACACAGCTTCTCAGGTTGTTGAAGAAAGATAAACTGTTCTGAGGCTCATTTAGAGAACTGTCCTCCCATGAATGTGCTGAGGACCTGTTTAAAGGCAGAGGAATGACTGAAGTAATTGTGACCGCAGGGCACTGGGGTTCGTTAGTTCATTTTCATGTGGTAGTTTTCTGATTTTTGAAGTTTATAACTCTGGGAATATAAGGATTGTTGGGTTCACATCTGACAGTAAAGTAGATTTCTTTTGTTTTGCCTCATAAGGTTAAAATGTATCACTGACTACCAGGAAGCTCTGATTTAAGACAGTAGAAGATACAATAGTCAGGAGAGAAGTTTCGAGAAGCTACAAATAGAGATGGACAGAAGAAGCAGGAAACTAAGCTGAGTGCAGGAGTCCCAAGAAGCAGGAGCTAAAAGACAGAAGGGTTTTAGCTGAGACGCCTGACTCTTCAGCTGCTTTGATGGGAGCCTGATGATTTAGAGAAAGGGATAAATTGCCTGATTGAATGAAGAAAGGTTCACTCAGCTTTAATTGCAGGATCAGAGGAGAGCTTAGTTGTGCTGCTGTCTTGTATTACTCTCTAGTCAAGCAAGGGTGGGGAACCTGTGACCTCAAGGTCACACGGGACTCTCTAAGTCCTCAAGTGCTGTCCTTTGACTGAATCCAAATTTCACAGAACAAATCCTTTTATTAAGTTAAATAGCATAAATGTGTTGAGTACCAACCAGCTGGTTTTGTGATTTCCTCCCAGAAGCATTCAGTAGCTCACGAGTAGGAGGGAGATGGTGGGCTTTAGCCAGAGTTGATGACTAGCAAAGCAGGAAGTGTAGAAGGTTAAGCGGGCAAGGGATTCAAGTGTGGAGAGTGGAAAACGTTAAGGAAAGAGTTTGCACTAGGTCAAGTCTGAGTAGGGAGAGACCTGAGCCTAGAGCAGGGTTGACAGACACGGAAAATACCAAAGGAACCCAGGGAACTGAAGGTCATGATGAGGTTGAATGATATTTTTAGATAAGTAATGTGAGATTTGGAAAAATAGGGGACTGTGGTCAGGGAGGAGATTTTCAAATTCCAAGATCTTGGAGGTAAAGCAATTCCAAGGGATAATGTGGGAGGGATAAGATGTGGGCACCCTGGAGATGAGGCAATAAAGATGAGGAATTCAAGGAAGTGAGAACAGGTGGTCATCAGGATGGGTAATACAGTTTCTAGGAATGATGGCAAGGAAGGGTAGAGAGGAATACTGAAAGGCAGACTCAAAGAGGGAATGACAGAAGATGACTCAAATAGCTAATTCAAAAATTCAAAAGAGCAATGACTATTAAGTGATTGCATCGTAAGAAGGATCTGGAATTGTTAGTGAAAAACAAGGATAATCCTGACTCCTCTTACAGGTACCATATGACAAAGGAATTGGAAAAAAAGAATGACCAGTTGTGGAAATGACTGCCACAGTATTTACTGTGTTATTTGAGGCAAGTCACTCAATCAATCAACATGCATTTATTAATCACCTACTATGAGCCAGGGATTCAAAGACTAAAATGAAACAGCCCTTGCCCTCACTTTTATTCTAATTATGGAGATAACATAGACATATATTCTAGATTGTAGGCTAAAAGTTGGAAGGGACCCCAACTATCATCAGGTTTGATCCCCTCGTTTTACAGATGAGAAAACAGAATCATAGAGGTTAAATGACTTGCCCAGGGTCATAGAGTCAGTGAGTGCCTGAGGGAGGATTCAAATCCAGGTTTTCCTGACTGTTCACTACACCATTCTGTCTCTATATGATTATTAACAAAACATACACAAAGGAGGAGGTGGGGACAAATTAAGAAATAGGAGGATCAGGACAGGTACCCCTTATGGACCCCAATGACAGTTTGGATTGGGTCAGGAATTCTTAACCTGTTTTTCATCAAATGGTTCCATCCACAACACAAAAAAAGGTAAAGAATTTAGCATTTCAATTCTTAAACTTTGTCTGTGAAGCCTACAGAACCCTTCTCAGTATAATGATTTAAAATATATAAAGCAAAATACATAGAATCACAAAGGCATAATTGTATTTGAATAAAGATGTATTTTTTATTCAAGCTCATGGATCCCCTAAAATCTATCCAGAGATTCCAGATTATAAATCCCTGGATGAGTTGATCTTCAATGTCCATTCCAGCTCTAAATCCTACGGTGTAGAGTCTTCAATAAAAAGTCAGGTTTCAGTTAATAGGAGACTAGAAGATGAAACTAAAGGCAAAGCCTGCTGGATGGCTCAGGGCAGAACAGATGAGACGAGAGGACAGGGTAGATGAATATGGATTAGAGTATATGATCAACCCAAGTCTGTACCCCAGTCCCAGAAGAGGAGTCGTCCTGATCTGTTCCTCTTCTCTCCCTTAAGCCTCTCTAAGTATTCTATCCCTCTTTTCTTTCTCTGATAATGGGGCACTGCCTTACTCTTGCAACATCTGGAGCTCTATTCCATACCCCAGTCCAATGTCTAGGTTTTCAATGTTGGGCCTTTCTAACATTAGGGCCTCTCTTTCTTGACTAGCACCAGTTTTGTACCATTTGAATGTTTAAACACATATGGTATACCCACCACTATGCCAGGTACATTGGCATATCCAGGGATACAAGCAACAAGCAAATCTAGTCACCCATTCCAGTGTCAATGATGTTTCTGTCCTCAACTTCAGGGCTTTTAGGCAAGCCAGTAAGAAAGGACAAAGGAAGGAAATCCATGAAAAGTCTTAGTTACAAGGCACATGGCTAGGTATATAATGAGGGTTCTATATAATGAGGTTATATAATGAAGGTTATATCTCCCTTATTGGGGATGGTATGGTCTTAAACAAGCCAGAGAGGCAGGACCTTAGAGCCAGGGAACTCAAGAAAAGAAAAGGCTTTTTTTTAATTACTTCTTTATACAAATGAAAGCTAGGCCTGGCAAAAATAAAGGCCTGGGGAAATTAAGGAGAGAAAAAATATTCATCTTGTGGCTGTGGCACCTGGGAGGTACTCCCAATCCATTCTCCTTTTCTCATGGCTCCCTTATCTCACCCCTCTCTGTCTACTCTATGCTAAAACTACATTTGCCAGGTGGCTATGCCTTTAGGTCTAGTAACAGAAATGGCCATCCAAATATATGGAATTAAAATCTTTTAGGTGGACACTTTAGAAGAGGTTGCTGTAGGGAGGGGTATGGGGTGAGAAACTCTGAATCTCATTTTTCTCTCTTAGCTCCTTCAAAATTTGAAGGATCTATGATCCCAAGGGAACAGGTGCTCTCTTCGCCAGCTCCATACAGAGAACCACCTCATTCATATCATAGTATGAAATTTTTGTGAGTTGCTGTGGTTAAGAATAAACAGTAGCTGAGGAAACTAACAATGAATTGAATTAAGTTGATCTTTTCTATAGAACATTTTGTCTCCTGTTGTGTAGCTAAATCTTCAATCAGAGGTTTGAGAAAACCCCAGCAAGAGTTTTGCTACACTGGGTGACATATACTCTTTCAGTTTCAAAATCCCAGTGCCTCTTGCAAATGGAAAGGAGAGGTGGGGAAAAGCAAAAACTGGATATATTCCTAGAAGGGATAGGGGAAAGTCATAAATTTTTCTGATTTCTAAGGCCCTAAAACCCTCTCCCCTCTCCCCCCCCTCTCTCTCTCTCTTTCTCTCTCTCTCTCTCTCCCCTTCTCCTCTCTCTCCTCTCCCTCTCCTCCCTCCTCTCCCCTCTCTCTCCTCCTCTCCTCTCTCTCTCTCTCTCTCTCTCTCCTCTCTCTCTCTCTCTCTCTCCTTCTCTCCTCTCTCTCTCCTTCTCCCCTCTCTCCTCTCCTCTCTCTCTCTCTCTCTCCTCTCTCTCTCTCTCCTCTCTCTCTCTCTCTCTCTCCCTCTCTCTCCCTCTCTCTCCCTGTTTCTCTCCCCGTCCCTCACACACACTTATACACACACACATGAGTACACACACAATATGTATCTACAGGTACAAATCAAGCAGTTAGAAACTCTAGGAGGAGGAAAAGGAGGATGAGGAGGAGAAAGAGGAAGACATCCATAAATCTCTGAAATCAATTCAAAACGCATGCCCACAAGATTTCTTTTTTGGGGATGGGATGGGAAGGAAATTTTAGAGAAAACTAAAATACACACAATATATCTTTTTTAACATTCTTTACAACTTTCAATTCACTTTTCAGAGAGCATAACTGCATTATGCATGATGTGGTTTGCTCATATAATTCTGAAGTTTGAGCCACTGGAAAAGTATATTCTGAAACTAATCACATATTGCACTGTTTACTTTTGCATATTTTTTGTCATATATGAGTCTACAAACTGGTAACATGGCATTTTTAACAGTTTGTGAGGATCAGATTAAATAATCTGAATAAAATAAAAACTCAGTTTAGTAAAAAAGAAAAATTCTGTTGTTTGGGCCATAGGCAACAGGCATATTTAGAAAATAAGCAGAGGAAAGTTTGTTCAATCCAACAAGTATTTATTCAGCACCTACTACATCCTAGACACTCAGCAAGGTTCTGAAGTTACAAAAACAAAATTGAAATATTTCTTGCCCTCAATAAATATACATTCTAAGAAGAAGAAATACTCATACAAAAGAGGATAAATAACTTGCCTGTAGTCACACAGCAAGTTAACAAGTCAACATACAGCCACATCTCAGAGGAACACTCAAAAGTTCATACAATACAACTTTTGTCACATGGAACTTTGAAAATTCAGCTTCAACCTCTGAGTTATTGCTATTAGTAGTTTTGCTGCATCGAAAGTTTCTCTTTTAGCATCCTCTTAATTTCTGAAAATTGGCCATTTGCTTGCTTAGATTAAGACAAATTTTTCAACTCTTTCATGCATGAGTTGATGAAATTGATATGAGTCATAGCCCCATTTTGTCTACCCACAATAAAACATGGAAGAGTACAGCAGACCATGGTCAAGGAGAGGTAGGTGGCTGTTTTGCTTACCAATCATGATAGACCTAACCATCGCTTTGTGGGACACAAGTGTATGAGAAGGCTAAGAATCTAACATTGAGAAATCAGAAGACACAGCCATTCCCTGGAGGCTCCAAGGGCATACAAGTGTCTACAATCTCCTTACTTAAAAGAATCATGAAGTAGCCTCAGGATTGCTGTCGATTGACTGAAGGTAAGGAGGCAGCATGAGAGGAAGAAGGGAGTGGCTCTAGTAGTTGCATATCCCAGTTAGATGAAGGCTTTATTTGAGGAAACTCAGCTGCACGTTGGGCCCTTGGACTGGAGTTAGTGTATGGTTCTGCATCCTACTGCCTTTATTTCAGTTGATCTGGAGATAAATGAATGTAGAACTATGAAGAATAACAGTTAAGATCAGCTTCTGTTTCACATAGTTCATCTGAAGCATGAGTTCCAGAGATCCTTCTACTAATGCATCAAGAAGAGACTTCCTGGGAGAGGCAGATGTGGAGCCAAGACCAAGGTTGTATATGACAGTAGCATGATAATGTCCTTACGGACTTCCAGACTATATTCTTATCATGATACAAAATCACTGTCAATAAGATACAGTTTGATAAGAAGCATCCAGGACCAGGACTCCCAGATCAGTGGGAGAGATTTGACAAACAAAAGTCTAGGAACTATAAGGAAGAACAGTAGGCATGGTAACATTGCTCATTTGTCACAACTGTCCCAAATTTGTGCCCCTAAACTATTTCTTAAGCATTTTCACTATATCATGCTACATCCTCCTAACCATACACACAACTCTTAAAATCTTCTTTGACCTGTTCCAGGTGTCCAAATGACTTTCACTCTTCCATGTTTCCTGATTTTGACTGCAGCTTTACCCTCTGAATTCCATTTGGTCCCATGTCTAGTTCTAGTGTTCCAGTCCCTTTCTCTACGATATAGCATAATCTCTTGGACCTGGCTGCTAATATTGCTCATTAACCTTTGACTTTAAGCACCTAGTGATAGATCATTGACATTCTATAAGCATAGAAATGTCTTTGAACATTGGCTTCAAAAGATTTTCATCAAATCATTTCCTGAGGAGCTTTTATTTGGGAGTAAATTTCTAAAGGCAAGTTTGTGTCATCATTTTATTTTTCTTCCTCTGCATTCTTAAGATTCTTTGCCTCCACCTCTCATGAACTCACCACATTTCACTTGGCTTGAGAGTTCATTTGGGTAGCTATCTTAGCCATCTGTATATCCCACTCGGCAATAAGCACAGTGCCTTTCATGTGGTAGGTCCTCAATGTTTTTGAATAAGAGAATGGATGGATAAATGAATGTATTTTCTCCTTTGAAGACAGCTGCTACAACACAAGAAGCTTTGTAATGACATGCTTTGTAATTTAGTTTATTCCTCTGCAGATTATTTGAAGAATGCCCAACTTCATAATGTCATTAAGAAGCATTACAGCAATATAAGGTTATTTGTTCATTGTGAATTCCCATGCTTGCTTCCAGGTTTTTAGCATTCTTTGTCTGGAAAGTAAATCCTTCGTTGCCCTCTCTCTTCTTTACGGCTTTTCAAATTTTACAACATTATGTCTTTTCTCTTCTGATTCAATGGTTTTATAAAAGTCTGGTCAAGATGTTATCATGAAAGTTTGTGATTCCTTTTCCTGCCACAACAGTCCAGCAGTAAGTGCTCCAAGTCCCTATGTTTTTCCCTTGTGTCTTCCATTACCCATCTGTAAGCTAAGTATAAAAGAGGCTCACTCAAAACAAGTCCCCCTGAGCAAAAAGGGTTTTGTTTTTTGAAACTGAGTCTCCCTATCTTCTCTGACCTGGTTCAATTCTGCTGCTGATTGACATGAAAGCTTTGACCTGCTCCATTTTTGCCCTGTGCTGGTTCACCACTCCTCAGGAAGCTTGGTGATCCTTTCCCCCACACCCATCCCTTGGGAGCTTACTATACTGGTCCTACTGAAGCTCCGAACTCCTGAGCTCAATCAATCCACTAAGCTCAGGGAATCAGTATAGGCATGAAGTCCAGTGAGTGATCATTTTAGTCATTTTAAAACTTTCTCCACTGTGCATTTTCTGTGGTTGACAAAGATGGTATCAATAAGTTGCTCCTATAAGAACATGGCCAATTTTTTTTCCTGATCTGTGGTCATCATCTTGTCTCCAAATGAAGCCACCAAGAAGCCTGTAAAAAGTGTGGACAGGTGCACATATATGTAAACAGAGCATGCCAGAAGTTCTGTGGTGACTTAGAAATGCTGACTTTTTAGCCTTTTGTGCTGATGTTACAGGAGCTACAGCAGGAATGGAAGTAAAAAGCCTGGAAGGGGTTCCTTGCATGAACTTGACCATGGTCTTTCTCACTTGCTTCCACAAAGGGCTCTTTAAAGTGGGCATAACCTTCTTCTACATAAAGATCTATTGGGTCATCCTACGAGCATTTGGAAATGCATATTCTGTTTGACAGGATGTACAAATCGTGGAGTTTCTTCTGAACAATGTGCAGTGTGGAAATACTTCCATATGCTTACAAGACTGATTCATTGTATCGCTAAGGGAAAGAAAAAGAAGAAAAAGGCACTTTAGTGGAAAAAGTTCATAAACACTGAGGACTAACCATTTAGAGCAGCTCCCGGGTCTCATTCCACTGATAAGAGTAGGTCAGGAATTTTTATCACAGAATTTCAAATAAGGATGAATTCAGTGAATATCCTTAAATGTTACAAAGTAACAATAATGTAGACTAAAAGCAGTTTAATATTCTGAATTCATATGCATTCTAACACTTACCTTTCAATGAAGAGTATATGTTCTTTCAGCTCCTCTGTAGTTCTCAAGGACTCGGGATCCAGAGGAATTAGACTTTGACGTTCTTCTGTCTCCACAACTTTTACATCTGCTTTGACTCTTCTCTGCCCTGAGCCTTTTGGGCAACTAGGGCAACAAGTCACTGATTTCTAATCACTATAGGAAAAATAGATGCTGCAGTAGTGTTCAACCAAGTGACTCCAGTCTTTTAAGGTCTAGTCAGGAGAACAATAAGATATACATCCACCAACCACTAAAAGAAATTCTGAGGGTCTTCCTCTCCTAGACCGACTCTTTTGTGAAGACATCCTCAGACATTTTTTGCCTCAATTCTTACCTAACCTTTAATTGCTGATTGCATGTTGCCTCAAACAAACTGAGACTGAGAAAGACCTTAGCTCAAAAAGGCCAAAGTCTCTCACGGCATCTGGGGCGTTGCCAGTCATCTTGACCTATATCTTGCCACTAGACTCCAATGACTCTGGAAGAGAGAGGCTGATAATTTTGCATCTCTCTGCCTCACTGAAATCCAGACACAAGGTATGATTGACTGTGATGTGATTAGTCTGCTTTGAGAAGGAAACACATGAAAGGCAGTTAAAGAAGCCCACACACATAGAAGGCACTGAATTCTTCCATTATGAAAATCATAGTGTTTCTTAGAGATGGAAGTTTATCTTGTTCTTGCATTTAGGAGTTTATAGATTATACAACCACAGCATATAAAAGTTGGAAGGGACTTTAGAAATCATTATATTACTTAACCTTAGTAGAGAAACTATAAAATCTGATACTGTAGGTAGTTTTATGTATTCTTTCTACTGCAAAATCTTTTAACAATACAAATATAAAATAAAAAAAATTGGAAGGGAATAAATGTAGTGTAACAACATATAGGGACATCTTAAGTTAATAATTATTTTCATCATTCTTTTAAAAATTCCTAAACCAAAATTTCTCTAAAATTGATTATTTCTTTTGATAGGGGACAGGAGGAATAGTGAAAGCCATTCTGGGGTTTTTGCCTAGTTCTTCACCTATCTGTTCTTGACATTTGAAGAAATAAACAAACTATCCAAGTGAGCCAGTTTACATATACATTATCTTCGGTTTTCTTTGTGGTTGCATTCGAACTGTAAGAAATAAAAATCTAAATGCCAGCTGGCTATTAAGACCAACATCATCAAACTGACAAAACAGTAAGAAATGGAAAACTTAATTTCAGATCTAAAAGCAACATTTTGCCTTTCTGATACATGAGACTAAATGGAAAATCAAAGAAGTGTGCGAAGTGGAAAAAGTTCTATCTGGGCCCTTGGAAGAGGCTGATAGTAGAGACCAAAATTATCATTTCATACTGTCC
This sequence comes from Bettongia penicillata ogilbyi, assembly GCA_023548195.1. NCBI lineage: Eukaryota > Metazoa > Chordata > Mammalia > Diprotodontia > Potoroidae > Bettongia > Bettongia penicillata. Next base: position 4,268,110 of record JAJHZJ010000009.1, on the reverse strand, counting down.
ACAGGTCTAAAGGTCATTGGGTAGCTAGGACACACATTGGATAGAGTGCCAGGTATATAGGCAGGAATATTCATCTTAATGAGTTCAAATCTGATCTCAGACACTTGCTAGCTGTGTGAACCTAAGCAAGTAAGCTTTTTTGCCTCACTTTCCTCATCTGTAGAATGAGCTGAATAAGGAAATGGGAAATAAAAATATAAACAAATAAAACAAATGTAGCCAAGAATGAAGGAAAGCAGAAAATTAGGGGAAATTTTTTACACACAGTTTCTCAGATGAAGATCTTCTATCTCAAATATATAAAGAACTTGGCAAAATATGTAAGAATATGAGTAATTTCCCAGTTGATAAATGGTCAAAGGATAAGAACAGGCAATTTTCCAATGAAGATATCAAAACAATTTATATTCATATAAAAATGCTTTAAGTCATTATTGATTAGTTAAATGTAAATTAAAACAACTTTGAGATATGATTTTATGCCTATTAGATTGGCTAAAATGATTGAAGGGGAAAGCAGCAAATATTGTATGGGATGTTTAAAAGTTGGGACACTAATTCATTAGTGGTGGAATTGTGAATTGATCCAACCATTTTGGAGAACAATCTGGAATTATGGCCAAAGTGTTGTTAAACTGCCTGTACTCTTTGACCCAGCAATACCATTACTAGATATATTTCTGAAGATGATTAGGGGAAAAGAAAAGAACTTACATGTTCTAGAATATTTATGCTCTCTTTGTGGTGGCAAAGAATTGGAAACTGTGGGGATGCCCATCAATTAGGGAATGGCTGAACAAGTTGTGGTATGTGATTGTGACATGCTGTGCCATGAGAAATAATGGGTTTGATGGTTTTAGAAAAACATGGGTAGCCTTGCACAACATAATGAAGAGCCAAATGAACAGAACCACGAGAACATGGTATACAGTAACAGTAATATTGTTTAAAGAACAACTTTGAAAAGGGAGAAGGACCTATTCGTACAAAAATACTCATAGCAGCTCTTTTTATGGTGGCTAAGAATTGGAAATCAAAGGGATCCCTATCATTTGGGGAATGGCTAAACAAGCTATGGTGTATGATTATAATGGAATATTATCGTGCTATAAGAAATGACAATCAGGATGATTTCAGAAAAACATGGAAGTATTTACATGAATTAATGCATAGTGAAGTGAACAGAACCAAGAGAATATTGTACACAGTAAAAGCAATATTGTTTGATGAACAATTGTAAATGGCTTAACTATTCTCAGCAATAAAATCCCAAAGGATTGCTATGATCCAAGACAATCTCAAAGGATTAATGATGAAGTATACTATCCACCTCCAGAGAAAGAACCAACATTGACTGAATACAGACAAAACCATGCTGTATTTCACTTTCTTTCTTTCTTTTCTTTTATTTAAGTCTTCTTGTCCAAAATAACTAATATGGAAATATTTTAAAGAATTGCACATGTATAACCTACATATGATTACTTATTGATTTAGGCAGGGGGGAAGAAGGGAGAGACAAGGGGTAGAATTTGGAACTCAAAACTTTAAATAAAAATTGTTTTTAAAAAATTGGGGAAAAAATGAACAACTTTGAGGGAATAAGTCATTTTGATATTTTAATACCCAAATTAACTACAAAAGATATATGAAGGAAGGCACTATCTGAATCCAGAGGAAGAAATGATGAATAGAAGTATGTACAGAATGAGTTTACATACATACACACACACACACATTATGTCTAACGGCAGCCATCTTTAGAGAGGCAAGGAAAAAAATTACATGATAACTTTATTATATCTTTAAAAGTAATAGCAAGCTGTGCATAATAGATTAATTATTCCATGTGCATTCTTCTTTTTAAATTATATTATGTTATATAAATGCTCATTTTATTCCATAAATTAAAAATTAAATATTTTTTTAAAAAGAAAGAAATGGCAAATCACTCTACTATTTTTGCCAGGAAAACCCCAGATGAGGTCATGAATAGTCAGATACAACTGGAACAGCTGAACAATTAAAGATCAGTAGAATGCATTAATCAAACAACAGATTTTCATAAAAACTGAAGATACGTTATTTTGCTTTTTGGAGGCAATTGAGGGTAAGCGACTTGTCCAGGGTCACACAGCTAGTCAGTGTTTGAAGTCACATTTGAACTCAGGTCTCCCTGACTCCAGAGTAGGTGTTCTACTCACTGTGCCCCCTAGTTGCCCCCAAATTGAAGATGTATTGTGAAATAAAGTCATCCAAAAGCAAAATAAGTAGACAAACTTTGCCTTTATGCATTCAGTCTCCTATTTCTGGGTCTTTTTCCTCACCTTAACATCCTCACCCTTCCCTGTTAAGTTATTCAGTACCATTCTCATTATCATTACAATAGCAAATTCAATAACCGTTACATCTTAAGATTTACAAAGCACTTTCCTCAGGGAAAAAAACAATGGTGGGATTGTATCATTGTACCCATTTTAGAGATGAGAAATGTGAAGCTCAGGGAGGTTAAGATTTGCCTGTGATCACGTAATTATGAAGTGTCAGAACTTGGATATCGTATCAACAAGCACCTGACACATCCAGGATGGCCTGCTAGTACAGGGTCTTAGAGCTGCTTTTCTAAAAGGAAAGCAACTTTTGAGGGGTCAACAATCTTCTTTAATCACGTATACCAACAGAGAAAATACAAGCAGAGAAATAAAGACCAACAGACAGGGCTCCTAACTGTCTGATCATAAGCAGTACACACATCACAGATCAATGGAGAGATCCAACTGTCTGACCATTATAAACACATGTAGTTACCAGAGAAAGAAGCACCAGCATCTGGGTTTTCAGAGCCAGAGGCTCCTTAACAGTTATCCAGGGTCTCACCTGGCACAGGAAACTTCTGCCAAAAGAATAAGCCCCCTCACCTCAGAGTATATATACACTTTTTATGCCAGAGGGCATCATGACCCTCATGACTCAGTGCCTCATTAGAAATTAACAAAAGGTATAGGCCTTCCTACAAAACAAGTCTCCTCTAATTAAGCATAGGCTCTACCTAAGGTCTATTGATGGGTGAGAGAGATGGTTAACTGTCATTGCATTCGGTCCCAAGATCTTTCATGCCCATAACATAGGCAACTTGTATCTGAATCGGCATTAATGTTGCTTAAGTAAATACAGTATAATTTCTGCAAAATAAACACATATATCCAAAAAAAAAAGTCTTTCTTGGGGGTATGTCCTTCTCCCCATACTACTGTTGCAGGCTTCCTCCTGGCACTCTCAGGTACAGTCTCTAATGAGCCAAGTCCCAGTCTTAACACTGCTCCAGGCCCCACTTCCAAGTCCTGAGGTGTGGCGAAGCAAGGAAGACAACAGGGTGGGATTCTTGGGGGTACACAGCACTTCCCCTTACCCACCACAGATAATGATTAGGGAAGAAGGAGCTAGTTCCTCACTCCCCAAAGAATGACTCCCAAAGAATGATATATTATGTTATGTATATTTTTTTGTGTTTGTTTAAGGCCATGTGGCCACTCTGGTAATGAGTTGTTATGTTATGTATTCTGCAAATGTGAAGTTCATGATGTGTTTATTTTGTGGGAATTATGTTGTATTTACTTAGGAAATGTTAATGCCTATTCAGATACAAGTTGCCTATGTTATCTAATCTTAGGGTCAAATGTAATGTTAATCTCCACTGTCCAGTAATAAGCCTCAGGTGGAGCCCATTAGGAAAAGCTTAATTAGGGGAGGCTTGTTTTGTAGGAAGGCCCACACCTTTTGTTAATTTCTAATGAGGCACTGGGTCACAAGGGTTGTGATGCCCTCTGGCTCTAAAAAGTGTATATATACTCTGAAGTGAGGTTTTGTTTTGGGGCTTACTGTTTGGAAGAAGCTTTCTGTGCTAGATGAGACTCTGGGTAGCCATGAAGGAGCCTCCCAGCATTGAAAATCTAGATGTTGGTGCTTCTGTCTCTGATAACAACATATGTATGTAATGGTCAGACAGTTGGATTTCTCTGTTAATCTGTGATGTACGTATTCCTTATTGTCAGACAGAAGCCCTGTCTGTTGGTCTTTATTTCTCTGCTTGTATTTTCTCTGTTGGTATACATGATTAAAGAAGATTGTTGACCCCTCAAAAGTTGCTTTCCTTTTAGAAAAGCAGCTCTAAGACCCTGTACTAGCAGGCCATCCTGGATGTGTCAGAGTGCTTGTTGCTACAGATATGAACCTAGGTCTCAAGTCCAAGACATTTTCTATGAGGACAGATGCTGACATCTAATCCTAGAGTCAATAGTACAATTTCTATATGCATATTGTGTCCTCCTCCCACTGGTCCCCACCCTTATGATTTCTCCTTCCTGTTTACCTTTTATGCTTCTCACGAGTCTTGTATTTGAAAGACAAATTTTCTATTCAGCTCCACTCTTTTCATCACTAATGCTTGAAAATATAAAATAGGTCCTGTGATAGCATGAAGTTTTCTTACTCTTCGGTTGCTACTGCTTCCTCTCTCAATAAACATTCATTCGCAGTCTTGCCTTTGTAGTTCTGGTGTCCACTTTACTATGTAATAGAAGTAGCATGTAACTAACTACCAGAATACGAATGTTGCTTTTTGGCAAATTAAAGCTCATGTCATTTCTTTGTTTTTTAATATATAATTTATTTATTTTTCACTTCTCAACATTCACTTCCTCAAGAATTTGAATTCAAAATTTTCTCCCCATCTCTCTCCACCCCCCCATCCCAGAACAGCATGTACCCCACCCACCCCTTCCTCCAGTCTGTCCTCCCTTCTATTACCCACCCTTCTTCCATCCCCCTTCCCCTCTATTTTCCTATAGAGCAAAATAGATTTCTTTATTCCAGTGCATATATATCTTAATTTCCAGTTTCATGTCATTTCTTAATACACTAGAATCTGGGAAACCACTGGAAATATACAAGTGCACACCTAACATTTTTAGTATTTTTCAATGCAGATTTGTGCACATGTGAGAAGGGGTCACATTTGTCTAGTGTTTGTTACTTAGAAAGTTTGGACCACTCTTGGGTGTTGCTAATTATTGAATGTGGCCCCAAAAAATTTTGTTACAATATTATGTCCTAAGTAACAGAAAAGTATCATAAGATAAAATTACATTTTATAAACCAAAAAAAATAAAGAATGCTTGAAAGTCCTCTATTTCATTGATTATCCACTTTCCCTGAAAAATTATTATATTCAGTTCTGCTGATTCTTGGTTGTAATCCTAGTTCCTTTGCCCTCTGAAGAATCATATTCCAAGCCCTCTGATCCTATAATGTAGAAGCTGATAAATCTTGTATTATCCTGATTTAGTCTCACCATGATACCTGAATTGTTTCTTGCTGGTTGCTTGCAATATTTTCTCATTGACCTGAGAACTCTGGAATTTGGCTATAATATTCCTGAGATTTTTCATTTTGAAAGTTCTTTTAGGAGGTGATTGTTAAATTCTTTCAATTTCTATTTTACCCTCTGGTTCTAGAATATCAGGGCAGTTTTCCTTGATACTTTCTTGAAAAAATGATGTCTAGGCTCTTTTTTTCATCATGGCTTTCAGGTAGTCCAATAATTTTAAAATTATCTCTCCTGGATCTGTTTTCCAGGTAAGTTATTTTTCTAATGAGAGATTTCACAATATCTTCTATTGCTTCCATTCTTTTGGTTTTATATTATTGTTTCTTGATTTCTCATAAAATTATTACTTTCCATTTGCTCAATTCTAATTTTTAAGCATTATTTCTTTCAGTGAGCTTTTGTACCTCCTTTTCCATTTAGACAATTCCACATTTGAATGAGTTTTTTTCTTCAGTGAATTTTTGTACCTCTTTGTACCATTTGGCCTAGTCTGTTTTTTTTTTGTTGTTGTTGTTTTGTTTTGTTTTTAGTTTCTGGTAGTTTCTTTATTAAATGATTATTTCCAAACTACAGTCAGGATAACATCCTGGAATGGGAACGGCGTGAGAATCCCTGGGCTCATGAAATGGCCCCCTCCCTCCTGATGCTGTCAGGACTCTCTTCTTACTGGCTTTGCTTCAGAAGGGCTCTGGAAGGGGTGAGCAGATTTAAAAGCTGAACTGCAATGCCTCGATCACATGCTGCTTCCATGCATCCAGATTTGGCAGTAAGGAGGAGAGGCCCATGACGTGCCATGCTTCCCCATCCAATACCCCTGAGGTCTGGTAGGACAGCAGTTGCACCCCTGACTGCCAGGAGTCCAATCATGGCAGGCAGCAGCTCTGGGTCAGAGGGCCGGGCCCTGTAGAATAGCAGGGGGAGACCCCAGCGGAGAGGCACTTCTGATCTGAAGATGGCACCATTGAGTTCTTGCAAGACTGGAGTGGTGCCTTGGACTAAACCCACTGCCCTGTAAGAGGCACTTGCCAGGGAGACAGTCAGCAGGCTGTCTCCAGAGCTTTGATCCAGGAGGGAGGCTGAATTGTGTGTGGCAGTGACATTGAGTCCAGCCTCTTGCATCACAAGCTTGGCATTCACCAAGTTTATTTCTGCCTGGGTGGTTGTTCCCTTTAGGAGGCCAGCGATGACTGCTGGGCTCAGAGAATTCTCTGCATTCTTCAGAGATGAACCCTGCGTCACTACTTGGATGGTCCCTCTGGGTGACCCAGCCCAGGCACGAATTAATGTGCCCAGACCTTCTGCTAGACCAATCCAGGGCTTGGTGCTGAGGGAGAAGGTGCTGGTGAGGGCCTGAGCATTCACAACCCCAGACAAAGACTTCCCCTTCACCATGTCCACAAACTGAACTGCAATTTCTTCCCCACACCGGCTCTGGGCTTCCTTGGTGCTGGCACCCAAGTAGGGGCAGCTGATGACCCTGTCATGGTTCACCAGGGCCAGGTGTTGAGGAGGCTCTTCTGTGAACACATCCAGAGCGGCTCCACCACACTGGCCTGACTCCAGGGCACGCAGGAAGGCTCCCTCATCCATGATTCCTCCCCGAGCACAGCTCACCACACGGACCCCCTTCTTGCACTGGGCAAAGGTGTTGTCATTCAGCAAACATGTTTGTGAAGGCAGAAGAGGTGTATGTACAGTGATGAAGTCACAGATGGGCCATATCTGGTCCAGAGGCAGCTGCTGAACACCAAAGGATGCTGAAACCTCTGGAGAGATGATAGGGTCATATCCCACTGTCTTCATCCCAAAGGACTGCATCCTGGTGGCCACCTCTCTCCCTATTCTCCCCAGACCCAGGATCCCCAAAGTTTTCCCATGCAGCTCAGTCCCCATGAACTTTTTTCGTTCCCATTTTCCATTCTTCATAGAAGCTGCAGCTTGGGGGATCTGCCTGGCCAGGCTCATGATCATCCCACAGGTGAGCTCAGCAGCACTGAGGCTGTTCCCATTAGGGGTATTCATGATAAGTACACCTTTTCTTGTTGCTGCTTCCAAGTCCACATTGTCCACACCAGTGCCAGCCCTGCCCACCACCTGGAGCTTCTCAGCAGCATTGATGATGTCTGCAGTCACTTTGGTCCCTGAGCGGACGATCAGCCCTTCGCAGTCCTGCAGCTCAGCTATGAGTTCGTCTTTGCTGAGGTTCTGCTTCTCCACCACCTGCAGCCCTCTGTTCTCCAGGATCTGGTGGCAGCAAGGGTCCAGGCTGTCACTGATTAGGACCTTGCGGAGATTAGCAAAGGCCATGGTCACAGCCCACCTCCAGACTCACAGACCAGCGCCAGGGCTCTGCTGCAATCGCAGGGCTACAAACTCTGTGTTCCCCTTACTGGGGCCGACTCTCTTTGGGTTTGTTTTTCTCTTTGCATTCCTAGTCTGTTTTTTTAACGTGTTACTCTCCTCAGTATATTTTTGTGTGTCTCCCTTACCAATCTATTGACACTTTTTTCTGATTTTCTTGTATCACTCTCATCTTTCTTTCCATTTTCCCTCTACTTCTCTTACTTATTTTCAAAATCCTTTTTGAGCTCTTCCATGGCCTGAGACCAATTCAGATTTTTCTTGGAGGCTTTGGATGTAGAGATTTGGCTTCATTATCTTCTTCTGAGAGTACGTTTTGATCTTTCTTGTCACTATGGTAACTTTCTATTGTCAGAATTTTTTTCCTGTTGTTTGCTCATTTTCCCCATCTATCTCTTGACTTTTAACTCTTTGTTAAAGTGGGGCTTTAGGGGCAGGTAGGGGGCTCAGTGAATACAGCACCACCTCTGGAATCAGGAGAACCTAAGTTCAAATCCAGCCTCTGACACTTGACACTTCCTAGCTGTATGATGCTGGGCAAGTCACTTAACCCAGATTGCCTTCAAAACAAAACAAAATACATAAATAAAGTGGGGCTCTGTTTCCAGGGTGGAAGGTACATTGTCACAAACTTCAGTATTTTTGTTTAGCTATTTTCAGAGATACTTTAGGGACCTCTAAGTTTTCAGTTCTTTCAAAGTGGTATAATAGAAGCAGAGGTGTTTACTACTCTCCTTGATTGTGCTCTTGTCAAACACTCTTTCCTACCCTGCAATTGTGACAAAGGGTCCTTGCTCCATTGTGGCTACAAGTTCTGGTGTGCTAGTGCTTCTCCTCACCCTGGGATTGCCATCCAGGACTTGAGACCCGGATTTCAGTATGGTCATATGGGATATGACCCTGCCTCAGTGCTACCTGAGAGACCCCTATAATCTCATTCTGATTAGTTGTTCAACTCCCTTACCATCTGTGGGCAGAGAACTCCAGAACAACCTCTGCCACTGCAGATTCAGTGGCTCCCAAGGCCTGTTCCTGCTTTGCTGGAGTCTGGTCTATGCCGGCACAGCCTGTGCTGGACCGTGCTCCACTCTCACCCAGTTGCAATAGACCTTTCTTGCCAAACTTTTAAGTTGTCTTTGGCTGGAAAATCATTTCATCCTGTCCTTTTGTGAGTTCTGCTGCTCCAGGAATTGTTTTATGGCATTATTTAAAGGTGTTTGGAGAGGTCTAGGGGAGAACTCCGGCCATTCACTGCCTTTTCTCCATCATCTTGGCTCCACCTCCTTGATTTCACAGACACTCAATAAATGCTTGATGAATTGAATTTAATTCCATTATTCCCTTCTACCTCTATTTCCCACCTGTCTAATAAAAACAAAGAATGCCTAAAATTGAATTAAACTGAGATCTTAATAAGTGAGAGGATATAATCTGTTACTCTGTCAAAAAGATACTTATTTGCATTTTAGAAGACCTCATCTAAAGAAATAAATGAAGCAGGGGCTTCAGTGAGCTGAAAGGAAGTATTTTGGAACTCAGGTGGGGGTTTCCCACAATATTTGGAGTCAAACCAAGCATGCTGACTGCCTACTTGTCAGACTGGAACTGCTTTCAAACGTGAGTCCTTCAAGGTTCAGTGAAATCATTAGCAAAAGTTGTCAGGATGAGTGAGCTCTGTCCCCTTGCTGGTTAACACCTTCACTTGAGTCTAAAATACTAGTAAGATAAGTATCAAAAGGAGACATTGTGAAGGGGAAGGGGGAGAGAGGAGAGTAAAGACAAATTTTCCTACTACAGAAAAAACCTATGAGTGTCTAAGGCTTACCTTTCTGTGCTCGATGGAGGGCTGAGGGAGGACAAGCTGGAATCCAAGCAGCAAAAGGGAGCCAAGGATTCTAAGAAAGGAAAAATAGGAACACATCTGTATATATTTCAGGTATCAAGGAAACAATGGTACAGCCTCTCTCCTGTTCTGAAAATAAATGGAGTGCTTCCAAACTGATACCAGGATGTGGTGCACTGAGAACACAATGTACAGCCAAGAGTCTTGGTATTACAGAAACAAAAACTACAGTGGGGCTTTTATGGAAGATTTCCCACCTTAAGTTTTCACCCATATCCTTTCTCTCTCCATTCTCAATACTTACAGATTTACATATGTTCTTGGTTGGTCATTGTTGTTTGTTCATCATTCTTGAAGAGGACCGTGACATCAGGTTGGTAAGAACCCCACAAAAGCCAGAAATGTACAACTTGCAGTAACCCTAACAAGTGGTTTTCCAGCCTTTGCTTAAAAGACCCATAAGACTCTGGCAGGTGGCACAGTGGGTAAAGTGCTGGCTCTGTAGTCAGGAGGACCTAAGTTCAAATTTGACCTCAGACACTTACTAGCTGTGTGACCCCAGGCAAGTCATTCACTTCCAATTGCCACCAAAAAAAAACCTATAGAGGAAAAGTAAGTTACCACCTCCTATTCTACTTTGGGAGATCTTTAATTCATAGGAAGTTCTTTTTTATACTAAGAAGAAAGCATCCTCCCATCAGCCTTTGATGCCAAGCAGAAGTCTAATCCTTCTTCCACATAATAAACTTTAATATACATGAAAATAACTATGTCCTACTCTTAGAAGCTGCTAAGTAGCTCAGTGGATAATTTCTGGAGTCAGGAAAAACCAAGTTCAAATCTGGCCTCAGAATGCTTACTACCTGTGCAACCCTTAACAAGTTATTTAACCTCTGTCTGCCTCAGTTTCTTCCACTGTAAGATGAGGATAATAAAATAATGCCTCTCAGAGTTATTGGAAGGATCAAATGACAATATTTTTAAAGTACTTAGCACAGAGCCTGGCATAAAGCAAGCATATAATAAATGCTTCCTTCTTTTTTCCTTCCTTTCCAGTCTTCTCTACACTAAACATCCCCAGTTTAAATAATAATTGGTCTTTATGCAATATCAACTTTAGCTCTTTAGCAATCTAACTGACCTTCTTTGGGTATTCTCCACTTTACCACTGTCCTTCCTAAGACATGAGTGAGAATTGAACATAATACTTGCCACGTAAATGTTACTGAGGATGAGAACAGTAGTTTATGACCCCTCACTACCACCTGGCCCAAACACTATGCCCCTATAATTTGAGCTCTTTTATTTTTTTTTTGGCTATTATATCATATTATTGGCTCAAAACTTGTAATTCAACTTTTTTTTACCCAGACTTCCACACACCTTGTGAAACTAACTTATTGAACCCAAGAACAAGCCTTTACATTTCTCTCCACCCAATTTCATATTCCTTTATTCAGTATAATGTTCTAGCTTGTTGAGACTGGTTTTTGATATTCCTAATTCACAGGATTGTTTTGAGGACACAGTAAGAATATATGGAAGTGCTATGTAAATGCTAGCTATTATGATGATGATAATCAAGCTTAAGAAGTTCATGAACAAGTTATTCATCACTGATTAGTGGCCATCTAACCTGTAGATAAATATCTCCCGGAACCATAAAACAACCAATCCTGGAAAGGCCAAGGTACTTTCCAGTTGTTCCCTTTCAAGACCTGCCTCAACCTAACTGCACACACACACATACACACACACACACACACACACACACACACACACACACACTATTTCAAACCAATTTAAATTATTGAACAAAAACATTTGAGGGGCCAGAGAACAGCTAGTGTTTACCAATGGTCCAGCTTAGAATCCAGTCCAGAAGTATTCACTATTCACGTCTTGCACTGTGCGAGGCACACCAATGGTATTAAGCAGAAACTCTGATCCATGTGCTAGAGAAGTCATAAATTATCCTGAGATTACACATTCAAAAGCAACTAGAAAACAATGCAATTGCAGTCGTATGTTGTCACTTTATACACACAAACTAGACGAACTCAAAGAAGGAAAGATGAAGCAGCCCTCAGTGGATAGTAATGAAAACTGGCATCTAATGTTTAAAGTTTTCAAAGACCTTTCTATACATATTTCATTTGCTCCTCACAATAACTCTGTGAGGTAGGTACGGGTACTATTATTTCCACTTTACAGATGAGGAAAGTGAGACTCAGAGAAGCCAGTGGATAGAAGCAGGGAATAGACTCGAGAGATGCCAGCAGAAAGTAGAAAAGAGTAACTTAAGGGGTGTATTAACAGAGGGAAGTATGGCAGAGTGAGAAGACGAAGACAAAGCCCCAGCCCTGTGTGAAAAGGAGCTCAAAGTCCAATGACATTACCAGAGCACAAGAGGAGATCTTCAGGGGAACAAAGCAGCATTTTTAGCAGCAAAGAAGAACTTTGCTGATGATGCCACTCTGGGAGCATGAGTTATCCTGCCTACCCATGTCCCTGAACCACACATATTGCTTACATATGTGTTCCTTCAAGTGTGTTCCTCAGTAACACACATTCTCAGAGCTTTTTCTTTTTTCACAGTAGTAGTGTGGCAACTTATAGAACCTAGCCCTGTGTGTATTAGGAGACTCTTGCTAGTCGTTTATTTTGCAACATTGTTTATTTAAATGTCTTTTGCTTTTAAACAATATGTTCTTTTGTAAAAGAAACACATCGGTGCAGCTATCGAGTGGATTTTTTTTGAATGATGCTGTTTTGAATGGATGCTGATGCATTGGACCTGGGATACCTTCCAAGGGGCCTTTTTGCAAAGACTAATGTACATCATAAGGGTGCTCTCTTCCTTGGAGAGCTCATCCACAGTAAACATTTGTAACTAAAAGCCCTATGGATGCATTTCACAGTCCATCCATGCCATTTAAAAGAGATTTCTTAAAGCATCTACCATATGCACAGTGCTGAAACACTTGTTTCAGAGAACAAACAAATAGGAAGGATTTGATCCCTGCTTTGAAGGAGGTAAAAGACTCTAAGTGCCTAGAGCTACAGATACCACAGAAGTTCAGAGGAAAGAGAGATCACTTGAAAGAAACAGAAATGACTCCAAGGAGGTGATTCATGGGCTGAATCTTAAAAGATAGTTAGAATCAGGGGTAGGGGGAAGAGGAGTCAACTTTAGGTAGGGGGTACAATACAAAGCTAAGACAAAAGCACAGAACTGCTGATCTGTTGTAGATGATCTCTAAAAAATCATGGAAAATGAGAAAAATTAAAAAAGATAGACAGATGGACAGGTAGAAATAGAAAAACAGAGAGAGAAAGCGAGACATCAAGAGAAGAGAAACAAGGAGATAAGGAAAGACAGAGAAGGCTATAAACCACTTTGATTTCAGTCAACATTATAGAATATACTATTAAGGGGATGGTTTGTGAATGTGTAGAAAGGGGTGCAAGGGAAGCCAGGATCATTTCCTCAGGAGAAGGTCATGAGAGACGAATTTCACTGTCTACCTCATTAGACTCTAAGCTCCTTGGGACTATCTTTTGCCTGCGTTTAGCATGGTGCTCAGCATGACGCCTGGCACACGGTAGTCACTTAACACATGATTGATTGATGGGTTGATTGATTGAGTGGGTGATCAGGAGAATGGAATGCCCATAGTATTCCTAGATTTGACTGAGATATTTGACATTTCCCAGGATACCCTTGTGGATAAGATGAAAGGATGTGAGTTAAACAACTGTAAAATTGGAGAATTTGTAACCAGAAAATGTCCTGTTTTGTGCCATTCAACATTTTTTATCAGTGGTTTGGATAAATGAATGTTTATCACACATATCAAAATGGCATATGACAAAAAAATTTAAGGAATAGTTATACTGGACAACAGAGTCAGGATAAAAAAGGTTTTTGAAGGCAAAGGTAGGTTAAAGATGAAATTTATTAAGGAGAAATATACAGTACTATCCTCAAGATCTAAAAATACACTGCAGTTATAGAATGTACAAGGCATATCTTGAAAACAGGTTGCTCAGTGGGGCACAGTAGACCACCAACTTAATATTAACCAACAATACTAGATGGAAGCAAAAGCCCAGAAAACTAATGTTCTATTAGGCAAAAATGATAGAAGCACAATGGCTATTACGAGGGAGGTGAAAGTTCCATGGTACCATGCACTAGTTTACCATGGAGTACTGTGTTCAGTTCTAGGAACTTTAGTTTAAGAAGAACATTGACAAACCAGAATATATCTAGTTAGTCACAAGTGCTCACTACGTGCCAGGCATTGTGCTATGTTCTGGGGATAGAAAGGCTTTTAAAAACACAGTCCCTGCCCTCAGTTAGGTCACATTATAATGACAGAAACAACATGCAAGCAAGTAATGTACAAACAGGACCCATATAATGTAGACAGCAGGTTTTAGGTTCATCCTTCGTTGCCGAAGAAGACCACGCCATCAGAGATGTGATGACATGACTCGCCCTTGACTTTGTTTTGAGGGAGGGAGGGCTGTGCAGGTCACCAGCCTCACTTCTCCTCCAGAGCCATCTGAATCCAGTGACCAGATATTCATCAGGATGACTGGAGATGACCCAGGAGGCACTGGTGCAAACAGCAGGTAATCTCAGAGGGAAGGCACTAGCAGTGGTGGAGACCAGGATAGACCACTGCAGAAGGCAAGATCTGAGCTGAGTCTTGAAGAAAGCCAGGAAAACAAACGGCAGAAGCACAGAGCATTCTAGGCATGGTGTATAGTCAGTAAAAAAAGCATTGAATCAGGAGATGGTGGGTGGTATGAGAGGAACAGCAAATAGGCCAGTGGAATGAGGAGTCAAGTACATAAACAGAAGGAGGTATAGATTGATTTTACATATACATATTGTGTCTAATGGTAGCCATATCTAGGGTGGGGAGGAAGAAATTTACATGATAACTTTATGATAATATTTAAAAGAAACAGGAAGTGATACATAATGGTTTTACAGTTTCATGTACAATGATCTATTTTTATTATAGTATGTTAGGTTAATGCTTGCTTTATTCCATAAAATAAAAATAAATATATAAAAATGTAAAAATAAAATAAATAAAACATAAAAAACACTGGAAAAGAAGGAAGAGGCCAAGATGAGATTTTAAAAGACAAAGAAATGAGAATTTCTTTCAATTCTAAGATTCTAATACATGTTTTGGAGAATAGGAAAGTATAGTTGAAACTATACTATTTTTAGGATACTTTTGAGAGAGATACCACCACAAAAAAAATAGAATGTCCTGCTCCAACACCATTGAGAGGAACCACAATTTCAAATGCTACAGAACATAAGGTCCAACAGATCCCATCAAGATAAAATGGCCGAAGAGTGAATCACATGGATGTACAGACATGACAATGAAATTTATGGGTGCTGTTCACCCAAGAAAAAGCTCACTTTTAGTCATAGGATCTAGATCTGCAAGGGAAGTTTTAGATAACATCAATGTTAAATTCCTCATTTTACAGAATATTTTACTGGAGGACTGGAAAATTTAAGGAATTTGCCCAAATTACATAAGTTGCAACAGGGTCAGGATTCAAACTTAGGTCCTTTGATTTAAAATCTTGTACCTTTTTTAACTAATCAAATTGTTTCCAAATATTTTCCACAAGGTTAGAAACTCACAAAAAAAGTGTCTGCTAAGATACAGAGATGGTACATTTTCATTGATATAGAGTGTATGATCCCTTTCCCCCACTGCAAACACAAATCCTTAAAATATAGAAGTTTGATCTACACCTAACAGAATAGGTAGGGAACATATCATGGAAACTCTTGAATGGGACCTTTGAAGTTAGATTTCAATCACTGGGACATGATCAGAGGTATGCTTTAGAAAAATTTATTTAGGACCAATTTTAGCAGAGACACTAGAAATAAGATGTATGTATGTATGGTGTAAAGTGAACAAAACTTGGAATCAGAGGATCCAAGTCTGAGTATTGGTTCTGTCATCCATGCTATGTGATGCTGAAGAAATCACTTCCCCTTTCTACACCTTGCTTTCCTCATCTGTCAAATGGAAAAATTGGACCAAATAACCAGTAAGACCCCCTTTAAATCTCCATCTATGATTCTATGATAAATCCAAACTGGATTACTATTGTGACAGATATATTCTGTGGGGGAAATGTGGCTACAGCAAATTATCTAAAAAGGATCTGGGGATTTTAATATGCTACAGACTCATTATGAGTCATCACTGTGGTATATCAACCAGAAAAAGCAAATAGGACCTTAGATTGCTTTAAGAAATGCAATGTCCAGGAATGAGGAAATAAAGAGATGTTAATCTCATTGTACTCTTCCCTAGGCAAATATTTGTTGTAACACATTCAGTTCCAGGAGCCTGAAACTTTAGGAAGTTTAGTTATAAGCCAGAAAACATTTAGAAGATGGTAACCAGAAGGGTGGTCTCCAAGGGTCTTGACTTCATGTTATTCATTCATCCAACAAACTTTTATCAAGCACCAACCATGAAAATCAATTGAAGTTAGTGAGGATATTTAACCTGGGAAAGAGAAGATACAAGTGATACATAATAGCTGTTTTCCAAGTATATGATGCTCTGCCTTGAGTAACTTGTTCTTTCTGGTCCCAGAAAGTACAGCTATGAAAACGATCCAAGTTTCAGAAAGGTAAACTGTGTTTTCACATATGGAAAAATTTGCAAATCATAACAGCTCTCCCTAAGAGGAATGGCCAGTTTGAGAAAGCTGTAGCCTTTCTTCAGATTCCCCCTTGGATGAGGTCTTCAAACAAAGACTGGATGACCACCTATGAGGTATATTATTGTAGGGATCCTTTGGCTTATGCAGAATATATAGATCACTTTGGCAGTCCCTTCCAACTCTAAAATTGTATGGCTCAATGACATGATTTAGTCAACTCTCACAGGGATTATCAGTTCACAAAATTTCTGAAGACAGTGTAGTAGAAATGAGAATACAAACATAAGAGGTACTGTAAATTTACATAGACTGATGAATGACTGAATGTGGAAGAGGGAAGGATATACAGTAATCAAAGACTGAGTTGACTGGTTGACTGAGTGGTAAGTCAGGAAGAAGAGAAGGCTTGCTGTTGAGAAGATTGGGGAACAGGAGAAATAAGACAATGAGTTTGACAAAAGAAAACTTACAAGGAAGCAAAGAAAAGATGGATAGCTCTGAATACAATGCATAGTATTTATTATACAGGCTTCTTGAAATGGAAATTCATTGCTGTATATTTTGAATTCTCTCTTACATTCTGTTATGCATGACACTGCTTTTTATCTTTCCTTATTTTATATCTAAGTTTAATACTTAATTTTATGATGTTTCTTTTTCTATTCTTATTGTATATTCACTTTTCAGTTTTTGTTTAAGATAAATTAATAAAAAAAAAGAAGGGTTTGTTTTTGGATGTGTTAAATTTGAGATGAAAGCAGAATATCTGACCATAGTTTCCAGCAAGTAGTTGGAAAGACAGGGCTGGAACACTAGAAGAAACTGAGGTCAGAGATACAGATTCGGAAATCATTTCCACAAGGTTGATTGATAATAGAGAGACAAGAGAAGTAAGTGGAGAACAGAACCTGGGAGGACACCTACATTAAGAGGGTGTAAGTAGGGGCATGAGTCAAAGAGTTAAGAGGAAAATCAAAAGAAAATGAAAGGAAAAGAAAAATAAGTATCAATAGAAGTGTCTAGACAACAGGTGATTGGTTGGTTGGCTGTGGTCCTTCATTCTTAGAGGACCAGAATGACGTCACTATGTTGGAGTCAAGGTATAGTGTGTCTGACTGTGGATAATCAGACCGACGTGAACTTAGAACGTTCTACCACAAGTTGGGCACAAATAGTCCATAGGAACAAAGACCCTAAGGCGTAGGACAAAGGCAGGGAAGAATGCATAGCAAGAAGGAAGAAGTTATCATATTTGGTGATTAGATCCCAAAATTTTGGTCTTTCTTCTGCTCTAATCTTTCTTCTGCCCTCCTCTATCTCCAACTGACCTTTGAACATTTTTACATTTTTACCTCAATATTTTAAAACATATTCATTATCCTGTTTCCTAAAATCCAGTTCTCTCTCTTGACTTTCTTGTTATCGATGGCAAGGAAACTATTCTAGTGCCTCTCTTAAAACTTGAGAATCACCTTTGACTCTTCACTCTCTTTCAACCACTTAATTCCCCCTCTTCTGAATCTGCTCAATCACAAAGCCTTGCCAATCCTCCCCTAGTAATATCTTTCCTGTTCCCATGGCTTGCATTCAAGTTTAAGCCTTCATTGATTCACATCTCAAATTATTAACCTGACAATATAAATATATTGATATGTATATCAATGTATATACAATGTATATACATATATACACACAAACATAGACACACACATATAGACACATATATGTATCTTGTTTGTACATAGTTGTTTCTATGTTGTCTCCTCCATTATACATGAACTTCTTAAGGTCAGGGACACTTTTTTTTAAACCTTTCTTTTTATCTCCAGTGCTTAGCACATGAGTGACACATAGTAGGTCCTTAGTAAATGCTTCTTGACTTGACTTAACTTTTACAATTGCCTCACACTTGATTTTCTGAGCCCAATCTATTTTTTCTACCTGCTTTTAATCCATCTTGAAATTCACTTGCCAGATTACTCGCTCTAAATACTGATTGCATCACATTAATTTTTTATGAAAGAAACAGGGAGCCTTTGGTGATTGTCCAGATCCCTAGAGGCATAATTTTATGAATGAGCATAGTGGAATACTAGTTTTTAATGCCTATTATCTGCCCTATTTCTCTAAAAGTTCAACTCTGAAAGGAGTTTCTTGCTGCCAGGTTTTTTGGTACAATTCCATGTAACATGAATGGGAAATGTCTTACTATCAAAGGCCAATAAAGCACAAGAGGGAAGAAGGAATTGAAAAGCACATAAAAGTAACAAGCAATTTAATTTTAAAACCAGGGAGTAGAATTTTCAAAAATTATGTAAAAACCCGAAACAACAATTTTAAATAAATCTAAGACTAAAGATATGCACCGATTTTATATTAAGGCGACTTGTATGAGAATGACTAGTTAGCATGTGAATCTTATTGGAATTAACCAGACAAATCACTCCACCCACTAAGAATGGCTGTGTACCACCACCCACATAGAACCACACCTAGCACAAGGCAATCAACAAAAGTAGGCAGTTTACAAAAGTTAACAAGAGTGCAAAAGGTTAAGATTAAATCAGTCCTCCTAACTGTCTGTGTGAATCTGATATAAAATCCATAGACCCAGACAACTATCTGATTTATGATTAGAAAATTTCTTGTAATAAGCTTTTAACCCTTCATGGGGAATCCAATAAGTCACTAAAACTCAATTTACAGCCGTTGTCCAAAGAAAGAAAAAAATTGCACAGACATTGCGTCTAGACTAAAGCTAGAAAAATTTCTCTGATTCCAAGATCTACCCCAAATGGAATGCAAATGAAAATTTAAAAGAACAAAAGCCAAGCAAAGACAGCAAAGCCACTGCCTTCCACCCTCCTGACCCATATTACTACTTTTACTGCGTGGATATGCCAGCTCCAAAAAAAGAAAAGAAAAAGTCTGTTTTTTCTGCTATAGTCTGAACTGTGCAAAGTTAAGAAACAAAAATAACAATTTATTCAATAAATGTAAGACTAAAACTATACTTTGGTTTCATATTGAGGGCAGTTTTTAAAGAAGACTGGAGGAGTGAAAAGAGGAAGAAGACATAGAAACATATACAGAGGGAAATGAGGGATCAAAGAAGAAAGAATATTATACATACCAGGGATCATGGTAACGAACTTTATGCTTTTATTCCAATACCAGCCAGTGCAACCATCATAGCTAGCATTTATATGTAACTCTAATGTTTGCAAATGTTATCTCATTTTCTTCATAAGAATTCTGGGAGGTAGCTGTTATTATTCCCAATTAATAGATAAGGAAACTGAGGAAGAAATTAAGGGACTTGTCAAGTTTATATTTGACTCCAGGTTGAGGATTCTGGCAACTGCACTGTCTGGCTGAAGGTGGATATGCAGTCAGTTAGGCTATCATGTGATATCTGTGTTCCCTGAAAAACACTACACTGCAAAATCATAGAACATAAACTACAGAGCTTATGGGGGAAATGGGCAAAATTTCACAAGTGATATGTTTTTTAAAAAGATAGAAACCTAATAAAATGGTAGCATCGTTTTGTACATCTTAGATGGTTAAGAAATCCATAAATATTACAATAAATAGTATCAGTGTCCTAGACTTTGGGCTGCTCCTGGTTTCCATGGTGCCTGGATGGCGACAAAGTCTGGCAGAAGATGGCAAAGGCCATCTTCCTCTGTGGAAGGGTGTGAAGGTAGAGGTAGTGCTCATGAGGTCTCCTCCACCCACAGCTCCAACTATACCAGAAAATTTGAGGCAGTTAGGTGGTACAGTGGATACAGTGCCAGGCATGGAGTCAGGAAGACCTCCAGACACTAGCTATATGACCCTGGGAAAGTCATTTAACCCTGTTTGCCCCAGTTTCGTAGTCAGTCAAATAAACTAGAGAAAGAAATGGCTAATTGCCCCAGAATCTTTGCCCAAAAATATCCCGAAAGGGGTCATGAAGAGTTGGACATGATTGAAAACAATTAAATAACCACAAAAATAAAACTTTACCTTAAAAAAGACCTGATTTTCTGGTAGACTTGGTATTCATTGCAATTCAAAGACTCCCACATTGAGGGAAAGAACTATGGAATTCAATTGCAGAATGAAGCAGATCATTTTCTTTTGTGTTATATTTTGGTTTGTTATATGATTTCTTCCATTCTTTTCAATTCTTCTATGCAACATGACTAAGGTGAAAATGTATTTAATAGGAATGTATGTGTAGAACCTATATATAAAATTGTATGCCGTCTCAGGGAGGGAGTGGGGAGGGAGGGGGGAAGGATGGGAGGGAGGGGAAAAATCTAAGATATACGGAAGTGATGGCAGAACACTGAAAAGAAATAAAATAATAACAATAATTTTTTAAAAAGACCTGAAGTTTGCTTGAGGAAGTGCGCATTGGAAGGGTTGCAGTTTGTGAATTCTGGTGAAGTGCTACAGCTTTCTGCACGCTCATAAACGTAATCATATAGAAGCAAACTCAAAATTCAAGTTACGTTTAAAATATTCTCCAATATATCAATCACAGTAGAACAAGCTCATTGTTTTAAACAAGTGTTATAGCAGAACTGGCTGTATTTCGTTCTTCCTTAATTTCCCTTGTCCATTTCACACACTCTGTTCTAATCAGCTTGGCCTGCTAGCCACTACTCATGGGTGAGATCTGATCACCCATGTCTACATCTTCATACAAGGGATCCCCCATACCTGGACTGTTTACCTACCTGGCCTTCACCTCAGCCAATCAAAGCAAAGCTCAGGGCCACCTTCTACAGGTGACCTTTCTAGATCCTCATATGCATTCTTTTTAGCTTGAATTACAGTATTACTTGTATTTATTTATTCATAGCCCCTCTAGTAGAACACCCAGTTCCTTAAGGACAGGGATTGTTTCTTTTGTTTTTCTTTTTTTTAATCCTCACTACCTTGTATAGTGGCTTACACATAGTAGCTAATTAATAAAAGTTTGTTGAATTGGATTAAATTGTAGACTGAAGTGGGTTTCAAGAATTAATTTTACCCAGAATGACGGGTAGCGATAAAAGAATACTTGAAGTCCTGTTTGTCTTTTGACCATTTAGTGATATCCAACATAAAGTCTTTTCTGGCAATGAAAATAATATCTTTTTGAATATGGATAATATGGATATGATTGAATATGAATAATATTGAATATGGGCAATGTGGTGGTGGTGGTGTTGAGTCATTTCAGTAACATCCCATTCTTCATGACTCCAATGAGGTTTTCTTGGCAAAGATACTGGAGTGGTTTGTCATTTCCTTCTCTGGCTCATTTTACAGATAAGGAAACTGAGGCAAATAATGGTTAAGTAATTTGCCCAGTACTACACAGCTAGTAAGTGTCTGAGGTTGGATTTGAACTCAGGTCTTCCTAGCTCTAGACCCAGTGTCCTATTCACCATGTCGCCTATTGTTGTGTTCATCCTTCTTGCCAAAGAAGACTATGCCGTCAGAAAAATGATTTAACAGCTCTCAAAAGCCAGAACGGGATGGGAAGTATGTTTTTGCATAACATGCAAATGGGCATTTTTCTAGCAGCAGATTAGTATTTCTTGACCTTATGAAGCTTACAATCTAGCAAGAAGTGGCAAATAAATTATTATTAGAGGCACTACAGTATAATATCAGTGCTTTTATTCTTTATGAATTGTTTTTGGTGGTGGGAGGGTTTGAGGAGGAGGTAGAATTTCCATTAAGTTCCCATAATCAAATCCTGTAGTGATTTCTAAAGTGAGATGTTTCCCAAATTATTTGACATGAATTTTTTTAATATGAAGACCTACTTTTCCTTTGCCCACTTAATAGCAGTTCAAACAATAAAGAGAGAGGTTATCAAATAGGGAGTTAGGGGAAGAAACAAAGACAAATAAGGAAGAAAAGGAGTTAGGTCCTGGGATAAGCATTGATCATTTGGACTATGGATTGAATTCAGTTACTATTTTTATAACTGCCCAATGAACTTCTGACTAGGTATTTAAACTTTTCACTGTTTCTCAGGGTCTTAGGACCTTTTAATCCATCAGACAATCAATCAGGACTTCGTTGTTGATCAGCTGTTTGAGTGGTTTGCCATTTCCTTCTTCAGATTTTTTCACAGATGAGGAAATTGAGGCAAACAGGGTTAAATGACTTGCTCAGGGTTACAGCTAGTAAATTTTTGAGACCAGATTTGAATTCAGGCAGATGAGTCTTCTTGACTCCAGGCTTGAGGGTGTATTCACCATGCCACTTAGCTACTCCATAAGCATCTATGTTTGTAGCTCTGAGACTAAAAAAATACAGGGTACCCAAAAGTCTTAGTACAGTTTTAAGCTTTAATAACCTCAGAAGTATGATTATCACCTTTGTAAAAATATCAAAGTTTAATTATTTTAACTTAGGGGGGGCAGAGTCAAGATGGCGGAGTAGAAGGACGCACGTTTACGAGCTCCAAAACCAAAGCCCATAGATTTAATGTAAAAAGAGACCCCCATAACTTCTGGATCAATACAAGGTGTGCAGAAACGGAGTGGAAGAGATTTCCGTTCCAGGGAGCCCTGGAGACCCATCCCCACGGTCTGTCGCGCCCCAGAAAGCGGACCCCACCCCAACGCTGCTCTGGCCGCGGCCCCAGAGAAGCTGACCTGAGCAGGCTTCAGACACGGAAGCTCCGGCAGCCGGGAAAGTCCCTCCGCCCACAGAAGCTACAGGTCAGTGAGAAAGAAGGCTGGGCTGGACGAGAGGGGGAGCAGGGCGTCTCCGTGACTCGGGCCCCCTCGGGAGGAAGCCGCCGCGGCAGAGACAGGGGCAGGAAGCAGCGGAGGCGGAAGCGTGGGCAACAGCTGAGGCGGCAGAGGCCCAGGACTCAGGAATCCCCCAACAGCAGGCAGGATCTTCATTAAGGAAGGTTTCTGCATAAAACCTGACGGAGCTGAGCCTGGGAGATAGCCCTGCCCCCACCCCGCTCTATTACTGAAGGCCTCTGCATAAAGCCCCTGAGGGAACTGAACCTAGGAGGCGGGCCCCCTACCCCACTCCCACCCGCTCTGTTCCTGAAAATCTCTGCATAAAGCCCCTGAGGGAACTGAGCCTGGGAGGCGGCCCTGCCCCCACCCCAGCGCCAGAACTAAAGCTTGCTGCCGGAAAGCCCATTTGAATCTCAGAGGCCAAGCACTAGCTGGGCGGATCCAGGCGGGGGTAGAGAGGAATCTCAGAAGTCAAGCAACTGGCTGGGAAAATGCCTAGAAAAGGGAAGAAAAATAAGACTATAGAGAGTATTTTCCAACAAATGCAAATGATCCCGACCTTCGGATCTGACGAAGATGAGGACGTGGAGGGCGGGGCCTCAGTACCCCAGACACCCCAGGGGGGTGTCGGGTGGGCTCAGGCCTTGGAAGAGCTCAAAAAGGATTTTGAAAAGCAAGTTAGACAGGTAGAGGAAAAACTGGGAAGAGAAATGAGAGACATGCAAGAAAAGTATGAAAAACGGGTCAATACCTTGGTAAAGGAGACCCAAAAAAATGCTGAGGAAATTAACACCTTGAAAAATAGGCTCACTCAATTGGCAAAAGAAGTTCAAAAAGCCAATGAGGAGAAGAATGCTTTCAAAAGCAGAATGAGCCAAATGGAAAAAGAGGTTCAAAAGCTCACTGAATTTAATAGTTCTCTCAAAATTAGAATGGAGCAGATGGAGTCTAATGACTTTACGAGAAACCAAGAAATCACTAAACAAAACCAAAAGAACGAAAAAATGGAAGAGAATGTGAAATATCTCATGGGAAAAACAACTGACCTGGAAAAAAATCCAGGAGAGACAATTTAAAAATTATGGGTCTACCTGAAAGTCATGATCAAAAAAAGAGCCTAGACATCATCTTGCATGAAATTATCAAGGAAAACTGCCCTGACATTCTAGAACCAGAGGCCAAAATAAGTATTGAAAGAACCCATCGATCACCACCTGAAAGAGATCCAAAAAGAGAAACTCCTAGGAACATTGTGGCCAAATTCCAGAACTCCCAGCTCAAGGAAAAAATCTTGCAAGCAGCTAGAAAGAAACAATTCCAGTACTGTGGAAATACAATCAGGATAACTCAAGATCTAGCAGCTTCTACATTAAGGGATCGAAGGGCGTGGAATAGGATATTCCAGAAGTCAAAGGAACTAGGACTCAAACCAAGAATCACCTACCCAGCTAAACTGAGTATAATACTTCAAGAGAAAATATGGTCTTTCAATGAAACAGAGGACTTTCAATCATTCTTGATGAAAAGACCAGAGCTGAAAAGAAAATTTGACTTTCAAACACAAGAATGAGAGGAAGCATGAAAAAGGAAACAGCATAGAGAAGTATTAAGGGAATTACCATAAGTGAACTGTTTACATTCATACAGGGAAAGACAATATTTCTAACTCTTAAAACTTTTCAGTATCTGGGTAGTTGGTGGGACCACACATACGCATGTACACGCATGCACAGACATACACACATGCACACACATACAGAGATAGAGAGCACAGATTGAACTGAATAGGATGGGACCATACCTTAAAAGAAATTAAGGTAAATGGTGAGAGAGAAATGTAGTGGGAGGAAAGAGGGGGGTAACTATATGTCATTTAAGAGGCAAGTAGGAGATTTTTTTAGTGGAGGGAAAAAGAGGAGAGCTGAGAAAGAAAAAAAAAAAAAAACAAGAAATTTACCCTCATCACATTTGACTAAACGAAGGAGTGAAATGCACACTCATTTTGGTATGAAAACCTATCTTACAGTATAAGAAAGGGGGGGAGAAGGAGATATTGCAAGGGGGGGATGATGGAAGGGAGGGCAAAGGGAGGAGGGAGCAATTTGTAGTCAACACTTGGGGAGGGACAGGATCAAAAGACAGAAGAGAAACAATGAGGGGCAGGTTAGGAGGGATGGTAATTCAGTTAATCTTACACAACACGACTATCAGGGAGGTCATTTGCAAAACTACACAGATATGGCCTATATTGAATTGCCTGCCGTCCCAAAGGGAATGGGTGGGGAGGGAGGGATGGGGAGAATTTGGAACTCAAAGTTTTAGGAACAACTGTTTAATATTGTTGTTGTAACTAGGAAAGAAGACATACAGTTAATGAGGAATAGAAAATCATCTGGCCCTACAGGAGAAAAGAGAAGATGGAGACAAGAGAAGGGAGGGATGACAGAAGGGAGGGCAGATTGGAGATAGGGAAAATTAGATTGCTTGGGGTATTGGGGTGGGGGGAGGGGATAAAAGGGGAGAAAATTTGGAACCCAAAAATTTGTGAAAATGAATGTAAAAAGTTAAAGAAAGAAAGAAAGAAAGAAAGAGAAAGAAAGAAAGAAAGAAAGAAAGAGAAAGAAAGAAAGAAAGAAAGAAAGAAAGAAAGAAAGAAAGAAAGAATAAAATTATTTTAACTTAGTTTATGTTTATCTGGTTTTATGAGAATTGAATACTAAATGTCTAATGTTAATGTGAACAAGACGAGGCAATTTGTCATTATGTATTGCATTTGTGACAGTTTCTAAATAACACTTTTTCAAACCTATGGATTGGGAGAAGTTGTCTTACTTGGCCACTTGGATCACCTGTTTATTTCCATTAGACTTTTTCTTGGGTCACACTAAAAATGTATCATATTCATCACAAATTCATGCTCTGAATGGTTTTAAGCCTGGGATTATAAATGTATTCTTTTCAGTCCCTAAGCATTAGCTCACGAAAGTTTTTGCCAATGTTAAAAATCAATTGGAGTGATACGTAAAACAAGGTAATAGTTTTATTGAATTTTAATAAGAAGTGTATGAATTTTTAATGGCAAATTACTAACCTTTCAAGTTTTTTTTTTGAGGCTTAAAACTGTACTAAAACATTTGGGATACCCTATATAAAACATGCATAAGTCATTTTGACTATTATAAATGCGAAAAGTACGAAAAAAGAATAATGAAGGAAGATGCTATCTGCATCCAGAAAAATAACTGATAAACAGAAGTATGCATAGAATGATTTTACATGCATACACATTTGTGTCTAACAGTAACCATCTCTAGGGCAAAGGGAGAGCAAGAAAAAAAATTGCATGATAACTTTATTATGCATTTAAAAGGAATACCAAGTTATACATAATAGATTTGCAGTTTCATGTGCAACTATTTTTTCTATGATACTGTTAGAAATGCTTGTTTTATTCCATGAATTAAAAATAAACTAAAAATAATAATGATTAAAAATGCCTCATTTTTGCTACTTTTCCCCAAGTAATTCATAAGCTAGACTAAAAAATAAAACTAATACACAAACAATTAAAGGTTAATGATCAATCTTTGTGGCACTAAATTCTGAAGAAGGGTTGATCAGTATAGACTGCTGTTGTTCAGGAAGTGAAATGTGAGCACAGTTTCAAAGAACAAATAAGATGTGAAAAAGGTATACAGAGGAACAAAGGCATTATTCCTAGTAAGAAGAAAAGCATGAACAAATATACAGAGGTGAGAATTAGGATGGAAAGGATTAGTACACCAGCCTGATCAAGATATACACATGGGAGAATAAAGAGACATAGAACTAAATAAGGAAGTAGGGGAAGGCAGATGATAGACAGCCATAAAAGCTAGGCAGCAAGCATAGTTTTGACTAGATGGGGTGGGTATTTTTAAAAAAACAGAAGCACCCTATGATGAAATCTATATTTTAAAAAGATGATGCAGACAGTAGTTGGTGACAGTAGTGGGGAGAATCTAGAGACAGAAACCAGATATAAGAAGTTGCTGCAGAAATACAGGTGTGAAGAGATAAGGGTCAGAGCAGTAGCAGAGGAAATGGAAGGAAGCCAGATTTCTGGGCAATATTTCAACAGGAGAGTTAACAAAGCTTGGTGACAGACTGGATAAAGGAAATAAAAGACAATAACTAAGTACAAGATGACACTGTGATTTTGGTTCTAGGAGGCTGGAAAAATAAAGGCTCTAGTGACAACCATGGGCAAGCAAAGAAGAAAAACCCTAGAGGGAATGCCAGCCTTTCCATAGAGAGATGTGTTGTAGACGATTGGAAGGAAACAATGAAGAGTGAAGTGGGCGGAGCCAAGTGAACACTGTATACAGTGACAGCAACATTGTCTGAAAAACAACTTGGAGCGAATAACTCATTTTCACTGTTACAGCTACCCAAATTAACTACAAAGGATATATGAAGAAAGATGCTATCTGCATCCAGAGAAAGACCTGATAAATAGAAGTATGAATGGAACAATTTTTATGTGTATATATACATATGTGTGCATATATATATATGTATGTGTATATATGTGTGTATACATATATTCACATATGTATGTGTATATATACCTATTATGTATAATACCTATAATATATGTGATATAATGTAACATAACATAACATGATATAATATAGCATAGTACTGTATTGTATTGTAGTATTATATTGTATATAATACCTATAATATATTATACGTATAACACTCATAATATATATAATACCTATATATAGGTATATATTATATATACATATGTTATATATATGTATATATGTGTGTGTATATATATATATATATATATATATATATATATTTGTATCTAATGGTAGCCATCTCCAGGATAGGGGATGAAGGGGGAAAGAAGAAAGAAAAAGGGAAAAAGGAAATTTACGTGTTAATTTTGTTGTAAATTTGAAAGAAATAGTCATTTGTGAATAGATTTGCATTTCATGTGTGATCATCTTTTTTATTTTACTATGTTATGGAAATGCTTTTTGTATTTGATAAATTAAAAATAAAATATAAAATAAGTACACAGATGAGAAGTTAGTCTTCAAAATCTGGATTTTGAAGACAATAAAACAGAAGTTGAGAGACGGTGTTGCACAGTGAATAGAAAGCCAGCTTTAAAGCCAGGAAGAACTGACTTCTAGACCCACCTCGGACACATATTGACTCTGTGGCCCTGGGCAAGTCATATAACCTCTTGGTCGATTTTCTAAGATAACAAATTGCAACGAAAATGCCCATCTGCATTAATGGAGAAAATTTCCTCACCTGGGAATTTCCTGTACCAACGAAATCACAGGAATAGGCCCTGTTCTCATCCAGAAAAGAGAATAGTTAAAGCCAAGCCAACCCAGTTCAAAAAGCATTGATTAAAGTCTTCGACAGGCATTCTGCTTAGACCAGGCATGGGAAACCTGGCTTAGACTAAAGCAAACAGAGACCAAAAAAAATGAAACAATCCATACTCTCAAGTAGCTTACATTCTCCTAATGGGGATGCCCATAGATAAGCAAATACAAAAGATCTACTAAGTAATCTTGTGAATTAATGAGCATTATCTATCGGAATACATAAGGTTACAGAGGAAACCTAGAAAGCAGAAAAGGACTGACTGAGACTGTGGTCGCCCAGGATTCACCTAGGATAGGGGTTAGAAAGAAGAGGAAAAAAAGAGAGAGAGAGAAAGTAGTTGTAAAAGTGGGAAAGTTTACCATCCCAAAAGCCAAACAGAAAGGGGAATTTCAAAAATGAAGCTTATCCCTAATAGTCTAGCCACAACATCCTAAAAGTCTACAAGATGGGGGATATTAAGTATTTCCTTTGGTGCAAGGGAGGAAAAGGGAAGATTTCAAACAGCAGTGCTTGCAAACTTTAGTTTTGAATTAAAGATGTATATTATATCCAAGTCTGGTTACTTTTACCCTTATAAAAATAGACAGTTGCAATATTTAGCATTAATATATTAAAACATGGATTAGACTTTATCTCTCAAGATCATAGGAAATATTAAGGCTGCTTTTTTTTTTTTTTTTTTACAACCAAAGTAGTTGTGTGCAACTGACTAAAGGATGAAAAAGTATATGGCAGGAAATTGGAGGAGGGGAGATCGGTCTTTTTAAGTTTAATGGGAGGGACGTGTTTACTCTTAGCTTAAAGCTTAACTTTTGTGTGTGTGTCATAGACTATTTTGGCAGTCTGGTGAAGTCAGTGAACACCTTATATGTTAATAATTGAAGGAAATGCTAATTTTCATTTTGAGGTCAGTGAAAATAAAAATGTAATTTTTTTTCTACCCACATTGATGGACACATCCATGGACCCCAAGTTAACCCTGGGTTTATAACCAATTGTTTTAGGGATTACTCTATGAAGGAAGTTAAAGTCAAGGATGCTCTTTTACCTTGAAGATCTTAAAAAAAAATTACAGCTATTAGGTGTGAGTATCTACAAATCAACAATTCCTCTCCAAAGGAACTCTTGCTGTTCCTTTGTCATTTTTTCAGTTGTGCCTGACTCTTAGTGACTCCATTTGGAATTTTCTTGGCAGAGATACCAGAGTGGTTTGTCATTTTCTTCTCCAGCTCATGTTACAGAGAGGAATTGAGGCAAACAGGTTTAAGTGACTTCCCCAGGTTCACACAGCAAATATCTGAGATTGCATTTGAACTCATGAAGGTGAGCTTTCCTGGTTCCAAGCATAGTGCTGTATCCACTGCCCATAAGGAACTCTAGGATCTTTTTTTTTCCCTTCTGAGTTCTGCATGCAAAGAGCAATTAAGCTTTCCTGTTTCATTGTGATTTAACCAAAGAAGGTTTCCATTATATTCGCCTACAAGTGTAAAAACACCCCTTCTACCACAGAACGCCTATGGCTGGGTCTCAATAAGGCTAAAAATACATTGAGGTTATAAAAGAAAATACATTGGAAAATAAACCTGGGAAATGAAGACTTTGGATCCAGAAGTCTCTTAGAGGTTTCATCTATTCCCACCCTCTCATTTTGCAAAGCAGGAAACTGAGGTCTACAGGGATTAAGTGGCTTACTTGCCCAAGTTGTGGCCAAGTGAGGATTTGAACCCAGTACCTCTAAATCCAACATTCTTCTAATTATACTATAGGAAATGGGGTTTCCTATAAATGGAATAGTCACAGCAATCTGTCAGGGAGAAATTATTTTCTGGGCTACAAGAGCAGGGACCCAAGTAATATCATCCTGTGTGCTAGGAAAAAATGAAGTCCATAATAAAAGCAATTTACATTTATATAGTATTTCAAAGTGCCTTCCTCTCCACAGCCCTATGAAGTGTGCCATGCAAATATTATTTTCCCCATTTTACAGATAAGGAAATGGGCACAGAGATACTGAGTGACTGGCCCATGGTTACACAATTCATAGAACACAGAGCCTGAATTTGAACTCACATCTCCTAATTCTAAGTCCAGCTTTCTTTCAATGACAACACGCTACCTCCCACATTGGAGGTTGCTCCACCTCTATCAACCAGTTACAGTGTAAGTATGCATTATCCCCTGTGCCTACTGCTGTCTAGCTGGTAGCTTATGTCTACACTTGGGCATGTCCAAAACACAGGAAATCTGGCCATGATCTTTGATCACCCTTATCCATTTCTGCATCAACGTTTGGGGAATGAGAATGTGTGTGTGTGCGGCTAGCGTGTGTTATTTCACTTTGATAGTTTGCTTTGGCAAGCGGCAGTGAATTTGCAACGTTTTGACAGGCTAAACTGCTACCAGGTCTTTGGCAAACAAATCATACGCTCTGAGGCCAAGTGGTTGGGGAAGGCAGCATTCCTACCAAAGCTTTACTATTCACCTTGCATTCAAAACAGACAAATCTTTCATACATAGAAAGAAACAGATGATTCCCCTGAGGCACAGACAGTATGCCATCTGTCCAGTCATTTCTCTGACCTTAAACACTCATTTTTATTTCTTAATGCAGAAAACAACCTTCAAACTCCATACAAGATGTAGTCTCTATCTAATAGTGTAGCAAAGGCTGAGACTTCAGGCTTCTGTTTCTACCTTGCTTGAAAATTTTAGAGTGAACAGTAAGAGTTTCTACTATCTCATGCCTCAGTTTACTTTTTAAAAATCCAAACAGTTTAAAGGTGTCAAATACCAAAATAAAGTTTGCAGCTTATACATACGCATTCACATACACACACTCTCACACATATACACAGAAAGAGCATACCTCTTTTTCTTTGTGGTGAACACGATGAGAGAGTGACCTTGGAAGGAACTTGATCACTAATAAAATTATTCTGAACTTCAAGAAAAAAAAGAGCCAAAAGCTTAATGTCAGAGCGGAAACCCCTACCTACTATCCTCAAGGGGATCAAAGAATTCTGCTCAACATGCATGTTTACAGCATTAAACTCAGCCCCCTGGCCTCCTCTGACAGCACTTAAGCTCACATGAAACAAAAGAGATTCGTTATCAGATACGCAGCTAGAACATAATGTATTTCTGCACAGAAGACATTTGCAGTAGTGCTATCATAACAATTTCATTCCACAAGTCTTCATACGTTGCTTTAAGTGCTTTCAACTACATACATATATGTTTGCATAACTAGATACATCGTGTTCTTTTGTCTGTAAGATGAGAAGAAAATGTAACCATTTGTAACGTCTCTGTAACTAATCAGAGGAAACTAACATTGCAATGACTGCAAAGCAACATGATGCCTTAGGAAGAGCTCTGGACCTGGAATCAGAAGAATGGGTTTTGGGCTCAGCCTCCCACACCCCTCGCTGGACCACCTACCTTCTAAGTCTCCTTTTTCCTTCAGAGAAATGGGGGTAATAGTAGCACCCACCCTCAAAGACTTGCATAATATGAAAGCACTTTATGAACTTTCATCAGGATGATAAATTCATGTCGTATGAGAATCTGCTGAAGGAACTGGGGATCTTTCACCTAGGGAAGAGAAGACTGGAGTGGAGGGAGTGGATGAAAACTCCACTCAAGTATTTAAGGGTTGCCATTAAGGAAGGATTAGACATGTTCTACTTGGCGCCAGAGGGGAAAACAAGAAGCAGTGATTGAAAGCTGCAAAGAGGCCAATTTAGGTTTAATGTTAGGAAAAAATTTCCTAACAATTACAGTCATCCCAAAGTGAAATGGCCTGTCTCCAGATGTGGTAGCTTCCTCCAACTGGAGTTCTTCAGACAGAAAGGGGTCAGTCATTTGCAGGATACTTTACAGTGGGGACCCCTTCATGGGTTGAACTAGATAATCTTTTGTATATGCCCCCCTTCCCTACTCTGACATTGCTAGCACCTCATCATGTCACACCTATGCAATAGTCTTCTGACTGGTCTCCCTGCCTCAAATCTCTTCTTCCTCCCATCCATCTTTCACTCAGTTCTCCAACTCATCTTCCTAAAGCTCAGGTCTGATATCATTATCTTCCTACAATCTCCTTCAACAAGTTACACTGGCTCTCTCTGGTATCCAGGATCAAATATAAAATCCTGTGTTTGATATCCATAAATTTTTATAAGCTGTCCCCCTTTCTTCTCTTTATTAGCCTCCTTAAACCTTAGTCACTGCTTTGCCCCCTCTCCCCACCAGGTACTCTGGCTTCCTTGCTGTTCTTTGAGTAAGATATTCCATCTGCCAACTCTGGGCATTTTCACTGGTAGTCTCCCATACTTAAAATTCTCTCTGCAAGAAACCTTTCCTGATCCCCTTAAATGATACTGCCTTTATTCTGCTGATTCTCTCCAATTTATCCAAGTCCAAATCATATTTATACATAGCTATCTGCACTTTGACTTCTCCATTATATCGTGAGTTCCTTATGAGCAGGAATTGTCTTTTCCTGTCTTTGTATCCCTAGCACTTAGCACAGTGCCTAGTGCACTTAATAAATGTTTGTTGACTGCCTCATATAAATGAATTTTCTGGATAACCAAAACTCATATCTTTAATCTTTAAACCATATGTTGATGGAGTTTGTTCTGAAATGGATTATGCATAGCCTTTCATGTTAAATACATTTTTATTTATATTTATATAAATATGTACTTATATTATGTATATTTATCATTTATATTTTATATTTACCACCATTTTAAACTTTCCTTGATAACTCAGGTTTATCATTATGACCACTAATTACCATATTCTGCTGTACTATGACTCCTTGGAATTTACAGAATTATGTTCCCCTAAATTGAATGGTTCTAGATTGTCACATGTTATAAATTCTGTCTAATTTTGATAGTCTGTCTCCTCCTTAAGTGTTGTTCTATTTATAATCAATTTTGGCTCATATCAGGGTGCCTGATAGAATCCCCCTTCACCTCCTTTTGAAAATCTATATAACCAATGTTATTAGAACATTATCTAAACTACAAGTAGATGAGTTCTGAGATAGGAACTGGGAGATTGTAAGAAAAGTACATGAACTTCCATGTTTTATTTTAGAAGCAGCTTAATTGTATGTAGCAAAAAGAATGAGTGTCAGAAGACATGAATCCTAGTTCAGGCTCTCCTCATGACAAATCATGTGGCCTAAGACAAGCCCAAGTTTCTTCTTACTCAACATCCTCATCTATAAAACATCCATCTGTCTCATAGGGTTATAAGAATCAGATGAGATAAGATACATGATAACATATTGAAAAACTCTACAGTACTATATAAATATACACTACAGTTACTGTTCTCTATTTCGACTGCTTATAAACTTTAAAGAAAAAAACTTGCTTTCTGAAGCTTAGCTGTGTTCTGGATAGTGGAGGCTCCTGAATCAGTAGCTTCTAGATAAGTGAGGCATTGCTCCCCTTGCAAATGATTTTTTAGAATATTATTACATCATTCACAAGAATAAGTTAGCTATCCATACTCAATCTCATCTTGGTCTTCCTTCAGACCTGAGTACCTGAACCTCCATCCTAAATTCAACGTCAATCTTTCCCAGTATTGGGTTATAGGTGTAACAGTACTGGAGTTTCCATGGACTCCTAGCAGAGAGCAATCTGGCTAACTATTCAATTCCTCCCTGTCTATATACAGAAAAGAAAAACTGGCTTTCTTTCCCACATGCCTTGGCAAAAGCTACAAAGAGATGAGGGTCACACCATGTGTCTTCCCATCAGGAATGTGAATCCCTATAAATGCTTTCTGTTATTATTGTTCTTTTTTTTCTTTTCCTGTCAGGAGTTTCCCTGGCAGCTAGCACTTCGAAGCCCTAACCTGGCTTTTTTATTTGAGTCGGAGTCTCTCCATTCCACTGGCATTGATCCTCTCAATTCCTTTTTGATCAATGCTGAATTTCCATATAATTCATCTCCTTAGTAACTGCTGTGGGTTCCCTTAAGTTATTTTTCTCTGCCAGATACCACTAACTCTTAAAAGAACCAGAATATTTCAAAACCATACTTAAACAAAATAAAACATGGTGTAACTGACTTCAGATTATACTGTATTTTAACACAACATAATTATTCCATTTTTACATTTAGGTTTTTTTTTTTTAATTTGAGAGGAAATTGGATTGGGAGTCTGGAAAACCTGGGCTCAAATTTTACCTCTGACACTCGTAGTTTTTCAGTCATGGGCAATTCATTTGATCTCTATAGACGTAGTTTCCTCATTTATAAAGCAGATGTTAATAGAATTTTCAATGCCTAGTTCACAGGGTTGTTGTGGAATTCTATAATTTAAAGTGATTTTGCCATCTTTACCTTGATAAATGTGTTATTCGTTGCTTTTCTATCATTTTTCTCAATATCAAATTGCTACATTCTAACCTTGGACCATCCCTGACTCAGTTTCCAATATGACCTTAAAGTGAAGGTCTTGACCACATCACCTCCCTACATAATGAATTCCAATGGCTTTCTTTTACCTCCAGGATCAAATAGAAAATTCTATTTGTCTTTTGAAGCCCTTCACAGTGTGGCCCCTTCCTACCTTTCTAGTTTTTCACTTCATTTCACTCCTTTCCACACACTCTACAAGAGAGTGATGCTGGCCTCCTTGCTGCTCCTGGGACACCACATTCCATATGCAGACTTCATGTCTTTTTATTGGCTTTCTCCCATGTCTAGAATTCTGTCCCCTTCTCATTTTTACCTCCTGGATTTCCTGGCTTTCTTCAATTCTAAGTTCAAATTCTACTTTCTTCAAAAGGCCTTTCCTAGTCCCCCTCAATGCTAAAGTTTCCTCTCTGAAGTTGTCTACAATCAAGCTTATATATGTGTATATGTGTGTGTGTGTATGTGTATAGGTTGTATGTATACAGTTATTCCAAAGTTGTCTCCCCAAATAGTCTGAGAACACAGACCTCTCTGTATCTCTAGCACTTGGCATAGTGCCTGGGACATAACAAGTAATTATTAGATGCTTATCGACTTCATTTCACTTATCCATAGGATTTTCATGGAATTACATGCACATCTCTTATTGATATGCAGTGTTAATCTTTCATTTAAGTTATTCCTTTTAAAATAACATATGCCTTTCCATTCCCATACCCTGCACAGGGATTGTAGTGCTATCTATGCAATCAGATTTACCTTGAGTTAGGATCTCTGGTTCAGTTTATTAATCTATTGTCTGTATAGACATCTGTGAGTTGGTTGTTGACCCTCTTGGCCACTTTCTCTGGTAAATTCCTGGACTTCCCTGCTAACAGTTTTCACACTCTCCACCTCCTCTTCACTATGGGTATCTGCCTTAGCAGATGCAGCTGAGCAGTTTTCTCCTTTCCCCTCTGTTTCCTATTTATGGGAATAATACTTGCACTACCCAAGTCACAGGGCTGGTATGAAGAAAGTCCTTGCAAAAGATCTGCAACCACGTGATCATTATTATCATTGATTAACCTCTGGTAGCCTCAGGCAATTCTTGAATAGATGCACTGCCACTTCCATGGGACGAAGGTTTCATATTTGGTGCACTGGTTGACCTCTATTTGTCTTTCTCTCTCTGCATCTGTGTTACTCCTCTGTCTCTCTCTCTTTTTCTCTCTCAATTTTGTTGGTATATACAACTCAGGGTAAACAAGCTCCCTAGTACCAGAACTACAAATGTAGGTCTGCATCTGCTCTGAAATTGATGGTCTTACAGAGTTGGGGGAGGGCAAGGATGGGGTGTCCTGAGAAGTTAAACGCTTACCCAGGGACACCATGAAAGTTTAACTATAAAAGTTTTCAAAAAGAGAAAGTGACTCATCCACACAAGGGTTAATTGTATAAAACTTAGCACAATGTCTGGCACGTGGTTAGTGCCACACAAGTGTTAATTATGGTTGCTATTTTAACCAAATGTCAAGTTCTCCCACTGCCTCTGGGACCACTGTCAGCCATCCTGACCTGTGTCTTGTCACAGGACTCAGATGACCCCAGAGGAAAAAGAGAGACAGAGAGAGAGAGAGACAGACAGACAGACAGATAGAGACAGAGACAGAGACAGAGAGAGACAGAGAGAGACAGAGACACAGAGACAGAGAGACAGAGAGAGACAGAGAGACAGAGACAGAGGGAAAGAGGAGAGGGAGAGAGAGACAGAGACAGACAGAGAGACAGAGAGAGACAGACAGACAGACACAGAGACAGAGAGACAGAGAGACAGAGACAGAGAGACAGAGACAGACAGACAGAGACAGAGAGAGCGAGACAGACAGAGACAGAGAGAGACAGAGACAGAGGGAGAGGGAGAGAGAAGGAGAGGGAGAGAGAAAGAAAAAGACAGAGAGAGAGGCAGAGAGAGAGAGACAAAGAGAGAGAGAGACAGAGGGAGAGAGAAGGAGAGGGAGAGAGAGAGAAAGAGAGAGACAGAGAAAGAGAGGCAGAGGGAGAGGCTAGTGACTTTGCACAGCCCTGCCTCACTTAAATCCAATCTATTTCCAAGTCAAGACATCACACTCTTGATGTCATTGATCCTCTACAAGAATAAAGGATGAACAACAAACAACAGTTATTTTAACTCTTCAGAGATCTTTATCTGAAATCTCAGAAATGAATCAATTTCTTTGTAATAACTTTAGTTTTCTCAAGATTTTGTTGTAGGATTCTTCACTGACATATATATATATATACACATATATATATAAAATATGATTTTAAAGTTGACAGAGCACTTTGCATATGTGATCTCATTGTAGCCTCACAACAACTCTAGAAGCAGACACTACACTTATCCTCATTTTACAGATGAGGTAACAAAGGTTGAAAGTAGTTCAGTGACTCAGTCATACAGATAGCAAGTATCTATAATCAGCACTCAAACTGGGTCTTCCTGACTCCAAGCCCAGCACTCCATCAACTACGCTACCTGCAGGATTATAAAACCAAGCATAATCAGGACCTCTCTGACCCTGTTGCACAGGCTGGCAAATCCGTATCTTGCTCTCCATTGCCTACTTCCTACTCCTCATTGCCTCCACCCCCATCCCATCATAACCCAATAACTAACCTCTGATCAACAAGCTCTCACTCTTGAATAGTATGACACAAGGGAATGGTCTTCTTTCAAAGAGAGGGCACATGAGTTATTACAGGAGGTTAATAGATCCTGGTGGCATAAATTTAAGTTGTAGGACCCTTGTAAAGTTTTGTACAGAAGACGCCAGAACCCGACTCTCAAGGTGGCCATTTTTGTAGTCTCCCCAATGGAGTTGCCTCTATGGTAGTTTATGCCTACAACTGGGAATCGAGCTTCATAGGTCAGTTTTGATGTTAGCTCTGCATTCTACTTTCCTACCCTTGAATCAAGACCCTAGTCACACAATCAATTAAGAGATCTAATATGCATTTTATAATATATCAAAACACTGGACCACAAAGTCAAAAGGCCTAAATGTTTTCCCCCAGCCAGTTACCCATAGAATCTTTTCCTTTTAAAATCTGAAAAATGCTTAATTTTTTCCCAATTATATGTAAAAACAATTTTGAACATTTGTCTTTCATAATTTTGAGTTCGAAATTCTCTCTCCCTCCCCTTCCCTTCCCCTTCCTTGAGAAGGCAAGTAATTTGATATAGATAATACATGTTCAGTCATGAAAAACATATTTCCTATTAGAAAAGGCCTAAATTTAAGGTAGGATTTGACCACTTACTGGCTGTGTAACTTGTAGGCAAGTCATATAGTCCTTAGTTTTCTCATCCGTATATAAAACTATTGTTGTTCACTTGTTTGTTTTTCCCAGTTGTGTGTGACTCTTCATGACTCATTTGGAGTTTTCTTGACAAAGATACTGGAGGGATTTGTCATTTATTTGTCCAAATCATCTTACAGATGAGAAAACTGAGGCAAACAGGGTTATGCGATTTCCTCAGGGTCACATAGTAAATAAGTGTCTGGAGCCAGATTTGAACATGCATCTTCCTGATCCCAGGTCCTGTATGCTAGCTACACCACCACCCACCTCTGTAAATTACCAATGTTCATATATCTGACTTGCCTCCTCATGGGGGTATTATAAAAATCACCATAGATGAAAGTGTTGTCTGAATGACAAAATGCTTGACAAAAGTAAAGTTGCAATACTAGTATTCTTAACATTGATATTGTATTTTAAAAAGAATGAACCTATAGTGCTTAAGGTCAGCTGCTATGAAACATGACATATTTGTAGAGACCATATATCATGGCAGGAAGAACACTGGGTTTAAAGTCATGAGATCTCAGTGGAAACTCCAAAACTATTCGTGTGATCTTGTGCAAAGCATTTAAGTTCCCTGAGATTCAGTTTCTGTAAAACATGGACAATAATATGTGCACCACCTCCCTTACAGGATAGCTGAAGGAACACAATGAGTATGTCATAACAGATTAAACAGATATGAGGGACCATCTAATTTACAAGTAAATCATTCTTTCTGACCCTTTTTATTTCAAAATAAATTTTATTAATTTTTTTTGTTTTTTATATCGCCCACATTCCCTATTCCTATCCTTATCCCAGAGAGTTATCACTTATACCAATGAGGGGGAGGCAGGAGGAGGGGAAGTCAATACAACTAACACCCCCCCCCAAAAAAAAAAACCCTGACCCTTTTTAAAAGGCCAACTCACCTCAGAAAAATGATGAAATGGGAGATCATGATGTCCAGGTATTGGTGTCCAATGAAGATCAAGAAGGCCTCTAAGCACTCACAATTCTTCTCGGCCAAAAATTATGTTCAAATCCTATAGAACAAAAGAGTATTATTTTTAGTATCATTGATCTAGGAATTTTTTAAAGCATAAAAGAAAACTAAACAAGAAGAGGTAAACCATCAGACTGATGATAGCCCCAACTTCAGCACCCTTCCTATTCCTGGACTTCTTAGCTGGAATGTCTGCCCCAAAGTGAGCCTGGCATCATGGGAGCATTCAATTTGCTGGAGAAAGCAGAGAAAGGAAAAGGGTGTAGATAGACAGAGACAGGTAGCGACAGAGAAAAGTAGTACCATTTAAGGAGACTGAAGTCATGGCACAGCATACTGAATACCCACCTTTTAATCCAGGAAGAACAGAGTCCAACTTCTGTCCTTACACATACTAGCTATGTCATCTGGGGAAGGCGGAGTGGGGATTTCAATGACTCTGGAAGGGAAAGTGAGGCTGATGACCTTGTGCAACTCTGCCTCATTTAAATCCAATTCACAGGCAATTCAAAATGAAGCATAAAACAGCAACTATAAAGACATCACTTTAACTTCTCAGTGTTCTAGGCATCTCTCTAAGAATATAAACTGCAAAGAAGGTAGCAACCTGCATTGACAAAAGGAGTTGGTTCACCTAGGAGTTCCCTCCATCAATGACTCTGTAGTTGTAGTCTCTATCAAGCAATCATTATCATGAGTTAACAACCATAGAAATAGGAATCAAATTTATTAAAGACCTACAGTGCGCCAGACACTATGATAAACACCAGGGATATAAACATAAAAGAGGAAAGAATTCCTCCCTCCCCAGAATGTTACAATTTAATGAAGGGACAACAAGTAAATATATCGATACAGATTATGTATAATGCATAGGTACTATATGTGATAGGTAGAATTATATCATATAAATAAATTTATCTGATAAGTGTAAAGTGAATAAATAGAAACAAATGCAAAGAAGTTAAATACATGTAATGGGGAAGAGGTCAGTGAGGACCCAGGTCTTGGAACATGTCCTGTTAGTACCAAATCAGGCGAAAGCAGACTTATTTGTATCCCTCGCACTTAGCATGCTACCTGGCATACAGTAGATGGTTAT
Source organism: Bettongia penicillata ogilbyi (assembly GCA_023548195.1). NCBI lineage: Eukaryota > Metazoa > Chordata > Mammalia > Diprotodontia > Potoroidae > Bettongia > Bettongia penicillata. The sequence continues at coordinate 4,227,752 of JAJHZJ010000009.1, read as the reverse complement.
TGAATTGAACTGAGGCTTGGTCAAGTGGCGTGACAAGAGGGCCCTTCCTCTCCCCGATTCAGAGCATGGGAAAGCATCCTGACCATCTCTGAGCTTACTACAGATGGTATTAAAAGCCTGTTAATCTAGCTGCTGACTCAGAACCAAATGTAAGGGCTACAAAATGCTCCAAAGAACTCTTTCTTTTCTAGTATTTTTGAGTGAAGAACAATTACCATGGGCTTCTCCATAGAGCAAGGGCCTCAGAACCTCTCTTCACATCCTCACTCTGCAGTTGTACAAGTATCATGCTGCGATTTTTCCTGCTTAAATTGTGTATTTTTTTTCAGTTTTAGGTGAATGAGCGGCATAGATAGAACTAGGTTATGACTTTATAAACTCTGAAAGCTGACAGAGGTCTAGCAACTGAAATCTGCAGCAGAACCTGCTGACAGCCACAGCAACTGAGCCCAATGAGAGGCCAGTTCTGAAAAGGGACCACCCTGACACAGCTCAGGGATGAAGCAGCCAAGAGTTCTACAGGAACTCTAAGACAGCAATTTGTCAGCCTTGCCACAACCAGAAACGGAGGGGCATAGGAGGGAAGAATGTATCTGGGATCCATTCTTAACAGAGACAATGAGGTAGAAGTAAGTAGATTCATGGTTTTGCAGAGTAGGGTTTTTGTTTGTTTTTAAAATTTATGTTCTTGCTACAGATTCTCGATATTATTGTTGCTCAGTTGTTTTTCATCATGCCCAACTCTTTGTGAACTCATTTAAGGTTTTTTTTGGCAGAGATACTGGAGTGGTTTTACATTTTCTTCTCCAGCTCATTTTACAGATGAGGAAACTGAGGCAAACAGCATTAAATGACTTGCCCAGTCATAAAGCTAATAAGTGTCTGGGGCCAGATTTGAATGTTAATTAGGTAATTGCTATTAGTTAGAGATCAACCAGTAAAAAATATGTTGGAGCAGCAATCACAAGATAGATAATAACGAAGAGATGGTAACTTGGGAGTGATATTTGGGGGAGCACACTGAATGGTAGCCCATGAGCAACAATATTAGAGAAATACCCCAACACCTCAGGATCACCTCTAGAACCTTGAGGGGAGGGGTAGCCTTGGTTTGGTGACCCAGCCTGCTAGTTTGAGCAGCAGTTGGGAGAGTGAGCCTGGATTATATATTCTTTATCCAACATAGTTTGAGAGAAAAAACAAAAATAGTTGAGGGGAACAAGAAAGGTTTCACTTAGAATATGGTCCTTGAACTGCATATTAGGGAGAAGTGAAGGGGAGTGTGTTCCAAGCATGGGAGAGGCATAACATATGGAGAACATAGAGGTCAGACTGGCTGAGTAGCAGATAGTGAAAGGAATATGCATATATACATATATAATATATGTATACATATACACACATACATATATATATGTATCCCCTAATATGTGCCAAGAACTATGCTAAATGCTTTTTACAAATATTATCATTTGATATGACAATTCTGCAAGATTGGTGCTATTATTATCCCCATTTTACATTTAAGGAAACTGGGAACAAACAAAGGTTAAGTGACTTGCCCTGGGCCATACAACTAGTAAGTGCCTGAGGCCAAATATGAACTCAGATCTTTCTGATTTCAGGACTAGTGCTCTATCTACTGTGCCACAAGCTGCCTCAAGAAAGGGTAGTAATGTACAGTTAGGCTGCAAAGCTAGGTTGGGGCAAGTCTGGGAGGGCTTTGAAAGCCCAGGAGAGTATATATCTGATAACAGTTTATTAAGTAAACAAGTACCAGTTCTGTGCTTACAGTAAACCACTTTGCAGCAGTAGTCAGGATAGGCTGAAATGGAAAGAGACTTGAGGCAGAGAATAATTAAGAGGCTATTGCAATAATCTAGGTGAGAGGTGCAGAGGACCTGAACCACAGAAGAGAGAAGAAATTGAATGTGAAAGGTGGCAAGATCTGGCGAATGACTGGCTATATGGGGCAAGGAAGAGTGGGGTGCTAGGGAGAAGGAGAATGGTGCCTTCCATAGAATTAAGAAAGTATAGTGGAGGGTTGGTTTGGGGAAAAAAAACAACAGATTGCATTTTGGGAGTCACTGGCATAGAGATGATGATTTAAAGCCACTGGAAATAATGAAGTCAGAGAGACAAGGAAAGACAGAAGGGAAGGAGAGAGGGGAGGAAGAAGAGACAGGGAGGAGGGAAGGAAGGGAAGAGAGAGAGAGAGAAGGAGAGAGAGCAAGAGAGAATGGAGGAGGAAAGCAGGAGAGATAAAGACAGAGACAGAGAGAAGGGGGGGAGAGGAGACATGATGATGATTTCCAACAAGCAAAGTAGATCGAGGAGTGGTTAGACAAAGAGGTCGGGGAAATAAGGAGGTGTGCCCCCAAAACCAGAGAAGAGAGACTATTCAGAGAAAAAGGGTATTCAACAGTGTGCCATGGAGTAGATAAGTTGAGAAAGATGGGGACTGAAAAAAAAACCATCAGATCTGGTAATTAATTATTAATGAAAAAAAATTATCACACATAATTTTGGAAAGAGTATTTTCAAGTGAGTACTGAGGTATTCTAAGGGATGAGGAGTGAACGAAAGAAGAGAAAGTAGACACACAGAAAATAGGCATTTTTTTCTAGACTTCTGGCTGAGCAAAGTAGGAGAGATAAATAAGGATAACTTGATGAGAAGGAAATGAAAAGATTTTTGTTTATTTGCTGTGTGTTTTGTTTTGTTTTTCTTAGGACAAAGGATACTTGGGCATTTTTTTTTAAAACAGGGAAGGAAACAATTGGTGAGGAGTGAGGTCACAATCTCTTGGAGAAAACATAAGGGAAGAGGATCTACACCTGTAGAAATATTCAGTCTGGGGAGGTAGGGGAAGATCATGTCAGAGACTAGGAAATGGAGAAAAGATGTTGAGAGGATATCAAAGGGTTTGGAGATGAAGAGGAGAAGAAAGGGATTTCCCACTGAATGGCTTCAATTTTGGTACTAAGGTAGGAGGCAAAAAAATCCTCATTGTTTAACATGAAATAGCAAAAATGACAATAACATAGATGCAAAGAACATTAAAAGCCAAATTTGGAATAATAACCAATCTAAATGATGGTTAAAAAAAAGCAATCTCCCTCTTTTCAACAGTGACATCACAGGAGCATAGACATAGAGCTGGAAAGAATCTCAGAAGCCCTCTAGTCTTCACAACCTTATTTTGCAAATGAGGAAACTGCTGGGGAGTATTAAGTGATTTGGGTTTTGAATTTCTTATTGAAGAGCTAGTGCTTTTAACACTTTGCTTCCCGGAAACCTAATTCTCTCTCCAAGTCAAGACATCACTCTCATACCCCCCTGATGTCATTGGTCTCTCCCAAAATGGAGGATAGACAACAACTGGGAAAACTACAAAGGAAGAATGTTTTCTTTTCTTTTTTTTTTTTTTTAGATGGTCAGAATCACGGATTTATGCTTGGGCTATGTAATTTCTTTTTTTTTTTCATTTATTTTTTTATTTTTTTTTTATTTTTTAATGTTTTCCAATCATTTCCTTAAAATTAAGATTTTATCCCCCCCACCCTTCCCCCATTACCCCCCTCCCTCCCCATGACAGCATACAATTCTGTATAGGTTCTACATATACTTTCCTATTGAGCACATTTTCACTATAGTCATGCTATGTAGTTGAACTAAAATAAATGGAAGAAATCATATAACAAATCAAAACATAATACACTGAAACCCACCCACACACAAACATGATCTGCTACATTCTGCGAATGACTTCCATATTTCTTTCTCTGAGTGTGGAAGGCATTTTGCCTAAGAAGACCAACCTTGGGATTTTTTTTTTTTCTCAGTAAGTTCTTGTGTTATTACAAAGTTCCAAGTCTACCAGAAAAAACTCTCGCACACTGTGGTCGTTGCTGTGCACAAAGTTCTCCTGGTTCTGCTCCTTTCGCTCAACATCAGATCAAATAAGTCCTTCCAGGCCTCCCTGAAGTCTTCTTGTTCATCATTTCTTATGGCACAATAGTACTCCATTACATTCATATACCATAATTTATTCAGCCATTCCCCAATTGATGGGCATCCCCTTGACTTCCAGTTTTTGGCAACTACAAAGAGTGCTGCTATAAATATTTTTGTACACGTGGGACCCTTTCCCGTTTTTATAATTTCTTGGGGATACAGTCCTAGTAGTGATATTTCTGGGTCAAAGGGTATGAACATTTTGTAGTTTCAAACCGTTCTCCAGAAGGGTTGGATGATCTCACAGCTCCACCAACAATGAATTAGTGTTCCAACTCTCCCACATCCTCTCCAGCATTTATCATTTTCTTGTTCTGTCATGTCTGCCAATCTTATAGGTGTGATGTGGTACCTCAGAGTTGTTTTGATTTGCATCTCTCTAATCAATAGTGATTTAGAGCACGTTTTCATATGATTATAGATATCTTTGATTTCTTCCCCTGAAAATTGCCTGTTCATATCCTTCAAATCATTCAAAAGAATGTTTTCTTTTATATCAGGTAAGATCACTACATGGAGCACTGGATAGATTATCGGACTTGGAGTCAGAAAGACTGATCTTTCCTGAGTTCGGATCTAGCCTTGGATGTGTGTCAGTCCTTCATTGTGGAAGACCAGTTTGTCAGAGAAATAATGACATGACTTGCACTTGACTTTGTTTTGAGTGAGGGAGGGCTGTGCAGGTCACCAGCCTCACTTCTCCTCCAGAACCATCTGAATCCAGTGACCAGATATTCATCAGGATGACTGGAGATGACCCAGGATGAGGCAGTTGGGGTTGAGTGACTTGCCCAAGGTCACACAGCTAGTGAGTGTCAAGTGTCTGAGGTGAGATTTGAGCTCAGGTCCTCCTCACTCCTGCACTGGTGCTCTATCCACTATGCCACCTGGCTGCCCCATAGCCTTGGATACTTACTAGCTAGGTGACCCTGGGCAAGTCATTTTAAATAAGTTAGAGAGAGAAATGGCAAACCCCGCCAGTAACCTTGACAAGAAAACCCCACATGGGGTCATGAAGAGTCAAGCACAACTGAAATAACTGAATAACTACAAGATCAGTACTAGTTGCTTTTGTTTGAGTTTTTTCCCTTTTTTTTTTTGAGGATTTTATTTTATTGCCTTTGGAATAAAGAAACTCCCTTTTAACTAATGCAGGCTGACTCTTGTTCTCTCACTTAAAAAGCTGCCTGAGGCACTAGAAAGTTAAGTGACTTGTAAGATCACGTCCACCCCCCCACTAAAGCGTCAGCATAAGACTTGAACCCTGGACTTTCTGAGTCACCCTCCATAAGGCCACACTGCCTCTCACCAGCTGGTTTTGTATAACCATTTTTTCCTTTGTTAAGAGAGAGGGTTGATTGGGGGTGGGGAGGGAGGCTTGGAATATATGTACAAAGAGCATCAATGAATCTTTTCTTTTTTTAAGATGATGCTCAAAGTAGCCAAGGCAGCAACAGATAATTCTCAGTTTCTGGAGAAGTTAACCATCCCAGCCCTTTCACTTATACATGCAAGTGGGAATGACGGTGAATATCTGGTGAAATACGTAGGCTCAGGGCCCCCATAAACAACTGGGAAATAGTTATGGGCTTCCCAGAGACCTTTTCACTCAGCCTCTAACTCTGTAGCCATGAATGGTTATCAACTATGCCAGCTCAGTCAACTACATTCAAAGGCCTTGGGGACCCAGCAGAATTCCGCAGCTGGCGTATGAGAACCGCCTCTCTTCAATTGTAAGATATTTAATAACACAGGAAAGAATCTTGTGGGAAGTTTGGTAAGAATTAACAACATCAGATGAAAAGAAATAAGTATGAAAAAAACGCAACAGACAATGGCCTAATCTTCTGCATCTAGATTCTCACGAACTCCCTTCTGGGAAAATAAAAATAAATCAACCTAGGTAAAAAAAAAAAAAAAAAACTTACAAAAAGTGCAGAATTTCAAAGAGGAAAGACTCAATTCAATAAATTTATTAAGCATCTTTTATGTGCAAGGAGGCACAGAGATTGGGACTGGCAAAGAAAAGCAAAAATAGTATTATTATCATCATCTTTGATAGCTAGCATTTTCAATGAGCTTTATGCTTTGTAAAATGCCTCATATATTACCTCATTTCGTCCTCATCACAAGTCTTATGAACAAACAGAACCTAGTAGTCTGGTATTTGATAAATCCAAAGAAAACAGTTTCCTAAGGTAAGGAAAGTGTTTTGTCACTATTTGACAAAAACTGCTATGAAAACTAGGTAACAGTCTAGTAGAAATTAGGTTTAGTCCAAAACTTCACAACGCATGTCAACCTGGAAATTTGGTTAAAAAAGGCAAACAGACATATTGTTTATTCCCTTAAAGCTAGCAGTTACATGGCCATGGAGTCAGAAGGAAAAGCTCTGACTGACTGATAGACAGAAGAATGACAGAAGGATTAAATACACTTTACCATGAGACAGGAATTTTCTTAGTTTTATTCGTAAACTCGGTGAGACAAGACAATTAACAAGGTATTGTCCTGTAAATTAAGATCCTGGGATGTCTGTTTTCCTCTGTCTCTGCATATCAAGATAAGAAAAATCCCCCCATTCTGGTGGTAGGCATCCTGTCATAAATAGGTCTTGGAAGTTGCAGACACAGAAAAGGACATTTTTAGAGTAAAACAAAGCAGTCCGATTGAGTAGTTCAGGCTTTGGTTCTTATTAAAAGTTAAAAATGATATTAAATATTATCACATAATAAATAAGCTCCAAAAAGAGATAACATTTCAATATAAAAGCCCACATTATAAAGAAATTGAGAAGTAAAGAAGAAATTCTTTTTTAAAATTAGAGAAAGGCAAGAATTCATGATCAAATGAAAGAGAGGATCACAGAAGATGGATGGGTAGTTTTAATTACATAAAATTAAAGTTTTGTTTTGTTTTTACAAATGACCACCTCTGGGATGTAGGTGCTATTGCTATTATCCTTTTACACATGAGTTCATAGCGACTCAGCTAGGGTCAGTGACCTTGCCCAGGATCACCTCGTTCAGTGTCTAAAGTAGAATTTAAACTAACATCTTCCTGATTCCAAGTCCAACATGACATAAAATACACCAAAAACAGCTCCTTCCCTTTTGATTTCTGCATGGTTTCCCCAACATTTTCAAAGGGGTGAATTTTTTAAGGAGACACTCATAAGCTTCAAAAAGTAAAATGTTTTAAAAAGAAATTAAGGAGTAGGAGATTCAAACCCTATTTGGAAATATAAAGATTGGCCAAAAAAAAAGCACGACCTTTTCTGAAGTCCCAGGGAGCAGCAAGTGCTAAAAATACTCCACTGAAGCTTCTGAATGTCCTGAGTCTTTTCCAGAAGGTTCACTGATATCCATTTATGAGGAAAAAATTCAAAAACTGTAAATTGAAACTAATTTTATTAGACTGAAACAAGAGTATTATTCTTTTGCCCTTGACTTGACTTCAATACTAAATACGCAATAAGTCACACTCAATTTTCTGGTCAGACGAGTGTCACCTACCAATCGATCAACCAAAAAAGCTTTTATTAAGCACTTACTATAAGTCAGGCACTGTGCTAAGTGCTTTGTCGTTGGTCAGTTGTTTCAATCAAATCTGACTCTTCCTGACCCCATTTGGGGTTTTCTTGGCAAAGATACAAGAGTGGTTTGCCATTTCTTTCTACAGCTCATTTTACAGATGATGTGTGTGTGTGTGTTCGTCCTTCGTTGCCAAACAAGACCATGCCATGAGAGAAATGATGACATGACTTGCACTTGACTTTGTTTTGTGTGAGGGAGGGCTGTGCAGGTCACCAGCCTCACCTCCTCCAGAGCCATCTGGATCCAGTGACCAGATATTCATCAGGATGACTGGAGGTGACCCAGGATGAGGCAACTGGGGTAAGTGACTTGCCCAAAGTCACACAGCTAGTGAGTGTCAAGTGTTTGAGGTGACATTTGAACTCAGGTCCTCCTGACTCCTGCACTGATGCTCTATCCACTGCACCTCATTGCCATGTTAAATCCTGGGGTACAAAGAAAGATAAAAATAGTCACTGATCTCAGGGAGTTTTCATCCTAATGTGGGAGGCAACATATAAAGGTACATACGAGCTGTTGTTTTTTGAAAAAAAACAATAACATCTTGAGGTGACGTTCTGACTTGCCCGTGAATTGGCTTTAAGTGAGGCAGAGTTAAGCAAAATTGTCAGGTTCATTCTCTCTTCCAGAGAGAGACAAAAGTCAAGATGACTGGCAATGACCTGGGTTACAGTGCATCACCTTGGCATCTTCAATGGCTGACCAAGCTCTAAGCCCTCAACAGCACCTGCTTCAGCTGCCTTCAAGTCATTGGAACAAATTGTTCTCAGACTGCCATTCTACTGTGGGAAATCTTCACATGCTTGCCCCCTAAATCACCAGTGGGTTTAAGGTATGTTGGTTACCCTCAATCTGGTTTAACCTGTCTACAGAGATGGCTCTCCCAGCATGTGACTGTTGTGCAAGCTATGGCTTCTTGAAATCACAGGTGTATAAGGTATATATAGAGTAAATGGAAGGTAACTTCAAAAGAGGACATTGTAGTGTCTGGAAAGACTAGGAAAGGCCTCTTGTAGGAAATAGCCTTGAATAGCATCTTGAAAGAAGCCAGAGATTCTAAGAAGCAAGAGTGAGGAGGCGGAGCCCTCTAGACATGAGAACAAAGTCAGTGCAGAGGTCCAGAGAAAGGAGAGGAAGCATCATGTAATAGAAACAGTATAGTAAGCTATGACCTGGGATTTTGAGAAAAAAAAGACTTTATATGAAAAATAGGACTTAAATTGAACCTTAAAGAAAGCATAAGATACAGTTAAGTAGCAGAGAAGAGGAGAGAGATGTCAAGCAGGAGGACTAACATGAGCCAGTGTTCAGAGGCAGGAATGAGCATTACGAAAGGTTTGGAGGAGAGCGAAGTAAAAGACTGGAAAGGCAGGAAGGAGAGAGACTGTGAACAGCTTTACATGCCCAACAGAAGCATTTTGTATCATTCTAAACGTAATAGGGAGTAACTGAAGTTCATTCAATAGAGGACGACAGGATCAGATCTCTGTTTTAGGAAAATCACTTTGACAGCTGTGGAAAGGCTGGCTTGGACCAGAGGGAGAGTTAAGATAGGGTGATATTTGTAATAATGGTGATTGGTCACAAGGGAGCAGGAACCCTTCCTAAGCAAAGACCAGAGAGCAAAGGAGAAGATCAGTGACTACATCTCTCCCTGGATTACACCACTTCGGAAGCACTGAAAACTTGCAGATCCTCAGAACTAACTCTGAAAATAGAAGCACAAAAATGCCTCAAGCTTGGGAGAGTGCTTCCCCACCCCAGATGAGTAAAGCCCAATTTTATTATAGTAAAAAGTTCAAAGGTAAGAAATAGATTGGAAAAAAATGAGTAAACATCATTTTCCTCAATTGATAAGTGCTTAAAAGATATGTACAGGCAGTTTTTTCACAGGAAGAAATTAAAACTATCTATACTCACATAAAAAAATGCTCTAAATCACTATTCATTGGAGAAATGCAAATTAAAACAACTCTGAGGTACCACTTCACTCCTCTCAGGTTGCCTAATATGACAAGAAAAAGAAAAATTACAAATTTTGGAGAAGACATGGGAAAATTGGAACATTGTTGATGGAATTGTGAACTGATCCAACCATTCTGGAGCAATTTGGAACTATGCCCAAAGGGCTAACAAAAATGTACATACTCTTTCACCTAGCAATACCACTTCTAGGTCTGTATCCCAAGGAGATCCTTACAAAAAGGGAAAAGGACCCACATGTACAAAAATATAGCACCTCTTTTGTGGTAGCAAAGAATTGGAAATTGAGGGGATGCCCATCAATTGGGGAATGGCTGGACAAGTTGTGGTATATGAATGTAATGGAATACTATTGTTCCATAAGAAATGATGAGCAGGTGGATTTCAGAAAAATCTGTAAAGACTTACATGACCTAATGCTGAGTGAAGTGAGCAGAAACAGGAGAACTTATAGCAAGAGTAACATTGTGTGATGATCAACTTTGAAAGACTTAGCTTTTCTCATTTATACAACAATCTAAGACAATTCCAAAAGATTCATCACTGAAAATGCTACCCACATCTAGAGAAAGACCTGTGGAGTCTGAATGCAAATTGAAACATACTATTTTCTCTTTTTTTTCCTTTCTCATGATTTTTCCCTTTTTTTTTTGATTCTTCCTTCACGATATGTGAAAAGTGAAAATATGTTTAATATGATTAATTAATATGATTAATATCAGATTGTATACTATCTTGGGGAAGGGGAGGAAGGGAGATGGGGAAGTTTGGAACTCAAAATCTTACAAAAATGAAGGTTTAAAACTAAAAATAAATATTTTTAAATGAGCAAACAACAGCAACAGCAGCAACAATAACAAAAATATGAACATAAAAAGCTACTATGGAGACAGAGAAGATCAAGATATAACAGAAAAATCCAACAATGTGAAAACAAGCAAAGCCTCAAAGAAAGTGATGGAAATTGAATAAAGCCCAAAAAGAAACCCTGGAAGAGATAAAGAAAGAGAGGCACTGATAGAGAAAAATTAAGAAAAGAAATTAGAGTGATGCAAGAAAATTATGAAAAATTTACTAAGAGGCACAAAAACTTGCTGAAGAAAAGAACTCCTTTAAAAGTGGAACGAGCCAAATGAAAAAGAAGGTACAAAAGCTCACTGAAGAAAATAATTCCTTAAAAATTAGAATTGGGCAAGTGGAAGTTAATGATGCCCTGAGACATCAAGGAACAATCAAACGGAGTCAAAAATGAAAAAATAGAAAAAATATGAATCATCTCACTGGAAAAATAACTGATATGGAAAAATAGATCAAAGAGAAGTAATTTAAGAATAATGAGACTACCTGAAAACAATGATCAAAAAAAAAAAGCGTAGGCATCCTATTTCAAGAAATTATAAAGGAAAACTGCCCCAATATCTTAGAATCATAGGATAAAATGGTGAAAAAAATCTACTAACCAATTCCTAAAAAATATCCCAAAATGAAAACTCCCAGGAATATTATAACCAAATTCCAGAGTTTCTAGATCAAACAGAAAAATTTCAAGCAACCAGAAATATAATAATAATTTCAAACATTATGGAGCCACAGCCATATCACACAAGATTTAAGAGCTTCCACATTAAAGAAGTGGAGGACTTATCATATGATATTCCAGAAGGCAAAGCTAGGATTACAATTACAAAGAACATAAACAGCAAAACTGAGTATAATACTTCAAGGGGTGAAATGGATATTTAACAAAATAGAGTATTTTCAATCACTGCTGACGAAGATACTAAAGCTGGATTTTTTTTAAAAAATTGATATCAAAACACAAAACTCAAGAGAAGTATAAAAAGGTAAACCTGAAGGGGAAATAAGGTTAAAATGTTTATATTCTTATATGGAAAAATGATATATGTAAGTCCTCATAACTTTATCATCATTAGTGCATGTAGAAGGAACATACATAAACAGAGGACAAGGGTGTGTGACAATTGAGCTGGGATGATCTCAAAAAAATGAAGAGGGTTTCACTGAAAAAAGGAAGAGAAAGAATGGGTGGCATTATCTCACTGTAAAGATGCACACAAGGAAGAGCCTTTACAGTGGAGGGGAAAATGGGTGAGAGGATAAAGGCCAATAATGCTTGTGCCCCACTTTCATTGGAATTGGTTCAAAAAGGGAAGAATTGGGTATAGAAATTTACCTTACCCAAAAGGGAAGTAAGAAAGGAAAAGGATAAGAGAAAAAGGAGGGTGGATTAAGGGAGACAGTTGTCAGAAACAAAATAGATCTCTTGAGAAAGGACAAAGTAAAAAGAGAGAAAGATAAACAAAAGAAAATAGGATGGAAGGAAATACAGAGATAGAAAGCGCAACTGTGGATGTGAACAGGATGAAATCACCCAGAAAACAGGAGCAGACAGCAGAATGGATGAAAAACCAGAATCTAACAATATGCCATTTACAAGAAACACATTTAGAACAAAAAGACACATGCATAGTTAAAATAGGAACTAAAGCAGAATCTGTTATGCTTCATCTGAGGTTAAAAAAAAAAGAGGGAGGGAGGGCAGAGATGGCGATCATGATTCTGGACAAAGCAAAAGCACAAAGACAATCAGGGAAGCTACATTTTGCTAAACAGAATCATAGACAGTAAAGTAATATCAAAAATCTTTATAGCAAGTTTCTCTGACAAAGGTCTCATGTTTCAAATACATAGGGAATTGAGTAGAATTCATATAAAAAATAATAAGAGCTATTCCCCAGTTGATAAGTAATCAAAATACATAAGCAAGCAGTTTTCAGAAGAAATCAAAGTTGTATGTAGGCATACAAAAAAATTCTTTAAATTATTAATAATTAGAGAAATGCAAATTAAAACAACTCTGAGGTATCACCTCAGATTGATTTCTTTGGCTTATATGACAGGAAAAGAAAATGACAAATGCTAGAGGAAAGTGGAAGAATAGGGACGCTAATGCACTATTATGGTGTTGTGAACTGATCCAACCATTCTGGAGAACAATTTGGAACTATGCCCAAAGGGCTATAAAACAGTGTGTAACCCTTGACCCAGCAATATCACTGCTAGGTCTATACCCCAAAGAGATCAAAGAAAAAGGAAAAGAACCTAGATGTAGAAAATATTTATAGCAGCTCTTTTTGTAGTATCAAGGAACTGAAAATTGAGGGGATACTCTTCAATTAGGGGGTGGTGCAATAAGTTGTGGCATATGACTGCCATAGAATACTATTGTACTATAAGAAATGACAAGGAGTGTGGTTTGAGAAAAAATATATGAACTGAAACAAAATCAGATGAATAGAACCAGGAGATCATTGTACACAGTAACAGCAAAGTTGGAATGATGATCAACTGTGAAAGACTGGGCTACTCTGATCAGTTCAATGATCCAGGACAATTCCAAAGGATCCATGATGAAAAATGCTATCTACTTCCAGAAAGAGAACAAATGAGCTCTGAGTGCAAATCAAAGTATAATATTTTTATTTTCTTTATCTTTCTCACTTTTTTGTAACAGCTAATATGGGAAATAGATTTTGCATGATTTCACATACATAACTGATATCACATTGTTTGCCTTCTCAAAGGGTAGGGAAGGAGCTGGAGGAAGGGAGAGGATTTGGAACTCAAAATGTTTGTAAATGAATGTTTAAAAAATAAGTATCTTTTTTTTGAAAGTAGTCCTTCTGACTCTGGCTTCCTTAGAAAGGAAGGAAATAATTGCTTCCAGTATAAGTCAAGTTAAAATACTAGTCTCTAGAGCAGAATAAATGACTCAATTGAATCAAGAATGGAGCCTCTACCTTGTGGAAGAAGGTGTTCTAGTTCTAAGATCTTTTGCAAGGGCAGCACCTCAGGAAATTTCTCAGGCTGCAGTCACCTGGCTACCTTTCCAGTCCTTTCAGATTCATCAAAGAATATCTCATATAAACAAAGCATCAGTGTTCATGTGCCTGTCATTTATCAGTGGCTTTTCTATCTCTCTGAAACATTTTTATCTTGACAGCTAGGTGGCACATGGAGTAAAAAAAAAAAAATACACCTGGATTTAAAGCCAATAGCTGTGTGACTTCGGGAAAATTACTAAACCTCTGTTGCCTCAGTTTCCTCAACTAGAAAATGGAGATAATAATAGCACCAACTTTTCAGAATTACTGTGAGGATCAAACAAGATATTTGTAAAGCTCTTAGCACACTGCCTGTCACATGGTATGTACTATATAAATGCTATTATTATGATGGTGGCACTTAGCATGTTCTATGTTTTACCAGATTTGCTTATGTTTATAATTCACAAAGAGAAGCAACATGGCATAACAGATAGACACTTAGCCTCATAGTCAGGAAGATCTTGGTTCAAATCTTATCCCTGACACTCAGGATCATAGATTTAGAGCCGATGGATTCCTAATTTTTGCATCATATACCCCTTTGGCAGTGTGGTAAAATTTATAGAAATTCCAGAATGCTTTTAAATACATAAAACATGTAGAATTGCAAAGGAAGACAATTATACTACAATAAAGATGTATTTTTCCCCAATCCAAGTTCATAGGTTCCTTGAATTCATGGAACCCTTGGGGATTTGTAGATTCCAAGTTAAGAACCTGGATCTAGAATTAGAAGGAATCTCATAGGCTATCTAATTCAACCCACTAATTTTACAGATGAGGAAACTGAGTCCCATTCTGACTATATGATTCAACAAATCACTTAATCTTTCAAGGCCCCCACACAACACTCTGTGACTATAAGTAGGGGATTATATACCAACCTCTATTCAAAAAGTAAGTTCCCTCACTGGGAGTCCTCATAACAATGAAATCATAGTTCATGTTTCAACAACTTCAACAGTACTAGATTTAAAATTCTGGAAAATCCCATCTGAGCTATGAAAGAAAGGATCTAAATAAAACCTTATAGACTTACACTAAAGGCACATACCACAAGCCCCTATGCATAGAAACTTGTCTGACAAAACTGGCCCAAATAATTTTTTGATAATTTAATTGTGATGGCACTGAATGTATAAATTAGTTTAGGTAAAACTGTTATTTCTACTATATTGACTCTGCCTATGCATGAACAATTAACATTTCTCCAATTATTGAAGTCTGATTTTATTTGTATGAAAATATTTTTATATAATTTTGCTCCGATAGTTCCGGGGTAGTCCTAAATATTTTAAACTGTCCAGAGTTGTTTTAAATGGGATATCTCTTGCTATCTCTTCTTGTAGGGTTTTGTTTGTGATATATAAGAATGCTGATGATTTATATGGATTTACTTTATATCCTGCTACTTTAATAAAATTATTGTTTCAACTAACTTTTTAGTTGAGTCTTTGGGAGTTTCCAAGTACATCATCACATCATCTGCAAAAAAAAAGATAGTTTCATTATCTCATTTCCTATTCTAATTCCTTCTATTTCCTTTTTCTCTAACTACTATTGCTAAAATTTCCTATATAATATTACTAATATTGGCAACAGTGGGAATTATTGTTTCCTATCTGATCTTGCTGAGAGGGCTTCTGGTTTATCCCCATGACTCATAATGTTATTCATGGTTTCTTTTTTGAGAGCGTTTTTTTCTCCCTAGTGTCTACCTTTAGGAAGAGCATTATGGGACTCCTACTTGGCAAAAGTGCATCACTGTACCTTACACTATAAACTAAAATTCTGACATGAGGTTAACTATAGATCATTTACTAACATGGATAGCAAAAGACGAAGCAGTAAAGAAATTGAGTGAAGGACTTAAATTCTTTTGAATAAAACCAAGCTATATCTTAATATTTCGTGATTTCAGTTTGAAAGGGGAAATAGAGGAAATGGGAAATACACTGGAAAATGTGGTTCATAATCAAGAAAAGAAAGAGAAGAAAAGTCTGCTGATTGCTAAATTTCACATCTGGCTATCATAAATGCTTTTTACAACTAGAAACTGGAATGAAATGATCCAGTGGTTGAGCAGGAGAAGGAATCACCTCAGTCAGCACATGCCAGAGCAAGCGGAAAGTTGGTGAGCCTTCACTATACACTAGGCCTTCTGTGAGAAAGACTGTATACAGACCTAGGACAATGAGTAAGCCCTGGTAACTCCCTCATGCAGTCTCATGGCAACAGAAAGAACAGTGATGATAAACCGGAAGATAAGATTTTACCTTTCACAACATATCTGAATTATGGTTTTCTGTGCTCCTCCTAAGTAGGATCCTCCTGACTGGAGGAGAGAGGAAGGAAACAGAACGGCCTGGGTACGGGGAATGAGTAACACCAGCATTACCATGGAGAAGACTTCCCCTCCTTCAGCACGTTGAAGAGTTGGTGGGGGTGGTGCGGAATTTAATAATTCCAGGAACTTCAAGGGCTTCCTGTTAGGTTCTTAGAGCAACAAGATCACCCCAAAATAGGGCACAACGACTATACACTAAATTCTGGCAGCTCCACAGCAAACAATTTTCATAAAGTCACCTGGGGCAGGGAACATAGGATGATCCCAGGCAGTGGGCATGAGGCATAGTAGCATGACCCCAACTGTGTAACAAGAATAAAGGACAACAGATGAAGATCCTAGATACTCCACATTGGTACTTAGAAAATATTAAAAAGAACCAGAGGAAGACCTCCACATACATCAGATAGTTCCTCTATGGAGGATTTACAGAAGGCTATAGCAAGAAACATGCAAAAAAAAAACATATGAACTGTTTCAGAATAAAAGAGAATCAAGATAATGTAGACAAGCCAAGCACAGAATAGTACCAGGTCACTAAAAGGAAGCCAAACGCTGAGTCTTTGCGAAATTAACTAATAATGAAATATACCTTCTTCCTCTTGTCAGAAGGAAGGAGTCTATCTACAAGGGCATAATGTTTCATATATTGGTTGTTTTCAATTTAATGGTTTTCTTAATTACAAGGAAGGGAAGGACTGAATTTTAGTCATGAGGAATACAGAAATGACATTAAAAACCCAATGCATTCAATAATCTCTACTTTAAAAAAGAAAGAAAAATTGTGGACAAAAAACATGAATGGCATACAGATGAGCTGCAACATATACCGACTGAGGAAATAATGACCCTGTTGAAGTCACAGACCCACAGAAGTACCAAAGGTTACATACAATCTCTTCTCTACACATTTTGTTTCCCTTGCTGGACTGGCTATTTCATCAAGATAATGACCAAGACTTGTTCATCTGTGTATAAACCTATCATACCTAGCACAATACCACATATGCTATAGATGCTCTATAAATAGCCAATAAATAAGGTGTCCCAAAATCTTAATCCAGTTTTTAAGCTTTAATTGCTAAAAATTTAATTAAAATTTTGTTATCCAGTTAGCTATTCCTTTCTTCCAGCTCAGTGCCATTGACACATTTGATAAACATGCCATGAATACTTTTTATCTAATCATTGCTTAAAAAATATTCAACCACACAGAGTCAGGCAAAGACTCCTGGGGTTTTCAATTGTTCAAAGTTGACATCAAAGTATTCATTTAAATTGTAATTTAATGACTTAAAATTTTAAGCTTTACTGGCTTAAAACTACACTAAGGCTTTGAGAACGCTCTATGTAGAAAATGTTTGTTATGCATACCTGCTTGCCTGTAGATTTTCTGGGAGAGTGAATAGTTCTATGCATTTCTATTTATCATGCAGTGTCTTTTTCCAAATGGAGAGGACAGCACAGCTATTTAAATTGCAATGAACACTACCCAGCTATGATCCACCTAATGTTGGACAAATCAATAAAGCACTGTTTGACAATAAGATAGCAGTTCTCCTTTGTGTACAAATGAAGCCTGCCTAAGCTATATGTAATAAAGCTATCTTGGTTTAAACACAGACTCTACTGCTATGATGGTATTCTGATTTCCAGTTGAAGTCTCAGTGCCTCATTTGTAAAAAGAGTACATAAAGTGTAAGGAGTCAAAAAGTATAGGAGGAGTATCAAATGAGGAGAGTTTTTCATATACCTGGTGCCAGGAAGCCAGTCATAAAGTTCCTCAGATAGAATAATTAATTCAGCAAATATTCATTGAGTGCCTACTATGTGCAGGGTATTATTCAAGATGCATTATCTGCATTGTTAGATCATTAATCCGCTGAGTACCAAACTGGTAGATCAAGGAAATAAATGTTAACTATAGCACTTACCTAAATTTGGGCAAAGTATTTGATCGTCTTTCATGATCTCCTTGTGGAAAAAGTGGAGACATGTAGGCTCAAGATGGATTCTGAATGAATGGCCAGCTCCCAAGAGCAGTCTTTGATGTTGATTTTGCAAAGTATCACCGATAAAGAACCCCAGGAGTCTTTGCCTGGCCCTTTGTTGAGCAATGGCTGGATAAAAATATTGGTGGCATTTTTTATCAAATTTGCAAATGGCACCAAGGTAGGAGGAAAGAATAGCTAACAAAGTGGATGACAAAATCAAGCCTATAAAAACAAAACTTGATCATCTATTACATTGAGCCAAATCAAGTAACATGACATGCAGCTGGGACAAAAGTGAAGTTTTACAGCTAGATTCAGAAAACTCATCTTCATAAGTATAAGGTAAAGGAGGCTGGGTTATCCTGAACATGAGACGTGGTTAGCCTGAGAAAAGATCGGGGGATGGAGGTGAATGTACTGAAAGCTGAATAAGTCAATAGTGTAGAATGACAACCTAGAAAGCTAATGTGCTATTGAGTTGTATAAAGAGATATAACTTCAAAAAAATGGGGGAAAAAGTAGGTAATGATTCTGATATTCTCTGCTCTGGTTAGGACACACCTGGAGTACTACATTCTGTTCTAAGCACAATTATTTCAGGAAGGGCATTAATAAGATGGAGAGTATCCAGAGTAAACAACCAGCATAGTCAAAGATCTCATACTCAGGAAAATTAGTTGAAGGAATTAAAAAGGGTGTACAGCCTGCAGAAGAGAAGACTTACTGGGACGTGATTGGTGAGAGGCATCATGACAGTGGAAAGAGTGAGAGTGAGATCAGGAAGCTGGAGAGAGTGAATCCTGCCTCAGACACTTAGTAGCCATGTGAATCAGGTAAGTCATTTCACCTCTCTGACACTTTGTTTCCTTGTCTATACAATGAGAATCACAATAGTGCTCACTTCATGATTGTTGTAGGGAATCAACTGAGTCCATAAAGACTGCAAATCCTAAAGTGCTATTTAGAGAGAGTAGCTAGGTGGTACAGAGAATAGAGTTCCAGGCATGGAGTCGGGAAGACTCATCTTCCTGAGTTCAAACCTGGCTTCAGACATTTATTAACTGTGTGACTCTGGGCAAGTCACGTAACCCTACTTGCTCGGTTTCCTCATCTGTAAAATGAAATGGAGAAAGAAATACTAAATTACTCTAGTATCTTTGCCAAGAAATCCCCAAATGGGGTCACCAAGGGTAACATGCTACTGAAAAGACTGAAAAAACTTATCCTGTATATAGTTTATATACATACATACACATATATATATATATATATATATATAATTTGTTTGCATGTTGTCTCCCCCAGTAGATTATAAGCTCCTTGAAGACAAGAATAGTCTTTTGTTTCTTTGTTGTATCCCCAGTGCTTGGCATAATGCCTGGCACATATTAGACGTTTCATAAATGTTTACTGACTAACTATATACATATGTATGCATGTATATGTATACTGAGAGACATGATTACTAATAACTAATAATTTGGGGATATTCAGAGTCCCCCCTGTTCTCTATCTTCATTTCAAGACCTCAGTCTCTGAAGGTTGAGCTAACTTTCTCCTCTTGTTACTCTTAGGGTCTAAGAATGATGCAGCCCTATCTTTATATTTAAACCAAGGCTGACTTTACCAACCTCTGACCTTGATTCTGTCTCCTCCAATAGTTTCTGAGACCTCACTAAGCTGATCGTTTTCTTTCATCTTCATTGTCACAGGGTACTCACTCTCTTCCTTCAAACACATTTAGGTTTTATTGTTACTCCATCATTTCATTCACATCCAACTTTTTATGACCCCATTTCATGGTTTTCTTAGCAAAGATATTGGAGAGGTTTGCCATTTCCTTCTCCAGCTCATTTTGCAGATGAGGATTTGAGGCAAACAGGGTTAAGTGACTTGCCCAGAGTCACACAGCTGGTAAGCATGTAAAGTCAGGTTTGAATTAAGGCTTTCCTAACTCCAGCCCCACGGCTCTATCCATCACGCCACTTAGATACCCCAGCACTTAGGTTAATCATCTCTAATCTTAAAAAAATTTTTCTTTACCCTGTTATGCCTCAAACCATCATTTCATAACCTGTACCTCCCCTCCTCTTCAATACTAAACTTCTGGAAAAACTACACCTGCTGCCTCTCCTTCCTTGCTACATACTCCCTCCTCAGTGATGAACAGGTAAGTGGTGTAGTAGGTAGAGGGCTAGACCTGGAGTTGGGAAAATCTGAATTCAAATCTGGCCTCAGACACGCATTAGCTACATGACCCTGGCAAGTCATTTAACTATTGTCTGACTCAGTTCCTCCTACCGTAAAATAGAGACAATAATATCCCTACCTCCTGAGATTATTGAGACAATTAAATGAGTCACTTCACCAACCTTAAATCACTGTAAAAATGCTAGCTATTATTATTAACTATTATGTATCTGAAATAGCTTTTAATAACACAAAGCTATTGTCCTTACCTTAATGTGGCATCAGTTAATAATTCGAATGTTTAGTTATACAGTTACCCTTTCAGGTAGGTAATATGAATATTATTGAGCCAATTTTGCAAATGAAAAAACTAAGTAGAGAGAGTAAATAGCATTCGTGACATCAAACAACTAAAAGGCATTATAACCAGGGCTCAAACTCTGGTTTAAGTCAAACTCAGATCCTCCTAACTCCAAACCCAATGCTCCACCTTAGACATGATGCAGTCATTCATGATGGTACTTTTAATTAGCTCTTCATCTACCATTCCAATTGCTCCTTCTCAGGTTTTTTCACCAATATATCCACCCCTCCTTCTCAAGGTTTATAATTATAGGTGCCTTCCAAAGCTCTGTCCTTAATCTTATCTTCTTTCTCTATATTCTTTCCCTCGATCATTTCATCAATTTCTTTGATTTCATTTAGAATCTTTCTTCAGAGGACTCCCAGATCAATATACCTGGTATTAACCTCCTCCCCATAGCAGATTATAATTCTTCTCTGTCTTAGAAGATTGTATTTGAGAGATATTATGGCCAGAAATTCACTGCCCTAAGTTCAGCCTCTTGACAAGCCTCTAATTTGGCTGGGCTGATCTTCAGAGGACATAACCTCGCCAGACCTGTTCTCAAAGCTATTCCAGCATCGTTTGTTTCTAGTTGCTCTGTGGACACCTTTACCTGCATGTTTTCCTTGTATCTCAAACTTAACATTTCAAAAACTGACTTCATCACCTTCCTACCTAAACCTGCCCCTCCCCTGAACTCTACTCTTCCTGGTCATGGCACCACCATCCTCCCAGTCATCAGACTTGAAACCTTAGAGTTGTTTCCTCTGAGACTCTGAAACCACACTTGAGGTGAAGGGGTGACTCAGGTGACTCAGGTATGTGCCATATCAGAAATGTAGCCCCAGGTTATTTTAGAGAGGCTTTAACATCACAGGCTTGCCCAACACAGTGAGCCAATGAGGAGATGCCATGTGGAACCCAAAGGACCCAGGACGCCAAGGGGGAGGGGAAGTAGATGCACAGTTCGAATCCCTGGATGCCTTCCCAGATGTCCACATCCTGGGTAAGGCATACAGTGACATGCCCACATTGGAGAAGGCTGCCAGGAATTCTAACAATGCAGGCACACCCTTCCTCAACGTTGGAAGCTCCCCTGGGTCTCAAATGAAGACAACTGGAACAGTCACAGAGGTAATAACCTCAGCCAGTCTAAGGGGGACAGTTTTACAACACTCTCATGCCCAATATTATATCCCTTCACTGTCTGGTATCTCTGCACACTCAAGATAGTGGCAATAGATAGCTCAGCTTGAAGCACTTTGGTGCTGTTCCTTGCCAACCACTCCCTCAGCTCATGGTTCTCAACCTCCCAATCAGTCCCTAAACTAATATTTCTATGGCACTTACTATGTGCCAGGCACTATGATAAGTACTTTATAATTATATTATCTCATCAACTCTGAGAGGTAGGGGCTGTTATTATTCCTATTTTACAGAAAAGGAAACTGAGGCAAACAGAGGTGAAATGATTTACATAGGTTCACAGAACTAGTAAATATCTGAATCCAGATTTGAACTCAGGTCTTCCTGAGTCCAAGCCCAGCACTCTCTAACCTCTGTGCCACCTAATCAACTTTGACTCATAGGATCATAGATTTAGAGCTGAAAGGGACCCCAGATTTCATCTAATGCAACCTTTTCATTTTATAGATGAGGAAACTGTAGCCCAAAGAGGATAAATGATTTGTCTAGGGTCCCATAGATAACAAATGGCAGATGTGAAACAAGGCAGATCCTGTGACTACAAATCCATTGAACTTTTATCACACTACCTCTCCTTCCTTCTCTGACCTCTCTCTCTCTCTCCTCTCTCTCTCTCTCTCTCTCTCTCTCTCTCTCTCTCTCTCTCTCTCTCTCTCTCTCTCTCTCTCTCTGTCCTTCCCCTCTCTCTCTCCTCTCCTTTAGACCTGCCATTCAATCACTAGGCAAGCCCTATTGACTCTACTAGTCTCTTCATAACCATTCCCTCCTCTCTACTATCATCCTAGTTCAAGCTCTCATGTCTTGCCTGGGCTATTATAACTATTACAGAGGCCTCAAGTTCAGTCTTTGCTTCCAACTGATCTTTCACACTGGAAAGATTGTCTTCCTAAAGCAAAGACATGGCAATATCATTCCCTTGCCCCAATATTGCAGTGACTTCCTGTTGCCTATACGATAAAATATTAACTCTTAAACCTGGCATTTGACTGTCTACAATCAACCCTTCAATCAATCAGTCAAGAAGCATTTCATTAAGTACTTACTATGCTCCTAGGCATAGGCTCCCAGGGGATTCCAAAGCAAAGAACGAAAGTAATCCTTGCTTTCAGGGAACTTCCATTCTAATGCAAGAGATGACAGGGACATACAATATATATATATATATATAACACAAAGTGAATAAATGCAAATACATATAATGACACTAAACACAGGGCAGCATGGGAGGAAGGATGCTAGCATTTGCAGGGAGATAATGAAAGACTGCCGGCAGGGGTTAGAGCCTAAAGAAAGAGAGGGACTCCATGAATGAGGTAACAGTGAAATACAAGCATGGGGGATCAGCCAGGGTAAATGTACAGTGACAAGAGATAGAATATGATGTGTGAGAAAAGGAAAGAAGTTCTTAGTTTGAGGCCAGAGTTGAGGTTGTGGAGTGATGTCCAATGAGGCTGAAAAGATAGACTGGGGCAGGTTGTGAAGGACTTTAAAAGTTAAGAAGAGTTAATATTATCTCCTAGAGGTAACAGGAGGCTGAAATTCAGGGAGCAATGAAGCCACATGGTAAGATTTGCACTTGAAATTGCTTTGGGAGCAATATGGAGGATGAGTAGAATGGGGAGAAACCTGAGGAAGAGAAAGCAGAAAGGAGGGTGTGAGCAGAGGTGATGAGCATCTCAAGTAAGGTAGGAGCTGTGTGAGTGTGCAGTGAGTGCGAAGAAGAGGTCAGCTGAGAGAGTGTATGTGTAAAGGTAAAAAAAGGCAAAATTTGGCAACTGACTGGATATATGGAGGGACGTAGAGGGAGGAGTCGGGGATAAGGCTGAGCTTTGGAATCCAGGATGAAGGGAATAGAAATGGGTGTTCATGTTGAATGGCTGTGGTTTTCTTATAAAGGAGAAGCAAGGTCCTCATCTGAAAGAAAGGGTGTAGAAGAAAGTATGGGAGGCTTGAGCAGGTAGGAGAAGGTTTGGAGCAGCTTCTATGGGAAACAAGATGGGGAATTTAGCTCCAATCTACTTTCTATACTTATTTGAAGTCACTTTTCTTTCACACAATCTATATTCTAGCCAAACTGGACAATTAGATGTATGTCAATCTCACACATCCCTCTTAGATCTTCATACAGTTTTATCCCCAAATAGAATTTATCCTCATTTTTGTCTGCTGAAAGATCCAGCTCAGATTTCCCCTCTCCATGCTGCCAATCCTCAAATTGTCTGGAGCTCTTGGTTCCCCAAAGTTCTGCCTCACATCTTATTCAATTTTTGTCCATGGTATTTGTTCCATCTTAGATAATAAGATCTGTGGCAAGGACTGTCATTTTGCATTTCATTTTCCTCAGCACCTGGAACAGTAATATCTACATATAAGAGATACTTTTACAATGCTTGTTCAATGAAGTGGCAAAGTGAATGGAGTGTTGGATTTGGCATCAGAAAGACATTCAAATACTGCCTTAGACACTTGCTTTCTGAGCCTGAGCAAGTCATTTACTTCTCTCAGCCTCCGTTTACTCATCTGTCAAATGAAAGTAATAGTAGCATTTACTTTACAAAGTTGTCTGAAGAATCGAATGAGATAATGCATGTAAAATGCTTTGAAAAACTTAATAGTATAATATATATGCTAGGCATTGTTAATATTTAGCTCCTATGTTAAAGAAAAGGTTGTTCAGTGGTAGCAAATTCTGTAGTAAGGTCAAAAAAAGGAGAATTGAAAAATGGACATTTCAGGTCGTAACAGATCAACTAACACCTTATGGGGTGAATTTAAATGGAATGCAATATAGGTACAATTGAGAGAAAAGGGGTGATGGGAGAAAGAAAGGAAACCTCAGAAAAATGAGATTATAGGAAAGACAAATGATGCTGAGCTCATAATTTTTCCAAGGTCGAATCCTTAACCAAGCACTCACAATCAAATCACATCAAGTCAAAAAGCTTTCAGTAAGCATTTACTATGTGCCAGACACTGTGCTAATTATCTCATAATGTTATCATTATAATTACCTCATACTATCTGCCACAGGTTGTCAACCCTAACCTAGGGTAGCCCTTTCAGTGCCACAAGCAGGAATTTTTATGCCCAGGGCAAGGGGCACAAAGAGCCCAGATTTTTGGGTGAGGGAGGGAGACTAAGGAAATTGACATGAGACTGCCCTGAGGGAGAGAGAATACAGACCACAAACCTATCCCATTGGAAAGGGGCCTTCCAACACCCAGGCATCTGCTGGTGCTCTTTCTCCAACTGGAGCAGAAAGGAGAGCTACTGATAATAAGCAATGATGATAAATTGCTGACTTGCCTCGATAAGAATTGTATTCTTAAAAACATGGAGGAGACAATTCGAAGAACGTCTATCCAATAAGGAGAATTTTATTACCAAAGTAGGAATCACTTAAGAAAACCTTGGTAGAAAGTCATCAGAACATCTTATAATTCACTGTAGATTTAAAAGGAAGAGGCGGGAGTTTCAAACTTACTTGTAAATGCTTACTAGCAATACTAGACAATATTACTACTGGTGTCACATGTTGATTTCTGGGTCATCTTGTCCCACCTCACACCACATGCTCTTACTTTTCATACGGAGACTACCAGAGGCTCAGAAATTTCACATATGCAAATTCTGAGGGAGTTTTCATCCTTATTGCTCTACAGTACTGCCATCACAGGGCACAGGGAAGGCACAAGGACTCAGATTCCCAAACGAAGATCTTCTCACTTCAGAGTTCAGCACAAAGCCAGGATGAATTGCTCTAGCACTCATTCCTTCTCCCCATCATGATAAGGCCCTGGGTTCCTAGACACTTCCTTACTCTCTCCTAACCAAAGGTTTACTTCTGTAATTCCTTGATTCACATATACCCTGAGATGGACAAGATTCAAGTTCCTCGACACCATCTTTGCACATTCTGCTTCTCATCTCACAATAATAGCACTGCTCTCTCTCATTGTCATGACTCCTCTGTGCACCCATAATTCTCCCTTTGCTCTTACAAAGACTCTCCACTCACTGACTCACACAGCCTAGGGCTAATATTTACCAATTTTTTTTAACAATAATGTCAAAGGTACACCTTAATGCTTTCTAAATAGCCTAAGAAATAATTAGTGGTTGCAGGCAGCTGTATCCCCCTTTGGCCTCTGGGGCAAAGCTGAATAGTCTTCAGATGTTATAAGAGGGAAGCCAGTCATTGTTAGACATTTATACTGGATTTGGAGAGTGCTAATATCAAAGAGTTCAGAAAAAGGACACATAAAAGTTTATGGACTAAAATTCTATGGGGCAAATCATTCAAAGAGATGGGAAATTCTCAAGAATGAAATCCTGAGGATAGAAGGACAATGGATTCTGATGAGGGAAGAGCAAAAAGAACCTTAAATGAATGCATTTTTGTGAAGGCCCACTGAGATTTTAAAAAGAAATGCATAAGTAATGGAAGGACAGGTAAGTAGGGAGGAATAAAATAGAGTGGGTGATTCTGTAAGAAAAGTGTGTGTACAAATATCTAGAACAAACTGACAAGAAATGCAAAGAACATAAAACAGGCTGGGTGGTGTGTATGTGAGGGGTGGGATATTGTAAGGTACGTAGAGAAACAAGAAGACAGTCAGAGAAGGGAGATGGCCACTGGCATTGATACATTTAACATAGTGATTTAATATTTATAAACTGGTCTATAATACATATTACCTGAGTCTTCCCAATTCAAAACAGAATAATCATTTGTCAGAGATGAAGGTAGAATTTATATTAAGGTATGAGTTGGATTAAAGTAACTTCCAATTCTGGGATTCTCTATTAATAGAGACCTGAAGTTAATTATCAGATTAATCAGGCAGTTAGCCCAAATGAACAGAATAATGGATGTTCTCAACCAAATTAAGTGACTAAGAATTCTCAATAGGGGACAGTTCTCCTCAAAGCAGCCCTGTGTGTGACATTTGGTTCTTTTGTGCTACTGTAGTTAATTACATAGCCAGAGCCAGCTACTTAATTTCAGAAACAATTAGCAGTTGGCTATCATAGTGAATACTATTCTAAAACCACAATGCCTGTACATCAGCACCCAATACTTTTGTACGTTCCTGAGTAAAGTGAACAGCTGTGGTGAGATATGGGCCATGAGTCGAATGAAAAGTGTGAGGGACAGAGTTTCTGGGTAATTAATAATCAATTTATTAATTAAGCTAGCTGATAATCAATAAATTGATGGTCAGTGGTTTCTCTTAGAACATAAAAAAAGTGGAGATCCTGCAGTGCTTAAATAACTTTAGGAAAGGAGGTGCCCTGAGAGGTGAAAATCAACCCTGATTAGCGAATAATTAATGAGGGGTGAACATATTATTGAGGAAGTGGGCTCAGAGCCTTCAGTTCTTCATGATGGGGACTTGACTTGATCGTGAGGCTCAACTTCCTCCAGCAATCTGGACAAAGGAATCCATCTCTACTA
This sequence comes from Bettongia penicillata ogilbyi, assembly GCA_023548195.1. Taxonomy (NCBI): domain Eukaryota; kingdom Metazoa; phylum Chordata; class Mammalia; order Diprotodontia; family Potoroidae; genus Bettongia; species Bettongia penicillata. The sequence continues at coordinate 4,200,707 of JAJHZJ010000009.1, read as the reverse complement.
GGATTGATTGATTTTCATCTTCATGAGCTGAGTTCTGCAAGACTGCACTGGAGGGGTGCAAGTGCAACGGTTCAAACTTTAGGGCAACAATGCAGATCACTCTAAACAGAAGTAAGGTTTTCAGATGGGTGAGGTCCTGCCCAAGATGGCAGAGCATATACCCAGAGGATTTGGCCAACCTCATCCATCAGCCTTGTCCTTCAGAGACTGGTTGAATGATCTGAAGGGACTGGTCCCTGAATGAGGAAAAAGAAAGGAAAAACCTTAATCCTAATTCAATAATTGATTATGAATATAATAGAAAAATAATTGGTTCTCTCAGCTAATAGGAGGAAGAAAACTGATAAAGGGAAGAGAAAAGAAGTAATGTGGAAAAGTGCCTTGCATTTCAGACACCTTAAGACTCATTACAGTCTTCCTTCTTATTTCTAGGCCTGTCTCCAGAACCCTTTGCCAAGGGCAGTTCATAAGCCCAAGTAGGTAACAGTTATCAAAGGAAAGAGATCTTACTTAAACCCTGTTCAACACGATGACCCACATCACTCCCCAAATGAATACATTCTCCTGCCTCATTTGCCTAAGGTAGGTGGCCAATCTTTGTTTACTGAGCCTTTGGGTCAGGATAAAGTATATTCATGCTATAGAAGGGTCAAAGATCATTGATGAACTGTTGCCACCCACATGCAATACTGTTTGGGAGTAGGAGGAGATGGAAGAAGCAAGGATTTGGTAAAGGAGTGGTGTGCTGGCAAATGTTTAGCAACCATCTAGGGGAAGAACAGTATAGCCTCAACATGATTTAAATCTAATCATTATTAACACTTTCTCCACCACTTTGTTAATTCCAGACAATCAATAAATCAAGAACTAATTTGTAGCATTTGCCGATTTCCAATGCATAAGTGCTCACACTGAAATTTTAATAATCCCTGCTTCTCTCAAGTCTGTATGAGCTGGCTCTATCATATCTCTGGGGTAAACTGTGATTGTGTTCCCTTTTAGATGAAACTTACAAAATATAAAAGATATAGGACTAGGAGATAGGAAAAGAGAGTTCTATTTCTTTGGTAGAAACTTACAGTGTGACCTTGCAGAAGTTACTAGAACTCTATAAGTGTCAGGTTCATTATCTATAAAATGAGGAGTTTAGGCTAGAAATCCTGTAAAGTTCCCTCTAGACCTCCCATGTATGATAAATCTAAGATTATGCCACTGGGAGCAACTATCCCATTACTCTACAAAATATCCTTTGGCACCATAGATTAGAGGGTTGAGAAGAACGTTAACCTGAACCAGTGGGGCATTTCTATAAAATCTGAACTGACAAAAGTGAGAAAAGATGGTGACAATGAATGCTGAAGAAGCTGTGGTTAGACAGACACACTAATTCAGAATTTCTAGAACCGTGTCTTGGTACAACCATTCTGGAAAGCAGAGTCAAATACCTTTTGACCCAGAAATCCAGTTAGTAGACACAGTCTCAAAGAGATCAAACAGAAAGAAAGGTTCTATAGATACCAAAATAGTCACAGCAGTACTTTTTGTGGTAACAAAGGACTTCAATAAAGTAGATGCCTGTCACTTGGGGAACAGTTAACAAATGATGATCCATGAGTGTAATGAAATAGTATTGTGTTGCAAGAAATGATAAATATAAAGAATTCATATATAGGAACTGATACAAACTGAACTGTCAGAAAAATAATATTTACAATAACTGCTACAATGTAAATGAAAGGCATAAAACAACTGAAATCAGATTCCGCATAAATTTAAGGGCAAAGTTTAACCCAGAAAAGATGAGAAAATGAATCTATTTGTCTACTTTACAGAACAGGAGGATTATGGGTGTGGAACATTGCATATACTGTCAGGTTCAGTTGATACGGTGGTTAATTCTGCTGAACTTTTTTCCTATCTTTTTTATTCTTTGTTATAAGGGAGGTCTGACTGGATAAAAGTGAGACAAGGAAGAATAGCCAAAATAAGTGTAAACATATCAATAAAATTGAAAGAAAATTTTAGAACTAAAAGAGGACCTAGTAATTATTTAGTCTGTCTGACTTCATTTCATTGATGATAAAACAGAGGGCTAGAGAATTTAAGTGGCTTGCATATCTAGTTGGTGGCAGAGAGGGGACCAGAATCACAGAACCATAGATTTAAATATGGAAGAGACTTTGGAAAGCATTTAATAATAATAAGAGCTAATAATAGCTAACAATTATATAGCACCTACTATGTACCAGACCCAGGGCTAAGGGCTTTCTTCAGTAAGGTTTTGTTCCTCTTTTATCAAAATATTAATGCTCATTTCATAATTTTTTTATATTATTCTCATTTCTTTTCCCAATTTTTCCGCTACTATGGTTATGTGGTGGGTTTGTCCTTCATTGCCAAAGAAGACCATGCCATCAGAGAAATAAAGACATGACTTACCCTTGACTTTGTTTTTCAAGTGAGGGCTGTGCAGGTCACCAGCCTCACTTCTCCAGAGCCATCTGAATCCAGTGACCAGATATTCATCAGGATGACTGCAGATGACCCAGGATGAGGCAATTGGGGCTAAGTGACTTGCCCAAGGTCACACAGCTAGTGAGTGTCAAGTGTTTGAGGGGAGATTTGAACTCAGGTCCTCCTGACTCCTGCACTGGTACTCTATCCACTGCACCACCTAACTGCCCCATTCTGCTATGCTTATCTCTTTTTAAAAACCCTTTCAGGAACTCTTGTTGGCTTTTGTGTCCAATTAGCATCTTTCCTTAGAGGCTTTACTTACAGCTGTTGTCACACTGTTATCTTCTTCTGAGTTCTTTTCTTGGTCTTCCCTGGTACTGTAGTAGCTTTTTATGATCAAGTTCTTTTTTGTTATTATTTGTTCATTTTTCCAGCCTATTTCTTGACTTTGAGCTTTATATTAAAGTTAAGCTCAACTCACCTTTAACATAAGGTGTGTATGGGGCGGGGCAGAAGACACTGTCCCCAGATTCAGGCTTTTTTATGCTGCTGTTTCCAAGGCTAGTTCTGAGCATCTGCAAGGTTTTAATGCTTCCAAGGTGGTGTGATCTGGGGAGAGGTTTGATCATAGCTCTCCTGATCTGCACACTGTTTGCCTGCATATGCAAACATTTAGTGCTCCTTTCTACCCTGGAATTGTAACAAGGACCCTGGCTCCCTTTTGACTGACCAAAGACAAAGCCTCCTCTCTACCCAGGAACTGAGACCTCCATTTGCATGTAGGCAGTAGAGTTGCCAAACATTGCCAGGTCCTGCACCCTGTGCCAACAAAGGATTCCCTATTATCTGTTTCTGACCAGTTTCTGGCCCCCTTACCCTCTCTAGATCAAGAGTTCCTAAAGCTGCTGCTGCTGCCAAGGTCTATTGCTGTCTCTGTGGCCAAGTGCACTCTCTCTCACCCCCACCCAGTGTCACAGACCCCTGCCAACCTCCTGAGTTGTCTTGGGCTGGGTCTCACCCTGACCTTTTGTTGACTCAGTTGCTCCAGAATTTGATTTGAGGTGCTATTTTAAAGTTATCAGAGAGGAATGCTGGAAGAATTTGACTAGGTTACTACTAGGTTAAGCACGTTACAAATAATAATTCATTTGACCTTGACAACCACCAATTTTACAATTGAGGAAACTGAGGCAAACAGAATTTTAGTGACTTGCCTAGGGTTACACAGCTAGTAAGTGTCTGAGGCAGGATTTGAACTCAGATCTCCCTGACTCCAGGCCAGGCACTCTATGCCATGTAACTCACAACACTCAGTTTATAATCAAGGCCTGCTGAAGTTAAATGAATTTACCAAGGTTACTCACAGAGAAAAAGCTTAGATTCTAGCCCAAGTTCATTGACTCCAAATCCAGTAGTCTTTTGACCACACTTAATCGGTTGCCTTTTGCCTAAGAGAGTTGTCTTCAACACACAAAATAAAAATGAGTTTCTTTCCAAATAAAACCTTAATGATGATTTACCAATTAACATTTTGTTTATTCAGCTTCTCTTCCAAAACACCCTGAGATTAACCAAAATGCCCTAATCCTCTTCAAATCTTTAACCCCAGTTTAAATAATTTTTCTATGTAGAATGTGGATAGACACTGTCCCTTTAAGACAAAGGGACAGGGCTGTGAGTGGAGTTGTAATTCTGTAAGGAAATCTTGTGGGAGGCTGAGACTGAGACAATGTAATTGTCATTCCGCATGAGACACTGAGGCTGGGGAGTTTGTTATTGTTGAGGGAATATGAAGAAGAGATCCCATAGAGAAGATATCCTGAGGAGACTTTAATTGGCATCCTGTGACAGCTGAATGGTCGGACTGTGGTTTCAATGTCTGTGTAAGGGTCAGAGTTGCAGTCAATGCACAGAGGTGGCTCTGGCTGTGATCTTTCTCACAGCTGCTACATTGTTGAAATATTTAAATATGTCTTTGTATCATTTGTTACACTGTTCATAAATTATACAGTCGGTAACACTGATTCTATGAAACAGAGACTTGATGGGGAAAAAGGAGAGAAAGTTTATGGGAAAAGAGCTTTCTCTGGTTTTGTAAACCAAAATGAGGTCTCAGAGTTGATTAATGAATTGGTTCATTAGAGAAAGTTTTTGACTTTGTCATAATGCAGGAGTTAATATCACATGTCCCTGGATCAGCTTTGAACCCATTTGAGAAAATTAATAAATTAATGGATCAAGAAGTATACCAAAGAAAGTGGGGTTTGGTGTGTCTGTCCCCAGAAGATGTTGCTCGATATATCACCTCACCACGACATCTCTACATTCCATAGAATTGCTATAGGTCAGTTAGCAAAAACCCTGTTATGTGTGAAGTATGTCATACAACTCTGACATACATGGAACCAGATCAGTAGTATGGGGGAGCCAACTCACCAGCTCTGGAGAAGCAATTGTTAAATTTTTGCATGAGCATTTGCGCATCCAAAATCAGCAAATGCTACAAATAAGGGCTGAGTTTATTATTTTACTGATTATCTACATTTAAGGAAGTGATGGAGAAAATGTTAATATTTCAGATTAAACTTAAAAGTATATCTTGTATACATATTTTTTGGAGAGCCAGTTGTTAAATATCTATCAGAACACCACTGCATCAGCTCCAAGTAAATAACTACATTTTTTGAAAAATTGGTATTTTACTATGTGATCCCAACTGTGAAAAGTGGGAATAAAACCTTGGATGTCTGTAGCAAGGCACAAGAGAAAAAGCTATTACATTCTAGTCACCTCAGAGACTTTATTTTAGCCTTAGCTCACCTTTTGCTTAAGAATCATTTCTCTTCTCTCTCTCTCTCTCTCTCTCTCTCTCTCTCTCTCTCTCTCTCTCTCTCTCTCTCTCTCTCTCTCTCTCCCTCCCTCTCTCCCTCCCCTCTCTCTCTCTCTCTCTCTCTCTCTCTCTCTCTCTCTCTCTCTCTCTCTCTCATACACACACACACACACACACACACACACACATCTGCATCTCCCCTTATAGTCTTCCTCAATATATTTAGACCAGCTTTACCTTAGAAGCCACTATAAATCAACTAGCAACTTGTCCTTTTTCTGGGACTCTTGAACAGCAGAGAAAATAGAACTTATTTCATGCCCTGCTGTTGGGTCTTATGAACTACATCTGGCATATGTTTGACTCCTATATTTAGAAATATAAATCTAGCCCTGCTCTGTAATGCAAACAGTGCCATGCAATGTCTGCTGAAATGTGTCCTGCACCTTATAAAGGGAGACAGAAACACGGTATGTTGGGCTTAACACCCTGCCAAACTTCCACAACTGGCTTTTAGCTTCATTTTGTTTTGTCTTGACCTGTGACTTCTTCATCATAGTGAGACCCTGGTGAGAAAAGTCCTTTCCCCAATGCAGATTTGAGACTGGTCTTCAACTTTAGTCTCTGAGAATTGCCCAGAGGCACCAAAAGGGGAAGTGACTTGCCCAGTATTTGTTAGAGGGGACACTGCCCTGATTCTAAGGCCAGTCCTCTGATCAATAGTCTCCCCTTTACCTTGTATCTTATATTAGCCCGAACATGCCACATTGATTAAAACACTGTGATAAACCAACTCATTCTTCTCACAATATTTATTCTACAAACTCAACATAAATATAATTCACCCAAACGGCATTGCATAATAGTTGTTTACATTTATGTAGTGTTCTCACAATTCCCCCAATGTTTTAAATATATTATTTTATGTGGTTTTCACAATAACGCTGCAATTAGTGCAAATACTGGCTGTTCCAAAAAGTCTTGGTGCAGTTGTAAGCTTTACCAGCTCCACAGTTTAAAACTGTAGAGGCAGCTAGATAGCCCGGTAACTAGAACGCTGGGCCTGGAGTCAGGATGACCTGAGTTCACATCCAACTTACTAGCTGTGTGACCCTGGGCAAAGTCACTTAACCTCTGTTCGCCTTAATCCACTGGAGAAGAAAATAGCAAATCACTCCAGTATCTTTGGCAGGAAAAGTCCTAGTCCACAAAATCATAAAGAGTCAGACACAACTGTTAGAAATTGTACCATACATAGCGTAAATTGAGCAAACACTATTATCCTCATTTTATAGAAAAGGGAGATGAGGAAGGTTCAGAAAGGTCAAGTGATTTGCCCAAGGCCATTCAACTAATAAGTGATATAGCTAGAACTCAAATTTCAGATTTCTGTGTTCTTCCTATTACTCAAAGTCATTTCATGACATGAATCAGGAAACGTAATTTCAAGGAAACCAAGGGAAGAGGTTCAAGCTAGGGTTATGGTCAGGGTAGAATACTACCGAGAGATCAGGGCAATTGGGAACTACTAACAGGGTGAAGGTGTTGTCAAGAGCTAGATTGTTACTGTTGCCCTTACCTTCCAACTCTCTCCTCCGTCGAGCTATATGATGAGATAGTATTATATGTCCCTTTTATCTCTTAAGATTATTCTTTCTATCTCTTTCTGTCTCTGTGTGTGTTTCTCTGTCTTTGCCTCTGGGAGTCTCGGCCTCTCTCCCCTCTCTTTTCCTCCTCCCTCTTCTTTCTTCTCTTTTCTCTCTCCTTCCCTCCTTCATTAATTCTTCCTCTTTCCACTGCTGCTTTGATGTGAATGACTCTGATAATGACAGGGCATTTCAAACCCTGTCCCTTCATCTCACCTAACCTCAATCCCACACTTCCAGTTACCTGCTGGACATTTTAATTTTGATATTCTTTAGCGATTTTTGCAGGTAGTTAAAGGATTTAAAAAGTATAGGTATATTCTCTTTCTAATGAAATATTTTGTCTTCTAGCACCAATTGCAAAGCATGGCACATAACATGTACTTATTAAATGCTTATTATTTGATCGATTTATTAATTTCCTAACATATCCCTACCCTTTGGCTACCCCAAAATAGAAAAAGCAGAGGAACATAACCCACACATCCATCAAGTCTTAGTATAGGAAATGTCATACACCTCACCCTGAAGGGTTGCATTTTTGTCGTTGCCGCAGTTCTTTTTAAGCTCAATATGTACAGAACTAAAGTTTCCTCCCCCTTTTCTTGCTGGTATAACCATCCTCTCTTTCATCCCCTGTATCTAATTAGCAATTTTTATCAGTATTTCTTTCACAGTATTTCTCAGATTAGCCTTACCCCTACCCACTCCAACTTCGACCACCCTAGTCCAAACCCCTACAACTATACGTCACGTTTGTATTACTTGATTACTTCCACTGTTTCCCATGTGCTCTTCTCACCAGTGCAGTTCTAGACAATACTGTCATATTAATCTTCGTGAGGCATTTCTTTCATCATGTCACTTCTCTAAAGAAAAAAAAATTCAACTGCTTTCTATCGCCCATCACATACAGAACTCTTCAACTTTTAATTCAAGGCTTTGCCCCATGTATCCAATCTTTATCTCTAATTTCCAACACAAAACTTTGATGCTAGTCAGACTGGCCTTATCACTATGCCTTGTTCATCTACTTCTTCCCCTTTGACCATGGTAATCTCTCCCCATTATTATCATCCCCCTTCCAACATTTTCAAATCTCACTCATTCTTCAAGTTACACATCTTCCATGGGCTAAGACTTAATCATCACAATTGTGCTAGACTAGAGATTCCAAGCTCTCCTACCCTGGGAACCACATGGTTCTTCCTCATCAAGAGGCACTTGGCCATCTAGCCTTGGTTCCAGTGATTATTTTTCTTGTATTGTAGTAGGTATAGCTTATTGATCATCTGACCTAACCCTCTCATGTGACCAATGGGAAACAGAAAGGTTAAATGACTTGTTTAAGTTCTCCCAGGTGGTAAATAGTAGAGTCAGAATTGGACCAGGGTTCTCAGACTCCAAATCCAAAGCTCTCTCCACTGTGCCATACTATCTCTTCCTTCTGTATGACTTACAACTATTCAGAGACACATCCCTGGATATTTCCCAAAATGCATATAACATAGATATTTTACTTCTTTATAATTCTTCCCCCCTCCATTTTGACCCAGCAATATCACTTCTAGGACTATATCCCCAAGAGATCATAAAAAGGGAAAAAGGTCCCACATGAACAAAAATATTTATAGCAGCTCTCTTTGTGGTGGCAAAAACTGGAAATCAAGGGGATGCCCATAAATTGGGGAATGGCAGAACAAATTGTGGTATATGAATGTAATGGAATACTATTGTGCTAAAAGAAATGATGAACAGGAAGACTTCAGAGAGGCCTTGAAGGACTTACATGAACTGATGCTGTGTGAAAGGAGCAGAACCAGAAGAACTTTGTACACAGCAACAACCACAGTGTGCAAGAAATTTTTCTGGTAGGCTGAGTACTTCATTTCAATGCAAGGACTTAAAAAATTTCCAATGGTCTCTTAAGGCAAAATGCCTTCCACATCCTGAGAAAGAACTATGGAATTCGATCACAGAATGAAGCAGACCATTTTCTTTTGTATTATGTTTTGTTCTGTTTTATGATTTCTCCCATTCATTTTAATTCTTCTATGCAACATGCCTAAAGTGAAAATGTATTTAACAGGAATGTATGTACAGAACCTATAAAATTGTATGCTTTCTCAGGGAGGGAGTAGGGAGGGAGTGGGGAGGGAGGGGAAAAAGAAAGAGGAAGGAGAAAGAGGGAGGAGGGGAAATCTAAGATATATGGAAGTGATTGTAGAACACTGAAAACAAATCAAATAAATAAATAAAATATATTCCAGAAATGATAATAATAATCCTCCCCCCAAAAAGGGTATGATATCCACAAAAGGCTTTCCCCTGTTTTTTGAGTTTCCACAATCATCTTTTTCATACGGTCATTTTCCATAATAGACATCAACACAAACATTTCCAGTCATGCTTTCCTTTCAGCTCTTAAACTAGCTAGCTACAACCTACTAATCACACATCTTTGTTAATTACAAATAGACATTTGAGCTAGTCTACATATATGCTATAAATTCTGCCAATTATACCAATGAGGTTCTTCCCCCACCCCCAGTGACTACCAGCACTCCTCTAACCTCTCCACACCATCCATCTCCTAAACAGATGATGTCTGTGTCTTCCTGACATTCTTGCCTCTTCCATGGAATTTTCGGGTCAGTTCAGCCTTGAAGTTCACCTAGGCTCACTTTATCATTGTTTCTCTACTGCTCCCATGGGCTTAGCTCATCCTTCTTCCTCATCTCTGATGGTTTCCATAATTACCCTCCCCCTTCCCAAAACATCAGTTCATTAACCAGGGTCAAAAACCTGGGTCAGCTGCTTGGAAAACAATCTCTGCTCTCTACAATAATCCACTGAATCTGTAACATAGATTCCTATAGTCATCTGAGCTCCTTTCCACATATCCAAATCCTACCCATCCTTCAAAGTCTAGTTAAATCCCCACCTCTCCATGATAGCTTTTCTAACTTCTCTGGCCCACATTCCTATTTTCTCATTTTGATCTCCTATAGCAGCTCTCAGGGGCAGCTAGGTGGTTCAGGCATTAGAGTACCAAGCCTGAAATCAGGAAGACTGGTCTTTCTGAGTTCAAATTTGGTCTCAAATGCTGCGTGACCTTGGACAAGTCACTTAACCTTGTTTCCCTTGGTTTCCCCATCTGTAAAAAGAAGGAAATGGCAAACCACTCCAATATCTCTACCAAGAAAACCCCAAATGGGGTCATGAAGGGTCAGAAATGACTGAAAATAATAAACAACAACAGGGAGCTTTCAGCGTACTCAGTATTCCACATTTAGTCACTTTAAGTGCTCCAATTCAGAAGTTCCCAACCTTTTGTGTTATGAGGATACCTTTTTAAGTAAAAATATTTCACAAACTCTGTGGTGGGAGCAATATCCTAACCACCATATTCGTGTGAGTTAGGCTAGTTTGTCCTTATAAGGTATTAAAACTGGTCAGGTGGGTCCAAAACAGCCACGAAATGGCAGGATGGAGCAGCTGAAGCTCCATCCTGAGGTTTCAGACCATAGACTAGGAGCATGAACAAAACTGATAAGCTGTGCTCAACTGAATCAGCGTTTTAGACTAGGTAATCATTCCTTCCCTGCCCTGAACATCGTTGCCCAGCTGTGGATAAGTAAACCTCCTTTTGTTAACTGTTAGATGGATCACAAGCATCTCATTTTGCTCATGTTTCAGATTTAAACTGCCAAACTTAAACTTAATAGACCTATTACTGACAAAAATCAAGCAGTAAATACATTTTTGATTTGACTTCATGATACTTTCATTTCTGCCAGATATAGTTATTTTTCTTTTCTTTGTTTCTTTAAGTCACACAGATCAAAAGAAGAGATGGTTCTGCTATATTCTTTATTTTTTAAAAATAAAAAATTAACTGTCCTGGGTCAGATCCAGCCTATTATTGACCTTGCCAGGATAATAGTCACATTACTAGTATCCACAGATTTTAAAAATTCATAATGACCAAAGACCCATGCTGGGTGCACACAGATCTATGGACTCTTTGCAATAATTCCTTCCAGGATCCATGACCACAGTTTGGGAACCATCAGTCTAATTGTATCTTGCCTTGCCTTGTTTCCTTTACAAGTACCTTTCTTGTACTTCTTTTAAAGTCCTTTAAAAGTCCAAAAGTCATGAAAAGTGCTCAGTAAACATTTGGAATATTAAAGAGAAGACTTGATAGATCAGCAAGCAAAGCCTTCATTACCATTCATTCATAGTAAAGCATATATATATATATATGCGTATGTATTATGCTTATCAAATTTGTAGACGACAGAGCTGGGAAGGAGAGCTGCTGTGCTAGATGACAGGTAGGAGATGAAAAGACTTCCAGAGATTGTAGATGTGGCTGAAATTAATTAAGATGAAATTTAATTCAAAGAATCAACTGCACAAATACAAAGATAGAGGAAGTCCAGCTTGCCAAGAGTTGAAAACATCTGTGAGCTCAAAATGTGTCCACTATGTGATCCGAAAGCTAAAAAAATCTAGCCCAATCATGGGTTGTATTAACAGATTGCAATGTTCAAAGAGATAAGTAATAGTACCTCAGTATTCTGCCCTAGTCAGATTAAATCCTGAATACACACACTGACAGGCTGGAGCATATGTACAGAAGGATGACTATGACAGTGAGAAGGCTACAAGCCACATGAGCATCAACTGAAGAAACTGACAGGTGTTTAAGAGGGAAAAGAGAAAATTTAGTGAGTCATAATAGATATCAACAAGTATTTAAAGAGGCTAGCACGTGGAAAGAGGGGTGGACTTTTTCTTCTTAGCACAGAGAGCACAACTTGAAGCAAAAAGGAGGATTTAAAGAGATATGTCATTTAAGGAAAACCTATCTACTCATCAGAAATATTCAAAAAAAATGGAATAGGATACTTTGGGAAGTAGTAAGTCCTCCATAACTAGAGGCTCAATGGTCATTTGTTAAAGTTATTACAAAGGACATTCCTATTCAGAAACAAGTTGGTCTAGATAGTTTCTAATGCTATCATCTATCTAAACACCTGCTAGAACTCTCTATTACTTTCAAAAATCAAGCAGAAAATACATTCTTGATTTGTCTTCATGATACTTTCATTTCTTGAAAGGTGCAGGGAGTGACGAAAGCAACCACTGAATGTATGTGTAGAACTCATATAAGATAGCACACCATTTTGGGGAGGGAGGGAGAGAAAATCTAATGGAAGTGATGGTAGAAAACTGAAAAGAAATAAATCAATAATAATAAAGCAACTACTCTTCTGAACCTGACTCTGAAACTGGCTTTTAAAAAAGGGCCTTAGTTGTCCATATTCAGAGAAAGAATTTTGGAGTCAGAATGAAGATAGAAGTACCATTTGCTCTTGTTTTTTTGTTGTTTTCTTTTGTTTCTTCTTTCTCATGGTTCCTCCCATTAGTTCTAATTTTTCTTTACATCATGACTAATGTGAAAATATGTTTAATATGGATGCAGAGGTAGAGCCTATATCGGATTGCACACCATCCTGGGGAGGGAGGGGAGAAAATTTGAAACTCAAAATCTTATGGAAGTAAATACTGAAAACTAAAAATAAATTAGTTTTTTAAAAAATTTAAAGAGCATTAAGATGCTTGTGATGTTGCCATTCATTTTTGGCATGATAGTATAAATCTAGCCACTGACTGTGTTTCCAGTTGAATATGAAGCAGAGATTGCATGAGTGAAGTTGAACAAGGAAGGGTGGGAGGAGAGGGAAAGAGAGAAAAAGATGGATTAGTTATTAAATATGAACAAAGTGGGAGTAAAATACTAGGGAGTAAGTGGGAGGAGGATGTACATTCAGGTGTAGTCTTCCAAAACTAACTTGGGGAGTGAGCACAAGGTAAGAAAAGTGTCCAAATACAGATTTGTGAGGGCCAATTGCTAAGTATCTGGATGGTGTAGCTCTGTGCTCATAGAAGTCTCTAAGTGGGAAAAGAGAGTCCTCAGGGAGGAGTCAAGAGACCAAAGCTCAGATGTAATCTTAAAAAGTGGCAAGTAAAGGAGAATTTGTGAGTGCATATGTGAGTAGATCTGTAAGACGCAGGCTGGGGGAGGTTTGGTTAGACAATAAATTATAACAAAATTGAATTTTAGTAGCAAGTTCAAACTATATTAGCAACAGAACTTCACAAAAGCTGATGTAATACAAGGTTGTATTAAGAGAGAAAGACCTAGATTCAGATCTCTTGTGACAAATATTTGATTTGGTTTTTATTTTTTTGATTCTGAGAAACTATTTGATTCTGAGAAAGCCACATAACTTCTCTGTGCCCCCAAGTAAATCTCCAAGACTATATGTTTCAGAGCATATCCTCATCTGTATCGATAGATGGAGTTCACTCCTTGGGAGCTGGCTCTATCAGTGAAATCAGAGATATAGTTGCTTTTTGTTTTCTTTTTTCCTTTAAGTCATACAGATCGTACAAAAAGATGGTTTCATTATTTTCTTCCCAAGTCAGACTATACCTGGATACTCTGGCTATCATATTTTACTAAGGATATTAAAAAACTAGAATGAATCCATGGAAAAGTGACCAGGGAGGAGAAAAGCCTGGAGTCTGTGATGTATGTGGATCTGTTGAAGGAATGTTTAGCCTGAAGAAAAGACTCAGGGAGGGAGTCATGATTGCTTTCCTGTAAGAAGAAAATGTGAGACCTGTACTAGTCATAATTCAGCACAAAACACCATCAATAGTGTTGTACATATTCATATTAAAAGTAGAAATAAGGGGAAAGCATCATGACCTCCTCACCCAAACCTTTTATGTTCGCACCACTTGGTTCATCTGTGTGCCAATCATGGATCATCTTAGGACAGTTTCTGTGGAGTTTCCCAGAAATGTGTTTTGAGGACACAAACTGAGAAAAGGGGATTTAACAAAAGATACAGTGAATTTACTAATAGAAGAAAAATAGTTAGAAGAAGAGACTTAGTTTTAGCCTGGAATATTCTTCTAGCATTTGCTATTTGCCTGGACAAATATGGTGATTCACAGTCCTAGGAAATACACAAAAGTGTTTTCCACTCTGGGCACTGAATTATCTCTGCTGAATGTCACTTCTTCACTCTGTCAAGGTGTCTTTGCTGAATGTCTACACTGGTCTCATGGCCAATGAGATGTTTTCTACAACCACTTGGGGGGCTTTAGCTATTTGGTCTCCTTAGGGCCATCTGATACTCTGCTGACATCTACTGCTTTCTGATTTCACCCATTGGGAGAAATGACAAGCAAGCCTCTCCCTGACAAAGAGCAGCTAAAGTGCTGTCCCATTTCATATCACATATTTAACGTATATCTGCAAAGAACAGAGATTAATGGATTTCGTGTTACATTCCCTCAAATACAAACTTCACTGGGCTCTCTGCATTAAAAAGCAAATCAATAGTTTTGCCTTATCCTTGAAACTGTCTCCTCTCCTTCCTTTCACTGACAAATTTCTTAGAAAAAGTTGTCTCCTATACACCTAGTATTTTCACTTGTTTGTGACTTGGTCTCTGTTCAATACCTTTCTGTCCAGCTTCCTCCCAACTCCTCTACTAAAAATGTCGTTAATAGCATCCTAATTGACAAATCTAATGGTCTATTTTCAGTGCTCATCCTCTGTACTTTGGCTGTATTTGACACTATTGAGGACATTCTCGCGTTGGATACTCATCTCTCCTTTGGCTCTAGGGGTTGTCGCATAGTCCTGATTCTCCTTTGGCCCCTGCAATTGCTTTTTTCTGTCTCCCTCTATGATTCTTCATCCTCTTCCTCACTCCTTCATGGGGGAATCCCCCAAGGTGGGATCTTCAGCTACCTTTTATCTTCCCTCATTCCTACAATATCAATCATGACCTATTTATTAAGATGACTCACAAAGCAGTATCTCCAGTTCAGGAACCTACAAATACAACTACCTAGAAGATGGTAGTTGGTGGTGGTTGTTGTCCTTCGTCTTTGAAGAGGACCAAAATGACATCACTATTGTAAAGTGAAATTTCAGTGTGTCCAATTGTGGCTGATCAGACCAATATGAGCTCGAAATGCTCTACCACAGGTTGGGCACAGATAGTCTTTGTGAATATTTGGGGTGGATATCTCAAATTTATGCATCCTGCATTTAATTTTTGCTGTCTTAATCTGCTTTGCTCAAAGAGCACAGCACCTTTTCTTATGTGGGCATGCCATGCTGAGTGATCCTGTGCCCATGTCTCCCATGTTGCACAGTCAAATCCAAAGTTCTTGAGAGAGACCTTGAGAGTGTCCTTGTATCGCTTCTTCTGACCACTATGTGAGCATCTGCCCCATGTGAGTTCTCCATAAAATGGTCTTTTGGGCAAGTGTACATTTTGCATTTGAACAACATGACCAGCCCATCAAAGTTGTGCTCTCTCTGAAGCATAGTTTGAATACCTGGAAGTTCAGCTCGATCAAGGACTTCAGTGTCTGGTACCTTATCCTGCCAGGTGATTCTCAGAATCTTCCTAAGACAGTTCAAATGGAAGCGATTCAGTTTCCTGACATGACACTGGTAGACTGTCCATGTTTCACAAGCATATAACAATGAAGTCAGCACAAAGGCTCTGTAGACCTTCAGTCTGGTAGTCAGTCTAATATTTCTTCTCTTCCAAACCTTTCTTTGGAGTCTCCCAAACGCTGAGCCAGCTCTGGCAATGCACGCATCAACCTCATTGTCAATGTCTACATACCTGGAAAGTACACTACCAAGATAAGTGAACTTATCCACAGCATTCAAAACTTCTCCATTGGTTGTTATCGATGGTTTCACATATGGATGGTATGGTGGTGGCTAATGGAGTACCTATGTTTTTTTGGTGTTAATCATTAGGCCAAAATTAGCACAGGCAGCAGAGAATTGATTCATATATTGTTGCATCTCAGCTTCAGAGGCCGCATTGAGTGCACAAAATCATGCACCAACACTCCCTCCACTTTGGTCTTGGCTTGTTACCTTTTTAAATTAAAGAACTTACCATCAGTATGGTAGTTGACCTTGATGCCATGTTCATCCTCATTGAAAGCATTTGTCAATATGACTGAAAACATCATGCTACAAAGCCTGGGAGCAGGCACACAGCCCTGTTTCACTCCATTCGTGACTGGGAAGGTACAAGAGCTTTGTCCATTATCCAGAACCCAGACAAACATGCCATCATGAAACTGACATACAATATTGATGAACTTCTCCAGGCAACCAAATTTTGACATAATTTTCCACAAGACCTCATGACTAACAGTGTCAAAGGCCTTGGTCAAATCCACAAATATTGTGTACAGACCTCTGTTCTGCTCCTGGCATTTATCCTGGAGTTGTCTGGCAGCAAACACCATATCAACTATTTCTTGGCCCTTTCTGAGGCCACACTGACTCTCAGGTATATGCCTATCTTCTAGGTGAAGGATCAGCCTATTAGATACCACCTAGAAGATATTTTCACCTGGATATCCCATTCAGGTATTCATTCAGGTATGTCATTTCTTCTCTAGTTCATTTAAAGATAGGGAAACTGAGGCAAAGAAGGTTAAATGACTTGTCCAGGATCACACTGCTAGTGTCTAAGACCAGATTTGAACTCAACAAATGAGTCTTCCTAACTTCAGGCAGAGCTCCCTATCCACTGCACCACCTAGTAGCCCCGAGTTATTTACTAGGCAATTACTATTTGCTAGGTACTGTGCAAGGAACAGGGGATGTAAAAACAAAACAGCTTATTATCTTTTTCTACCAACTATTCCTCCTTTTGACTTCACTGTTTTAGACTTTGACATGACTATACATTCTACTTCCTAAGTTCAAAACCTTGGTGTTTTCTTTGATTCATCCCTCTACCTCATCTGCCATATACAACAAGTTTCTGAAACCTGTTAATTCTCACAGCAACATCTTTTACATCGATGCCCTCCTCTTTATTCCTTCTGCATCACCCTATTACAAAATGTCATTGCCACTTATTTTCCCCAGGGTCACTAAATCACTGTTCATAATGAATAACTTACTTTGACTTACAGCACATAGCAAGTATTTAATAATCATTTGTCAATATACTTGAATAGTCCCCTAACATATCTTCTCAACTTGATTCTCTTCAGCTTCCAAATGACTTCCCACACCATTGCCATCCTATTCTTCCTGGGAGGCAACCACTGTAGAGATACAGTCTGGAAATTATTCTACAGGGCTACAGTCACAGATACTAGAGGCCACCAAAATCCTTAACACTGTCAAATGGTTCTACATCAGAAACTGATATGATTTAATCAGTAGAAATGATGTTGAAGAAGAGGCACGACTATGTTTTGCTGCTGCACTTTAAGTACCATGGGATTTTCCCACTTGACTTGTGGCTGAAATCTTCCACATGTATGGTTTTCCCCAATAGAATATGAGCTTCTTGGGAGCAGGGATTGTCTTACTTTTCTATTTGTATCCCTAGTAATTTGCACAGTGTTTTATATACACTAAGTATTTAATAAATGCTTCATTCTTTCTTTCTCTTTCTTTCTTTCTTTCTTTCTTTCTTTCTTTCTTTCTTTCTTTCTTTCTTTCTTTCTTTCTTTCCTTCCTTCCTTCCTTCCTTCCTTCCTTCCTTCCTTCCTTCCTTCCTTCTTTCTTTCTTTCTTTCTTTCTTTCTTTCTTTCTTTCTTTCTTTCTTTCTTTCTTTCTTTTTCTTTCTTTCTTCCTTATGTACAGATCTAATCCTGTCACTCTTCTCAAAACCTTTCAATGCTTTCCTATTTTCTATTTAATAAAGTCCAAACTTGCCTAACAACAAAATTACTCCACAATCTGCCTGACCTTACCTTTCCAACATCATTTTACACTAGTTCCTTTCACATATTTGGTGGTTTTAATAAACTAGACTACTGAAAATTCCTCATACACATCTTACACTTTCCCCCTTTATGTCTTTGCTTACACTGTTCCCTACGTCGGGAATACCCTTTTCCCTCATTTCAAAAGGAATGAGTGTATCTATCTAAAATCATAGGATCTTGGGCAGAATTAATATAGAAGGGAACTTTTGAGGTTTTCTAGTCTAACCCCTTCTTTAAGAAAATGACACCCATAGTGGTTAAGTGGCTTGCCAAGATCGTATTAATAGTAAGTGACAGAGGCCAGAATTTGTACAGGTCTTCTGACTCCAAATCCAAAGTCCCACAAGATCATCTCATCCAGTTAGGACATTAGGGACAAGAGAAGCTAAATTACTTGCCTAAACTCACACAGCAAGGTAGTTTCAGAAGTGAGATGAAGATGTCTCCTTCTCAGTCCAACACTCAATCCTCTATGGCATGTAAGACCAAATCATAGAAGGCCTTGACTATTAGGTTAAGGAATCTTCTAGGGGACTAAGAGCTCTTTTAATATTTTGTGGAAGGTAATGATAGTGATATTTTAGGATACTGATTTTCAGGATGGTTTGAAATAGAGAGAAAAGAAAGGTAGAGAAAATAATTAGGGGCCTATTATAATGGTCCAAATAGAAGACGCTGAGGGACTTAAATAAGTTGGTAAAAATGAAAATAGAAAGTGAAAGTCATTGTGAAGAAACTCTCAGATCTTAGAAGTGTAACTCAAATGCCATCAACTCCATGGAGCCATCCCTGATCCCCCAACAGATAACTGACATTTCCACCCTTAGCTGCAAAGAGTATTTTGTTTGCACTTCAAATGAATTAATAATGTATTATTTTTGTATCAGAGCTGTCAATAGTTATACAGTACTGAAACTTTGGACTTGTGCAGACCCTAATTCAGTATTGGAGGCTTATTAATAATTAAGAATGTTCTTTCTCTGACTCTTTTCTCCACCCAGGTTATCTCTCTAAGATAATCATGTTCTGACATGTTTTTATTCTCTTTTGAGAGTATTAGACTTCACTTTCACAGCAACTTTAGGCTTCTGATCAGCATTTAAGCATCGCATCTTTATTTAGGACACTTGTGAGGCAAGAAGGGACTCATTTACCTGAAACTTTTATCAAAACCATATGAAATAGAACATATCTCTGGGTTGGTTCCAGTTTCAATTTCCCTATTCCTGTAGGTTTCAGTCTCTGATAAGTCACAATACCAATCTGGGAAATCTAAGTCAAGGGTTCTCAAACTAGGATGCATGAACTTGTTTTTAAACTATTTTGTAACTGTATTTCTTTATAATCATTTTCCTTTGTAATCCCTCTGTACTTTACTTTATGCATTTAAAAACATTATTCTCCATGGGCTTCACCAGACTCCCAAAGGGAAACCCCTAATCTAAGGGAAGTCCCAATAAGTAGCATAGGGTCCTGATTGACAGGTCACAGTGTTGTCAGATGCCTTTAATTTCAATTCCCAAGCTTTGCCACAGTTCCTGATACTCTTCAAGGTTTGGAACCTCACTCCTGCTATCCTCACCTATTCAATAGCTCCTACTTTCCTTCCTTTCAGCTTGGTCTTCAAGCTCCAAGTCTGGCGTAGGCACTTCTGCCTGCTCATATTTGAGTTGGCATCTGTTGCCTGCTATGTTCAGTCTCTGACTTCTCTCATCACCATTCCTTAGAAGTCTCTTTTCAGCAGCACCCACTCGATTCCCTTCTGCCATATGCCCTCAAGCCCATAACATTTTGAGAATGAAATCTTTTCCTACCAGCACCATGTTCTCTATAATTCATTGCCTATAGGTCTTCCCATACTTCTCTACCATCTCTTACAAAAGAATGGTAGAAAGAAGAAGGATCATTGTTATTTCGACACATACACTGACACATTTTTTTGTGTGTGTTTCCTAGCCCCCTGCTAGATCATAAGCTCCATCAAGGAAAAGAAAATGTCTTATCTACATTTTATACCAACCCCCAAATATCTAACACAATGCTCAGTATATGGGAAACATTTAACAAATGAATGCTGAATTGAATTGAAACTCCTCAGCCAAAGGTTAATGTCTAGCTACATTCATATGTTGCCAGACCACAGGCCAGAGTACATATGGTTCCATGCCATCACTATTACAAACAATGTGAGCACAGTCTGCCCAAGATGGGAGGTCTGGCCAATAAATACAGGAAAAACATCTAGGAAAACTAAGAACTCCAATGTCAGAATCGCCTTTGAAAACATCAGCCATACTTACGGAGAGGCGTCTTGCATTCCCACTCTCTGAATCCCTGAAAGCCAAGATGAGATGAACTGTACTAACCCTCAGTATACCAGGCAGATCAAGAGCTATGTGCCCACTGACTCAGTTACTAAACAAATATTTACTGAGTGTATCCTATAACCACAGGGCTATTAACCAAAGTGAATTATTCAGAAGTAAGTATGAATTAGTGACCATGGGAAGAAAAATATTGCCTTCCAACAGTCTCTTCTCCTCGTTAGCAAATTTCAGTAACCATCATTGTAGCCCTGAGTGCAAGCAATAACCTCAGAACAAATCCTGGAGACAGTGTAATCAGTTACACAAAAGGGTTCTTCCAGAAAGGAGAGGTTCTTAGATACTGGAAAGGGGGCCACAAATGACTGTAAAGTCTTACATAGAGTATAATATAGTAGGTACTTAACAAATATATATTTGCTAACTGAATGAATGGATGGTACAAATTCCCAAAGAGAATCATGAAAATGAGGCTCTTTAGCTGAATGGCCATATGTTGAGGAAAGATCAATCCATGCCTCAAATGTGGATTGGATTACAGCATGGGTTCTTAACCTGGGACCCACAGACCTGGGCAGTGGGAGGGATGGGGGCTATGAACTCAAATGGGAAAAATATTTCATTTTTATTTTCACCAACCTCTACCTAAAACTTAGCAATTCTTCCAATAATTAAAAAAATTATCCTGAGAAGGGATCTGTAGACTTTAACAGATTGTCAAAGGGGTTGATGTCATTAAAAACAGTTGAGAACTCCTCAACTAGAGGAAACCTCAAGTGCATGAAACTAACTTAGACAGATGTTGGTACACGTGACCCACTTTCTTTTTATCAATGCCTTTTGTTTTAACAATTTTTTTAGAGAAAATATGTTTTAACAATTTACGTTTTCCTTTCCTTCTCTTCTTCCATATCTTTCTCACCCCTTCCCCAGGATCTTGAAATTGAATTCTCCCTTGTAACAAAGTAAAAAACAACTTTTTCAGTAAAAATACCGCTAATTGTGCCTAAAATGACCTAGAAATAGCAGTTACATTTATACAGGACTTTAAGATTTATAAAGCAATTTATATATATACAATTTATCTCATCCTCACAACCACCTCATGAGGTAGGGACTGTTAGTATACTTATTTTACAGATGTTGAAATTGAGGTTTAAAGATGTTGAATTGTTCAGATTACAAAGCTAATTAAACATCTGAGTCAAGATTTAAAACCAGGTTTTCCTCACTCTAAATGCAGTACTCCATCTACTAGTCTGCATTCCCTCTCAATATTTCTCTCCTTCTCTGTATGTGGCTCATTTTCAAGAAACATGAATTAACCCTGCCATACCTGATGGGTGTATCCCTACCACCACACCAATACCTTAGGTCTCCAAATGTGAAGGAGAGCATGCAGGTGGCTACACAGCAGCAAGGAAGAGGAAGCTGAAAGCAGCAAGCAGATTTCATTTCACAATGTAAATATCACTGAGCAAGAACATCCAGTACAAACTCCATTGAGATATTGGCTCCAACCAACCATAGTAATCAATCAAACCATAAAGGTTGAAAGAGTCTGCAAAGTTTGTACTTCCCTATAGTTCTCTCAATTATAAGAGAATTCAATGCAAACATAGGTGGCCTGTGGATAGGATGACTTCAGAGTACTCCAGTTTGTTTTGTGTGGGCAGTGGTCCACACCACCAAAACCACCATTCTGGGACTTATCCCAATAGACGCCATAGAGAGGCCAAGACATTACCCTGTGCCAAGGAGGCTCAGTCAGAGCACCTGGATGACAAATCAGGGTATCTTGGAGGGAAAGGAGAAGCAGGACATGGCTGTCATTCACAGAACTGGACAAAACCAAGAAAGGCTTTCTCAGCCATCCCCTTGAATCCGTACAAGACTGTATGTACTCCCACCTTTTAATGGGGATGATATTGTGCCCACTTTTAAAGCTCTATAGAGGAGAGGCAATATTATTTAGTGAATAGAAAGCTGACTTTAGAGCCTGACAAACTTGGATTCAAATTCTGCCCTGACCCTTACTGGCTATGCAACCATAGGCAAGTTACCTGATTTCTCAATGGGCTAGGTAGCTCCTTAAGACTAAGTTACAGAGAAACTTCTAACCTGCATGGGTAGAGGGAGTGTCCTCATTCAGAGTTGCCCATACTTGTGATTACAGATCTAAGTCCCTATCCCTATAGAAGAGATTATAGAAATGTTTTTTAGCTCTTCTTCCATTATTTTAGAGTTACAGTTGTAATAATAGCTAGCATGAACATAGTACTTTAAGGTTCACAATGTATGTATATATATATATATGTATATATATATGTGTATATATACACACACACATATATAGTATATGTATGTATATGTGTCTGTGTATACACATTACCTCATTTGATCTGCACAACAACCCTGTGAGATAAATGCTATTATTATACCCATTTCACAGATAAGGAAGGAAGACTCAGAGAGGCCAAATGAGTTGCCATGGATCACATAGCTAGTAAGTACCTGAAGCAGGATTTGAACTCATCTTCAGAAGTACAGGAAAAGCCAGATCCAATACTCTATTCATTGTGCCAAAAGTTCTTCTGCATACCCAATTGACTCCTCCACTCTGAACCTATTCTAAGACTGCCACTCTAACCCTTTCCATGAACAACAGTCACTTTTTTTAATGCAGCAACAAAATATTGTTAAAAAAAATTTTATCCCTTGATCACCAATTAACTTATGAATCTACTCATTTTTAAAAGGGCCCTGTTTCCTTCTATAAGAGGGCACATGGAATAAAGCCTCAAAGAGTCAAGCAAGCCACTGGGATCCTATGTGTTTATGTCCTTGAGAAAAAATCAAATGGAGGTAGAAAGGACCTCATCAATTCACATCCACCTATGTAAAAGTGTATGAAGTCCTCAAGTCCCTTCTAAGGGTCTGAACTGCAGTTTCTTGTGTTCAGAGGCAGAACTTGGATCAGCGTGTAGGAATTATGGAGAAGACATTGCTTGAAATAATGAAAAATGGTGTGCCCTCTAATACAGTCCATAAATGGAATGTGCTATTGCCTCGGGAGGTAATGAGCTCCCTGTCACTGGGAAGTCTTTCAGCAAAGGCTGGATGACCAGTTGTTGAAGAAGATGTAGACTGGGTTCATGTTTTTAGTATAGGTTGGATCAGAATACCCATGAAGTCCCTTCCAGTTCTGGGACTTGATTCCTCCTACACAAATGGTCTCTCCTCCAACGTGTTGTGCCAAGGTACGTGTAGCAGTGTACAGACCTAGTCAGGCAAGAGGCCAGGCATTTGTTAGGGTCCAGGACTAGGAGGCAAAACAGCTTTTATTATTTCAAAGAGAATCTATTTCTTTCCCAGGACAAAAATGCACAAGGTCCCAGCAGCTTGCTTGACTCTTTAAGACCATCTAGTCAACTCCCTGCCTCCCTACTCTTACCCCCATTTAACAGATGAGGAAACTGAGGCCTGAAGAGCAGAGATGACTTTCTCAAGGTCACATGGGTAGTAAGTATCAGAGGCAGAACCTTGACAAGGTCAGGGAGCTGTGTGCTTTAATGAAAAGAGAGCAAAACAGTCTAGGCATGAAAGCATCAAGAAGGCAGATGGGTGGTCGGCAAGGTGGGAAAGGTAGCTAGATCTCCAAAGTCAAAGGAGAAAAGGTACATAAAGGTTAGAATATTAAAAGTTACAATGCTAGTTTGCAATCCCTAAGCGAGGCAGCATGGGGCAATGGAAAGGTTCCTCAGCTTTGGCAGCAGAGGACTTGGGTTTGAATTCTGTCTCTGACACTACTCATGTGACCTTAGGAAAGTCATTTCTCCACTTCAAGCCTCAGTTTCCTCATCTGTTAAATGGGGAGTGGGGCAGAGAGTGGACTAGATCATCTTGAAGGTCTCTTCCCGGTCTGAATCTATGATCATAAGAGAGACAAATCCTTACTGTTTTGCCCTCTACTCTATTTTACACTGCTTTTGTAAAGTAGCTCCAGTTACATGAAATTAGAATATATTCTTGGAATTTAGAACTACAGGTGTGGGGAAGATGAGGGCAACTGATTGAGAAAAGGGACCAGTGAACAGCAGCTATAGATGGGGTCCTGAGGAGCTCGGAAAAGCCAATCAATTTCCTTCCAAAATAAAATAGTCCCAAAGGACACAAATCCAGGCACCGACTTTAAGGAAAAGACTAAGTGTGTCAACCACATTCTAACTTGTTCAATACGATCTGAAGGTTTCCAGGAAGGAAACACATAAAGTCATCGCTGGGGATCTTGTTTATCAGTTTTCCTTTGGAAGTAAACCTCTTTCTTTCAATTTCTCTCCTCCTCTGCTAAACAACTCAGCTTAGTGGGATTCTAAGAAAATGGAAAAATAAAAGAAATGGCATTTTCCTCTGACCATAATCACATGCCAATTTATCCTTGCCATAAATCAAAGACAAAAATTCTACTTTCCTCCTGGGGTTGCTGCAGATGCAAAGATAATATTGTAGTTCTTTTACTTCCATAGCTCAAAAAGAGCCATAGCCTAAAGGGTTAATATTTCATTTCCTTTTTCCTTTTATGTCTTAATCCCCATCCTGCCCTGGGTACATTCCAAACCCACCTGGAACAGGTCACAACCTGTAGGGAGCCCACTACTGGCCCTTCCTTTCTCCTGGCAGCCGATTAGATGGAGCTCTTGTTAATCACTCATTACATCTGTCCTAAGAGATGACCAGGCCCCCAAGCATGCAGGCAGGCAGCCAGTGCAGAGCTGAGCTGGAGCCAGGAGTGCACACGGGTGCCAAAGGCCTGTTGGCTGAATGACACCCTTCTGAGACAAGATATAGACAGCGCTATTTGGCTGACTGCCCAGCAAGGCCATGCCCAGGAGAAGAGGGCATCAAGGAAGAATCCTAATAAAGATGCCATGGCAGTACCCAAAAAATATGTCAGATAAAGACAAAATACCCTTCTGCTGCTCAAACACAATAGTAAAAGCTTACCCTCCTAATATGAGGCACCATTTATTCAAGGAAAACACTAAAAGAAAACTGTATTGGAATATTGGTTCTGAGGTACCTCTTGGAAGAAAGGAAAGGCATGGAGTGGGCTAGATATTCTTATCATTCAGTTGGCTGGGCGAGGGTGGAGAGGCAATGGTGGCCGGTAGATAGTATCTGGGCCTAGAGTTAAAAACATCTGGCTTCCAATCTGGCCTCAGATATTTACCAGCCCAGCAAATCATGTAACCTCTGGATTATGTTTTCATCTATGTTGCTGGAAAGAGTTCCTCATGCTGATGAAATCCCAGATCCTTCCCTGTATTCTAATTGGGGGTAAGGAGAGAGTAGGAGCTGGGGGGAGGGGGCTGACTGCTACGTAAGGAATAATGATGCCCACTTACATTTCATATCATGCTGTCAGATTTACAAAATCCTTTACCCACAACTCTTCAAGGTAGATAGTGCAAGTATCAGTGACCCCTTTTTGTAGATGAAAATATTAAGACTCAGAAAGGTAAAATAACTTCCCAAGAATTACAAAGCTAGAAATTATCTGAGTCAGCTCTGGGACACACATCCAAAACCAGACTGTACAAATACAAGGCTACATTAAGACGTGTATGTATGCATAGGGATGTGCTGGTAAATATTTAACAATCATCTCTCCGGGGGGGAAAGGGAGAGAATGTAAGCAGAACACAGTTTTAAGTTTAATATACTTCCTTAAGTTTAATAGACTTCCTTAAGTCTAGATAATCAACAAAACAATAAATTAAACCCTGAATTGTAGTTTCTGTTGAGTTCCAAGGTTTAAACGCTTACTTTAAAGCTTTAACAATTAGCCCTTTAAATTGGTTCACATTTCCTGCACATTCACCAGCACCTCAGAAACTATACCTGTCCGGTGCTAAGGTTGGGCTCAGAATTAAGTTGGAGATACTTTCACCAAAAAGAAAGGTTATAAGTCTCTCAGATCTTCATAGGTAGCAAAGAAACAGACATGGAAAATCTCTGGACAAGGTCACTGGTGGCCAGTGAACCATCATGAACCTTGAGTTTAAGTGGGGAGATAGCTTTGGAAAATGGGGTTCACTTACATTCTGAAAAATGTCACTTTTAACAATCGTGGCAACTCCTGACTAGCCTATGTCTAATAATCTGGACAGTATGTTCAGCTAGGATTGGAGGGTTTTGATGACAGAAGAATAAGATGTAAATGCACATCCCCCAGAATTCCACATTTTCTAGTGTTTCTGATCTCCACACTCATCCAAAGAGCAAGTTAACTTTTTAGCCTGAAATAGAAGGAAAGAATGATTCACTCCACAAAGAAGTGGATGAGTCTATTAATTCAAAGCTGTTCATTCCCAAACAACCCCCCTCAGTTTTCCATCTTTTGTGCTTTTGCTTACTTCATTAATGATAATAAAATTACCTAACAAATATAGTGCTTTCTTTTTTGTAAAGCATTTTACATACCACTCACCAAAAGCATGGATCCCTTCATTTTCTAGGACTCCCTCTTCCCAACATTTAAGGATCTCTGGGCTTTGTCATCTACCCTAGCACTAAATCCTAAGGACCTCTATGATCACTTACAATATGAGTTCATTGACAGTAAGGATGACTGCTTTTTTCTATTTGTATTCCCAGCTTATAACACAGGCCTTGGCACATAGTAAATGTTTAATAAATACATTTCCATTCCATTGGATTATCATATTCAATTTTTATAAGCTATCATTATCCCCATTTAACAGAGGAAAAAACTGAGGTACAAAGAGATTAAGTAGTTTAGCCAATATCACACAACTACTAAGGAACATATTCAAACTCATCTTCTCACTCCAAATCCAATGCTTTTTCCATTCAATAACTATGCCTTCTCCTACCACACCCTTTCCTCCAATGTCCATCCTTGGAACTATTTTATCACTCTCTGTATATCTACGATTATCTGTTAGAGGGTATCTTTTTTGTTTTACAGTCCACAATCTAGGACCACTTTCCCTTGCTAGCTTGATCTCATACTACCACGGAGGACTCAAGGAGAAATCAACATAAAGTGGTTTGAAGATTTACATGTATGGTACTTTATAGTTTGTAATGCAATTTACATACATTTCTTCATTTGATCCTCAGTTATGCTCAAAGGATAGTTATAGTACAGTTAAGTTATGCTTCAGTCAAACTATATTACTTGCTGGCCCTTTATCTAGGCTATGATTATATAAGCTAGAATACTTTTTTTCAACCTCTCCCCTCCCTACTTTTCACTCTGGCATTTCTTGACAACCCTTAAAGCCTAACCCAAGAGTCATCTTCATGAAGCTTTCAGCTGCAAATGCCCAGACAGCACTTCAGAAGTCCAAGTAGAAATGATGTTTAAAAAAAGAGCTATCAGTAAAGACTTCAGAAGGCAAGTGACATTAGTTGGATTTCAATGGATGGGTAAGAATTCAAGAGGACAGAGAGTAATCTGGGTTGCTTCAACCAAGAACAGCATCTGACCTTGATCAGGGTAGATGACACATCACATTGTTTCTTAAGGTGCAGCTCCAGGGTAGCAGCAAGGCCCAAGAATTCTGAGGGTGAATGAAGGGGAGTTAAGTGAAAAGGCTTGGTAGGAAAAACAGTGCCAGTTTGTGGAGGTCTGTGAATGCCAGGGAAAGTAGTTGGAATTTTCTACAAAAACAGTAGGGAATTACTGACAACTTTTTAGCAGAAGGGCCAAAATTATACATAAAGAAAACTAATCTAGCAGTAATATGACTGATGGACTGAAGTAGGGAGAGGATGGCAGTGAAAGGATCTTTTGGAAGGTCACTACAACAGTACAGGGGGTGACACTAGTGAGAATAATGACAGGTGTGAGAGATGGTACAGAGACAGAACTGGCCGGACTTAGTAACTGACTGGACTTTAGTGGTGAGAGAGGAGAAACAGAAAATTACGAAAATGAAAGTTTGGATGAATGGTGCTACCACTGACATAAACCCTGAAGACAAAAGATGAAGCAAGTTCAGGAGCAAAGCTCAGTCACCAATGGCATATCCAAGCAGCAAAGTCCTGTAGTCAAAAAGAGATGAGGGGCGAAAACTCAGAAGTTGGGCGGGAGATACAGATCTGGGGGTCTCCTGCATAGAAGTTGTAGCTGAAGTCATGGAAGTAGAAGATATTGCCCAGAAGGGATGAAGAAAGAAGAGACAGAGAAAAGAATCAAAGACAGAACCAAGGAAGGAATTCAAGGTCCTGAACAAGGACATTTTGCCTAGTCAATACATCCTTCACCCAAAGAGAAACTGCTTCTCCTCCTTTGAGCCCTGAGCAAAAGATGTAAAAAAAAAAAAAAAAAAAAAAAAAAACAGGGTGTGTTTTCACTAGAAAGACATTAAATATTTTAAAGCAAAAACTTTTTTTTCATACATGCAAAAGCACAGAAGAAAAGGAGAGAAAGATCAAGAAGAGAATAGAGAAAAACAGGGAAAGAAAAGATGCAAAGAAGAAAAGATGTGGAGGAGGTCAGCCATCCCCTTGGAGTCTTCTCTCATTCTCTTTTGAGAATGCTGAGCTCAGCTTTGTCCAAATGAATCACAAATCACTCACTATCTTCAGCAGCCAACCACTATTCTAAACTCTGTCCCCACACCTTTAAATGCCTCAGACATTTCCACTCAGACATCTCCTTTTCACCTGAAACCTAACATGACTAAGTTAACCAAAATAATCACATTTTTATGAATTATAACCTGTCCCTATTCCTGAATTCCCTATCTCTGTCTGTAGAACTACAGGGTAATGTATAGCACTAAACTTGGAGTCAGAGAACCTGAGTTTAAATCCTGTCTCTGCCATGTACTATGAGACCCTAGGCATGTCCCTTAACCCCTCTGAGCTATTTCCTCACCAACATAAAATGATGAGGCTGGATTAAGTGAGCCTTTCCAAGTCTAAAGGAAATCTCCATAAAGCACAAAATCTCTCAGTCAAGTATGGTGAGAAAAGAAGGAAACAGAGGTGGAGGAGTGTTGAGATATAACAAGTCAGACACAATGTCCATCTGATTCTTCTTTGTATAATGTCTCTTGTCTTGCTTTCTTTCTAGATTATTAAAACAACCTCCTAACTTGTGTCCCAATCTCTAGGACAGGGGTGAGAAATTTGAAGCCTCAAAGCCACATGTGACCCTCTAGGTCCTCAAGTGCAGCCCTTTGACTGAATTGAAACTTCACAAAACAAATCCCCTTAATAAAAGAATTTGTTCTGTGAAACTTGGACTCAGTCAAAAGGCTGCACTTGAGGACCTAGAGGGCCTCATGTGATCTCGAGGTTGCAGATTCTCCACCACTGCTCTAGATTCTCCCCAATCAAATCCATTCAACATTCCCTCAGATAAATTTTCCTCAAATTTCACTCTGTTCCTGTTGTTCCCCTGCTCAGAAACTTTCACTCCCCATCAGCTACTGGATAAACTCATAAATTTGACATTTAAGAATCTTCATAGTCTGGTCCCATATTACCTTCCCAACTTTCCTACCCTTTCCCCATCCTCTCCTCAATATGATCCCTCCACTCCAGGCAGCCAGATTTATTCACTGCCTTCTAAACATGCTTTATAATCCCCATCTTTGAATCTTTGCTCCACCTGTGAAATTCTTTCCTTCCACCTTCTTCAAGACTCAACTGAAATCCTACATTTTAAAATATTCCTCCTTTCTTTTATCACAGTTGCCCAACATGACTACCCCACTTCTCTGAATCCCTACATCACTTTTTGTCAATGACATGCAATTGACACCAATACTCCCTCCCCTTCTTCACTTGCTGAATTTTTAGCCATTCTTTAAAATCAACTCAAAAGCCAGTAACCCAAATTCCAGGAAGTCTTCCCCGTTTCCTCCAATGATTTTCCCCTCCCAGACCTTATATGGTACTCTGCTTTGTTTTGTACCACTCTGATTTTATCATGTAACATTGTACACTAAAGTTATTTTTATCTGTCTTATTCTCCCCACTAAACTGTAAACTCAAGGAGAGCAGGCCTATTTTTTACTTAAACTTTGTATCTCACCTAATGCTCAACCCAGGATTACATATAGTAATAAATCATTGTCGAATCAATATACGGACTTCTATTTACTAGTAAAGTTTTGAATACGCATTGCTATGTCACTTCCCAACAACTATGCAGTGCCTTTTGAAAGAGGGGTTTTTGTGTCATTTGCATATTTATATTCCCCTCCATGGCATTTAGCCAATAACAAACATTGAATGTTTTGATTGTCTGAGGGAGAGATGCCTTATTTCAATCAATCAACCAATCCACAGGAATTAATTACCCAGAATAGTGCTGAAGTATAATCACAGTCATGAGACAAAATCTATTCTCAGGAAGCTTTGTTCTACTGAGAGATACACAGTAACTTTACAGATAGTATTTTACACATAGCATAGATATATAGTATTTTACACATAGTAGGTATACAAATATAAGTACATAGTGAGGGGGAGATAGAAGGGACACTAACAGGAATCAAGAGGAAATGTCTCTTAAATGTGGAGGCATTTGAGGTGAGCCTTGATAGGATCTAAGGATTCAAAGTGCTGGAAGTAAGGAGGGAAGGGCATTTCAGGTGTCTGAAACAACCTGGACAAAGTCACAGAGGAGGGAGATGAATTCTCACAAGCTCAGCCTTATCATTGTTCCAGAGGTTCTTTACTGTGAATAGATTTCAGGGGGTCTGTGAACTTGGATGGGAAAAATTACACTTTTATTTTCACTAACTCCTAACTGAAATTTAGCATTTCCATTGCTATAATGGTGAGGAGTGCCTTCCATTCACTAGACTGCCAAAGGGGTCCTTGACACAAAAAAGGTTAAGAACCCCAGCCCTAATCCCTTTAGAGCAGGGGCCTCTTTTGTATCAGTCCATTCAGGAGGATTCCCACTTTCCTGCCTAACTGCCTAATTCTCACTGCTTAATTGCAGAATGGGAGTTGATGTTTTAGAGGGGTTCAGAGAAATTAAATAAATGATATCAAAAGGATGCATGAGCATATTATACTGAAGACCACTGTATTTGATCGTTCTGTTCTCCACTCAGTAAGAATAAAGTCCGCCTAAATCAAAGACCACATGCCCACATCACCTTAGGCAAGGACGCTGAAAAAACTAGTCAAAATAATTACAGATATTAGAGACCTTGCAACTCTAGTTCAGCCCCCTTCTTTTACAGATGAGGCAACTGAGGTTCATATTCTAAAGCACATTCCTAGAAACCCAAACTGATTGCTTCACTCACAGAGGGAGGGTTCCAAACCTGAAGAATTCCATAGGAAACTAAACTTTTATTTTAAAAATAAACCGTTAAGTTGTTTGAAGACAAAAGTAGCTCTGTCCCGAGCCAATTCTAAAACAGGGCACAAGGAGGGCAGGTATTTTGAAACAAACTTTGGAGAGCTCATCAGAGCTGGAACGGACAGTGAAAAGAGATCCAGAACATCATAGAAAGCTGACTGTTACAGCTTAGCTGAAACTAACACACACTTGCAACAGAGGCTTTTTGGAAGCCAGTTTTTTTGGGTTTTTTTTTTTTTTTAAGAGGCCCCCTCATATCGTGGAGGCCCTAGAGTGGTTAGCTTATACCTAAATCCAGCACAACTCTCCCCAAGCCAGGAGAACAGGCGGCCCCATCCCCTGCACGCAGGGACGCCTTTGCAGTGGGGCGGGCGGGAAGAGAGGGCTGGGTGGGCAGGGTCTGCTGCAGCCTCCACCCGGCGGCTTGAGGCCCATCCCCTCTCCCGGCCAGGGCTCCAGTAAGTAAGGAGACCCTGCCCGGGAACTGGAGAACAGCAAATTGCGCCAGACTGGCCAAGCCTGATTGAACTTGATTGAAAGTTAAAGCCCCTGCGAGGAGGCGCGGAGCAAAGGCACCGACGAGCTCCACGAACCCCGGGCACCGGACGAAAAGATGAAAGAAGGGACACCCACAGTGGCATAGACACACGCACACAAACACCAGGGTGCACGCGTTCCCCAAGCCCCAAAGCAAGATCGCAGGGGCACAAACTCCAGGGCACCCAAGTTGACACACCCACTCGCCAGCGCCGCGTGCAAGGACACACACACACACACACACACACACACCACACACCACACACACAGACACACACACACAGACACACACACACCACACACACATACACACACACCACACACACACACACACACACACCACACCACACACCACACACACACATACACACCACACCACACACCACACACACACACACACACACACACACACACACACACACACACACACACACCCCACGCACGCACGCTCCCCCAGACCCAGAGCGGGAAGTTCCCCAGCATGGGAGGCCACTGCCAGCGGCCAGGGAAAGGGCAGCGGCGGGAGGCGCGTGGTGCGG
This sequence comes from Bettongia penicillata ogilbyi, assembly GCA_023548195.1. NCBI lineage: Eukaryota > Metazoa > Chordata > Mammalia > Diprotodontia > Potoroidae > Bettongia > Bettongia penicillata. Next base: position 4,168,149 of record JAJHZJ010000009.1, on the reverse strand, counting down.
GCTGGGCGGGCAGCTCACCTGGCGGTCAGCGTCCGGGAGCGGCCGCAGCGGCTCGCCTTCACTTGCCTTCCCCTGCCTTGCCGTGCCTCGCCTCGCCTCACCTCCTCATGCTTCCCGGAGCCTGGCAAGCGCTGCCCGCCGCTGCATAGACTGTGCCCCCGCCCTGGCCCCGGCTGTGCCCACCGGCCCGGCTGGCCCGCGCTCTGGCTCCGGCTGCCTGGGCAGCGGGGTCGGGCACGCTGTGCTCTGGCTCCCGATTTCTGATCCCCACTCCCGGCTACCTCTGTCCTGTCCCTCCTCCCTCTCCCGTTCCCCCGGCCTCCCGCTGTCAAAAGGCGCCCCCTCCTGCCTCCCCCTGGCGGCCGGCTCGGGCAAGGGCATCCTCTCTTCAATATCACCGACTGACCGAAGGCAGAGGAGCTCTAGGCATGGGTGACTGAGGATGGGTAAAGAAAAACTCTATGGCTTCGGACCCAAAGCTGTCTGTCCCCTCTCTCCCTCCTACCGCCTTGTAAAACCTTTACCTATCCACTTCCCAGAAGGCATGACCCTGAGATTCTAGGAAACCAGAGATAAGGCATTGATTAGCCGTGTGACCCTGGGCAAGTCACTTAACCACTGTCTGCCTCAGTTTCCTCAACTGTAAAATAAGGATAATAATAGCGTCTGCCTCCAGGGTTGTTGTGAGTATCAAATGAGATAATATGTGCAATTTTCTAACGTGCTTAGCATTGTACCTGACACATAATTTAGACACTAAGTGCTTGAGGGGGAGGGAGCTGGAAAGAGAGGGAGGAGGAGGGGGAGAGAGACAGACAGAAGAGAAGAAATAAAGAAAGGAAGGAAAGAAAGAAGGAAAGAAGAAAAGGAAGGAAGGAAGGAAGGAAGGAAGGAAGGAAGGAAGGAAGGAAGGAAGGAAGGAAGGAAGGAAGGAAGGAAGGAAGGAAAGAAGGAAGGAAAGAAGGAAGAAAAAGAAAGCTGGAGGTTCTGGATTCATAGGTTTTCTAACTGAAAGGGGCCTTACAGATCATTTTACAAAGGAGGAAAATGACACCTAGTGAGATGAAGCAGTGTGCCCAAGGTCTTACAGGTGGTAGTTAGACACAGCACTGGTTTTGGAGATGGAGGGCCTATGGTCAAATCCTGCTACTTTACTATCTTTATAACCTTGGGTAAGTCAAATTACTTCTCTGAACTTCAATTTCCTTCTGTGTAAAATGCCAAGTTTGGACTAGAACTATGATTTGTAATTCTTTCTAAGCAGCAAAACTAAAATCAGATCAAATTCATGGTCTCTTACCACACAAGTAAAGCCAATGAGTCTAGGGTTCCAGCCATCTCAGTGACATTTGGGGGACGCTGCCCCATTTGAAGACCTCCTACTCTCTGTCTCTCATCTCCATCTCTGTATATCTCTTTATATCTCAGTCTTATCTCTGTATATCTCTCACATCTTCTCTTTCATACACACACACACACACACACACACACACACACACACACACACACACACACATCCCTTCCTTAGGAGGGAACTGCAACAACCTGAGGGATTCATAGTTTCCCAGGGTTTCTTTACCATTTTCTAACCGGCAGCTGTTATTTAACACTCTCAGTCTCCTTGATACACTAGGACCACTTTCTATTGAATCAGCAGAGGATAGAAATACAATGTCTAGTGTCCCTGAGCATTTATTTGTCCTCTGCTGATAGAGAGTTCACCATCAGTCACAACTATAAATGTATCAATGACAATCATCCTACAAACTGTAAGATACTTCAGATCTCAGTAGAATCTACACATGAATTTTAATTGGATCCCTTCTGTATTTCTGGAGCTCTCTTAGCTTACTAATTAGATAAGTTTATTAATTCCTGCCTATAAACCTAAAGAAGGGACTCTGAGAGAAACTGAATAAAGAAATGTCATGAGTCAATTACTCTGCTACTGACAGTCCAGTTCTCAACTCTGCCTCATATCCCTTCTACCCTCACACTGGGAATTTTTCCAATTACACTAAATCTCCAGTCAAAGGTATACCTACAATTATATAATCCTTTAAAACTTACAGAGCAATTTGCTACATATGTTATCTCATTTGAGCTTACAAGAGTCCTATGGAGTAAATAATAATATTTTATATACATACATACACATGTGTCTATGTGTTTATAATCCTCAAACCACCAGAATTCCTTCAAACCTGGCCCTTTCATCCATCAACAAAGGGAGAAAAAGTGGAGAAAGGACCCACTTTTCTCATCACTACTAGCAATAATTGCTGACAAACTGCCATGAACAGGCAAACAGGTACAAAAGCTCTAGGAGTAACAGCATCCCCCTTCCCCACCCCCAGCCTACTTCCAGCCCAACCCTCAAATCCATCAACTAGGGAGGCAGCTCCTGTGGAGAAGGGCCTAGCCATAACCAACAATTGCCACTTACATGGCAGACAAACCAACCTAGCTGAAGCTAGGGTACCCCAAGAGAGAGACAGGAGGTAGCATGTACCAAATAGAGCAAACAATTGCCACCACCTTAACCACCATTTTCCATCAGACCCTACTAGAAACAGTCCAGGACCCTGAACCCAAGAGCCTTAGGAATATCAATGCCTCCAGCCCAGTGTCTGAAGTCATCACCCTGGGAAGCAATCCCCCATGGAGATAGAGGCTGGCAACTACTCCTGCAGGAGCTACAATCACATTTATTGAAAACCCAGAAAAGAAAGCTTTTGTAACCAAAGCCCTTAACACTGTCAAATGGTTTTACATCAGAAACTGTTAGGATTTTATCAGGGAAAATGACTTTAAGCAAAAGGTACAATCATTTCCTTTTCTACTGCACCCTAAGGACCCTAGGACCTTCCCATCTGACTTGCAACTGAACTCCTCCATATTGTTGTCTCCTCCATTAAAATGGGAGCTTCCTGAGAAGAGGGACTGTCTTATTTTTCTATTTTCACTTAGAACAATGCTTTGCACATAGTAAGCCCTCAAAAAGTGCTTCATTCATTCATTCATTTTACAAGTGGGGAAATTGGGGCTCAGGGAAATGTGATTTATCACATAGCCTGTGTCAGTGTCAGAAAATGAACTCAGATTCTCCTAGATCCAAGTCCACCATTCTATCTACTAGATGGCAATGCTTTTAGAGCAGGGGTTTACAGCTCTTTTGTATGTTATAAATCTCTTTGGCAATCTGGTAAAGCCTAAGGACTTTTTCTCAGAATGCCTCATTGCCTATATTTGTAGTTGAAGGAAATGCTAAATTTCAGTTAGAGGTTAGTATAAGAGTATTAAGATGTATTTCTCCCATCTGTGGTCACAGTTTCCTTAAAATCTATCCATGGACCTATTGGAGTCCCCAGGTTAAGAATGCCTGTTCTACAACTATGACTGAGGAAAGAGGACATGAAGAAAAGAAGATATTAAGCTAAGATTAAGATAAGAAGATACCCAACCAATAAAGCTGAATGGTCTGAATAAGAATCCTCCCTCTAACACTGCTAGCCATGGCATCATGGACCAGTTGCTTAACGTCTCTGAGTCTCAGTCCCCTTGCCTGTAACATAAGGATAATAGCAACTACAATACCTAGCCCACAAATAAATTGTCGTGAGGCTCAAATAGATAACATATGTGTAGGGAGTGTGTCTATATGTTACCCACGTAGTATATGTGTATCCAGATGGTGTTCTCTAGATGTGGTTCACAGGAGAGTATGAAAAGTTATCTCTAGATGCAGGGGTAGAGAACCTGTGGCCTCGAGGCCACATGTTGTCCTCTAGGTCCTCAAGTGCAGCCCTTTGACTGAGGCCAAACTTCAGAGTCTTTTCCATTCACCCTTCTCCAAGGACGACTTTGCTTCTTGCTGAGAGGAGGGACTGTGAGGCTGGCCACTGTTCTCAGAGCAGGAGTAGTAGGCTCCATTTATATGTATCTGCCCCTATAAATGCTGTTATTCCTCTAGGAGGAATAATTTTTACATTCAAGTTGTACTACTGGTCAATATCCTTTACTGGTGAAAGAATGCCCCAAATTATATATCTAAAACTTGACTCACTTCTCACTAAATGCTCACTAAACACAAAGACTACACATGGAGAATAACAAACAAATGCATTTCTCCAAGCCTATATCAAATAGAAATAGAAATAGGTAAGAATATGCCTCACAATATACAGAGTGAATGAACTCTTCCACTGGGAGCTAGGTATTTCAACTCACCTAAAAGAGTACCCAGATCTCACCTAAAGGAATATTCCCCAAAATCTCTAGTGTGGTAAGGAGAGGACAGAGACATGATAAAGTGCCAACTCCTCTACATGTCAGCTTCTTCCCAGAGTCTTTCCTTTCTTGTTGCTCTCCCTTAAGGAAATCTCAAATCTGTATCTTTTCTTTCCAAGCTGGAAATCACAAAACAAAGTTCTCTCCTCTCCCAAGCTCTCACCAGTGCTCCCCTTCATGCAGGAGCAGAGCATTGAGTAATTATTCTCCAATGAGGAAAGTCTTATGCAGATGGACTTGAACTCAGGGTTACATATTTAAGATGCTTTGCAGACTTTAAAGTGTCCATTACATAGTCAGCTCTGAACTGGGAACTGTGGCATATACAGATATAGAAATGTAATTTCTGTCCTCCAGTTGTTTGGGAAAGGACACCAACAGTGGGAGAGCAAAAAAAAAAAAAACATAGGTAGAAAGATAGATAGATAGACACACATGTGTGTATCTATATATTATGTATATGCATATATATAGCATGCGATATGTATTTGTATATGTATATATGTGTGTATGTAGGCATGTGTAATATGTATATACACATGGATATGTGCATTGTGCATGTGTGTGCACATATACATATATGCACACATATATACATACATATAGATTAGAAACATGTGCATCACCTTACATGTTCTGAAGAAAAGATCAAGGAGACCTGAGTAGTCAGAGGAAGGGGGACAGGACACTTTACAACCTTTAAAGATGAGTAAAATTCCACTATATATAAACAAAGGAAAACACTGGGGACGTTAGAGAAAAACAATCTAAGCAAAGCATGGCGGCGGGAGGACCTAAGTATACACTGTGCTGGGGATCCTTGGGAAGGTTGATTGGATTATAGTAAAGAGTTCTCACTGGAGAGCAGCATGAGGCATAAGGTTTGGATAGGTAGAACGAAGTCAAATTGTGAAGAGCCTAGAAGTCAAGCATAAGTTCAGGTTTTCTGTTTTAGGAAATCAGGGTCTTGAAAACAAATAGTCTTCATCCTGTCCAGAGTGGGTGATTGAGAGGGCCTCCAGAGGCACTTCAGATCAGAATTGTCTGCGCTCCAAGGAAAATCTGGGTCTTGTGTACTTTCAAGGTGAAACAGAAGCCTGGAGGGTTATTTTTGCAAATGCAGGTGCTGGCCATGTAACAATGAAGATAATGTCCCCAAGTGACCTGAACACAGAAGAGGCAGGTGTGGCCAGAACTGGGGAGGGGGCCAAGAATCAAGGAAGAATAAATGCCATAGCAACACTTCACAATCTTTTAACTCTGCAGGGTTTGCAAAATGCTTTACATAAGTTATCTTATTTGGTCCTCCCAACAACCTTATGAAATATAACCTATAGAGCAAATTTTATTAACCTCATTTTACAGATGAGGAAACTGAGGCACCACGAGATGGATTTGTCCAAGGTCAGACTGAAAATAAGTATCAGAACCAAGATCCAGACTCAGATATGAGCCATAATACAGCAAAAAGAGTAGTACTAGTAGTAATAGGAGTAGTGGTGATGGAGTAGTGGTAATGGTGGTGGTAGTAGTAGTAATAAAGTAATAGTAGCAGTAGTAGTAGAGATGGTGGTAGTGGTGGTAGTAGTAGTGGTAGTGGTAGTAGATGGGGAGGAGGAAGAGGAGGAGAAGGAGAAACAGCAGCAGCAGTACTAGTGGTAGTAATGATAGAATAGTGGGAATGATAGTGGTGGTAGTGGTAGTTGCAGGGGTAATAGAAGTAGGAATAGGAGTAGTAGTGATAGTGTTGATAGTGGTAATAATAGTGGGGGGCAAGGGTAAAAGGAGTAGTAGTGATAGCAGTTGAGTGATGGTAGGGAAGTGGTGGTAGTAGTAGCAAGGAGGAAGAAAAGGGGTATGGTAGTGGTAGTGGTGGTAGTGGTATTAATAGCAGTGGTAGTGGCAGACATGGAGGCAATCAGGGTGGTTCAGTGGATAGAGCTTTAGGTCTAGAGTCAGGAAGACCTGAGTTCAAATACAGCCCCAGACACTTACTAACTGTGTAATACCAGGCAAGTCATTTAACCTCTATTTGCCTTTGTGTACTAGAGAAAGATATAGCAAATCACTCTAGTATTTTTGTCAAGGAAACCCCATGGACAGTATTGGTGTGATATAGTCTACAGGGTCATAAAGAGTTGGACACAACTAAACATCTATAGCAAGTGGTAGTAGTAGTAGGGAAGGAAGGTGGAAGTGGGGGTAAAAAGTAGGTAGAAGTAGAAGACAGGAAGAGAAAATGGCAGCCCCAAGAGACAGAATCAAATGGGCCATGGCTTAGGCCATTTAAATTCTTATTCATTGTCAAAGGTCAAGGAAGTGTCCTTCAAAATTTGTCTAATACTTGATAGCTAACAAAGAATTTTCACATTCTTTATCTCAAAATGACCAGTGCAACAACCCTCTCAGGGCTACATTATTGTCCTTATTTGACAGATCTTGAAACTGAAGCATAAAGATATAAAGACTTTCAAAGTATCACACAGCTAATAAGTAGCACAGTCCAGATTAAAACTCAGGGAGCATGACTCCATGTCAGTTGTATTATCGATTCAAAAGTGGAAAGAGAAAATAATAAAATTCATTCACTCTGATAGAGCACTTTTAAGATTTACAAAGGGCTTTCCTCACAATAGCCCAGTGACCTCGTGTGTTGATACAAATAGTACATATTTGGTTAGTACACTGGTCTGGTAGATAGGACATGCTGATTTTGGAGCTAGAGGTTCTGATAAAATTCTAACTCTGACAGTTATGTGACCATAGGCAAGTCCCTTAACCTATATGACCTTCAATTTCCTCATCTAGTAGATGAAAATAATCTTTATACCTCCCTATACCTATATTCCACTATCTATACTTAGACAGTCAAAGAATAAAAGTGAAGGCCAAGGAACTAGTTGGTTTCTCAGGGACATTATGACCTCAGAGAGTTCCTAAAACCTCCTTACCCCATAGTCCCACCTGATTCCCTCAGAATTAAATTCCACAAAAGCCCTGACTGGTGTGATTCTGACTATTTTGAAGATTCCATCTATACAGCCAATGGAAGAAAGTCCCTACCAAGAAGGTAGCAGGCCATGGCAGAATATCCATGTATATTCCAATCTCCTGAAAGCAATCCCCTAGCATCTTCCACATGGATGACATCATCTGAGCAAAATGCTTGTGTGAGACTCCCATTACTGACATAATTGTGAAGCATCCCACTAAAGTTCCATTCAGAGGCTTTAACATGGTATAAAGGAAGCCTTGAGGTTCTCCCAAGTTCTAATAGCTTCACATATATGATCAACAATAGCTCGTATCCCTGTTTTGGAGAATCAACCTATATTCAGAATCAACCTGATCACCAGCATGGCCAAAGGATAATGAATTTTTTAACCATAGCAATTTAGTACTTATTCATAGCAGAAAAGCAATCCGAGTCAGCGGAGGCAGTCCTCCTCATACTGATGAAATCACAGATCCTTCAATGAAGCCATCAGCAAGCATTTATTAATGACCTATTATAGCCAAGCCAGGCTCCCCATGATAAGCCTTGGAAATACAAAGACAAAAATGAAGTGGTTCCTGACTACAAGAATGTTTCTTTCGATTATGGGAAATAGTATGTACAACACAAGGTCAGATTACAGGGAGGGAGGATTCAGGAATAGCCTCATGTAGGAGATAGTGCTTGAGCAGAGCTTTGAAGGCAATTAAGGCTTTAAGAGGCAGTGGAGAGTGCATTCCTGGCACAGAGTACAAAATAGACAAAAGGCCAATTTGGCTGAGCTGAAAAGTATGTGAAGAAAAATGATAATCTTGAAAGGTATCTTTATCAAGTTTACAGATTTGATGGAAAGGTAGGAGGGATGACTAATAAATATATATCTTACTACTGTCCCCATTTTGCAGAAAGCTAAGGTTCACTGGCTTATCCACAGTCACACAATGAATGTCAGTGGCAAAATTTAAGCCCAGATCTCCCTAAAATAAGACCACACTGCCTCAGAGTATTTGGAATAATCAGAGTGTTTAGAATTCCAAAAAGGCATTGTGTACCAGGTAATGCTAAGCTCCACATGAGTACAGACTCGATAACCTTAGAAAGAAACAGCCCAGAATGCCTGCTGACACCAGGAAAACTTTGAGCAGCCTTTGATTTAGAATCCCTTCTCCTTGCTTTACAGATCACAGTGGATTACAATTTTAAGCAGGTAATGAGCCCTGAGAGCAATCTTTCCAAACAAAATTCCTAAATTTTATGCCAGCATCCCAGAAGCCTTAGTAAACCCAATAGAAGGAGAAATCACAATGGAAGAACTCCAAGAGGGTAACATGATTCTTTGACATTTTCCCAGAGATTCTTTAAAACTACCTTGTAAACAACTACAAAAAGTTTGCCAGTGAACAAAAATATTTTTTACCAGGTTGGCCTGTTCTACTGTTCATTTGGAATTAACTTGCCTTGAATTAGTATTCTTTACCAGTTTGGAAGCAAAGAAATGTGGAGTTAAGTCTGTAAACTCTATGATTTTAGATTGTATACTTTAGTTAATAGGCTGGAAATTTGAATAAATAGCTTGCCTCTCCACTCCATCCTTAACTTCCTAAGTGGGAAAGGTCCTAAGTCACTTAAAAAATGGTGTAAGTAAGGCAAAATAGGATTATATAGCTCTCTTTCCTAAAATGAGCTCCCTGGAATGCCATGAGAAAGGAATGTCTACAAAAATACTTACAGGGCACATAGCATAGTGGAAAGAAAACCTGGGCTCAACCCCTGGTTGTATGATTTTGGAAATGTCATTTCCCCGCTGGACCCATTTCCTCAACAGTAAAATAAAGGCAGAATGAGGATGGGAGAGTCACTGGTCTCTAGAGTTCTGTGACTCTACCTATCCTATAATACTTTCATTTATATTATGCTTATCACACATAATTCCTTCTCACTCACTTTTAGGCTTTCTGTATTTTTTTAAGGTATGCTTCTTAAAGAATCTCTGAGTACTTATGGACTTCCATTGATTGAAGTGGTGGTTCACATTTTAAAAATTCTCCCAACCAAATATCTCATTATTAGATTTTACCACTCTGTCTCTCTCTCATACATTTCTTTCTTTCCTTACAAATTTTTTAAAAATGCACAATTTTAATTTATTGTCACATTGGTGAGAATGCTGCCATTTTGTTGTTTGGTCATTTCAGTCATATCCAACTCCTCATGACCCCTTTTGGGGTTTTCTTGGTGAAGATCCTGGAGTGACTTGCCATTTCTTTCTCCAGTTTATTTTATGCATGAGGAAACTAAGGCAAACAGGGGTAGGAGACTTGCCTAGTATCACACAGCTAGTAAGTTTCTGAGACGAGATTTGAATTTAGGAAGATGAGTCTTCTTGACTTTAGATCCAGCATTCCACCCACTAAACCACCAAACTGCCCTTATACTGGTGACTAGATGGCACAAAAAACAAACAAACCAAAAAAAATAATATTAACTCTACAGTCAGGAGAACCTGAGTTCAAATCCAGATTCAGACACTTACTTTAGCTGTGACTTGGGCAAGTTACTTTACCTTTGCCTGATTCATTTCCCTCATCTATAAAATGGAAGTAATAATAGTACCTCTTTCCCAGGATTATTGTGTGATTAAAATGAAATAATATTTGGAAGTGTTTTTTAAACCCTAAAGCACTATTGTAAATGCTATTGTCGCAATTACTGTATTTCCATAAAGTATGTGCAAAAGAATTTGATATATCAATTTTTCACATAGTAGTAGCTACTAAGCTACTGGGAACAAAATTTAAGAGCAACATGTATATTTTCTTGCCTTTTTAAAAAATTAATTTTTTCCACTTAAAAAATTTAATTTTTCTCCCTCCACACTTCCCATTCTATTAGGGGGGGAGGGGAGAAGAAAATCATTATCATTGGAAAGGATCATAGAGTACAACCACTTCATCTTATAGATGAGTAAACTGAGGCTCAGAGAAGGGACATGATGTATCACAGAATTGCTTGAGGGTAGAGCTGAGAATAGAATCCAGGACTGTCTGCATCTTAAATCCAGTATTACTTCTATCAGATTACACTGCCTGCATTTGAGGATCTTTTAAAATCCCTTAACTTCTAAAGCCATTAAATGAAATTTTTTTCATGCTGAGCAAGGCATGTTTTCCCCCCTTGCTGTTCCTTAGATTTCTTATGATTTCTGAATTTCTCCTTTAATCCCATTTTGCTACAGTCTCATATCTCTTAAATGCCAGTTGAAATAAGGAATTGTCCTTATTTCAGCTCTTTCCTCATGGAAAATATTGTCCTAGAAGTATAATTTGGGAAGGGTAGGAGAATACCAACTTTGGAGATATCAGTGGGGCTCCAAACCCCATATACTTCCACTGACTGTGTTGTCCTCTGAATGAATATGTGAAATGACTATCAAAGGATGTCACAGCTCTATTTAAGCAAAAGGGCAGAATCAATTAGATGTCTGGGGCCAGTTTTTAATGCCAAATATTCAGATATCCAGCAATGCATTGGTAACTCACAACCTGCACTCCAAAAATACATAACAGTTTAAAAAATTTAATCTGCATTACTACAATTTTCTTCGTCATTTTCCAAAGTCTGGAACTCCACAAAACAATAAACCAAGCTCTGATTTATACTGTTTCATTTCCCAAGATATAAGTGGCTCACACTGAAAATGTATCAATCAGTTTTCCAGCCAGTTAGAGCTGCCTCCAGCACATCCTCTGCATGTATTCTTTTTTGTCATCATAGGATTTTGGCCTGGAAGGGTCCTTCAAGGTTATCTAGTCCAATTCTAACATTTTAGATAAGAGAAAAGTGAGGCCTAGAGAGGAGATATGACTTAGCCAAGGCTGTATTGTAAATGTCAGGATTTGAATCCAAAGCCTCTTACTCAAACACTGTCCCAATGCATCCAAGCACATCCTATAGTTTAGCCAAGCCTATGCCTCTCTTTGTCTTCAATATGGGTCTATCCCTGAGGAAGTCTCTAATTAGCCTTTTTGCAGGTTTTCTTCTCTGGAATATCCAAACTAGCATTCTCTAGGAATCCCACTCTTAAAAGTCACAAACCTTTCTTTAGGTTTTACATTACTTTCTGAATGGGAGCTAATCCAAGAACTCCTGATATATTTTCCCCCAAGGCTGGCTCCTCTCCAGATAATATCACAGGAGAAACAACTCTGGAAAGAGTGCTGGATTTGGGTTACCATACCCAGCTCAGAATTCCCACATCTGCCACTTACATCCTATGGGACTTTGGGCAAATCACTTCCCTTTAGGCCTCAGTTTCTCTTTCTGTAAAGTGAAGAGGCTCTGTGGTTCCCATCAATTTCTAATACCTGAAATAATGTCTTGAAACTCATCATTTTTAAAATCATAATTCTTCCAAAACTAAAACCAGAGATCCTTCACTTCCATATACTCTGGGGTTTTTTTTGTTAATCTAGGTAGACCTTCTATGGTGTCTTTTAAATAGATATCCCAACTCTTTATTCTGGCCATAGACATAAGGGCTCTGTCTTAGACCCCTAACTCTTCTGTCTTTATATTCTCTTGGCAAATTCACTAAATCCCAAAATCTTAATTATCATCTCTATATTAATGACTCCATATCATCCATTATCTAATAGATATTTTAAAAACATCTCAAATTCAGCATTTATGTAGCACCTACTGTGTGTCAGGAACTGTGCTCATTGCTTTTACAAATATCTCTTTTGATCTTCTCAGCAATCCAAGGAGGTAGATGTTATATTAACACCATTTAATAGTTGAGGAAACTGAGGCCAATAGAGGTTGTTACTTGCTCCAGGGTCACAAAGCTAGTGCCTATCGAGTCTAATTTAAGGAACTCAGGAGTTCCTAACTCCAGGCTCAGTACTCTGTCTACAATTCCACCTACCCACTTGCCTGAAATAGAGCTCAACCTCAGAGAGAAAGTCCTGTATCTGACCTGCCCCAGAATGCTCTGCCCAAAGTCGTTGGGACAGATGAAATGACCTCACCACCCTTCTGCCTGAAGAGTGTTACTTGTGTGGTTCAACTGTATCCTCCAAGCTTGGACTCAGATACACTTTTACCAAGCTACTTTTCTTTCATATATTCTTTAAGTATATCTAAATGTATTTATGAAAAGTGTATCTAAGATCAAGTTCAGAGAATGCAGCTGAGAAAGAAGAGTCAGACTCTTCGTGTCAAATGGATCTGCAAAGAGGGTGTTTCATTTGGCTGACACCTCTAAATAGAGCTGCTTTGGGGCATCCCAGATCTAGGAAGGTCTTTCCTATGTTTGGTGCCAGGTGGAATAAAGAACATATCTCAGCTGGTCATATAGAGAGGAAGCTACCACCTTTCTTAAAAAAACAAAGGTGGGAGAGTGGGATATTGAAATCCAATCACAAAGGTATGTCATGTACAGGACAAAAAGGGACCAGGATGCTTTCCTCCTAAGCATTCCTGGACATTGGAAAAGCTGCATTTTCTCAAGTTCAATATCAGGTAATTTCTTCAAATGTGATCATTTGATGGTCTCACTGTACAAGACGGTGTAGCTCCTGAAACATCCATTCTATTGTCTGTAGCTGGGGCATGTCAGCTCTGAGAGATCACTGTAGTCCTTAGGCCAAGGTCATGGAGTAACTGGGTGGGCCTGATTCAGCTGCCTCAAATTGTAGCCCTAACCCCAGCCAGCTGTCTTGCAAATACAGACCATTTGTCAAAAATAGGGCCTGACTTATAGGGAGCAAAGGTCGCTTTTCTTTATCCCCACCCCTACATTTTTTACCTAATGCTTCAAATTCCATCGATAGAAATCCAGTGCTTTGGGGTTTCCTATTATTTCCAGGCAATCATTCTTAAAATGTAAATATGTTAGCTGAGAGAGTAATTTATTAAGCTATTAACAGTTCTTAATACCTTAGAGGTAAATAAGAATGGCCTCCTAGCCTATGTTTATTTAGGGCTTTACAATTTTAAAGGCACTTCACTTGTTATCCCATTTGATTCCCCCACCATCCCCAGCAAAAATCCAGTAAAGGTATGGTCATTGTTATTTCCATTTTATGTAAGAAGAAAGTGAGCTTAAGAGCTAACAAAACCTGGGGCTATTCTCCTCTTGGACAACACTTAACCTCTCAGCAGTCAAAGCAACTCTTCAGAGAAAGTGCCAACCTACACAGCTAGAGGGTGCTTTCTTTCGTGGGCATTCCCTATGCCAATGACCTGATAGAACAATTCCTAGGATTCCAAGGTCACTAGTATAGCTAGTAGGTGGAGCAAAGACTAGAGCCCTCTTTTCTGACTTAAAGTTCCATGTGTTTCCTCTTCCATTTGACAACCCTAATGGTAACTACCAGGCTATCAGGAAGTAGAGCAAGACCCTGAAGGAATTCAATGGTAAACAGAGTTGTTGATGTGAATGAAGGAAAGGTCAGAGCATGGGATATTTTATGGGAAGACAGGAGGAGAGGGAGAAGGAGAAAAAGCACTGATACAGAAGAGGAGGAATACAGAAAGGCAAAGGTGTATAAAAGACCAGTTTTCCTTATTTCTAGTCTGAAGCTACCAGGGGTAGGCTATCTGCAGCCTTTTGACTGAATCCATGAGAACAAATCCATGAGAGACAGCCAAATGACCAGTTCCTTTATTAATTATTCATAACCATAATTAATAACATGATTAATTACCCAGAAATTATGTCTTTCAAGTTTTCATACATCACAAAGAACAATTTTCTAGGAGATGTGATGATAGAAGCCAAATTGCCCAGATTGGGGAGGGAGTAGGTGGTAACTGAATTTGGATTCAGTCAAAAGGCCGAACTTAAGGATCTAGAAGGATGCATGTGACCTCAAGGCCACAGGTTCCCACCCTGACATTGTCCAAGAAGCAATCAAATACATCAAGTTAGCAAACATTTACTAAGTGTCTACCATGTGCCAGGTCAACACTAGGGATACAAAAAACCCCCAAAAAAACAGGCAAACAATAGCCCATGCTCTAAGAAGCTCACAGTTTAATGATGGAGATAACATGCAATATGAATAAACAAGATATATGGGGGATAAGTTGGAAAGAATCCTAGAGTAGGGGTGGGGAAATTTGTTCTGTGAAGTTTAGATTCAGTCAAAGGGCCACACTTGAGGACCAAGAGGGCCACATGTGACCTCGAGGCCACATATTCCCCACCCCTGTCCTAGAAGGAAGGCGCAGAGATTAAGGATTACTCAGAGAGACTTCTCAGAGAAGACAGAACCTTAGCTGAAACTTTAAAAAAGCCAGAGAAGCCAGGAAGTAGAAATGAGGAGGGAGAGAGTTACCAGCATGGAGGTCAATCAGAAGAGGTAGAAATACCTGGGATCAGGAGATGGATTTATCATGTGCAAGGAACACAAGCACATTAGTGACACTGGATGGCAAGGTATAGAGTCAGGTATAGGAAGATTGAAAAGGTAGGAATGGGGCAGGTTCTGCAGAGTTTTAAAAGCCAAACAGAGTTTATACTCAGTAGCCACCCTAAAATGAAAGATTCATGTTCATGCACCTATTGGAACAGAAGGAGAAGGCTAATCCAAGATGCACAAGAATTCCAGGCCTCCTCCCTGACTCATGGGCTTTAAAGTCTAGAAAAGAGTTCACAGCTGGAATGAATGAAGATAGGATTTCTTGGTCACAGGTCATAGGGGAAAGAGTTGTTTGTTTTCTTTTTTAAAGATGGTCCACAATTAGAGGTATGGTGGCCCAGAAAAGCAAAGAAGAGCTTGTATCATGTTCTAGCCTAAAGATCTTTCCCTTGATGCTGATATTATTAATTACCATTAGAGATTTAGTAATTTAGAATTAGGTATTATTTTCAGAAAGACAGTCTTAAATACAAATGTAACCAGAGAGGTAATTTACCTGAGGTCATGTTACCTCAGAAGTAACATTAATCTATTAAGTTATTAATACCTTAGAAAGAAGTAAATAATAACCTATGAGCCAAGTTATGACCCCCTTACTGCTAAATACATTAAAAGAGTTTGTCTATATTAACCTCCAGTTGCCACCTACTCCCTCCTCAAACTTGGCAATTCAGCTTCTATTACTATATCTAGTAAATTTCTCTTTGTGATACATAAAAGGTTTGAAAGACATAATTTCTGGGTAATTGATCATTTCATTAATTATGACTAAAGAATAATTAATAAAAGAATTGGTCATCTGGTCATGTCTCATGAACCAAAGATGAACTTTGGTACCCTACTAATGCTTACATGCCCTTGGAAGAGTGGGTGTCCCTGATAGATGGAAATCAGCTCAGATTGGTTAATAATGAGACAATGAATATTATAATCAGAGTTGGGCCTATTCCAATGAGGGACTGGGGAACTTCGATTACATCATGCTTTTATTCCTTCCCCCAGCCTTAGGCAATCTAGACAAAGGTATCTACCACTCACCCAAGCCTGAGTGGAACACAAAGGGCTAGAATTTCATCTAGATTAAAATCTCTTTTGATTAGATCTAAACTTTCCCAGCTGGGTGGGGTCTGAACAAGATGTGGTTATCGGTCCAATTCTTCAGAGGTTGATTCCACCTAGTAGAGAATGAAGAAATAGAAGTGGAAAAATCCTGGCCCTCCCCAACAGTAAATATTTATTTCTCTCTCTCTTTTCCTAGGTCATAACTGACCTAATTGACAAAGCCAAATCAGTCCTCATCCTCCTTAATTTTAATATTGCCTCTCCCTTTGGCTTTCATGATACTGCCATCTCCTGATTGTCCTGCTGTGCATCTGACCACTCCTTGTCAGTCTTCTTTACTTGTTTTTTGATCTTTTCCCTTTCCCCCCAGTAAAGGTGTCCCCCAAGGCTCTGTGCTCTGCAGAGACAAGACAGAGAAGTTGCTGTTTTCTCCACATGCTCTCTCCTTTAGCCTTTTCCTTATCACCTCAATCCAGATGATTCAAAAATCTCTATATTAAACTCCAATATCTTCCCTGATTCAAGTCCTACATTTTTCCTTCTTGTTGGTGATTTCTACTTGGAGTAATTCAAATTTGCCACAGGAAGTGTGATTTCCTAGAAATTAGCACTGAGGGGGAGGAGCCAAGATGGTGGAGTAGAAAGACTCACATATGCTAGCTCCGGAACCCACAGCTCATAAATTTCCTGTAAAAAGAACTCCCCACAAATTCTGGAGCACTGCAAGCAACACAGAAATGCAGTGGAGGAGATTTCCGTTCCAGAGAGCCCTGAAAAAATGCCACCAAAGGTCTGTCACACAGCGGACAGTGGAGCCCACCCCTGGCCACACGGCCCCAGAGGAGCAGATCTGAGCAGGCTTCAGGGACCGAATCTCTGACGGCCGCGAAGGTCCCTCCACCCACGGGTGCTCCAGGTCAGTGAGAGAGATTTCTGGGCTGCCCGAGAGGGGAACGGAGTGTCTCCATGGCTCGGGCCACTTCAGGAGGCAGCGGCAGAGGCAGTGGTGGCCTGGAACTCCCGGGGCAGACAGGAGCTCCGCTCCATTAATGAAGATCTCCACATAAACCCCCTGAGGGAACTGAGCCTGGGAGGCAGCCCTGCCCCCACCTGAGCACCAGAAGTTAAGCTCACATTCCATAGCAGCCCCACCCGCTGCTGAAATCCCTGAAGCTGGGGAGCAGCATTTGAATCTCAGACCCCAAGCACTAGTGAGGCAGGGGTGGAGAGGAATCTCAGAAGTCAAGTAACTGACTGGGAAAATGCCCAGAAAAGGAAAAAAAAAAAATAAGACCACAGAAGGTTACTTTCTTGGGGAACAGATGTTCCTGCCTTTCATTTATAATGACGAGGAACAATGCTTACCATCAGGGAAAGAAATAGAAGTCAAGGCCTCTGTACCCCAAACATCCAAAATAGATATCCAATGGGCTCAGGTCACAGAAGAGCTCAAAAAGGATTTTGAAAATCAAGTGAGAGAGGTGGAGGAAAAACTGAGAAGAGAAATGAGAGAGATGCAAGGAAAGCATGAAAAACGGGTAAATTCCTTGGTAAAGAAGACCCAAAAAAAAATGCTGAAGGAAATAACATATTGAAAAATAGGCTCACTCAATTGGCAAAAGAGGTTCAAAAAGCCAATGAGGAGAAGAATGCTTGCAAAAGCAGAACTACTCAAATGGAAAAAGAGGTTCAAAAGCCCACTGAAGAAAACAGTTCTCTCAAAATTAGAATGGAACAGATGGAGGCTAATGACTTTCTGAGAAACCAAGAAAGCACAAAATAAAACCAAAAGAATGAAAAAATAGAAGAGAATGTGAGACGGGAGATGGGAGAAATTTGAAGTTAACACTCTTGGGGAGGGACAAGATGAAAAGACAGAATAAAATCAATGCAGGGCAGGATAGGATGGAGGGAAATACAGTTAGTCTTACACATCACGACTATTATCAAAGTCATTTGCAAAACTACACAGATAGGGCCCATATTGAATTGCCTGACTTCCCAAAGGGAATGGGTGGGGAGGGAGGAATGGGGAGATGTTGGAACTCAAAGTTTTAGGAACAACTGTTGAGTATTGTTCTTGCTACTAGGAAATAAGGAATACAGTTAATGGGGAATAGAAAGTTATCTGGCCCTACAGGACAAAAGAGAAGATGGGGACAAGAGAAGGGAGGGATGACAGAAGAGAGGGTAGATTGGTGACAGGGAAAATTAGAATGCTCGGTGTATTGGCGTGGGGGGAGGGGATAAATGGGGAGAAAATTTGGAACCGAACATTTTGTGAAAATGAATGTAAAAAGTTAAATAAATAAATTTATTTTAAAAAAAAGGAGAAGAAGAAATTAGCACTGAATCTGGAATCGGGAGACTTGGGCTTGAAAGTTGGATCTGGGGGAGGAGCCAAGATGGTGGAGTAGAAAGATTCACATATGCTAGCTCCAAACACACAGCCCCATAAGTTACCTATAAAAAGAACTCCCAACGGGTTCTGGAGCAGTGGAAGCCAAGCAGCAATGGAGTGGAAGAGATTTCTGTTCCAGAGAGCCCTGAAAAACTGACCCAAAGGTCCATCATGCACCGGACCCAGAGCAGAGCCCAGCCCTGCCCTGGCCATACTCCAGAGAGGAGCAGATCTGAGCAGGCTTCCGGGACGGAATCTCTGGTGGCCATAAAGGTCCCTCAACCCACAGGCACTACAGGTCAGTGAGAGACCCTATCTGGCTGGCCGAGAGGGGAGCAGGGTTTCTCCATAACTTAGGCCCCCTTGGGAGGAAGCAGCGGGGGAAGCAGCAGCCAGTGGCTCCCAAAGCAGGCAGGAGCTCCACTGTTGAAGATCTCTACATAAACCCCCTGAGGGAACTGAGCCTGGGAGGCAGCCCTGCCCCCACCTGAGAACCTGAACTTAATCCCTCACACTGAATAGCAGCCCCGCCCCCCACTGAAAGCCCTGAGGCTGGGAAGCAGCATTTGAATCTCAGACCCCAAGCACTAGTGAGGCAGGGGTGGAGAGGAATCTCAGAAGTCAAGTAACTAGCTGGGAAAATGCCCAGAAAAGGGAAAAAAAATAAGACCATAGAAGGTTACTTTCTTGGGGAACAGATGTTCCCGCCTTTCATTTCTGATGGTGAGGAACAATGCTTACCATCAGGGAAAGACACAGAAGTCAAGGCCTCTGTATCCCAAACATCCAAAATAGATATTCAATGGGCTCAGGCCATGGAAGAGCTCAAAAAGGATTTTGAAAATCAAGTGAGAGAGGTGGAGGAAAAACTGGGAAGAGAAATGAGAGAGATGCAAGGAAAGGTCAATTCCTTGGTAAAGGAGACCCAAAAAAATGCTGAAGAAAATAACACCTTGAAAAATAGGCTCACTCAATTGGCAAAAGAGGTTCAAAAAGCCAATGAGGAGGAGAAAGCAGAATTAGCCAAATGGAAAAAGAGGTTCAAAAGCCCACTGAAGAAAATGTTCTCTCAAAATTAGAATGGAATAGATGGAGGCTAACGACTTTATGAGGAACCAAGAAATCAGAAAAAAAAAAAAAAAAACCAAAGAATGAAAAAATGGAAGAGAATGTGAAATATCTCATTGGGAAAACAACTGACCTGGAAAATAGATCCAGGAGAGACGATTTAAAAATTATGGGACTATCTGAAAATCATGTTAAAAAAAAAGAGCCTAGACATCATCTTTCATGAAATTATCAAGGAAAACTGCCCTGATATTCTAGAAACAGAGGGCAAAATAAGCATTCAAGGAATCTACAGATCACCTCCTGAAAGAGATCCAAAAAGAGAAACTCCTAGGAACATTGTGGCCAAATTCCAGAATTCCCAGGTCAAGGAGAAAATATTGCAAGCAGCTAGAAAGAAACGATTCCAATACTGTGGAAATACAATCAGGATAACTCAAGATCTAGCAGCTTCTACATTAAGGGATTGAAGGGCATGGAATAGGATATTCCAGAAATCAAAGGAACTAGGACTCAAACCAAGAATCACCTACCCAGCAAAACTGAGTATAATACTTCAGGGGAAGAAATAGTCTTTCAATGAAACAGAGGACTTCCAAACATTCTTGATGAAAAGACCAGAGCTGAAAAGAAAATTTGACTTTCAAACACAAGAATGAGAAGAAGCATGAAAAAGTAAACAGCAAAGAGAAGTCAAAGGGACTTACCAAAGGTGAACTGTTTACATTCCTACATGGAAAGACAATATTTGTAACTCTTGAAACTTTTCAGTATTTGCGTAATTGGTGGTATTACACACATACACACACACACACACACGCATATGCTCACACGCACACACACAAACATACACACATGCACACACACAGAGACAGAGAGCACAGAATGAATTGAATAGGATGGGATCATATCTTAAAAAAATGAAGTTAAGTGGTGAGAGAGAAATGTAGTGGGAGGAGAGAAGGAGAAATGGAATGAGACAAATTATATCTCATAGAAGAGGCAAGCAGGAGACTTTTTAATGCAGGGAAAAAGAGGAGAGCTGAGAGAAAAACATGAAGTTTACTCTCATCACATTTGACTAAAGGAAGGAATAAAATGCACACTCATTTTGGTATGAAAACCTATCTTACAATACAGGAAAGTGGGGGAGAAGGAGATAAGCAGGGTGGGGGGGATGATGGAAGGGAGGGCAATGGGAGGAGGGAGAAATTTGAAGTCAACACTCTTGTGGAGGGACAGGATCAAAAGAGAGAATAGAAGCAATAGGGGGCAGGATAGGATGGAGGGAAATATAGTTAGTCTCACACAACACAACTATTATCAAAGTCATTTGCAAAACTACACAGATATGGCCCATATTGAATTGCCTGCCTTCCCAAAGGGAATGGGTGGGGAGGGAGGAATGGGGAGATGTTGGAACTCAAAGTTTTAGGAACAACTGTTGAGTATTGTTCTTGCTACTAGGAAATAAGGAATACAGGTAATTGGGAATAGAAAGTTATCTGGCCCTACAGGACAAAAGAGAAGATGAAGTCAAGGGAAGGGAGGGATGATAGAAGAGAGGGCAGATTGGTGACAGGGGAAATTAGAATGCTCGGTGTATTGGGTTGGAGGGAGGGGATAAATGGGGAGAAAATTTGGAACCCAAAATTTTGTGAAAATGATTGTAAAAAGTTTAATAAATAAATTTATAAAAAAAAAAAGAAAGGAAGTTGGATCTGCTACTTAAATTTGTGTGTGATCTGAAATCAGTTAATACCTTTGTGCTTTGGTTTTTACGGTGGCAAAATGAATGGTTGTATCAGCAAGGACCTGGGTTTACATAGGAGGCCCTGATATACAGGTTCTTAGATCTACTTTTCTAAAAGAAAAGCAACTTTTGAAAGGTCAACAATCTACCTTAATCAAGCACATATATCATTCACTTAGTTTAGGGGGGAAAGTCAGCACCCTGAACTTCAGAGAAAATACAAAGAAATAAAAACCAACAGACAGGGCTTCTAACTGTCTGACTATAAGCAATATATACATCACAGATCAACAGACAGATCCAGCTGTCTGATCATTACATACACACATAGTTACCAGAGAGAGAAGCACCAACACATGGATTTTCAAAGCCAGGAGGTCCCTTAGCAGCTTCTGGCCAAACAAATATTTCCAGTTAGTAAGCCCCAATGTAAAACCTCACCCCAGAGTAATTATATACCTTTCAGAGCAGGAAAGCAAGACCCTCTGACCCAGTGCCTCAGTAGAAATTAGTAGAAAGTATTGAGGCCTATTAATGGGTGGGGAAGATCTTTAATTCTTCCCCTTACCCACCATTAACCTTACATTCACATTGCAATGGGTTAGATCAAGGTAGCTCTAAAATTCCTTCCAGTTCTAAATCCTTAATTCCATGAACTCATCCTCTTCTGATTCCAAGAGATTAAAGGCCCGTAACGCATATGGACCTTCTGTGCTGATCTGCCACATGATTGTGAACAGCCTTTTTCCATTGGCTGCCTTTCCAGAACAGTCTTTAAAATGGCCTAACACAGAATCTTTGTGACTTTTGCAGCATTTGAGTATGACAGTGAAAGTGCCTCCTTCACTTACAGGGAGACAATGCAATAAGGGGGAAAAGACCCAAGGGCTACCTCCTAACCCTACCTGGGACCAAGGTGGCCTTGAAAAACAGGCCTGGGTCTTTGGTCTTCTTGTTTCTTCCTTTCTATTCTAAATACAAGAACAGAGTCTCAAATCTGCACCCCACCCCACTCTTTTTTGGCTGGCAGACTTGGCCAGGCCAAGACAAGTCTACAGGGAAAGGGAAAGAAAGAAAGAACCTCCCAAAGAGTTTCCTGGGAGCAACACTCCAATACTTGAGCCACAGGAATCTAAGTGTCAAAGAATACAGACTGGGCATTACAACTGGGCCATTATCGTAGCCCAGAGAGTTAAGGGTCTACAAATACTAGCCCCACAGGACCAGAGGAATACTTTCTAAAAATTGAGCTAAACTGTGAACCTAATTTCCACCCCACCCCTATCTTCCTAGAGACTGAGGAAGATTTAGGGGAGATGCTCCAAAGGTACTAGGCATAATGCATGCATGTTTGTTTTTTCTATATCTTTGAAGTGAATAAACTTTTGTAAAAGTTCATCTGATATTAAGTGGTTAAGTGAAACTGGTGACCCATATGTAGAAAAATATTTATAGCAGCTCTTTTTGTGGTAGCCAAGAACTGGAAATTGAAGGGATGCCCATCAATTGCGGAATGGCTGAACAAGTTGTAGTATATTAATGTAATAGATTACAATCGTGTTATAAGAGATGATGAAAAGGCACACCAGAAAAACCTGGAAAGACTTCTATGAACTGATGCTAAGTGAAGTGAGCAGAACAAGGAGAACATTGTACATAGTAACAGCCACAGTATGTGATGACTGGCCTTGAAAGACTTAGTTCTCAGCAATGCAAGGACCTAAAATAACTCCAAAAGACTCACAATGGAAAATGCCATCCCCATCCAGAGAAAGAAATATAGAGTCTAAATGCAGAGCAAAGCAGATTATTTTCTTTTTCATTTGGTTTGGTTTGGTGTTTTTCTTTCTTGTGGTTCCTCCTATTCATCCTAATTCTTCTATACAACATGACTAATATGAAAATATGTTTAATAGGAATGCATGTGTAAAGCCTATATCAGACTGCATGCCATCTTGGAGAGGGGGGGAGGGGACAGAGAAAAAATTTAAAACTTTTGCAAGTGAATGTTGAAAACTAAAAATAAATAAATTAACATAAAAAAGGAAAGAAATTATGGCGTTACCCACTCAACTTCTAAGAGGAAGACAATCAGAGGGTGCTCATGGCAATGACAGATGAGCAAAATATCCTAAACCCCTTCAACATGCCAGAGCACTTTGAAAGGGAAAAATATAACAGGCCTGGTGCTCAGAGAGTAGGGATAAAGCAACCTTATTACACATCTTTGTCTCCCCAGCCCCTAGTTCAGTGTCTCATATTAAGGAGAAGCTTAACAAACAGGTTGCTGAATGTGGAGAGAACTTCCTTAGAATGTCAGTGGTGAGGCAAGAGACTAGCACACCAGGCTTGAATTGGGTTCCTCTCTGAGTGAGTCCACTCTGAGCAATCCAAGACAAGTCTTCAGGGAAGGGGAAAGAAAGGAAGAAAGAAGAGAGAGAGAGAGAGAGAGAGAGAGGAGAGAGAGAGAGAGAGAGAGAGAGAGAGAGAGAGAGAGAGAGAGAGAGAGAGAGAAGAGAGAGAGAGAGAGGAAGGAAGGAAGGAAGGAAGGAAGGAAGGAAGGAAGGAAGAAAGAAAGAAAGAAGAAGAAAGAAAGAAAGAAAGAAAGAAAGAAAGAAAGAAAGAAAGAAAGAAAGAAAGAAAGAAAGAAAGAAAGAAAAGAAAGAAAGAAAGAAAGAAAGAAAGAAAGAAAGAAAGAACCTCCCAAAGAGTCTCCTGGGAGTAACACTCCAAGTCAGCTGCTTCCTCTCACGTCCTTGTGGATGTATAGGCTACGTAAACCAGGCCACCTCCAGGCACAAAGACATGCCAAGGTCAGAAACAATACTCCTCAAGCTTCTTGCTAATGTGACGCCCTTGGCTCCTGTTGGCTCCCTGAGCAACAGCAAACATGTTCCAACTGACCTAGGAATGAAAACTGAAAGAGTCAGAACCTCTGCTGGTGGTTCCTGGTACAAAACCAGATATTCCCGTGCCCTCTCCTGGGCACTACAAGTTTTCTGGGTGAAAGTGATCAGAGGAGTCTGTTGAATAGAGTTCTGATAAACTACTGAAGTTCTTTCTCTACCACAATCCCCCTACTCTAGTTCCTGGATGCCTTTTGAGAATGTCCCCACCTTCCTGTCGTCGTCGCCCAACAGGGCTCTGTCATATCCTATACTGCAATGTTTTTTCAAGAGAGTGGCAGCACCTAGCCCTGGGGCACTACCCAGCCTCCCCACCCCAGCCAATTTTGGCTCTGGAAGCTAAAATCTCTCCCAATTTTGTGGTCCCCGAGGGCTCACTATCTAACCTAAATAGAGGGTTAGAGGAAAACAAGCTCATTAGAGTATACACGGAGATGAGAGTGAAGGAGCTGGAGACCAGACTGATTCAGAAACATAACACACCCTTTTCTCAAGGAGATTTCCACTCACCAAACTACTGTAAATGTTGTTTGAGGAAAAGCTGATGGGTGATACAGTAATGGCTTTGATGTCTAAATTCAGAAAGGGAATAAGGATTTACTAAGTGCCTATTTAGTGCCAGGCACTATGGTAAGTCCTTCATAAGTATTATCTCATTTGACTTGCACAACAATCATGTGAGATAGATGCTGTTAGGATCCCCATTTTAGAGTTAAGGAAACTGAGGCAGAGGACAAGTGACTTGTCCAGGAGGAGGTAACTGAATGAGAGCCTAAAGTCAGATTTGAACTCAGGTCTTCCTGACTCAAAACCCAGCACTCTCTCCACTGCGCCACCTAACAGCCTTGATTCCTACAAATGTATCACTGCAGACAAAATTGTTGCCCAAGATCATACAGATATGATATTGGCTCATATGAATTTAAGAACAAAGTTGTTAAAAGATGGCACCCGACCACGTACTCACGATGTCCAAACTACACGGAACGAAAATCTCTCAAAGTAGAACAAACTAAACTATGTGGGAGTAGGAAAAAGGTATATATCATCCTCGTCCTGTTTGTTACTGAAGTTGTCCTTTAAACTTTGTGAGTCTAAAGTAAGAATTTGCTTCCCAACCTTTCATTTCATTACACCACAATCCACTTCCCAAAAACATTAACATCTTTAGATTAAATTGGAGAATAAACCAATTTAAAAATCCACAAATATTAAACCTGAAAGATCAGTAGTAGGAAAGCATCTTGTTTCCGGGCTATTTCTGAATGGACTCCAGTGTAAGAAAGAGAATTTTCAAAAGCTATGTCAATGAACAAAGTTAGAAAAATTAATATGGCACTCTAAAGTTTGCATAATGCTTCACATGCATTTTCTCATTTGATCAAATAATGGAGGCTAAAAAACAAAGGTCCGGGATAACTCTTGTCAAAATCATAACTAATATAACATAATTGTATGCTACACTTGAAGTCAAGGTGTAGATCCTGCTTTCTGAAACTAGCTTTGTGGCCATGGGCAAGTCCTTTATCCTCTTAAAGTCTTAGTTCCCTCTTCTGCAAATTAGGATAATAATGTCTGCACAGGATTGTGGTGAGTCTCAATTAAGATAAGATATCCAAAGTGCTCTCCAAACTTTAAAGAGCCATGTAAATGTCCAGAGCTGTTGACATTGTTATTAATAGAGCACTCTAAAGTTTGTGCAGAAGAGGGGGAGGAGCCAAGATAGTGGAGTAGAAAGACACACATACACTAGCTCCAAACCCACAGCCCATAAAATAGGTATAAAGAAGAACTCCCAACAAATTCTGGAGCAGCGGAAGCCACACAAAAATGGAGTGGACATTTCAGTTCCAGAGAGACCAGAAAAACTGACACCAAAGGTCTTTCGCACACCGGACCCAGAGCAGAGCCCAACCCTGCCTTGGCCACGTGGCCGTGGGAGTATCAGATCCGAGCGGGGGGTCTCCATAACTCAGGCCCCTTCATGAGGCAGCAGCAGAGGTAGCAGCAGACAAGGGCTCCCAAAGCAGACAGGAGCTTGGATCCATTATTGAAGGTCTCCACGTAAACCCCCTGAAGGAACTGAGCCCTGTGTGTGGCCTTGCCCCCACCTGAGCAGCTAAACTTAATCTCACATTGAATAGCAGCCCTGCCCCCACCTGAGCACCTGAATGTAATCTTACACTAAATAGCAGCCCTGCCCCCACTGAAAGCCCTGAGGCTGGGAAGAAGCATTTGAATCTCAGACCCCAAGCACTAGCTGGGTGGAACTGGAGGCAAGGTGGGTGTGGAAAGGAATCTCAGAAGTCAAGTAACTGGCTGGGAAAATGCCCAGAAAGGGGAAAAAAATAAGACCATAGAAGGTTACTTTCTGGGTGAACAGATATCTCCTCCCTTCCTTTCAGATGAGGAAGAAAAATGCTTACCATCAGGGAAAGACATAGAAGTCAAGGCTTCTGTATCCCAAACATCCAAAATAGATATTCAATGGGCTCAGGCCATGGAAGAGCTCAAAAAGGATTTTGAAAATCAAGTTAGACAGGTGGAGGAAAAACTGGGAAGAGAAATGAGAGAGGTACAAGAAAAGCAAGAAAAACAGGTCAACATCTTGCTAAAGGAGACCCAAAAAAATGCGGAAGAAAATAACACCTTGAAAAATAGGCTCACTCAATTGGCAAAAGAGGTTCAAAAAGCCAATAAGGAGAAGAATGTTTTGAAAAGCAGAATTAGCCAAATGGAAAAGGAGGTTCAAAAGCTCACTGAAGAAAATAGTTCTTTCAAAATTAGAATGGAACAGATGGAGGCTAATGACTTTATTAGAAACCAAGAAATCACAAAACAAAACCAAAAGAATGAAAAAATGGAAGAGAATGTGAAATATCTCATGGGAAAAAACAACTGACCTGGAAAATAGATCCAGGAGAGACAATTTAAAAATTATGGGACTACCTGAAAGCCATGATCAAAAAAAGAGCCTAGACATCATCTTTCATGAAATTATCAAGGAAACTGCGCTGAGATTCTAGGACCAGAGGGAAAAATAAGTATTGAAGGAATCCACAGATCACCTCCTGAAAGAGATCCAAAAAGAGAAACTCCTAAGAACATTGTGGCCAAATTCCAGAATTCCAAGGTCAAGGAGAAAATATTGCAAGCAGCTAGAAAGAAACAATTACAGTACTGTGGAAATACAATCAGGATAACACAAGATCTAGCAGCTTCTACATTAAGGGATCAAAGGATGTAGAATATGATATTCCAGAAGTCAAAGGAACTAGGACTCAAACCAAGAATCACCTACCCAGGAAAACTGAGCATAATATTTCAGGGCAAAAAATGGTCTTTCAATGAAATAGAGGACTTTCAAGCATTCTTGATGAAAAGACCAGAGATGAAAAGGAAATTTGACTTTCAAACACAAGAATGAAGAGAAGCATGAAAAGATAAACAGCAAAGAGAAGTCATAAGGGATTTACTAAAGTTGAACTGTTTATATTCCGACATGGAAAGACAATATTTGTAACTCTTGAAACTTTTCAGTATCTGGGTAGTTGGTGGGATTACACATACACATACATACACACACACACATACACACATGCACGCACACACAGAGACAGAGAGCACAGAGTGAGTTGAATAGGATGGGATCATATCTTAAAAAAATGAAGTTAAGTGGTGAGAGAGAAATGTATTGGGAGGAGAGAGGGAGAAATGGAATGGGGCAAATTATCTCTCATAGAAGAGGCAAGCAGGAGACCTTTTAGTGGAGGAATAAAGAGGGGAACTGAGAGAAAAACATGAAGTTTACTCTCATCACATTCGACTAAAGAAAGGAATAAAATGAACACTCATTTGGGTATGAAAATCTATCTTACAATACAGGAAAGTGGGGAAGAAGGGGATAAGCAGGGTGGGGGGGAATGATGGAAGGGAGGGAAATGGGAGGAGGGAGAAATTTGAAATCAACACTCTTGGGGAGGGACAGGATCAAAAGAGAGAATAGAAGCAATGGGGTGCAGGATAGGATGGAGGGAAATATAGTTAGTCTTACACAACACAACTATTATCGAAGTCATTTGCAAAACTACACAGATATGATATGGCCTATATTGAATTGCCTGCCTTCCCAAAGGGAATAGGTGGGGAAGGAGGGATGTGGAGAAGTTGGAACTCAAAGTTTTAGGAACAGCTGTTTAGTATTGTTCTTGCTACTAGGAAATAAGAAATACAGGTAATGGGGAATAGAAAGTTATCTGGCCCTACAGGACAAAAGAGAAGATGGGGACAAGGGAAGGGAGGGATGATAGAAGAGAGGGCAGATTGGTGATAGGGGAAATTAGAATGCTCGGTGTATTGGGGTGGGAGGAGGGGAGAAATGGGGAGAAAATTTGGAACCCAAAATTTTGTGAAAATGAATGTAAAATGTTAAACAAATTTATTTTTAAAAAAATTTTGCACAGAGCTTTTGATGCATTTCTCATTTGGTAGAAGAGCAGAGACAAAAATTTAACAAAAGTCCTGAAGAGTTCATATTGATATCATATAATCAGCCCCTAAATTAGGAATTATTAACATATGATATATGGGCCAAAGATGGTATTTAGGATAACTAACTGAGTTGCCCAACTTGTATGATAAATGATACAGAAAGGAGCCAAAATCAATCAATCAACATTTATGAAGCATGTACTATGTGCCAGGTATTATGTTAAGCACTGAGGATACAAAAAAGGCAAAAAGCAGTCCCTGCTCTTGAAAACTTACAGTCTGATGGAGAAGAACATAAACAAATGTACACAAAACAAGCTATATACAGGATAAAGAGGAAATAATTAAAAGGGGTTAGGGAAGGCTTTCCATAGAAAGTAGGATTATTGGAGTCTAGAGCCACATCCCGAGTTTCTAGGAATATTTGTTACCAAATAGTGTCACCAAATTCCCAAGGCAGATGTATGTGGTTTGTCCTTTATTGCCGAAAAAGTCCCTGCCATCAGAGAAATAAAGACATGACTTGCACTTGACTTTGTTTTGAGTGAGGGAGGACTCTGCAGGTCACCAGCCTCACTTCTCCTCCAGAGCCATCTGAATCCAGTGACCAGAAATTCATCAGGGTGACTGGAGAAATTGAGGCAAGAGAGGCTAAATGCCAAGTTCCAAAGATAGCTTTCAAACCATTTCTTGACATGCTGGCTACTGCTCTGTCTTTTTACCTATCACCCTTCTGGATACGGCCTGGTAACCTGTGATCAAACGCAGCACGTGGGATAGAAGCATGGGTACAAGCTGACAGGAAGGTTGTGCTGACTCTTCTGGATCCTGTTCCAACAGTGGGTCTATGTATTAGAATAATGATCACAGGGAACCAGCAGAACTGTAGGAACCAGGTGAATAATGCAGCAATCAAGGACGAAAGGCTATGGAAGTTATTAGACTTGAGAGTCAGCAAAGACCTGGGTTCAAATTCTGTCCCTGATACTTACTAGTTATGCCAAGTAATATTTCTATAGCACTTCCCCATATGTTTATCATTTGAACCTCATAATCCTATGAGTTAGGGGCTATTATTTTCCTCATTTTACAAAGGAGGAAACTGAGACTAGCAGGGGTTAAGTGACTTGCCCAGGCAGCTAGATGACTCTGTGGATAGAGTGCTGGGCCCGGAATCAAGAAGACCTAGGTTCACATTTGGTCTCAGACACTTACTAGCTATGTAACCCTGTGCAAGTCACTTAACCTTAACCCATCTGAGAAGGAAATGGCAAGCTATTCCAGTATCTGTGCCAAGAAAACTCCACAGACAACACTAGCATGCTATGGTCTATGGGGACCACTATGGGGACCACTGGATGACGGAACAACAAAAAATGACATACCCAAGGTTATATAGTTAATGTCTGAGGGTGGAAGGATTTGAACTCAGATCTTCCTGACTCTAATGTCTAACATTTATTCACCTAGCTTATGGCACCTTATGCCATCTAGCTACCCTTAGATGATAATAGGTAAGTCTCTGAGCCTCAGTTTCCTTATTTTTAAAATGGGAAAATAAGACCTAAAATACTCTCAGAGAGTTGTGCAATTCTTGCTTGTGGAAGCTGGCTGCAACTCTGTTGTGTTTGAGCAGGACTGGCTTATCAGTGGAGACTGGATCAGACCCAAGTAAGGCTTGGGTGCTCAGGTAAGAGTAGTACAGCTTCTCTGTGTGGGAGTTCCCCAATTAGACATTTTCTGTGAGCACTCTACCTGATCAGAGCAGCGATCCATGGAGAAGCAGCCAGGGGTTTACCATTATATAGCCCTCCCCCAGGTCTCACATGCCCTATAGCTATACTTGATACTCTCCCTAGGAGAAGTCAGTTTATTGGAAGGGGGAGTCCAGACTCAGGCCAGAGAGCTTATCTGATGAAACTATTATTCTGAGACACCTCACTACCAAGGCTCCTTGAAGAACTTCAGTTCTGAAGGTGATGTATCTAGGGATGCAGAGTATGCACCAGTAACTCACTCCTCCCTTCTTTTTATACCTTCAATGAAAAATCTTTCCAGAGCTATTATCTTTTCTGAAGATGGCAAAGCTGTTTTCTAGCTAGGTCTTTGCAGATCCTCATCCTGAGGAAGCAGGGTTAACACTAGGGATATTTGTAAAACCATCTCTAGCCCTGCTCCCCAACTCTTGGCACTGTTATCACGCTCATTCAATCTATGAAGCTGCAAGTTGTTCAGAATATGAAATATTAGGACTACAGAGATTTCCTAAGCAAGATGAGCTACCCTGAGAGTGATGTGGAAGGCTTTGGCATCAACAGGAAAACCTGAACTACTGCTTGGGCCTGGAATTCTGGTCCAAGTCAGACAATAAGGAAAGCCTGGGGAAACGTGTGGCCTAGTGCTATAGCTAAAGAAGCACAGTTGTCTGCCAAAAAAAAAGTGCTAGCTTTGGAGTAAAACAGTCCCCTCCCCGAGAACCCACCCAGGCACAAATTCTTGACTTTGTCCCTTCACAGGCCATGATCAAACAGTGCAAATGAGATGGACACATGGGTACAGGCTGACAGGAGGGCTGCCTTCTTCCTTGTCAGTGATGCGGAAATTTCACAAAGTCATGAACAGATCTGGCAAACTAAAAGGCATTGACAGCAATAGTGAAGAAGGCTATGGTTTTCTGGAGAATAGGACAAGCAGTTATGGAGAAGGTTGCTTTGGCCTTTGAATAAATTTAGGAGAAAAGTTGTCTATGTTGGACTGCCCTGCAGGTCATATGACTTCCCCAGGGTTCAGTTTGATTGAATAAAAAATGTTTATTAAACATCTAGTGTGTAGATAGCACTATGCTACCTATCTGGAGAAAATGACAAGACCAAGAAGGCATGGTTCTTGGCCATGACTATGGAGGAAAAGGTCATGTTGATTGAAAACAAACCCCCAAACCTGAAAGAATTTTAGAAAGAATTTTATTAAGTTATTTCAGCAGAAGAGAAAGCCAGAAGAAAAAAGTGCGACTCCCTCACAAGACTCAGTGAGGTTTACATTGTATAGAGTACAGAGGTACACCAGCACATGAACTGCACACAAACAGTAAAGCAGTTTCTAGATAAGATTTCTTGAGACGTACATCAGCAGGGAAGCACATACATCCAGTCTAATTTGGGAAACACAAAACAAGACTGGGGTGGGATCTAAGCATACCCTGCAGTCATTCTGAGAATCTCTGAGATCAGCCTGACCTCTACTATAAGCTTTGGGTTAGACAGTTTTCTAGCCATATAAAACTAGTTTCAAACAATATTAATAAATATGAAATACTTTTCCCATGTGGGATGGGGGCAATGATCCAAAAGCAAGCTGGCATCAGGAACTTCTCAAGAAAGCAAGTTCTAAAACAGGGATTCATACTTCTTATTATTACTCCATTGGTGAAGCCAACAGACCTCATCTCAGAATGGCTTTAAATATATTAAATATTTTAAAGGCACAAGTAAAATACATAGAGTTGGAAACAAAACCAAATACATTTAAATACAGTTCATAAAACTTAAAAACAGAAAAAAAATAAGCAAAGGCTAGCACTTCTAGTATGACCCCCTGAACAGGTGAATGGCCCAGGCTAAAAATCAACATTCACATACCTTTTGGGTTGCAGGATACCAAACTGAAATGTGATCAACATTGACAGTTATAGTCTTCAGGCTAGACAACTAAAATACTGAGCTAGGAAGGATCTTCCTACAGGTTTATCTGAATGGAGGTCCCCTTGGGAGCATAGTAAACCTAATTAAGTTTTCTGGTCTCCCAGTAGACCCCAATAATTGTCACTGTTTCTTACTCATTACCACATTCAGAGCTGTTTTCTTTTAATCTAGCTCTTGCCACCCCTCTGTAACTGGTGAGCGGGCTCTTATTCTCAGAGCCATTTAGCTGACTTTCTCCCTGCTCATCATGGAGACCCCCTCAGGTACCAAGAGGCAATAGGTGAATGCAATGCATTGTCTTTAGAGAGTCCCAACCACTCGCTCTCTGGTGTGATTTTCTAGTCTGGTAAGCTGCCTGATCTTTTACCTACCAGAAGTAAAATAGCAAGATTGGGATGGCATGGGTTGCTAATGATCTATAATTTTGTGTGTTCTCTGCCCTTCAAAATTTACTGGCAGAATTCTCTTCTCTTGTTTAAGAGTTTCATAATAAATTCTAACATTATACTGTGATTTGTTTCTCTCTGAACCTTTTAAGCTGAGGTGAATCAAAGTGGTAGATTTCCATCAGCTAATGTCATAGATATACTGGTATGAGATATACTGGTATGAGTTTATAGGAAGGAAACAAATATTTATTAAATGTCTATAATGTGTCACTGTACTGAGCACCTGACAAATATTTTCTTCTTTGACCCTCACCACAACCCTGGGAGGTAGGTGTTATTATTATCTACATCTTACAGATGAGGAAACTGAGGCAAGTGAAGGTTATGTAATTTGCCCAGATCACACTGATAGTGCCTGAGGTGGGATTTGAATATAGGTCTTCCTGACTCCAGGTCCAGCACTCTATATGCTTCTGTATACATTCTCTTATCTTCCAAGACTCCAAAAATAATTCAATAAGCAAATTAAGGGAAAATTCTCATCTAAAAATCAAAAGGCATACAGTAAAACCAATGACAAAATTCATAGGAGCATTGTATGGATATACTAGAAATATCATTGATCACTGAGCTATTGACTGAGGCCTCTGGATCCCCAGTTTATCCAACAATATATGGTTGAAGTCATCAGGCTGTGAGTCTCCTTGTGAACGGTTAGGTAGGGTTCCAGACTCTTTGATTCCTGCAAGGGCTATTACCACCTTATTACCACTTAGTTTGCTTTCCAAGTCTCTACCTTATTCAGTGTGGATCCTGCCAGGTAAACCATAAAGAAAGAAATACTACTCCCATGACAATTTAGCAATTGTATAAGATTTCTAATGCCTGTTTAGACATGCTTCTGAATACTGGGTGGGATGGTCCTTCATCACTAAGATGTTGCTAATATTTTTTCCTATTTCTTTTCAGAGGAAAAAGAAATCAGTGCATATAAGCACCACAGAAACTGCTAGGTAGCCAATGAATGAGCACTGGATTTGGAGTCTGGAAGACCTGAGTTCAAATCCTCCATTGTTCACTAACTATATGACCCTGGACAAGACACAACCACAATCTGCCTCAGTTTCCTCAACTGTAAACTGGGGATAACAATATTAATTACCTCCCAGGGCTGCTATGAGGATTCAAGGAGATAACTTATGTAAAACACAAAGTCTAAAGCACTAATAAATGCTAGTCATTATTGCTAACATATATTTCTCTGATAGCAGAGCATAAGTTGACATTTTTCTTTGAATATATCAAGTACCAGTCTCACATTTCTTATGACCATCTGCTGCCATTTTGGTCCAGTAGAATTTATTTTGTACACAGTTTTCCATTGATTCACAGATTCAAAGTTATCATGTGGTACCTTTGGTCACTTCATGTCTTCTTGGCTTTTATCACATATGTGACACATTCCAGGCAGTACTTAAAGATAATACCATTTTGTGAGCACAGGGTTGCCCACTGAAAAAGTCCCAGAACTTTCCACAGTTAATCCCCTTTAGTATGGCCTGGAGACCAACAATTGGTATTCTATACTGCATCTGGGGTTTCCAGGGTTGGTGCTCCAACTGCATCATGATCCAGGGAAGATGATATATGAACTACTCTGATGATGCCCTGCCTATAAATACGTTCTTCACTTTGCCCTCATTAACTCCTTCTTTGGCCTTGAAGGTCTTATATTTTTCTTAATTCCTTTTATCACAGTTACTGGGGAATTTAATAATAAATTACATTACATTAGGTAATTACATTAGGAACAGTTCCTTTCATAGTGCTAAAAATCATCATTGTTTTACTGTCTCTTCATTCCTGTACTTGTTAACCCCATACTTCCTGTCTCACAATATATTCTCAGAGTGGCAAAAGGCTCTTGTGATAGCACTACAGTCAAGCAATAAGAATCCTTGATGCAGGCCAGTTTCTAAGAAAGAGAGAACTAGTCTTCTAAAACCTCAAGAGCCGTGATAGCTAATAAGCCCCAATACTCAATCACACTCCATACCAACACTTCAACCTTGTGGACAAACAAAAGAATGCACCTTACATAGAGTAGTAAAATCATTATTCTATGGTATATGGTCTGCCCTGGAAGTGCACGCACGTGCACACACACACACACACACACACACACACAGAATCCATGCTCTTCACCAGCAGGATAGGGATATGGACTAGACTTATTTTGCTCATAGAATGAACTCTCAGCTGAAGAATTCCCTTCATACCAGTATCTTGTTTCTGTAGCTGTGTTCCTTGGTCCTAGCTTTCATGGAGAAATCTTCATTTTTACCTTATGTTGGTAGCAGCAAGGGGGTCATCTCCAGTTGTCCTGATCTGTATCTTGTCATTGACCCCTGATAGCTCCCGAGGAGATAGTGAGGCTGGTGACTTTGCAAAGCTCCCTCACTTAAATCCAATCCACTTACAAGTCATGGTCCTCTTCAAGAATGGAGGACAAACAACCTGTGAGTAGGACAAGCTGCTCCACTGGGGACCCAATTCATCATAGTAGGAAGTCCCCCTCTCATTCCCTTCCCTTTCCTCCTTCCTCTCCCTTTGTCCCCATAGGGCATGATATCCTTACTTGTGAGTGCCCTGCCCAAAGGAATGTAAATTTTTTTTATCACTTGGGGCTTAGGAGCTAGATTTCTTTCTTAAGAACTATGCCTTAAAACCAAATCACTCTAGTTCTCATTGATGGACCAACAGTAGGTCCCAACCCAAGTCCCACCTGGTTGCTGTTTGTGCCCAGATGTCTCAGAATAAATGTAAATAGCAGCACAAAGCAAACATACAAAAAAAAAAAACTCAACACCTAAAGCTTAGGACAATACCTCCCCACCACCAGGTGAGCAGAGCCCAATTTTAACAAAATTCAAAGTCAAGAAATAAGTTGGGAAAATGAGTAAACAATAACATTTAAATTGGTCATGAAAAGCTACTACAATTCCAGGGAAGATACAAACTCTGAAGAAGAAAACAATATTTAAAAACCAAAAGCAAAGCTTCAAAGAAAAGCCCAATAAGAATTTATGGAGATATCAAAGAAAGTAGAGAAAACTGGGAAAAGAAATGAGAACAATGCAAGAAAATCATAAAAAGACAATAAACAAGCTGTTAAGATAACCACAAAAAACCTGAAGAAAACAACATCTTAAAAAACAAAACTGACCTAATGGTAAAGGAGGCACAATCACTTTGAAAAGCAGAATTGGCCAGATTTGGGGGAGGGGCACAGGAAGATATAAAAAACTCACCAAAGAAAATAATTTCTTTTTCTTTTGCTCCTCAATACTTAGCATGGTGCCTAATGCATAAAAGTGCTTAACAAATATTTGCTGATTGCTTCTGACTTCCTATAACTATATTTTCAGAGTCACTAAAACTTTGAAGCAGTTTCTGACTCTTCATTCTCCCTTAGCCCCCATATTTCATCATTCAACAACTTTTTTTTTTTATACTAGGTCTCCATATTTTGCTCATACTTGAAGTATGACATCCACTCATAGACTCAATCAGCATGGAATTTTTGACCTCTCCACTTCCGACCTATACTGAGTGCCAGAATTATTGCCAATTCCAGATAAGCTTTAGCTCTACTGAAGCTCAGAACTCCTGAGCTCTGTTGATCCATCAGCTTCAGCCTCGTCAGTAGCAAAACTTAAAGGCATGAGACATCGTCTGGTCAGTCAACACACCTTGTTAACTCTTCCTTTAATGTCTCTTGCATTAAGTCTTGCCTTTCTAATCAAATCACACACACACATCACCCTAGTTAAATTCCTTATCGCCTCCCAACTAGAATGAAACAGCCTTATAGCCAATCCTCTAGACTTCACTTTCTCTGAATTTTCCAAGCCATCCTACAATAGCTCTGTGCTTTAATGAATTTATGATCATGAATATATTCCCTTCAACTGTACATTACCATCCACACTTTCTTATCCTGTGGGATCCTTGAAAATATCTTCCTATAATTCTCCAGAAAAGATTTATTCAATTCACCTTCCTCTAAGTCTTTTTTCAAAAAATATTCTATGGTGTGGTAGGAACAATATTATCTACCAGAGTCTCTTACCATAAGGGATAAACTAGATCTTTCTGCCCTCCCCAAATTCAGGCTGGCTAGTTTTTCCTTAAAAGGTATTAAAACTGCCTTTGATTTGAGATTTGGTCGTCTCATAGAATAAGCAAACTCTGACATCTTTGTTGAGTATTGCATCCATGCTATGACTAAGCCAATGTCCTTTTGTTAGCTGAAGAATGACCTATGATTGTTTTATTTGTTCCAAAATTAAACATTTTACACATGGAAACCAGCCTTGTAATATGCAGGCCATTTCTTTTTCTAATACTACATTTCTGGGACAGAAGGGCCCAGGAATCATAGTTTTTCGATGGCTTATAATTGTGAACTATTATTTATTGTTGCTCTAATGCATGATTCTTGAACAGAAACAAATGAGTAGATATATCACTAAAAGAACTCAATGATAATATTTTTACAGTCTTATCATAAGCAAAATCAGAAGAAGCAAAGGTTGCAGCTAAAAGGTAGAATGGCTCACTTTGAAAAGGCAAATAAAGGAACCAGGAGCAGGGCACTGATTTTATTGTGTATCCAAATGGAACAAGAAGTATAATTTCATAGGAGATTTGTTTATCTCATATTGCAGCACTCATGATAAGCATTTGAAAAACAGTTACTATAAAAAAATTTTCAGTGTATACACTAAAATCTGTACCAAACAATGAAGTAGGAAAAATCCATGAAGAACTCAAGAAAATCCTTCAAATTAAGTAAACATATGCTTTGATACTCAACTTTAATATAAAAAAAATGGACTAGAGGAAGACAGGGAGAAATATTTTGGAAAATATGGTTCAGGAGTAATAAAAGAGGGAGACCAAAAGCTTATAGACTACACCAAAACCTCACAGTTTATCATGAACATTTTCGCTGAGAAAAGAGTCAGAAGGAATTGGATGCAGGGAGCAACATGACAAATTATAATATGTATTACATTTTAAAAGACAGGAAATAACTTGGTTCTAATACTCTCATTCCCAAATTAGCAATCTGTGTACAGTTAAACCATGAACTCATTATTGCAAAGATATTAATACAACTTGAAACCTTAAAAAGAATAAAAATGAGGAAAAGATATTGTATGTGATTAAAACAACTGCAACCTGGCTCACTTAAGCAAGTCGTTGACATGCAAATAGGAAAATTGATGGACAAACGGCCAAACTATTTCCTCAAGAAGTTAAACCAATGTAAAACCATTGTCAAAATAAGGAGACCAAAGAAATCTAGAAACAGTCAGAAAACATTTGATCTTCTTGCCAAGCAGCAAATGGTAACACCAGTTTAGAACATAAACTTGTTTATAAAATCTTACAAAGGAGGATTATGAGTTTTATTGCCTAATAAAACAGTGAGAAGCAGGAGAAGGAGAATCAAGTTTACAGAACACTTCATGACAGACTTAACTTAAGCAATGTCAATGTGAGGGCTTTTAAGGATGAGCCTGGAAGCACAACAAATCAATAAAAGCTGGAAGAGATCTATAGAGATATTTACAACAAACACTTTTGCCATCAAAAACAATGGCGTCGTCACATTTGTATTACAGTTCCTAGTGGCCAAATGAGGATTTGGAAACAGCACTGAGAAAAACAAGGATGGAATGATCAGGTAGACTAGACCAAGGATCCCCAAAGGAAGTTCATTTGGAAATAATGCTATTTGGTGACCGATCTAAACTCAAGGTATATGAAAAACAGAAAGACACCAAATGCTTGGAAAAAAATTAAAGCTTGTGATTAACAAAAACAGAGAAATGTGAATTGATGCAAGGTAGAATAAGTAGAACCAGGAAAGCAATATGCACAATAGTTACAATAATCTAGAAGGACACAGCACAAAGTGAAACCTTGTCTAATTCACATGACGAAGTTTGACTCTGGAAAAAAAGATGAGAAACCATACTGTGTTCCCTTCTTTGCAGAGGAGATGAACTAGGGGATAGAGCTCTACAAATAGTATCTGATTCTGCTTATTTGTCGATTTGTATGATAAATTTTTTTTCCTTTTTTCCTCTCTCTTATTCATCACCAAGAAAGGCTTTCTGGGGAGGGAATAAAGTATAGATACATTTGAAAATAAAGATTACATAAAAGCAAAAAATACCAGTTATTTGATTAAATGAAGGAGAAGATATCACAACCCTTCTCTGAATATACAGAATTTGATACAATATTTGATAGTTGGAAGGGACCTTAATACCTTTCAAGCCCAATGCATTCCCCATTCAATATATTTGTCAAGTGTCCAGCTCTCCAATGAAGGAGAACCTACTGCCTCCAAAGGCAGCCCATTCCATTCTTGTCAACTCTGATTATTAGGAAGTCTTTCCCGATATCAAACATAGATTTATTTCACTGACAGTTCCACTGCTCCTGGTTATCCTTCTTGGGATGTCTTCAACATCCACACCTCTTTCTGTGGGAGGCAGAAACTAACTTGCAGCTTTTGTGGTGGAAATGGTTTCAACCCACATCTAGCAGGTGCTGAGTTGACCTTATTTCCCATCAACCAGCCCTGCCAAATAATGTTGCTGCTGGAGTATTCACTGAACCCACCCAACTAAATGAAAGAAGGAAGAGAAATATCTTTTCCAGGGAAGAGGGATTGTCATTCTTGTGCCAATGCTTCTCTGGAAAGAATCCAGAAATTCTGTTTCCAAGTGGTAGGTAGGCAATGTGTTTCTTTAAGAAAATACCATATAGCCTGGAAGGAACATGGTGTGCCACTTGCTATCGTGGTTGCTATGGTATTCAGGCATTATTATTGAATAGCAAAAATAGGAGTCATGTGAATTGGAACATGAACGGGCAGAGTGCAAGCTACCCTGCCCACCTAAGGAAGCCTTAAATTAGGCTCCTAACACACTTTTTTTGTCTTCTAGATCACTTATATTTCTCAGGTTGGTGGCCTTAAAAGGAGGCAGATATCCTGAGATAAGCTTCTTCCCTGCCCTCCACATTTATTTTTGCATTGCATTTTTAAGGCTCAGGTGTTATAAAGAGTATAGACTCTAATCGTGTTAAATGTGAAGAAGCCCTGAGAAGGCCAGCATGAAAGTCTTGTTCTCTCCTCTTTCAGGGACCAGTTCTAGTTGTCTGCATCTCCACCTGCCGAGACCCACCCTTGAAGGCTGAAGGGATACCTGCTCAATTTCTGTGCTTCATCAAGGGCACACTGAGGAAAACAATATTAGTTTGAACACCATGATGGGACCAGTATCCACCAGGGTCTTCCCTTCCCAACCCCGGTAATATGGGTTGGGTCAGAGTTCTCCTAAAAAGGTGACCAAATCAAGGACTTGATTGGCACAGGAGGTCAAAGAAGGTCAAGTCATTCTTTTCTGGATACAGCCTTCTTGATTACTCAAGGATAGAAAGTCCCACCTATGCAGAGTCAGTCTCCTTCAGATATGATTGAATGTTTCCATCCAGATTCCAGCCAAATAGAATTCCTCATCCTGTAAAACACATCTTGCACTCTCCTGCCTCCATTCCTTTGTTTCT
Organism: Bettongia penicillata ogilbyi; assembly: GCA_023548195.1. Lineage (NCBI taxonomy): Eukaryota > Metazoa > Chordata > Mammalia > Diprotodontia > Potoroidae > Bettongia > Bettongia penicillata. The sequence goes on along the minus strand of JAJHZJ010000009.1, from coordinate 4,128,016 downwards.
TCTGATCCCTATGTCTAGAATGCCCCCATCTCCCTTGTTCTCTTCCTAAGAGTTTAGGTTACTTGCTCAAGGACACACAGGTAATATGTACCAGGGATAGAATTTGAACCCAGGTTTGTTTTGACTGTTTTAGATGATAAAGGTTGGCAATAGGGGAAAAGTAGAAATTAAAACCTTTTAATATTGCCAGGATGGCAATAGGGGAAAAGTAGAAATTAACAACATTTTGACAAAAGAAGTAATAGCACATAGTTCTGAGTTGGATATTAGGAGATGAAGGAGATAGTAAGTCAAAGATGATCCTAGGATTCCAAGTTTGGGAAAAACGGAAGAATGGAGTTATTTAAATATATATTTACACATGTTACTATTATATATTAATATATACATATATATTACATATGCATATTATTAAATATATTTATATATGTTTTTTATATACATACACACAGTTTTCCAAATACATGTAAAAAATAATTTTTAAAATTTGTTTTTTTTAAATCTTGAGTTCCAAATTCCCTCTGTTCCTCCCTCCTTTCCCCTTCCTTGAGAAAGCGTGCAATTGATATAGATTATATATATATCCAGTCATGCAAAACTATGAGCCATGTATCAAAATAAAACACACCAAAAAAACACAAGAAAAATACATTTTAAAAAAGTATGATGCTTCAGGTTGCATTCAGACTCCATCAGTTCTATCACGGAAGGTGGATATCATTTTTATCATTAGTCTTTTGAAATTGTCTTGCATCACTGTATTGCTGAGAATAGCCAAGTCATTCACAGGTGATCATCATACAATACTACTGTCACTGTGAACAATGTAGTCCTAGTTCTGGTCACTTCACTTTGTGTCAGTTCGTGTGTAAGCCTTCCCAGGTTTTCTCTGACACCATCTTGTTCATCATTTCTTATAGAACAATACTGGTCTATCATAATATATACCACCCATTGCTTGGCCATTCTCCAATTAATGGACATCCAAATGGGTTTACTATTGGTAGAAATGTTAGGTAGAAAGAAGATTGGAGCCTGAGTAAAGGGATGAAGAATTATATATTCTAGGTCTTGTATTTGCTGCAAAGTCCTTAAGGTAAATAAAGTAAATATGAAATCAGAATGATGGTGAGAGTTCACAGAGACAGAGATCTATAATTTATCTGCATACAGCTAACCAGAGAAAAGGATAAGCTAGTTCACTGAAGGAGTGACAGAGTTATGAGTTATAGGCTGAATGATGCGGATGGAGATCAGAGTATTTTCAAAGTTAGAGGTCAGAAGCAGAAAGGGAGACAGAGAACACTCAGAAAGGTAGGAAGAAAATCCATATGTTGTTAACAGTTTGATAGATAGTAACTAATAATAATAGGTAAGGTTTATAAAGTTCTTACTATGTGCCAGGCACTGCGTTAAGCACTTTAAAATGATTACCTCATGTGATCTTCACAACAACTGTAGAGGGTAGGTGTGACTGTTATCCCTACTTTACAGATGAGGAAACTGAGGCAAAAAGAATGGTGTTTGAGGCTGGATTTGAACTCAGTTTCTCCTAATTCTAGGCCCAGTACTTTATACCCTGAGAAATAACATAACATTTTTAACTTTCCAAAGTACTTTATATACATAATCTTATTTGAATCTCACCACAACTCTGTAGGTAAATACCTGGAATTATTATCCACATTATATTATATATTATCCACATTTATTATCCACAATTATTATCCACATTATATAATCCACATATTATCCACATAGTATCCACATTAATATCCACGATGAGGAAAGTCGGAGAAGTTCCATTATTCCAAGGTCGCATAGCTATTGTCAGTGGCAGGATTTCAACTAAAGTTTTCCTGATTCTGCATCCAGCGTTCTATCCACTGTGTCATACACCATTAGAAGGAAAGTAATGGAAACTAGGTGTTCCTCGCTTGGTTCGAATACCAGACTTCAGGGTTTTCTCATGGCCTGGTTTTGCATTGCATCTGTGGGTAGATACCCCTCCACTAAGGTCCAACGCTGTTCTTGGTCACTAAGTGACTGAGTTTTCAAGCATTCTGCCAGAGTCTTTATATAGACTTTATATAGACTCAGGTCCAATGTCAATAACAACAGTCAGGAAGAAGCAATTTATCAAAGTTGACATTATCTTTTCTCCTTGATAGTAGTTTATGCAAGAGTTCCCCCCAAAAGACTTCTAATCTATCCCCTTTCTAGGTCTCCATGACTAAAGACTGAACATGTCATACAGTCTAATCAACAGCTAACATTTAATGAGTACCTACTATGTGCCAGGCACCATGCTAAGCCTAGAAATGCAGAAAAAGTCAATAAAAGAAGCCCCAGTCTAATGGGGGAGGGAACATGTAAATAACTATGTACAAAGATATATCCAGGATAATCACTGGCATTAAGAGGAATTTGAGAAAGTTCTTTGTAGAAGAGGAGATGTTAGCTGAGACGAAGAAAACCATGAGGCAGAAATGAAGAGGGGGAGAATCCCAGGCATGGGGACAGACAGAGAAAATGCTCTGAGACAGGAGATGGAACATCTTGGGTGAGATTCTGACTACTCAGGGGTGGGTTTTATAATCTTCAACCTGAAGCAACACAAATAATGCCTGAGACACTCAGCAATAGCTGTCACCTCAGCACCAGCCACCCTAAGTCCAGAGGGGTTCTTCACCAAAAGTTTAACTACTAGATGCCCAATGATTTTGGTCATACCAGCTCATGAAACCATCTACTAAGGCAGAGAGTAGATGTAATCTGTGTCAGGAGGGAATGTCCACTAAGAAGAACATCATAGAAATTTAAAAGTATTTAAATCAGTGTCTGGGCACTGTAGAGCATCAGCTTTAGTATCAGACAGGACAATTGAGACCAAAAGTCTAGAAACCCTGACAAAGGCACCAGGGCAGCCTTTTGTTTTAGGGGCAGGAGACTTAATGAGTTTAACCAGGTAATTGTGTGAGACCTACTGGTGCCAGAGGATGAACAGAGGAGACAAAGAGAGGAAGAAAAACAAGGGATGATATCTTCTAAGAGTAAAAAAGAGAGGCAGAAAGATGATAGAGACAGGTAATAGGGAGATAAGATATGATAAAAATAGATCCGGGTAGGTGGATAGATGGAGCGTTTATCAAGTGACTGCTATGTGCCAGACAACAGTAATTTGGAATGTCAACTTACAAGAGGAAGAAACGTGGAAAACAGGCCTCAAGAGTAAAATAATTTAGGACCAAAGGCCCTGAACTATATTCTCTGGCTGATTTTATTGTTTTACTACAAAAAAATGCCTAAAACAGGTGCCAATTTGCAATTATTTATGTACATAATTATTATACATCTTAAAACTCAGAAGTCTCCCCAAGTACTGTATATTTTCCTGCTCAATGTACTAGCTCCCAGCACCTCTGTACTAGGGATAGACAGACAAGTTTCCTAGGTAAATCCAGGAAAAATCCCATGATGTCAGGCCAGGAGACCAGACAAAGTTTGGTGGGGGTAGGACGAAAGAAGCAAACTACTCATAAATTCTGAGAGTCATCACTGGACACCCTAACTAAAATGATGTGCAGAAAGCTGAAGACTGAAAAATTAAGTGATAAAAGTTTGAATGCCTATAGCAGCTGCTGGGCAAACAGGAGCCTCTCATCATCAAATTCCCATGAAGGGAAAGGATAAATGATCTGAAAACCTCTCAGCTGGGAATAGGGTCATTTGTGCTGTTTACCAAGTGGAAGGGCTTGGTATAGATATTTGGCCCTAGGCTCAGGGGTGAGGAACTTTGATCTCTAAGAACTGTGGGTCATTGGAACTCATTAGCAGGAGAGTTTATGGGGTTTATATGCCTGCAGCACAGTTGGAGTGGTTCAGTCAAAAGGAGGCTCGATGGCTTCTGTCCATAACTGTACCAATGATAGAGAGAGACATGAAGAGAAGGAGGGAAGAAGGGGGATGAAGGGAGGAAGGGAGGGAGGGAAAAAGAAAGGGAGGTAGGAAAGCATTTAAGAGTTTACTATGGGCAAAGCATACACTGGGAACAGAAAGAGGAAGAAAAGGGCAATCCCTGTTGTCAAAGAGTTTGTATTCTAATTGAAGAGGTCAAATATATAGAAGTTCTCAGCAGCAAATTACGTGAAGTCCCACAGTCCTTAGGGTGCACCTAAGCGGGGAAGGGGTGATATAAACTGCCACAGAAAAAGACTAATGCTTTGAGACTTCAGGTTGAGTAAGAGAAGTGGTCACCTTCATCGTCCTCCCTGCATTTCAGTGTCCCAAGTTTCTATGGTCTCTGCCAGTTGCAAAGTTCTTTGTTTTCCCGCTTGTTTTAATAATCAGATTTCAGGACTACACAGACACCTGGGTAAAAAACCTTTGGCCAGGTAGGGATTGAATGACTTTCCGCCACTCCCACCTGCGCTAATGCCTCATGAGATCACACTGAACATTCCTCCAAAGATAAAATAAAACGTCTGTTGTCCTGGGGACCGCAGTGCTAAAGGGAGGAGGGCAGAAGACTAGATGAGATCAACCCTCAGATTATCCTTAAAATTAGAATTTGATCACCAGATCACAGTCTGACCTTGTGAGCACTTCAGCTTTCCTACCTGCAAAGATAAAGCAAACCCCACTTATATCCAGAGTTTAGCACAGTATTTCAAAGACCTGCCTATATAGATCCAAAAGGTACATCTGGGGGCTGCTAGATGGCGCAGTGGAGAGAGCATCAGCCGCTGGAGTGAGGAGGACTGGAGGTCAGATTTGGCCTCCAGCACTTACTAGCAGTGACCCAAGGCAAGTCACTTAACCTTGATTGCCTCCCCCCACCAAGAAAACACTTAGAAAAAAACAGGCACATCTTGCGTAATGTTGCACCACCAATTATATTTGACAGCATCGTCTCTAATGCAATGTAACTAAACCCTGCCATCATGTAAAGAAACTCCACTGGGATATTAAACTGCTTGCCTGGGATGAAAACTATGTCAGGTCAGAAATGGTTTTCATGTGTGACTTGTGTGTCAACATGAGTTATTATGTCCTTGGTCCAATTTCTGACTGCTCTTCCGAAGGCAGATTTCCAGTGGCATGAAGTACAGATAACTGTGAAAGAAATCTTCCAGAGTTCTTGAGGCTATAGGATTTAGGGCTAAGGGAAGAAATGGATTCTGGGGGATCCAACATAGCACTCTACGCAGGTTTCTCTTTTCTGATTATGCAATCATTTATTTAAAGCTGGGTCTTTGTCCTACAAGACATTTAGTCCAATATCTGCTTGTTGCAGATAAGGAAACTGAGGTTCAGAAAAATTATTTGCTCAGGGATTCTCTGACACTAAATCCACTGCTCTCCTAAAAGTTATTTATGTACATGTCTTGTCCTCCCTTGAGGGCAGGGGGGGTATCTCATTTCACTTTTGCATCCCCATAGCCTACCCTTACACATGTTGTTTAGTCATTACAGATGTGCCTGACCTTTGGTAACCCCATTTGGGGTTTTCTTGGCTGGTTGGCCATTTCTTCTCCAGCTTATTTTACAAATGAGGAAACTGAGACAAACAGGGTTAAGCGCCTTAGCCATAGTCACTTAGCTAGCAAGTGTCTGAGGTCACTTTGAACTCAGATTTTCCTGACTCCAGGCCAGGAACTCTATCTATTGTACTACCTACCCACCCCCTTATACATAGTAGATGCTTAACATTTAAGTTTTTGATTTGATGACTTATAGGACATCTTATGCTGGGGTTTTCTTTGCCTGAATTGGATTGAGGCAAGACCTTTTTCAAACTCTTGAGTCATTTAAAAATTAATTACCCAAATCTATTTCTGACCTTACCCCTACTCTTACCTCCACTCTCCTTTTCTTTAAGCTAATTAAACTCATTTTTACTTTTCTGAAGTAAGTAGGGCAGCTGGCTCAAGTCAGGTTGAACTAAAATATCCATCAGACAGGTTATCAAATATCTCATCCTATATGAGTTAAAATTTCTAGAAATTAGGCCTGAATTTCCTGTAAAGTTCCTCCTTGGCCAGTAGAAGCCCTGCCTTTTCTCCCCAAGTCTGCTTTGTATCATTTATTCATTTTCCTTTCCTTTTGAAGCTGGGGAAGAAAATTAGGAAGAAAGGAGAGACTGATCCTTCTCATACAGACGAGCTCAGTTCTCCCAAAGCAAGTTCCTGGATCTCTCTGCAGGTCATAGACTTTGTTCATATTTGAATTCCCCTGTAAATGTAAAGGGAGGAGATGGGTGACACCTCATTTAAATCCTAGGGAAACACACATCCACAGTCTCCATACTCAAATTTATACCATTCTAGTGAGACAGACCTTCTGGCCTGGGGTCCTAAGGAGCTTTAGAGAGAAATGTATGTAGGAGTAGGGAGTGGAGTGGGGGAGTTGGTGGGGAAGAAGAATTGTACAGATTTCCCTTCTTGAAAACACCTGGCAAGAGGGGCCTGTGTTGGAATCCATTCGTGAGGGTGTCCAGAAAAGGGTATGGAAAGAACTCAATCCCAGGGCTTTGCCCCAAAATAGGTAAGAGCCAGGCTCAGCTGAGCATATTTTTAATTGGGTGGCTGAAGTCATTTTTCCACTCCTTCCTGGAAGGGTGTATGATATTTTTAGCAGAAAAAAATAAATGTCCAAAAAAATGAATACACCATAAGAATAAACCCAACGGGTACTAGGCATCTCCCTTTCATTTTCCTAAGTGATCTCTAGTATGACTCTCAAACTAAACAAACTTTGAAGACTGGACTAAAGGAGTGAGCAGGTACAGGCCAGCACTGATTTGGAAAAGGGGTGGTACTCTCTGGGCCAAAGGTTAACTACAAAATGTCCCAAAAGTCTCAGTGCAGTTTTAAGCACTTAAAGCTTAAAATAAAAGCTATTAAAGCTTAAATCTGTACTAAGACTTGGGGCACCCTATCTCTGCCTGTGAAAAGCATTGAATGAAAATTCAGAATACATCAAATGTCTCTTTTGTGAATTCAAGGCCAAATCCAATTGGCTTTTCTTTGTCCTCACTCTCTGTGCCCTCTCTGGACTCCCTTTCCATCTCAAAATTTCCTTTTCCCTGAACTTTAGTAGCAATAGAAAAAATAGAAGGGAACAAGCAAAAATAGCCCTGGAGGGACAATTAACAGCAGAATTTAAGGCAAATAGGAGTAATGATAATGCTGGTGCTTGTAGACTTCTACCCCCTCCCACATTGCTTTGTGGATGCAAAGTAAATGAGTAGGAAATGAAGATGGATGGGAAGGGACCCCTAACACAAGTTACTATGGCTTTGGTGATCGTAATTTCCTGAAGTGCCCTTCCTTCTATGTCTGGTAGTGTACCCATTTGTGAAACTGATCGAGAATTGAGCCTTGGATATCTCTATTGATACTGGTAAGCTACTTGGTAGTCTAGGTACTCCTGTCTTCAAAACATCTCTTACATCCAAGATTTCTAATCCATTGTACAATGAAGGAGGCAGGGGTGAAGAGCGAGAACATCCCAGGTATAGAGCAGCCAATAAAAAAAGAATATATGTTTCTGGTGACTATGATTCTCCTGGTATAGTTCTGCTACAAAGCTCTTCATATAAGTCTTCATGTCTAATACAAAGGTCTTGCTTAGGTCTGTAGGGGCCAAAGCTAACACTTACCTGAGGCAATCAATATCATTACAAGACTTCTGACTTCTCATCACAACAATTTCCAATTTGTACTGAGGAGGTCAGTCCAGATTGTCCTTTCTTGTCTTTCCATTTTTGGCTCTTCCACCCAAATACCCATAAGTGAGATCATTAAGCAGCTTAGCTTAGTTCTTTAAAAAATATTTACTAGTAACCATCAAATTCTAGGAAAAAGTCTTTAGTGCATAAAGATTCAGATAGGCAAAAGATGATCTCTGCTCTCAAGGAGTTCATCAGGACCTTTGGTAACAACTGCTGCCTCCCAGCTCCCACAGCTCAACTGTTCAAGGTGATCTCAGAGGTAAGACACTAGCAAAAGGGACAGAGCAGGAGAGGGGAAGAGAGACAGAGACAGAGACAGGACAGAGAAAGACAGAGACAGAGAGACAGACGAAAACAGAGACAGAGAGAGAGACAGAGAGAGACAGAGACAGAGAAGCAGAGACACAGAGGGAACCAGGAATGGTCTCCTGAAGAAGGTGAACTTGGCTTCCTTCAAGTAAGGAAGTGATCTCATAAGGTTATAATGTAGAGGGGATTATTGTTCATGTATGGGTTGAACTAGATGGCTTTTGAGATTCTTTGAGAAGCAGTTCATCAGTGATCCCTTTTTCCCCTGTTGTGCGAATCTCTATCCTTATATCTATGACTCAAGGTGGAAGCTTCTCATCCTCGGAAGCATCAGAGTTCCCAAAAGGGTATCTATTTATTTCTTTACTGGGATAGCAGATGAAGCACCATAAGGGGCTTTAATGAGCAGGTCAGCTAGAAGAGAAGGCCAATGATCAAGCTAGAGCAGTAAAGTAGATTTGGGAAGGCAAATTATTAGAGGTCTTAACTCTCATATTGAAACTTGGGGGGGGGCGTTCATTAAGACCTGTGAGGTATAGCATGACACAAATATCAAACAGAAACCAAGGAAAAGACACGAAAGCCAAGTATAAGTGACTTTGACTTTTCTCACTTGACAAAACCAAATACTCAGGGAGGTTTAAATTAAGTCCCACTGGTAATTCCATATTGATAGATATCCATATTTACAAAATGTTTCTATGCTAGTGACTACCCTATTTCCTTCGTGGGTTCCAGAACATACTGGTCTGTTGTTTTAAAAATTTGAAACACTTTCCTCCTGGATCATAGATAAAACATTTAATATTGGAAAAAAAACTCTCAGACGTCAGTAAGTTCTCTGCCTCATTTCACATACAAGGAAACTAACACTCATAGACAATAAATGACTTGTGATAGTGATAGTGAAAGAGGCGGGATTTGAACTATGATCCTTTTGACTCCAGAACCAGTGCTCTTTGCACTGTACCATGCTTAAAGAATAATGCATTTGAAATCAGAGGAGCTAGGTTCAAATTCTAGCTCAGTCCTTCATTACTTGTGTGAACTTGACCAAGTAATTTAACTTCTCTAGGACTATTTCAAAGGCAGCTAGATGGTACAGTAGATAGCGTGGAGTCAGGAAGACTCATTTTCCCAAGTTCAAATCTGGACTCAAGTCACTTACTAGCTGTGTGACCCTGGGCAAGTCACTTAACCCTGTTTGCCTCAGTTTCCTCACTGGTAAAATGAGCTGGAGAAGGAAATGGCAAACCACTCCATTATCTTTGCCAAGAAAACTCCAGATGGGGTCATGAAAGTAGGATACAACTGAAAACAATCAAACAACAGCAAATGAGACTTAAATCCACATTGGTTATATCCGTAAATATATGTCTCATTTCTCATACTGAGTCTATTTCCTCCCTGTCCGGCAGCTGGTCACCATCAGCCCTCTAGAGTCATAGTTGGTCATTGCGTTGACCATATTCTTTAGTCTTTCAAAGTTGTTCATTTATAAAATGTTGTTAGTAATCATTATTAATTAATTAATCAGTTACTATTCTGGTTCATTTTCCATCAATTCATACAAATCTAACAATATGTCTCTGAATCATCCCCTTTATAACATCTTTTATAACTATACAATAATAGTATATTATTACAATTTTAATTAATACTATACTAGTATTCCATTACATTCCTATATCACCATGCCTACATTCATTTATGCCACACTGCCATTCATACACGTCAGGTTTTGTTGGGTCAATCATCAATGGATAGGAGCACTCCTAATGTCTTTGCCAGCATAAAAAAAAGAGTTATTATAAATGCTTATGCACAGATGGATCTTTTTATTCTATCTTTGATCTCTTTGGAATATATAAGCCTTACAACGACATTGGTAAGTATGTACAGAGTAGTAACTTTTGGGGCCCAGCTCCAAAGTGATTTCTAGAATGGCTGCACCAGTTTTCAGCTCCATCAACAATGCATTAATGTAGGGTCTGACCTCATACTATTAGCTAAGAATATTTTCTAACACTTCTTCATTAATCTTTATGGACTTCCTGGGAATTTTACAGTGAAGCCTCTTACACAAGTTGCTTGTCAAAAAATGTGATAATCTTTCTTCGCTATTATAGGATTTCAAGTCATGACCTTCAGAGGTTGATCATTTCCTCCATAAACGCTTTGCAGATTATAACAAATGTGGGGCTTTCAACTAGGGCACTGCCATCTAGGAAGTGCATATTATCTTCTTTTGGCAACTAGAGTTCTTGTACCTTGCCTTGTGCTGGCTAGTCCTGTACCACCTTTGGACTGCTACCACCAGGCTCCTATTGTGGTGAAGTCCTTTACTCTCAACCCTCACTCAAATCTGAGCCCAGGTTCAAATTCAGATTACAAATTAAAGTTGATTCCACTTTCAGATGTGACATTCAAGCACAAGACTCAAGAGAAGCATATATAGGTAAACATGAAAGAGAAATCGTATAGGACTCAAGCAGGTTAAATTGCTTACATTCCTATATAGGAAGATGATGCATGTAACTCCTAAGAACTTTATCATTATTAGGGCAATTAGGAGTCCATATAGACAGAGGCTATGGATGTGTTTGTGTCAATTATATTAGGATGATCTAAAAAGTAATGAGGGGATAATGAAGAGAGATGAACTGGGAGAAGGGGGACAGGAGAAGAAGAATTGGGAAATTATCTCATCCAAAAGAGGCATGCAAAGAAGAGTATTTACAGTGGAAGGGCAAATGGGGGGAGGGAGTGGATGGCCAGCAATGCTTGAATTTCATCCTCGTCAGATTTGGTTCAAAGAGGGAAGAATAAACACTCTCTCTCTCTCTCTCTCTCTCTCTCTCTCTCTCTCTCTCTCTCTCTCTCTCTCTCTCTCACACACACACACACACACACACACACACACACACACACACTCAGTTGGGTATAGAGATCTATCTTACCCAATAGGTGAGTAGGAGTAGAAGGGGATAAAAGAGGGAGGGGGATATAAAAGGAGGGGAAATTAAGGAATGCAGCTGCCAGAAGCATAACAGACTGTTAAGGAAGGACAGGGTAAAAAGAGAGAAGGCTAAAGAGAAGAAAATAGGATGGAGGAAAATGCACAGTAATCATAACTGTGAATGTGCATGGGATGAACTCACCCATACATTAGAAACAGATAGAAGATTGGATTAGAAATCAGAATCCAGGTTGTTTACAAGACAATCACTTGAAACAGAAAGACACGGAGTTAAAATAAGAGACTGGAGCAGAACATGTGTGTGTTTGTGTGTGTGTTATATATATATATATATATATATATATATATATATATATATATATATATATATTCTGCTTTAGCTGAAGTAAAAAAGGCAGGGGTAGCAATCATGTTCTCATCATGATTGCTGAGCAAAGCAAAAGCAAAAATAGACCTAATTAAAAGAGATAATCAGGGAAACTACAATTTACTAAAAGGTAGCATAGACAATGAAGTAGTTGCAAAACAATTTACAGCACATTTCTCTGATAAAGGTCTCATTTCTCAGATACATAGGGAACTGAGTTAAATTTTTAAAATTGGAGTTGTTCTCCAATTAATAAATGATCAAAAGACAGGAACAGGAAGTTTTCAGAGAAAGAAATCAATGCTATTTATAGTCATATAAATAAATGCTCTAAATCATTATTCACTAGAGAAATGCAAATTAAATCAACGATGAGGCACCATACAACTCATACCTATCAGAAATGAAAAATGCTAGAGGAGTATGGGAAGATAGGTTCACTAATGAACTGTTGAAGTTGTGAACTGGTCCAATCATCCCGGAAAACGATTTAGAACAATTTGGAGACTCAAAGGGCTATAAACTATACATACTCTTTGACCCAGTAATACCACTACTAGATCTGTATCCCAAAGAGACAAAAAGAAAAGGCGAAGGACTTATAAACACAAAATTTTATTGCAGTTCTTTTCTGTGGTGGCAAAGAATTGGAAATTGAGAGGATTCTTATCAACTGAGGAATGATTGAACAAACTGGGGTATATGATTGTGATGGAATACCATTATGCTGTATGAAATGACAAGGGAGATGATTGCAGAAAAAAACACAACCTGGAGAGAGATTGTGAACTGGTGCAAAGTGCAGAACCGGGAGATTATTGTATGTACTAATAGCAATGTGGTAATGTTAATCAACTGCTATAGATTTAGTTACTATAATCAATGTAATGATCCAAGATGATTCTAAAGGACTGGTGATGAAAAATGTTATCCACCTACAGAGAGACCTGATGAACTCTGAGAGCAAACTGAAGTATAATTTTCTCACTTTCTTGCTTTTTTGTGACTAATACGAAAATATGTATGTTTCACTGATATGGAAAGAAGGGAGGGAGAGACTTTGGAACTCAAATTTTTTTTAAATGTTAAAAAGAATTATTATAGTTGCAATTCAAGGACCATTCTTCTTCCCCACCCCTTCCACACCCTTTGCTTTTGACAGATCCCAAATAGACCAGACCTATCCATTCATCACCAATTTGTCATTCAATGACCTCATTACTCTTTCATCACCTAAGTTCATAGCTTTGGCTTTATCACCATTGCTCATATATACATTGGCTATCAACCTCTCCTCTTCATTATTTATGCTCATTAGGCTAAACCCATGATTCCAGACCAGTTATTCAAGTTCCCACCAAGTATATCCAGTAGTTGCTATGCCACCTTGTGGCCTACTTAGATCTTAAACTTGACACACAGACACAAGGAAATGGTTCTGCCTTACTAACGTTCCCAAGCTTTTCAAATCTGAGTAAACATCCCAAGTACGTATTTTGTAAGAACCTCAGATTTTGAGTAGGACAGACTGTGCATAAACAATAATTCATATTTTTAGGGTGACTTAGAGAAGTTGTCTATAGAAGACAAACTCAGAAAGACTTGAGTTGAAATTCCACCTCTGACTTTCACTAGATTTATGACCTCAGACAAATCACTCTATCTATGAGTCTGGAGCTTGGCTAAATCCTGTTATCTAGATCCACTTTATATATGTTTTGCAAAGTACTTTCTTCACAAGCCTGTGAAATAGCTGGGTATAAATATTATTGTCCCCCACTAATAGATGAAGAAACTGAGGCTCTGAATTAAATGACTTGCCCATGGGCACACAGTATCTGAAGTGGTATTTGGAGCCAGATTTCCCAGCTCCAAATACAGCATTCTTCTCCATATCAAACTGCTTCTCATAGAACATTATGCCCCAAATACATTTGAAAGGCCATTCCTGATTGGGTGGTGGTGCTGGTAAGGATGTCAATAGTTTTCATTAGAGTAAAGAACACTCAATATAACCTTGATGACTAGATTTTACAGAGAACACAGGGTGCATTGCAATATTTATTTGCCTTTAAACATGTCAGAATTTCATTTCATAGGAGAAAATGTGAACATTGAAATCAAATATCACTTACTCCTGGTCCAGAGTGCAGAGGTGGGGAACCTTAGGTCCTAGGCCTTTTGCTAGATTTCATCTGACTTTTGGCAAGTGCAGTAAACACTTGGTTAGGTTTAACAGTGTGACACTTACCAGTGGAATTCCATAAATTAACCCAGGTGCAACTGCAAAGTACTTATGAGCTCTTGACGTTAACAAGCACTTTGCAATTACTCCGCCGCTTTTCAGAACCACCCCGACTTCTTATGTTTCTAATCAAACCTAGGAAAGAGAAGATATTTCATTTTTTCCTCTGCTTCATCTGCTTAGCAAAAATTCAAAGACAATTTTGACTTAGAATTTTTTATATCTTTTTACATTGATACTTAACTGATTCATTTTCTCACTAGATTAAGGATTTAATGGAACATAGATTTTGAGTTGGAAAGAACTTTAAAGGCTCCCTAATCTATCTGCTCAGTTTATGGATGAAGAACCTGTGAGCCAAAGAGGTCAACTGACTCCCCAAGGTCATCATAAGGTAATAAGTAGCTCAATGAAGATTTGAGCCCAGGTCCAAATTTAGATTACAAATTTAAGTTAATTCCAAATCCGGAGAACTTTTCAGGGGAACCTAAGTCCAAATCTGTTCCCAGACACTTTTTAGTCATGTGACTCTGGGCAAGTCACTCAATCTGTCTGCCTCAGTTTCCTCACCTATAAAATGGAGATAATTAGGACGCCTCCCTTCTAGGCTTTTTGTGAAGATTTAATTATATAGTATTTGTAAGGTGCTTAGCATAGTGGCTGGGCTCCTTTCTACTTCCCCTTCCCCACCAGAGGGGTAATAGAAAAGTCAGCTGAGTTTTTCTTTTGGTAAAATTCAGATACTAGTAGCTCACTTTTATAATTCACAAAATGTTTTCCTCACAATGATCCTGTGGAGAAGGTAGCAGTGGTGATAATAATGCTAACGTTTCTATAGCGCTTTAAGATTTGTAAAGCTCTTTACATACATTGTCTCACTTGTTCCCATTTTTCAGAGGAGAAAACCCAGGGTCCGGCATGGGGCTGCTATTAGGCTCTGTGGGACCCTGAGAAATATTTTGTGGGAGTGCCCCATCTAGAAAAAGAATTTGATCTACATTTGTATTACAAAATTCATGAGCTCACGTGAGGTAAACCAATTTATCAATGCAGATTTAGAAAAATGGCCAGAGAAGAGGCACTTAGGTATTTGCTTACTGTCCAGTCAGAGAACATAACGATTCTTCATAATGTCTAGGTACAGTCTCTTTCTGTTCAAATCCAAGAATTATCTCTTCATGTTCTTTACTTCAAAAGGGCTATTCTTGGCTAATTTCAAATTTCTTACCGCAAGAAAAAGGTAGCACCACTGTAATCTCTAACAATCCTTTCCATAAGGAATACTGTGATTCAGGATGACTAATATGGAAATGCTTTACATGATGGCACATGTATAACCTATATCAGATTGCTTACTGTCACAGGGAAGTGAGGGAGGAGGAAGAGATTAAATTTGGAACTCGAAACAAAAAAATAGTTGAAAATTGTTCTTAGATGTAACTGAGAAAAAATAAAATATCATTAAAGAAAACATTGAACTGTACAGAGCCATGGATTGCCATTATAGTCCACAAGACAACATTATAATTGCATACAGTGTGTGCAATCACTGATGGTTAAAAAGTGAATCCCTCAACTGCTATTCACAATACCATTTTTCAGATATTCCAGGAAAACACCTTATACCTTGAGAGCTTACCTCACTCTTCTGTGGACCACAATTCTTCAACATACCATAAATATCCATAGTTTCATTTTCAGAAGCAGCTTTCAACACCATTTGGTAGTTGATCCCTAGAAGTTGCAATACATCTAACAGTCCCTTTCATTCCCCCAATAGTACATATTTCAAGAAAAACTGAAAATATTGCCCTATTTGCAACAGCATGTGTCAAAGAATAAAATATAGTGAACTACAACTCTATCACAGATCAGAAATCTATTTTAACATGTTCTGCATGCAAAAAATCCCTTTATGGAAGGCTCGGTTAATGATATTTATTTTTATAAAATTGTTTTGTTGTGTCATGTTAAAATTTAAATCCTTATTTGTGTTGGCAATATAAATAAACCAGAGAATGAAATGTTGATACTGTATTTACATAGCACCTTGTTCTTTGAAACCTCATATATTATATCTATCTTGAAATTAAAGTAGTCATTTGTATTAAATATGCAGGCTACATCAAAATTATATTTTAAGAAAATGAAATCAGATGGAACTTGTTTCAATTATTGATACAAATTTACAATAATACTTCATGTTGAAAATTAAACTATATCTTTCTGCAGTATTTATGACCCTGTAAATACATACAAACACAAAAAGTACAAAATTAAGACATTCCATTCTATACACAAACTCTCCAGTCTCTGATATAGAAGATAGTGTCCCACACAATCTGATGAGCTAGCACACATGTACACTTTGATGGCAACCATCAATCTTTCCTCTCTTTAGATTTTAAATTTAAGTTTATTACAGCTATAGTCATAACCCTAATGTTCATGATATATTTCCAAAACAAATTTGAAGAAATTGTGACTTATTTGTGAATTATTAAGAAATTAAGTAAAACACTCAGAATTTTTAATTACCCAATTTAGGACCTATAAAAATTTTAAGAAGTAAATACAGGATTTTAGAGCTCAAAATTTTAAAAGACATATGTTAAAAAACTGTTTTTACATGTAATTGGAAAGAAGAAAGAAATGCAGGACATCAAAAACAACTTCTCAGAACAGGAAGAGTATGATGTTAATATCAATATTTAAAGATTAATGTTCTCAAACTAGAAGGTAATCAATTTCATGTTGTAAATCTGAAATGTACATGAGCTGTCAAAAGAACATCCTGAAAATCATAACAATGTTTCGGTCCTTACTCTAGGTTAGAAAACCAAAATATTTCTGCCAATTTTATCCATACTACAAGTTTTCAAGCCTATCTGACTTTGTTAATAGAATCATTGAAAGAATCATATTTCTTTTATAAAATATTATCTCTTTTAATGATACATAGGGTTCCTGCCACACATGATTGTACATATTAGTGAACATTTTTGATATTACTAAATTTGCTGTTCAAGACACTGTATTTGGCCAGCAGTATGTGTTGTACTTTCAAGTGATTTATGACAGTTAGCAAAAAGCCACAAATCTATGAGCACTTAAGTGTTTGAGGAAAATGTGGGGCAAGTCGAATCGGGCATATTTCTGGAACTCTGCATGTTACAAGAGTTGGAGGCTATCAGAATCTGGAACTATCCTGGATAATTGGTTGGCTTAATTTATTAAGACATTCCCATATCCTATACAAATATGAAAACATTCATTGAGCTATGCAAGTCATTAAAAATCATCTTGTTTTACTCTCTGTATTTCACTTTTATTTTAACAATTTTGTGCCTGTGATGAGCAGGGCCTTCCAAAACTTGGTGTCCATTGAGGCCAGGGCTCAGGGTAGGGGCTTCACTCACCTGGACCTAAGGGAAGTACTCCTCAAAGACATTAGTGATGCCCAAGATACTTAACACACCATAACAACTAATACACACTCTTTCACATTCAGATCCTGAGTCCATCTTCTTTCCCCCATGCTTCCTCTTTTCCCTTGTTTGTCTGCTGGGGATCCAGACCTGTGCTGGTTTATATTAGATATTAGAGGCTTAATCATCATGGTCCCCAGTACTACAATGGAGATTAGCCTGCTGGGTTAGTCTCCTGGCTCAAGTCTCTCCGCATTCTAGTCCATCCTCCATTTAGCTATCAAAATCATCTTCCTGTGTAGGTCTGAGCATGTCACCTTCCTATTAAATAAACTTCACTGGCTCCCTTTTTATCCCCAACATCAAATATAAAATCCTATTTGGCTTGTGAATTCCTTCACAACCTGGCCCCTTCCTACCTTTCCAAGCTTTTTATACTTTAACCATGCCTATGTACTCTGCAATGCAGACATTGGCCTCTTGCTGTTCCTAGAATATAATGCTCTATCACCCAATTATGGGCATTTTTATTTGCCTAGAACACTTTGAATCTTCATCTCCATCTCTGACTTCCTTCAGGTCCCAGCTAAAATCTCATTTTCTATAACAAGTTTTCTTCAGTTCTCCTTAACTGTACTGCCTTCATTCTGAGATGGGTGTGGATGGGAGAGAGAAGAAGAGAAGGAGGTAAGGATAAAGTGAGAGAGAGAGAGAGAGAGAGAGAGAGAGAGAGAGAGAGAGAGAGAGAGAGAGAGAGAGAGAGAAAGGAAAGAAAGAAACAAAGAAAGAAACAAAGAAACAAAGAAAGAAAGAAAGAAACAAAGAAACAAAGAAACAAAGAAAGAAGAGAGAAAGAAAGAAGAGAGAAGGGGAAAGAGGGGGGGAAAAGAGGAGGGGAAAAGGGGAGAAAAAGAGGGAGAAAGGGGCAGAGAGTTAGTTATCCTCTAAATATTTTGTCTGTACAAAGCTGTTTGCATGCTATCTCCCCACTGGACTCTGAGCTCCTGGAGAGTAAGGACCTTTTTTTAAAACAATTTTCTCTGTGTCTGCAGTGCTTAGCATAGCACAGGTCCTATGTTTCTGTAGTTGCTCAGTTGTTTTTCAGTTATATTTAACATTTCACAACCTCATTTGGGGTTTCCTGGGCAAAGATGCTGGAGCAGTTTGCCATTTCTTTCTCCAGCTCAGTTTACAGATGAGGAAACTGAGGGAAACAGGGTTGTCACTTACCCAGGGTCACACAGCTAGTAAGTGTCTGAGGCCAGATTTGAAATTCAAGGCCCAGTACTCTATCCACTGTGCCACCTAGCTGCCCGAAAGGCATATAGGAGGCATTTAATTGACTGTTTGATTGACTTACTCTAGACTCCGGGCTCTCAGTCGCTGTGGAATCAGTGCCCAACCATCCATGGGCTTCCACACTGTTTGTGTCTAAACCAGCCAACAGCTAGCAGTCTGCATCCGAACCAACTCACGCTAGATCCTTCAACATCCCTCCCCCAACCAAAGGATACCTGGAGAGTGAATGCTCCAGTAAACTTGCCCAAGATTCTCCAGCTCTGTCCAGTCACAAGCAGGTGCATTAACTCACCATTCATGCTGACACATTCTGAGATATAAATGCATTCTACACATTCTTTCCAGGATCATTAATTTTGCTCACTGTAGCTCTGTTTTACCAATACAGGGTGGGAGGGAAAGTGAATTAAGCTCTACTTCTACTTTGAACAGCCACATCAAGGAAAGATCCTGACACTTATTATATACTCTCTGGGTGAGTATGGACAAGCATTTATGCTCCTGTAGTAGAGGTTAGTAGAGGTAACTTCAGCTCTGCTTATATATCTGATCCCTCAATTCTAAAAATAAAAAAGCAGGCAGGCTATGGCTGTAGAGGGTTGCACTTTCTGTCAGACATGGCCATTTTTCTCTCTAAATTTTTGTTACAAGCAAAGGCTTGTTGGGTAGTGGAGAGGGGAGGGACATCCTGTATTTAGCAACTGATATAAAAACTAATGGTATCAGCTGAGTGGGGTATTGATACATAACTGTAATCCTGATTATTGTGGAAGACATTTACTGGCTTGGGATCCTGGGCAAGTCACTTAACCCCTATTTGCCTCAGTAAATTGAAGACACAGTGGAGAAAGAAATGGAAAACCCCATGGACCATCCATGGGGTCATGAAGAGTTGGCCACAACTGAACAACTCAACAGTGTCAGCAAGAAGGCTGATGGATGACTTCAGTTCAAGAGTTCTGTGCTTGTGCAGAAGGGCTAACGTCAATTAAATGTGGGCACTAAATCTGGCACCAATATGGCAAGTTCTTAGGGAAAAGGACTGCCAGGCTGCTTACGCAGAATCAGCTCAGGCCAGAGAGAGTGCAGGTCAAAGCTACTGTAACGCTCATCAGTGGGACTGGGTCATTAGTGGTTGTTGTACTTCCAGCCTGGGGAAGATAGGGAAAGGCAGTCTTTGAAAAAAAGATCAATGAAACAAGAGGGGAAAAAAGGGTAGTGTTGAGGGGCAACTAGATGGCACAGCAGATAGAGTGCTAGGCCTGAAGTCAGGAAGAATCATCTTCATGAGTTCAAATCTGGTCTCAGACATTTACTAGCTGTGTGTCCGTCAACGAGTCACTTAACCCTGTTTGCTTCAGTTTCCTCATCTGTAAAATGAGCTGGAGAAGGAAATGGCAAATCACTCCAGTATTTCTGCCAAGAAAACCCTGATTGGGGTCATGAAGAATAGGACACAGCTGAGAAATAATCGAACAACAGAGACTTAAATCCAAGTCTCGACTCCAAATCCATGGTTCTTTCCTTTTTATCACACTGCTTCTCAACAGAATGTTTTTTGCTACATTTCTAAAAATATATAAACAGGAACAAAATAAGGATTTCTAAAAATATATAAACAGGAACAAAATAAGGATAACTGAGAGAGATCTGGGGCTAAAACTGGAAGAAAAAAGTCCTAAATAGATAGACCTCCTTACCAAAGTTTAACCATGAGAGACTCTAATGAGGGGAAGATTATATTAGATCTATATGAGATTATCTACAACAGATTTCTTAAACTCTGTGATCCCCAAATTTTAAACACTTGTCCACTGTTATTATTGTCTTTTCAAGCCTTAGACCTGCCAGAAATACCTCCGCCAGGCCTATCATATGTTACAGCTCCCCAGTGCATTACTTTTATAGGTTAGATTGAATACACTCCCTATTTCTGGATTTGGGATACCTGGTTGCACTGTTATTAAGCTGTTTCAGTCATGTCTGACTCTTCATGACCCCATTTGGGGTTGTCTTGGCAGAAATGCTGGAATAATTTGACATTTCCTTTCTCTAGTTTATTTTACAGATGAGGAAACTAAGGCAAAAAGGATTAAGTGATTTGCCAAGGGTCACACAGCTAGTAAGTGTCTACAGACACATTTGAACTCAAGAAGATGTCTTCCTAATTCTAAGTCTGGCGTTCTATCCTCTGAGCTATCTAGCTGCCCATCTGGTTGTACTAGACGTCCCCTATTAAAGAACTAAAGGAAATCAAGAACTTGTTTGCTGAAGCATGGAAAGGACCTGACAAACAAAAAGGATCCTCATCCTCCTAGATATTTAAGGTTATTTAATGCATCAAATGAACAAATGGACATTCATTTATTTCCCTCTGCCCTGAAGGCACAGTGGTCCGACTGAGTCTTGAAAAACACATTCAATAGGGGTGAACACTTAAGTATGTGACTTTTGAGCCACCTAGCTATAGATCTTTATGCACTGTATCTGAATAAGATGGAAGACAGTATCTTCCAGAAACAGTGCCTGCTCAACAGCTGTGATCCTGAACCAGCTACAACCTACAGCTAGTACAGATAATGTTGTTCAGTCATTTTTCAGTTGTGTCTGACTTTTCATGACCCCATTTGTAATTTTCTTGGAGGATACTGGAGTAGTTTGCCATTTCTTTCTCCAGATCATTCTACAGATGAGGAAACTGAGGCAAGTGGTGAGATGACTTGCCCAGGGTCATGTAGCTAGTAAGCATCTGTGGCTGGATTTGAACTCAAGTTTTCCTGGCTCTAGGCACCACACTTTCTCCACTGAGTCATCTAACTGCCCACGGAGCATGCTAAAAGCCCTCAGACAGGGTTTTCCACCCAGAATCTGAGAAGAAGTTCAGAAAAGGTCACTTCTGGAAGCTTAGCCTTTCAGAGTAAGAATTCATAAAAATAGATCATAATTCTAGAGCTAAAAATGAGTTTAGCTAGTGGCCAGAGTAACTCATCTTAAGATTGATGATCTGCATGTCACTTAAAATGCTACCAGGAAAACTAGCGTATCACCAAGAGAGCTCTCGGTAAAGCATTTAATTGATGTAAATTAAGCTGTGACCTTTTCAGCTGTGTTATAGGGAGAGAATTTTTGCTTTGTGCTTTCTACTCTGTCAAGGAGATAAATTACACTCAGGGTTTGAAAATGGCACCTCCTACATGCTACTGTCCCCTCGAGGTATTAGCCTTCATATGCTGCTTGATCTATCACAGAATAGATACCTACATGTCACAGAAAGGAGAATTTTCTGGCATTTTAAATACCAGAACAGTGGTGTTTATAAAATCATTTGGAAAGAGGCCCCCTCCTCAATGTGCTTCCTTCTATGTTACAATCTAAATGACTTTCTACAATTTCTACTACTAATTCTAGTTCTGACTTTGTCTGAAATGTGCCTAATGTAAATAAGGCTGTGATAACAGCTTTGCTGTAATAAAATGTGATTATCTGCATGTTATCTGCAAAAAGGAATTTGGATTTTTCAGTGTATATTCAGTATTGTATAGGGGGAGGATGCCCTGAGCATTCAACGTAAGTATCTCATTTGCCAAGTTTATTTCTATAATGAGGTTGGGTATACAGCAGGCTCTCGGGGTTTGATGACAGTATCCATTAAGATTATCTAATTTTCCTTTATTCTGACTAATCAGACATCCTTCTATTATTCATTTGATTTTATAAACTGATCATCCTATTGAGAAGAGAATCACCTCACCCCTCCCACTTGAGTATTCAGTTCTATTTCTCATTGTAAATTAATTAAGTTGGCATTCTGGAGGCTGGTGATAGTGAATCAGCTCCAAGAGCCCAATTATGACTCAGTGGCCTGATAAAAATCAAATTTCTAATGCTGCAAAGATTTTTCCCCTGGGATTACCCCACCAAACTACTGCTGCCTCATGAGGACAAGCCTGAGCAGGTCATGGGCCTGTCTTTAGCACCACTGTGTAGCTATAAAGAAAAGTATCTTCAGCTTCCTGCATAAGATGCCCTTTGAAGAATTCTGACCTAAGCTATACTTGCAAGGTTTCACAGTCTGGTATTTCTTCTATCCTTGTCTAATTCATAGGAGAAAGGCAAAAATTCAGTTAAGGAATTCTAATTCTAATCACTCCTTTCTGACTGAAACAGAAATGATTTCTTTAGAGTTCTCTTTAAGTCCCCCTTCCATCCTTAGTGGTTCATTTGGGGGATTATCACCTCCAAACTAAAAGTAACATCTTAAAACCCCATCCTGGGGGGGCGGAGCTAAGATGGCGGAGTAGAAGGATGCACGTTTACAAGCTCCGAAACCACAGCCCATAGAATTAATGTAAAAAGAGACCCCCATAACTTCTGGACCACTGAAAGGTGTACAGAAACGGAGTGGAAGAGATTTCCGTTCCAGAGAGCCCTGGAGAGCCATCCCCAGAGTCCGTCGCGCTCTGGAAAGCGGACCCCATCCCAGCGCTGCCCTGGCCGCGGCCCCAGAGAAGCTGACCCGAGCAGGCTTCAGGGACGGAAGCTCCGGTGGCTGGGAGGGTCCCTCCGCCCACAGAGGCTGCAGGTTAGTGGGAGAGACACCTGGGCTGGAAGAGGGCAGCAGCAGGATGTCTCCGTGACTCGGGCCCCCTTGGGAGGAAATGGAGGCGGCAGAGACGGGGGCATGAAGCGGCGGAGGAGGCAGAAGCGTGGGCAGCAGCGGAGGCAGCGGCGGCAGCGGCCCGGGACTCCCCCTGCAGCAGGCAGGATTTTCATTACTGAAAGTCTCTGCATAAACAGCCTGAGGGAGCTGAGCTTGGGAGACGGCCCTGCCCCACCCCGCTCTATTACTGAAGGCCTCTGCATAAAGCCCCTGAGGGAACTGAGCCTGGGAGGCGCCTCCCCACCTGCTCCGTTCCTGAAAGTCTCTGCATAAAGCCCCTGAGGAAGCCAAGCCTGGGAGGTGGCCCTGCCCCCACCCCAGCACCAGAACTAAAGGTCACATTGATTAGCAACTGGGCGGTGCAGAAAGCACATTTGAATCTCAGACCCCAAGCACTAGCTGGGTGGATCTAGGCAGGGGTGGACAGGAATCTCAGAAGTCAAGTAACTGGCTGGGAAAATGCCTAGAAAAGGGAAGAAAAATAAGATTATAGAGAGTTTTTTCCAACAAATGCACATGATCCCGACATTTGGATCTGATGACGAGGACCTATTCTTGCCATCAGGGAAAGACGTGGAGGGCGGGGCCTCAGTACCCCAGACATTCCAGGGGGATGTTGGGTGGACTCAGGCCTTGGAAGAGCTCAAAAAGGGTTTTGAAAAGCAAATTAGACAGGTGGAGGAAAAACTGGGAAGAGAAATGAGAGAGATGCAAGAAAAGTATGAAAAACGGGTCAATACTTTGGTAAAGGAGACCCAAAAAAATGCTGAGGAAATTAACACCTTGAAAAATAGGCTCACTCAATTGGCAAAAGAGGTTCAAAAAGCCAATGAGGAGAAGAATGCTTTCAAAAGCAGAATGAGGCAAATGGAAAAAGAGGCTCAAAAGCTCACTGAAGATAATATTTCTCTCAAAATTAGAATGGAACAGATGGAGTCTAATGACTTTATGAGAAACCAAGAAATCACCAAACAAAACCAGAAGAATGAAAAAAATGGAAGAGAATGTGAAATATCTCATGGGAAAAACAACTGACCTGGAAAATAGATCCAGGAGAGACAATTTAAAAATTATGGGACTACCTGAAACTCATGATCAAAAAAAGAGCCTAGACATCATCTTCCATGAAATTATCAAGGAAAACTGCCCTGACATTCTAGAACCAGAGGGCAAAATAAATATTGAAAGAATCCATCGATCACCACCTGAAAGAGATCCAAAAAGAGAAACTCCTAGGAACATTGTGGCCAAATTCCAGAACTCCCAGCTCAAGGAGAAAATCTTGCAAGCAGCTAGAAAGAAACAATTCCAGTAGTGTGGAAATACAATCAGGATAACCCAAGATCTAGCAGCTTCTACATTAAGGGATCGAAGGGCGTGGAATAGGATATTCCAGAAGTCAAAGGAACTAGGACTCAAACCAAGAATCACCGACCCAGCTAACTGAGTATAATACTTCAGGGGAAAATATGGTCTTTCAATGAAACAGAGGACTTTCAATCATTCTTGATGAAAAGACCAGAGCTGAAAAGAAAATTTGACTTTCAAACACAAGAATGAGAAGAAGCATGAAAAAGTAAACAGCAAAGAGAAGTCTTAAGGGACTTACCAGAAGTGAACTGTTTACATTCCTACATGGAAAGACAATATTTGTAACTCTTAAAACTTTTCAGTATCTGGGTAGTTGGTGGGACCACACACACACATGTACACGCATGCGCACACATACACACATGCACACACATACAGAGACAGAGAGCACAGATTGAACTGAATAGGATGGGACCATATCTTAAAAGAAATTAAAGTAAATGGTGAGAGAGAAAGGTAGTGGGAGGAAAGAGGGTGAAATGGAATGGGGTAAATATATGTCATTTAAGAGGCAAGTAGGAGACTTTTTAGTGGAGGGAAAAAGAGGAGAGCTGAGAAAAAAAAAGGCAGGAAGTTTGCCCTCATCACATTTGACTAGGGGAAGGAATGATATGCACACTCATTTTTGTATGAAAACCTATCTTACAGTATAAGAAAGTTGGGGAGAAGGAGATAAGCAAGGCGGGGGATGATGGAGGGGAGGGCAAAGGGAGGAGGGAGCAATTTGAAGTCAACACTCGGGGAGGGACAGGATCAAAAGACCGAAGAGAAACAATGAGGGGCAGGTTAGGAGGGATGGTAATTCAGTTAGTCTTACACAACATGACTATCAGGGAAGTCATTTGTAAAACTACACAGATATGGCCTATATTGAATTGCCTGCCTTCCCAAAGGGAATGGGTGGGGAGGGAGGGATGGGGAGAATTTGGAACTCAAAGTTTTAGGAACAACTGTTTAGTGTTGTTGTTGCTACTAGGAAAGAAGACATACAGTTAATGAGGAATAGAAAGTCATCTGGCCCTACAGGAGAAAAGAGAAGATAGAGACAAGAGAAGGGAGGGATGACAGAAGAGAGGGCAGATTGGAGATAGGGAAAATTAGATTGCTTGGGGTATTGGGGTGGGGGGAGGGGTTAAAAGGGGGAAAAAAAATTTGGAACCCAAAATTTTGTGGAAATGAATGTAAAAAGTTAAATAAATAAATAAATTAAAACCCCATCCTGGAATTCTTCCCTTGCCATTTGACTCCTGAGGTCAAACAGCTGGCAAAATCTCAAAACCTATCCTGATTGATTGTCACAAAAGTGGGTATAATAGTCATCATAGGTGTCAGGATAGAGGTTTTGGTTAAGAAATCTTAAATGTTCTTGAATGCTACTATTAATGAACCATTTGATGTTAAGATGAGTATATTATGACATAACCCTTTGCCTTCCACCTCCAAATCAGGGAAGTCTATTAGCCAATCTATTACACAAATTTTTATTTCCTGAAGGGGATATTCAACTTTAAATATTCAATTCATAACGAGTCCTTCTGTATTCTCTCAGATGTTTTTGTAGTAAAAAACAGAAAGAAAGAAACAATCCAAAGCCATTTAGACCAGAGTAGCCTAAGCTCTTGTACATGGCCCCTACATTCACTAGTAGCTTAAGGACAAAGGCATTTTTAGGTCCCTCCCCACTTCACCCCTAAGGTGGTGTCCAATTTCCACTTTAACCAATATGTAGTCCCTGAGGAATCCCTGATGTTTTAAAGTTGAAGAGATTTTAATGTTTCTATATATTTCTACTCCATTGACTTAAATTGCCAATCTTCTATGACCTGTGACACAGACATATGCCAGAAAATAAGGAAGGACTCAAAATCTGGATCAAGAACATAGCTACTGATGGATAACTTTCTAATATAGGATTCTTATCGTCCAGCCCTTTGGTGTATATGTTGTGCCTAAAATCTCAAGCAGTTTATAGGAACCCAATGCTCAAGATTTTCTCCAAGGACACGGGAGGATCCAGATAGTTATCACCAACTGATCTGGCCCAGTTGCGCTCAATCCTTTTGACAGTTTTCCTGTCATAGTATTACATAATATTCCATGCCTGGAACTCTCTCTCCTCCACTCTGACCAACCTCTCTGACTTCCTTTAAACCCTAACTAAAATCTCACCTTCCACAAGAAGCCTTCCCTAATTCTTCTTAATTCTAGTGCTTTCCCTCTACTATTTTTTTTTCCTTTTTAATCTTTTATATAGCTTGCTTTGTATATATTTATTTGCATATTTTCTCCCCCATGGCAGGGGATTATATTTTGTCTTTTTGAATACCCAGCATTTAGCACAATGCCTAGCATAGAGTGGGTGCTTAATAAATGTTGATTGACTGATAGCATAAGGGACAACTAAGGAACATCTCCTTTGGGTTTCCCAGTAGGCCACACCAGAAAGGCAACCAGTGCCCTCATTAGGGATATTGACAGTGATGTCTGCCTTCCTCCTCGAATCGTTCAATTTCTTTGCTCCCCTGATTGTGGTAATTTAAATCCAAACTGCTTATAAACGAACCTTGTCCCTCTTGCTGGCAGACTGTATTTACATGTTACTAGGAGAATGACCTCATTTTGCCCCCTAAAGTTAACACTCACTCATTTGGGGGGTAGAGCTTCTAAGGACATTCTCCTCCTGAGGGCTGGAGGGTGGCCACCTGGCCTTCTCTACAAGCTTTTCATAAAATACTGTTACTTAGATGGAGCTTCCTGCTGAGAATCTCAATTCAGCTTTGTTGTCCTATAGTAGCTACTCTTGGCTTAACCTGACTCTCCACCTCCTGGTGAGCCAGTTACATAACTACCTACTGTAATGACTGCCACAAGCTGTGTTCAGAAAAACTGTTTACTTATCAGTACAAGTCATTTCCTTTGAATATGTATCATCCCTGGTGTAAGAGCTGAGAACCCTGGGAAGGTGGAGGAGAGCAGTCAATTGTGCAAAGAACATTAGTGTTCCTTTAGCTGTTTGTAACAGTGAATTCTCCTCTCCTCTTCCACCTATAAAGAAGCAGCAACAGATTGATAGGCAGCATCGCAGGGCTAGATCTGGCCCGAGTGTGTCTGTGATGGGGCATGGAGTTGTTGAAGAAGAGGCTGAACCGAAAAGGAAAGAACACATGGAAATGAATATATGTTGGGAAAAATTAGAATGTTAGGCAGTGAATTTGAGGGAAGAAGAGTGTCTAAGGAAGTCCCTGTCTCCTTGAGTCGTTGATGCATGGGGAGACTGAGTGTTAGGGCCAGGCAAATGCATGGGAGCCTCCTGCCTGTGTGACTGGCCTGGGTCCTACTTCTGGGTCTTCATGATTCGGTTCAATTCTAACATTTGGGTACACAAAACACATTATTCAAGATTATAGCAGCTGACTGAGAAACCCAAGGATCCCAGCTTCTTGGATAAGAACTTACTATCTGACAAAAACTGCTGGGAAAACTGGAAAATAGTGTGGAGGAAACTGGGCATAGATTAACATCTGACACTGTATATCAGAATAAAGTCCAAATGAGTACATGATCTAGGTGTAAAGGCTGATACTATAAACAAACTAGGGGAGCAGGGAACAGTTTATTTGTCAGATTTATGGAGAATGGAGGACTTTATGACCAAACAAGGGAGAAGGAACATTATGAAATGCAAAATGGGTCATTTTGATTACATTCAATCAAAAAGTTTTTGCACAAACAAAGCCAATGTAACCAAGATTAGGAAGGAAGCAGAAGACTGCGAAAGAATTTTTACAACTAGTGTCTGTGATAAAGCCTCATTTTTAAAATATATAGAGAACTGAGTCAAATTTAAAAGAATACAAGTTACTCCTCAGATGAACGGGCACTTTTCAGAGGAAATTAAAAACTATCTATAGTCATATGAATAATTGCTCTAAATCACTACTGATTAGGGAGATACAAATCAAAACAACTCTGAGGTACCACATTACACCTATCAGATTGGCTAACATAACCTAACATAGTATGTGGGAGAGTTGGAACACCAATTCATTGTTAGTGGAGCTGTGAGCTGATCTAATCATCCTGGAGAGCAATTTGGAACTATGCCCAAAGGGCAAGAAAAATGTGCATTCCCTTTGACCCAGCAATGCCACTTCTGGGGCTGTATCCCAGACAGATCATAAAATTGGGAAAAGCACCTATATGTACAAAAATATTTATAGCAGCTCTTTTTGTAGTGGCCAAGAACTGGAAATCTCAGGAATGCCCATAAATTGAGGAATGGCTGAACAAGTTGTGGTATATGAATGTAATGGAATACAACGGTGCCACAAGAAATGAACAGGAAGACTTCAGAAAAACCTGGAAAGACTTCTATGAACTGATGCTAAGTGAAGTAAGCAGAACCAGGAGAACATTATACACAGTTACAGCCACAGTGTGAGAGAACTGATTTTGATAGGCCTTCTCAGCAATGCAAAGACCTAAAACATTTCCAAAGGACTTATGATGCAAAATGGCATCCACATCCAGAGAAAGAACTATGGAGTCAGAAAGGAGAATGAAGTAGACTATTTTCCCTTTTGTATGTTTTATTTTTCTCATGGTTTTGCCCATTCATTATAATTCTTCTATGCAATATGATTAATGTGAAAATGTATTTAATAGGAATGTATGCTTAGAGTTCATATAAGATTGCATGCCGTTTTGGGGAGGGAGGAAAGGGGGAGGGAGGGACGAGGAGAAAATTTAAAACTTACAGAAGTGAATGTTGAAAACTAAAAACAATAAATTTTGAAAAAAAAGAAATACACGTTGCAGGGTGTGAATTGCAAGATCTGTACTGATGTAGCAGAACACTTTGCTGAATTGAAATTCCTTTGCCTTTGTTATTTTTATCAAGTTTGTGTTTTGCGTGAAATATATTTTCATATTAAAAAAGATTAAATAAAATGAATTCTAACATTTAGGACAGTGATGCTAAACCTTGACACATACTTGGTTATCTGTGTGGCACAGCTGAGACATTCCAGAAGTTCCAGCATGAGAAAACAAAACACACGGGGAGAAGCAAAGAGGAAGCTTGGGTGTGATTATAATTAGTGGCAAGTGAAGAGCTTATGAGGGTGAATGGGTTTATGTCTGGCAAATACCTGAGCTGGATCACCATGACACTTATATTTACCTGTATCTATGCTCAAGTGGGTTTGAAAAAGCCAGAAAGGGTCTACGATGGATTCAGTCAACAGGCCACACTTCAGGACCTAGAAAGCTACATGTGGCCTTGAGGCTGCAAGTTTCTCACCCTAGATATTGTTCACAATATAACGGGGGGAAATGAGACTGGGTGGAATGCACACTGTCCTTTCCAGGTGATATGACTAGGGAATCATAAGGTGGTGCGACAATCCTTTACAAGCCTTTGTGCTCTCTACTATGAAAGCTTTTGGAGGGGACAATGAGAGTAACTTAATAGTTATATAACTCTAGTTTTACGAAGTGCTTTGTTCATAATACAAATTTAGGTTTGGTGTAAGGAAAAACTCCAGAAAAGAGTATGGACTGCCTTGGGATATAGCGTCATTGGGAGCTTTCAAGCAAAGGGTGGATGGTCATCTGTTTATTATATATTTTAGAAGGGATGTCTATTAAAGGGTTGGTAGGACTAGGCCCTTTGGGGTTGCTTCCAAAACTGAGATTCTGAAACTGGTGGTACAAGTATCAGTATCCCCATTTTATAGATGAGAAAACTGAGAGGTGATACATCTTCGAGGACACACTTGGTAACAGGCATCTAAAATAACAAAAATAAATCACACTGACATAACTTTCTGGTTACAATGTACTTTATAGAAATGATCTCATTTAATTCTCCCAGCAACACTGAGAGGTAGGCAATATAACATGAAAGAAGTATGCTATAGCAGAAAGAGGACCGGATTTGTCCAGGGATAAGTGTTTGAATCCTGGTCTGCTACTTACTACCTAGATGAGCTGGACAAGTTATTTCACGTCTTGAGACCTTGGTTTGCTCATGTGAAAATTAGGGTTTGGATAGTTGATCTCTATGTGCCTTCAAACTCACTATTCCATGATGCTAAGTCTTATTCTCATTTTTACAGATGTAGAACTGAGAATGAGAGTTTAGCCAACTGGCCTCATAAAGAGGTGCGTAGCAAACCCAAACTCAAGACCCATGCTCTTTCTACCATATCGTGTTACCTTGGTAATTAGGACATCCCACCACTTAACTAGGATGGATAGAAAAAGTGATGAAAACTGGCCACATTTGAACTAAGTTCTCACTCCTCCATCCCTACAGTTTGTTCTCAGCCTACCTCCTAAATCTAAGTGCTGTACTATATCTGCTGAACACCCTTCTAAAAGGATATTCCACAAAGAACAGGGACAAGCCCATCCTGAAGTAGGGAAAAAGGGCATGTATAGAACTAGGAAAAGGAATACAATTTAATAAGGGAGACTGTTCTGACTGAATTAAGAAGGAAAACACAAAACATTTTTTTTTACTAATTTATTAGTAATTCTTCACTCATAAAAAACAAGATTTGCTTGAACATATTTTGGGCTTTTAAAACCATGGGTGAAAATAAAAAGGGTTGAAAATTGTCAGTTAAAAAACCAAAGAGAAACACAATCATGCTGAAGCATTATGAAGAATCTACCCGTTCAGAGTTGTGGTAGCAGCATACCAGGAGCAACCACAGAAGACAACCATCCAATCTCTGGTCTTGTTATTTTCTACAAATGGCTTTATTCACAAAGGCCATATTGACATCTTAAATAAGAAATCTTTGCTCTTTTCTTTTTTTATTTTTTTTAAAATCCTAGCCAACTTTCCCTGGGAAAACGGTATTCAATGATGCCTAGAAGCCTTCCTTTGCAGGAAAGTGATTTATTTTTCTCATTAATATTTATCCTCTATATTTTTAGTCCTCTTGAAACAAAACAGAAAATACTAAAAATCAACAAGAACTGGTACACTATTTTCCATCAGTTATCCTTTGTAGACAAAGTTTCATGTAGGAATTCTTATTGCGAATTTCTATTACTGCATCCCTGACAAGCTCAATGAACATCTGAGGCCAAAGCTTCTGTAAAGATTCATTTTTCATGTTGATTTCAGCTGCTTCTTTCACAAGGTCCTGTATATAAGTCTTGCAAAATTTCTTTTTTTCCTTTATTTCCTGTTGGGAAATAAAAGGTTTTCATTAAAAAAAGAGAAGCAAATGAAAATGCTAACAACACTTCACTGATCCATGGACTCACCAGGCATCACCAAGAAGGTAAGCATAGTGTGACAACATTCTCGGTTAACTTGTCACTGACTCCTTCTCCTAGGAAGGCGTCTGCAGTAAGGAGAGAGCTACTGCAGAATCATCTACACTTTACCGAGAAGGAAATGAAGACTTTGGAAAGCTCAGTGTCTTGTCTATGGGAGCATCACCAATACGTGCCTGGTACACAAGCCCACATTTCCTGGCTTCAAGCCTTTTTGGTGCCCAAGCTCCAGAGAGACATCTTCAGATTTCACAGCAGCAAAACTTTCTAACAATTACCAATGTTCATAATTGAAACAGGGCTTCCTCTCCTTGGGGATCTTCAAGGAGAAAAGCTACAGCGCAGATTCCTTTCCTGTGAGGCCCCTTCCAACTCTCCGAGTCTGTGATAATGCATACACTCAGAACTCCTTGCCCACTCTAAGGAATAGTGGTTGCATATGCAACTTACTTTTCTGAAATAAACTTCTTAGACCAGAAGTGTGCCTGCAACTTCCAGGCCACATGAGGCGCTAGAGGTCTTCAAGTGCAGCCTTTTGACTGAATCCAAGCTTCACAGAACCAATCTCCTTAATAGAATGATATGTTCTGTAAAATCTGGACACATGTGGCCTTGAGGCCGCTGCTTCCCCACCCCTGTCTTAGACTGAGATGAGAGGAAGACAGGTAGAAAAAGGGAAGTAGGACAGAATTTAGACATCATTCTGGACAGCTTTTCTTGCTCATTACAAATAACATTTATGGGCCCTCCATTTTTTTCCTGTTGGTGTTCCTTTTCAATAGTTCCAAAGCATAGCAGGAAAAATGGGCAAACTCAAATATGTTTAAAAACACTTGATAAATATGGGTATATATGTGTGTGTGTGTATATATGTGTATATATACATATATATACACACACACATATATAGGTACATATATATGTAAATATCCAAGTCATCACTGCATTTTCCTAAAAAATACATCTCTCAATTTAATTGTATTTTAATAATCTCTCACCTTTCATAAATTTTTTTTACAATGAGTTATCTTCAGAATAGCTATGCATGTGCCAGAAAGCTAATCAACTTGATTTAACTCACATGTTAAGAAGACTAGGTCATGGGTTGGCTTATCATAAAAACACAAAACTTTCTCCAGATGATTAAGAGCAAATGCTTTCCAGCTGCCTAGTTCAAAGAACCTGATGTCCTAAGCTCAAAACTTTACTCTGTTAGTTTATTACTGAATAATATCCCTTGGACTCCTAGGAAAGATAGGTGTGAATTAGTAGCAGAGCTGAAACAACAACAAAAGATCATATATATATATATATATATATATATATATATTATATATATAGTATTATTATATAATATGATAATTAATTATATAATTATATATATATATATATATATATATATACACACACATATATGAACACCAAAGAATTACTTCATTACAAGTAGGAAAGAGTGTGTATATGTAAAAAATACTTTTCCGAGTAGTTTAAATTTTTTAAAAGGGGATTCTGAAATAGTTTTCAATTACTGCTGCACCATGCTCCTCTAGTACTAAAAGATCTTTGGATAACATTTGATAATTGCTAAAAAATTAACTATTGAAAAATAATTGTAAAAGAGCATAACTTCATACCAGATGATATAATCTAATTTGTATATATTTCTATCGTTAGTACTGTTCCTTTTAATATTTTCTCACATATCTTTTCAAACAGAAATACTGTCATCACAACTCTTCTTAGCTCTGAGCAAACCAACTTAAAGAGCTTAAGCCTGTTAACTGTGCTAAAAATATTTCTATCTCATTCTCCTCAACTAATTGCTACCTTTTTCATATCCACGGAGCATATGTGTGTACTATTAGTGTCCTCTGTGATAACTTGCTCTACCTCTCCAAAACGTTTCAACTATTAACACATCAATGCCATGTTTCTCACCCACACTTTTCTCATTTGTTACAGACTGTTGGCTCTTAGAAAGCTTTAACTTACTCATAAAATCACTGACTATAAAAGCTGGAATGAACCTCAGGGGCTATCCGGTCCAACTGATTAAGAATTTGCCCTACACTATTATTGACAAGTGGTCATCTCACCCTCACTTGAAGATCTTCAGTCAGTAAGAGGGAAGCTGCCACAACCCGGGCAGCCCATTTCACTTCTGGATTGTTCCTTTGGTTAAGAAGTTTTGCTTAGCTCAAGCTTAAATCTGCCTTTCTGCAGCTTCTCCTCATTTGTCCAAGTTCTGCTCAGCACAAAAATTCTTAATTCCTTTCCCATGTGATAGACCTTCAAAATACATGAAGGCAGGCAGAGGATTTTGCTCACCCTAAGTCTTTTCTCCTCTCGCCAAGGCTTCTTAAACTCTTTCCAGCCCTTTCAGCCGTGTTCACTGGCATGATGTGTGGCCTGAGGGCACATCCAGTGTGTTCAGAACCAAGGCTGCTGTGAAGATACGGGAGGTAACATAGGCAAGCACTGCCAGAAACACCTCGGGTTCATTAGATGTTTGATTCTGAATTAAATTTGGTTGTTGCATGTTCAGAAACCTTTTACTATTGCCAAAGTTTTGTCACGAGCCACAGTTTGAGAGACACTGGCTAGGCTAAACATCACTAGTTGGACACACATTCTGCATGTTTTCCAGTTCTCGTTGTTCTTCTGATATGCTATAACTTACTTATAACTTATAATTCTTCTGAACACAGCTGCGTTGGTGTCATCAGACCAGGACTGAGTCCAGAGTAACTATTTACCTCCTTTGTTCTGCAAACTATGCCTCTCTTAAGAAAACCCTAGGATTAGTTTGTTTTTTTCTGGTCATCATGCAATATTTTTGGACACATTTTTGTCTGGTACAACCGTAAGATCTTTTGCATACAAACTATTGCAAGCATGCCTCCCCCAGCACGTTGATTTTTTGAACCCAAGTGTAAGATCTATATATCTCTATTAAATGACATCTTATCAGATTTAGTCATTACTCTATCACATTGAGACCCTTCTAGATTTTGACTATAGTTATTCAATATATTAACTATTCCTTCTAGTTTTAGGTAATCTGCAAATTTGAAAAGCACACAATAATGCCTTTCACAAGTCACTGTTAACACTTTCAAACAGCCCAAAATTAAGCCAAGATATTGAGGAGCAACAGTAGATTGTGATAAGCTTGAAAATGCAGGTGATATAAAAACAAATCAATAAAAGTTCCTAAATGAAAAATTTTGAAAAAAATACAATTTGGATATGTTTGCTATATAGCATTTTAACTTGTATCCTTGCTTTATGAGGAAGCTAAAATACAAGGAAGTTAAGAGATCTGAACAGGATAAATTATTTTCTCCCATTAATTTCCTATAGGAATCCTTAACTGCATCCAAATCAACCCACTCAAACACTCTTCTCACTTCACCAGAAATAGCTATTGCTCTCCTCTCCATTTAAGTAAGTTCTTTAAGACCCAGATAAAGATCTGGTTCTGTGACCTACCCCATCCCACAGCAACTCTCTTCCTCTAAAATCACATAACACTTACTAGCTCTCTCATTTTGCATTTAGTATGTGCAATTCTGTTTGTTTTAGGTCTTTCTGTACATGTCCTATTTCCATGTCTTAATTGTGACGCTTACCACTAGCAATGCCTAGGATAGTGTTTCACACATAACAGGCACATAAATGTTTATAATGATGATGATTATTAAACAACCAAATAGTGGCGTGGACAGAATTAGAACTTAGACAAAACTGAAACATCTAGATGTTGAACACAGAACTCCCTCCACAACACCACTCTGCCTCATATTCCTCCCCAAACTTTCCGATTTAATTCTCTCATCACTATTTCACTGTCTGAATATTTTCTTGGAGTTAAAGGTCTTACAAGCCACATGTCATCTGAAAGAGCTTCCCACTTGGCTCAGCTCTACATTAAAGGCATCAGGGGCAAGTCTTTAACCCTAATGGCTCCAATCCCCACTTGTCCTGCTAGTCATTCCCTGAGGCCCAAAGTCCTCCCAGTTTCCCCTTAAAGAAAACCTTTCTTCCACACACTCCCTTTCTTTCCCCATAACAAAAACAAAAATAAAACAAAACAGGAAGGGAAAAACATAGAATGGAGCACGTGGCATGATTCCCCCACGATTATGCCAATCAGGAAGAAATTATTCTCTGTGATTAGATTTATTGCTCACCCTCTCTTGCTTCATAAGTACTTAATGCACACTGAAGAACGGTCTTTACTAAGCCTTTTTAACCTTAGGAGTTTTTTACAACCTGATTCCCAAAGAGGCTACACCCTTTTTCTTCAATCTAATTTAAAGCGGACAGAATCATTTTAAAGCCATTCAGTGTTGGTTTTCTCAGTCACTACTGTTTATGTTTATTTGTCTGCTCTCTCCTGTTACATAAGAAATTCCTCGAGGACAGTCTGTTTACTCATTTTTCTTGGTAACTTTCCAAAGCCAAGTTAAAGGCTCTTTTCCCACTACAGTACAGTAACACATGAGCAAATCATTTTGAATAGTTAAGGCTATGGCTGCTCAGGCTAAATGAAATGAAAAGATCAGGCAATTATGAACAATCAACAAGTCAAATAATATTCCCTGAATACCTGCTGTGTAAGAGGAATTACATTTGAAGCTGTTTGTTTGGGAGTGGGGGGTGGGGACTGACCTCAGGGAACTTAAAACCTGTGAGGGGAGATAGGACCCTACGTAATTCTATCACAACTGTGACGTTAGTGCAGGAACTTGCCAGGGAGGAAATTCCTTTAGCGAAGCAGCCTGGCCATTGCGATTTACAGTCCTAGGGATTTGCTTGGGGGCACGGAGAGGATCAGACAGTAAGGAGGTTAGAGAGGTGGGATTTGGAGTCAGGAAGACCATGATTCAGGTCTAGATACTGGATTGAAGCACACACACATAACACATACACACAAATCTGTCTACCTGCATATATGTAAATAGAGTCTAGGAAATGACCTGGATATAACCTATATATTATGTATAACTTACAAATGCATGTTATCTATAATATAGATACAATCTACACATGTGTATATTAATATTTGCCTATATGTCTACAGATGTGTATAAACACATTTGTGTGTATTAGATATATTGTATATACATACATATATACACACACGTATATTTCTGTGTGTATGTGTATGTGTGTGTGTGTGCGCCTGTGTACATGCAATCACACAGCAAGTAGAGGGAGAGGGCTGTATCAGAAGATAGAATTTGAGACGCCTCAAATGAGCAGGTGACATTTGAAGCAGGCACAGAGGGTGGGGCAGAAACTCCCCAGAGGTGGTATAACATACTCAGGCAAGACTTAGTAGAGCAGTTTGGTTGTATTAGGGGAAGGGAGGTAAGGACATGCTGCAGGACCCTGATCATCACGTTGAGGCATCTGATCTTTATCCCGGAGGAGATGAGGATAAAAGCTTCTGAGCCAAAGAACAACAGGAAGAAACCCACTTTTAGGGAGATTAAGTAGGAAGCTAATGCAGGGCTAAAAACCTGCTTCTAAGAATGTGTCAGAAAGTTTTCCAATCTGAATCACCCAGACTGGCTGTCTCAGCTGATCAAATTCACCAGGTTAATTGCTTGGCTTTCCACTTCATACAACCTGGGTAATTTTCTTCTCCTTTATCAACTTCAGTTTCAGTTACTATGTTGTTTAGTCAAGCCTGGAATTTGCCTTTCATGAGGTAATCTCATTAGCCAAAATAAGCTTCATTTACTAATTTTTTTCCCTCCGTCCTGTTGACTAGACTGTGCCCATTGGCAAAGACAAGGTATAACAAGAATATTTTTTCAATGACTGGAATAAAGACTAGAAACCAAACCTGTGTTAGTGATCACTGTCTATCACTCTTATTGTTTATTTCTACAGGTGCCCTGCCTTCATGTGCCTAGCTCCTAGTGGGTTAAATAATTGTGTTGGTTGAATGAAAAGGATAATGGAACCTCTATCTCTAAGCCCATGAGATCAAGGCAGATATGTAGTTTTCTCTAGTATGTCTACCACAGAAATGCGCTGGTCCCATCTTACTACTGCAAGGAGGCTGAGAGTGGAGGGAAAAAGGAACGTGGAAGATTCACGTTTATAATGTTTCCTGCTGGAAAGGGTTCAAGTAAAAGGCAAAGGAGTATCTTCTTTTCTGCTTCTACTCTTATGTTTCTTCACAGTTTTGATCTTTGTTCACATCCAAGAGTTAGTTTCCTTACTGTTCTTTATTCTGTTTGGTATGACTCTCAGGAATGTGAACCCACAGTCAATGATGAGGATTTAACAGAATTATGATAGCTTATTGTAGTCTATATTATTAAAGCCAAATGTCTCACCCAGTTAATTTACTTATTCTTCCAAAATCCTGTAAGATTAGGGAGGAACTATGTCACCACATTCACTTGGACATTTAGTGTTTTCCAGTTTTAAGGAAAAAGGAACATGATTTGCAAGACTGACTTACTAACTTCCACAATGAAAAATAAATTATTGGCCATTTATAGATTTGGAAATCTGATATTAGGGACAGGAAAATTTATAACTTATACAAGCATCAGAGAAATTGACAGACCCCTAGTATAAGAGATCCTTATCACAATAAAAGGGCAGGTAGGTGGTGCGGTGGATAGAACACTGGGCTTGGAGTCTGAAAAATTCATCTTCCCAAATTCAAATCTGTCCTGAGACATTTACTAGCTGTGTGACCCTGGGCAAGTCGCTTAACCCTGTTTGCCTCAGTTTCCTCATCGGTAAATGAGCTGGAGAAGAAAATGGCAAACTACTTCAGCATCTTTACCAAGAAAGCCCCAAATGGAACTATGAAGAGTTGAACATGACTGAAACAAATGAACAACAAATCATAATAGATCCCACATAAAAACTACTGAAAACACTATGTAAAAAAAGTGCCATAGAAAACATGACATGATTATAATAATAGCATTTTTTAGGAACTTCAAATTAAAATCACTCTTGATATAATATAAGGTCCTCAAGGGTAGAAACTGTTTCAACTTCGCTATTTTATCCCACAATGCCTAGTACTTAATTTATAATCTTGAAGAGCTGGATAATCCCTCGAGTTTGAGTAACAACATAGGTAGACAGTAGTGTTACTATATGCATTTACGTGAAGATAAATATTGTGATGTAGCCTTTTTATAACAGTGTGACTATGCTAGAATCATAACAAGCTTTGATACTGCCTGGAATAAATTATTTCAAAAATCTACTTTAAAAGTCAATACTATATGTTAAAATATAAAATAAAACTTACTAAACAGAGAAGCTAGGGAGCAATATCTCATAATGCAAAAGCATTATCTTCATTATAACAGGGCTGCTACACTTTTGTTTTAGCCAATGCACTTCCTCAGTGAATTTAATCATTCAGCTTACAAAAATTAGATTTACATATTTTTTTTAAAAAAAAGTATTCTAAAAACAAGAGTTATTAAGCACTTATTATGTACTAGGCACTTTACCAAGAACTGAGGAGACAAAATGAATCAGTCTGAGACCTCAAGGTACTTATGGTTGGCTATTGTCCTCCACCTTCGAAGAGGACCAAATGACATCACCATGACACCATGATAAAGTGAAGTTTCAGGGCATCTGCCTGTGACCGCTCAGACCAATATGACCTCGGAATGCTCTACCACAGGTTGGGCACAGAGAGTCCGTGTGACTATTTGGGGTGGATACTCCAAATTTGTGCATCCTACATTTACTTTGTGCTGTCTCAATTCTGCTTTGCTCAACGAGCACAGCATCCTTTCTCATGTGGGCACGCCATGCTGAGTGAGCCTGTGCCAGTGTCTCCCATGTTGCACAGTCAAATCCAAAGTTCTTGAGAGAGACCTTGAGAGTGTCCTTGTATCGCTTCTTCTGACCACTATGTGAGCACCTGCCCCATGTGAGTTCTCCATAAAATGGTCT
This sequence comes from Bettongia penicillata ogilbyi, assembly GCA_023548195.1. Classification (NCBI taxonomy): domain Eukaryota; kingdom Metazoa; phylum Chordata; class Mammalia; order Diprotodontia; family Potoroidae; genus Bettongia; species Bettongia penicillata. The sequence goes on along the minus strand of JAJHZJ010000009.1, from coordinate 4,088,367 downwards.
TTTGGGCAAGTGTACATTTTGCATTTGAACAACATGACCAGCCCATCAAAGTTGTGCTCTCTCTGAAGCATAGTTTGAATACCTGGAAGTTCAGCTCGATCAAGGACTTCAGTGTCTGGTACCTTATCCTGCCAGGTGATCCTCAGAATCTTGCTAAGACAGTTTAAATGGAAGTGATTCAGTTTCCTGGCATGACGCTGGTAGACTGTCCATGTTTCATAAGCATATAACAATGAGGTCAGCACAATGGCTCTGTAGACCTTCAGTCTGATAGTGAGTCTAATAGAGCTTCTCTACCAAACATTTCTTTGGAGCCCCACAAACACTGAGCTAGTTCTGGCAATGCATGCATCAACCTCACTGTCAATGTGTACATCCCTGGAAAGTACACTACCAAGGTAAGTGAACTTATCCACAGCATTCAGAACTTCTCCATTTGTTGTTATCGATGGTTCCATGTATGGATGGTGTGATGGTGGCTGATGGAGCACCTGTGTTTTCTTGGTGTTAATTATTAGGCCAAAATTAACACAGGTAGCAGAGAATTGATCCATACTTTGTTGCATTTCAGCTTCAGAGGCTGCATTGAATGCACAATCATCTGCAAACAGAAAATCATGCACCAACACTCCCTCCACTTTGGTCTTGAATTGTAGCCTTTTCAAAGGCTACTTTTGCTACAAGCCAAAGGTACTTATATTCTAATGCTAAAACTTCATTTCCCAAACAAGTTTGCTATCAAGACCTTTGGGGTTTGTAATATATTGATGGAACTTATAGATGTTGTTCTAGAGAACATGATCGTATACTATCCCAGGATAAAGGAGGTTGGGGGAGTTTTAGAAGAAATTTAATTTAAAAAACTTTTGAAACAATTTCAAGTAATAGTAGATAAGGTAATATGGATAGGAAGTGAACTTCTTTCATTGATAAAAGGAGCTCTCAGATAAAAAAACTTCTTCTAGAAGCTCAGGTTAGCACCTTTTCCAAAATTTCCAGTCTCAGAGAGCAGTATGGTGCTCCTGAAACTATGGGTGTCTCAGGGTCATGAAACTGAATGTGGGAGTCTCGAAAAATCTGGCAATAGCAAAAGGTTTCTGAATGCTCACTGACCAAAAATAAATTCAAAATCAAACATATAACGAATCTGAGATGTTTCTGGCAGTGCTTGCATCAGGTGACTTCACTGGTTCTGAACAGAGCCTTGACAATTATAAAATCAAAATAATTCATCAATTCTGAAAAACACTGAAGGTGCTCTGTGCCTTGCAGCATCAAATATTCTGCCAAGATGCAATTCTTTATGTAAAAATAAACAAGCACATCCATCTCATTAGTATGCAAATTTGTTTTTGTTTTTAATAAATGGTAAAATTATACGTGTACCAAAGAATTGCTTTAAAATAAATTTCTTTATGATTTACTGTTAGTAAATGTTTGATTTGCATACATATTTCACCATATGATACCCATATTTTTAGATACCCATATTTGTGTAAAAATTTCTTGGGTAAAAAGGGGTTGTGAGTGAAAAAAATTCAAGAAGTCCTGGCCTGGAGTAGTGAAAGGAAGACTTGTCCAGGTTCTGAACCAGGTCTTCCTGGCTCCAAGCCCAGCTCTCTATCCACTAAGCAATGCTGTCTCATTAATTATTGTGACAATTTCCTACTAATTTCCTACAATTTCCTAAATTTTTAGAAGCAAAATTTAATTTGTCTCCAAACCCTTATTTTCATTATGTCAAATATGCTTAAGAAACATGGGTATAAAGTAATGGTGATTTGTATTACACAAGATATTAAGTATCTTGTCTTAAAGTCAACTTTATTTTAAAAATGCAATCTTCTAAATCAATTAAATGGAAAGTTAATAGAAATCATTTTAATGTACTTTTGAAAGGATTTAAGATATTTTGAGATACCAAACCAGAAATCCTTTTCTCTTCTGTAAAGTTCAGTTTTAGAGAATCATCACCTCCATGAAGATCATTTAGTCACTTAAATCATTCACTGCCTTGGGTTAGGCTGGTCTGCAATAACAAGAAGCCTCTCCAACACCCCTCAGGGCCTTTAGTGTTTCTCAAAACACATCAAGAGCAAAAACTGAAGTTGCCCACTCCCCTAGTCCTCACCCTTAGATGGGAACTCCCTCAGCCTGAGATGCTGCTGCTGTCTGACTACATGCACCTTATTCTGCTCAGGGGAAAATGGCACAAGACTGCATATCCCCTGCTGCTTCTGCTCAGTAAAAATCCATCATCATTTGGTCTGTATATTTTCTCTTTAAATTTCAGTAACACTCTAGTGTTCGAATTGTTTCAATAAAAATAGTTTCCAAGTATTGTGCCAGACTAGAATGTAATGAACATATAAAATGACAGCTTGAGTTACCGTACTCAGTTCTTTTAGGAAGATCAGGAACATCTGTCTTAGTGTCCTCAGTACTTGGCACATAGCAAGAGCTTCATACCTGCTTTCTGAGCTGCTGAACTGAAGATGACGGGTTTAGAAATCATGAAGCAAGAAGAACAATGGGAGGAACTGGGAGTGTTTACCTCCCTGGTACAGTGGGAGAAAGGCAGAGAAGGGTGCACCAGCAGGGGTTACCACTGAGGGTCTCTGCACCCTATGCTTCCCCAGTTACCTTGGCCCCTCCACACAGCGCAACTGCAGCTAAAACCTTTGAGGGCTGTAGACAGTGGAAAGGAAGCTGACAGATTTTTAGAAACTAGTGGTCATTTCAGGGGGTACCATAGAGTTGGCAGATAAGGATATAATAATATACATACATATATGTCCACAGAAAGGTAAATGATCATTCATGTCCTTCATTCTGGAAGAGGACCACAACATCAAGAAGAGGACATGACTTGCATCTGACTTTGATTTGAGTGAGGGAGGGCTGTGCAAGGTCACCAACTTCACCTTCTTCTCCTGAGCCATCTGGGTGCAGTGGCCAGACACCTATTAGGACGGCTGGAGATGGCCCAGGATGCAATGGGAGACCCTGGCCCTTTCAGGCTAAGGTTTTAGCACATTCTCACTTTGAGTGAGATACATTCAATGAACAGGCTTCTTTAAGTTATCAAGGGATGACCCCTTTAATAAAAAATATCAAAATGGGAGGGGAAGACTCCCAGGGTTCCTGAATAAAAGATAAACAATCACTATTTAATTATAATATTCACTCTGTGCTAGAAGAGAGGTGAGGAGAGGAGAGGAGAGGAAGGAGGGGAAGGGAGAGGAGGTGAGAGGAAAGGAAAGTTGAGGAGAGGAGAGCAGAGGAGAGGAGCGAGGAAAGGACAGGAGAGTTGTGGAGAGGAGAGGAGAGTTGTGGAGAGGAGAGGAGAGGAGAGGAGAGGAGAGGAGAGGAGAGGAGAGGAGAGGAGAGGAGAGGAGAGGAGAGCAGAGAGGAGGGGAGGGGAGAGGGAAGGGGAGGGGAGGGGAGGGGAGGAGAGGGGAGGAGAGGAGAGGGGAGGGGAGGGGAGGGGAGGGGAGGGGAGGGGAGGGGAGGAGAGGAGAGGAGAGGAGAGGAGAGGAGAGGAGAGGAGAGTTGAGGAGAGGAGAAAAAATGGTCATTCAATGAAATAGAGACTTTCAAACATTTTGATGAAAAGACAAGAGCTGAATAGAAAATCTGACTTTCAATCACAAGAATCAAGAGAATCATGAAAAGATAAACAGCAAAGAGAAATCATAGGGGACTTATTACAGTTGAACTGTTTACATTCCTACATGGAAAGATAATATTTGTAACTCTTGAAACTTTTCTCAGTATTTGGGTAGTTGGAGGGATTATACATACATACCCCCCCCTCACACACACACACATACATAGAGAGAGAGAATAAGAAGGGATGATATCTAAAAAAATAAAATTAAGGGGTGAGAGGAATATATTGGGAGGAGAAAGGGAGAAATGAAATTTCTTGTAAAAGCAAGAAAAAGCTTTCTCAATGGAGGGGAAAAAGGGGGAGGTGAGAGATAAAAAGTGAAGCTAACTCTCATCACATTTGGCTTAAGGAGGGAATAACATGTTCACTCAATTTGGTATGAAAATCTATCTTACACTACAGGAAAGTAGGGGAGAAGGGGACAAGTGGGGAGAGCAGGGGATGATAGAAAATGGAAGGAGGGAGTAACTAGAAATAACCACTTTAGGGGAGGGACAAGGTCTAAAGAGAGAATAGAATAAATGAAAGACAGGGTAGGATGGAGGGAAACATAGTTAGTCTTACACAACATGACTAATATGAAAGTCTTTTGCAAAATGACACATATATAGCCTGTATTGAATTGTATGCCTTCTCAGTGGGGATGGGTGGGGAGGGAGGAAGGGAGAGAAGTTAGAACTCAGAGTTTTAGAAACGAATGTTGAGAATTGTTTTTGCATGCAACTGGGAAATAAAAAATACAGGTAATGGGGTACAGAAATCTATCTTGCCCTACAAGAAAAGAGAGAAGATGGGGATAAGGGGAGTGGTAGGATAGAAGGGAGGGCAGATTGGGGAAAGGGGCAATCACAATGCATGATGTTTTGAAGTGGCAGAGGGGAAGATGAGGAGAAAATCTGGATCTCAAAATCTTGTGGAAAGGAATGTTGAAAAATAAAAATAAAAAAAAAGTCACGGTGACCTCTCAAAGGGGTGAGTCCTGTGTCACTAGAAATAGTCTAGAAGTTGGATGTCAATGTCGTGGAAGAAACATTTGAACTGGCATTTGAACCCCCCAGATTCTAAGATTCTAATATCCTATTGTTTAAATGTTTTGTGTGTGTGTGTCTTCTCTTCTACTAGATGGTAAGGCAAGAACGGTCTATCACATGTCTGTATGAGGTAAAGCTGAACAGTAAAACGAGTGAATTTGCATTTATAGGACCTGATTCTGAATCCTGCCTCTGTCCCTTACTACTTGTGTGTTCTTGGGCTATTCAACAACCTCTCTGTTATTAGGTTTGCTCATTATTTGAAGACGGAGAGTGGGATTGTGGGAAAAGAGATTTGGAGCAGTGGGTTCTATGATCCCTTCCAGCTCTAAATTTCCACATCCCCCATAGAACTTAGTGAGTTTATAGTAAAACCTCAAAAAGATAACTGTTAAATAAACACATGAAGGAGTGTTTGCCTTAGATTTTTAGTTTCAGTAGCTATGGTAGGGTTAATACGGATAGCAAGGTACTATCCAGAGTAAAAAACACAGAATTTCATGGAGTTGTGGAGTAAAAATCATAGGGTAAAATGCCAGAGGCCCAAACGGAAAGGTTAGTCACCAGCAGAAAAGGAAGCAACCAGGAGCCAAAGCACCAATTCACATTTGACTCTGCTCAAAGCCATAACAGTTTCCTGCTGGTTATTTTTCTGACAACAGAAAATGGATGAACTCCAGGTTTTCCCTATGAGCCCTTTCCTTTTACACTATGCTCTTCTTAGACTTGAACCGATAGTAAAGATGGATTTGAAGGCTGAACTAAACTCCTGCAGACCAAATAAGTTATCTAAATGTTGACGACACCAAAATGAATAATCAAGAAAAAAATCACAAACCATTTGGACTATGTCAAAACACAAGACCCCGAAAAATAAAGTTTTACCTCAAGTTTCTCTGTATAAAAGTCTCTTGTGGTATAATTCAGTGTAGCTCGATTTGTATTTTCTCCACAAATTCTTTTACTGTCATTACCTTCTTCATTGACACCCCCAGATTTTTTCCCTTTTCCTTCTAGCAGATACCGGAACTGCTTCTTTCTAGAGGAAGAAAATAGAGATGTTGACAGACTGAATTTAAATCTCTACTGCTTTTTGTTCTCTTTCAATAAGTGAATTTGCTTTCTTTGAACATTTACTTTATGAAATTGAGCTTGTTACATTTTGTAGGTTTGAAACAGATATAAAGTATTCTAATCTTTGTCTGGTTAACCTACTCAATTGAATTCTTTTACTTGAAAACTGCAAATCATCACCATAAACATGGTTTATTGGTTTGGCAAATGAAACTTTTCTAAAATGGAAAAAGTCTAGTGTGAAAAAAGTACAATACAATGAATCAAATTTCTTAAGTTAAAAAATTCTTAGTAACCTCAGAGCTATCAAAAAGCCCACAAAGTATCAACTAAAAAATTTGTTAATAAATACTTTATCATGGATAAAAATGTCACTTCACCTTTGGACAACCAAGGGCAGACAGTGCTCAACTCGCAACTCTGAATGAGTCACATGTCATTTTTTAGCAGTATAGTCTCTAGCATAATTAAGGCATGTAAGCTTGGCAAGAATAAATCACAACAGAAAAGTAGAGTAGAGCTCAAGTGAAAAAAGGAAAGAGCTGAAGGGAGGACAGCAGGGAAATAGAAAGCACCTGCATTTGGAACCAGAAGATACTCAAACTGAATTTGCTATTTAATACCTATGTGACCTGAAGCAAGATACAGTTTCTGTGCCTCAGTTTTCTCATTTATAAAACTCGAGTCAGGGGAACAAGTGAGACCAGATGGTTCCTGAAGTTCCTCCCAACTCAAACCTGGGTTCACATCCCAGCCAACAATGACCTTGTTGGTGGGGGACCCTCAGTCAGATCAGTGACCTGCATGGATCACAGGGCCCTCCCAGTTCGAGGCAACACAGCATCCTAGATGGAGCCAGCCTTCCAAAAAGGAAGAATAGGATCCTGCCTTTGACACAGTGCCACAGGGTTCTGCCCAAGTCACTTTCCCTCTCAGGTGCTAATTTGCATTGAAGAAAATGTTTCACTAGGGACTCAGAACATAGGTTTCTTGAGAGCAGGGGCAGTTTCATTTCTGTCAATGGTGCCTAGGACCACTCCTGGCTCATAGTGGGCACTTAATAAATGCTTGCTGAGTAAGTAATTGGCTGATGACATTGATGAAATCACATTGAGTCAGGCTCAAAAAGAAAAATATGGGAGACACTATTCTTTTACAATATTGCACAGGGTTATAATGAGGAAAGTACTTTGCAAATCTTAAAGTATAATACGATTATCCAACAAACGTTTATTAAACACTCACTACATGCAAAAGCACTACTTTAGGTACTGGCTACACCAAGACAAAACAACAAAAGTCCCTACCCCAAGGAATTTATGTTCTCTCGTCTCTAAAAGGTGCATCAGAAGGATGGGTCAGGCACCTGCATCGTTCCCACCTGACAAGAATGGGTATTGGGTAGGAAATGTTATAAATCTTTTAGACAGGCAGCCATAGCAAATGGAAACCATTGTCCCTAAATGGAAAAATCCTGCAATACAGAAAACCACTTCTGTGGGGTAAGATTCCGGAAAGGTGGATGCATAAATCCTGGTAGCTTAAGGTGGGACTATGCTAGCATATAAGCACTGTTATCAACCCAAGCCAAAGATGAAAGACAGAATTAAGGTGTGGATTCTTTTTAACACTGCCCCAGGATTGCTGTACTCTTCTATTTAAATAAAAAACGGATCATCACCTGACTTCCCCCAGAAGTGAAAGGAGCCGATATTGTGGTAATTCAGAAGATGCTACATGAGCTAGAATTCCAAAAAGCCTTTCAGCCATTATCATGTCATTCTGTGTCACCTGAGGAAAAACGACAAAAAAGGTAAAATAACAGTATGTTACCCATTTTAGACATTACTAATAGAACTCCAAGGAAAAATTTGAGTGAGTTCTTTCCTTAGGAGAGCTCAGCATCACATCCTCTGTAGGCCACTGGGAAAAGCATCTCCCTTTGGTCACACTCCCCTATCCCTCACCATTATCCTCTCCAGCATTTGGTTTTGTAGTTCCCTGTTAGCAGAAGCTTAGAGGTCTGGAAACTATTTCTGGGGTGTCTGAAATTCTTAATGAGAAAATTTTTAAAATAAACAGTAGATTTTGGAAAGCATAAGAAACTGAGAGGAAATCTGCAAGCAAATGTTAAAACTAATTCATTTTAATGATGTGTCAAAAGGTCAATCAAGTAATTACTCATACCTTTCCCCACGAGGTATTTCTTTGATCACTTCCCAGGAGAAAATACTCACTGGCTTAGGGGAGAAATATCCCTTCCTCTTTGGAGTTATTATATAGAATTTTAGTTTCCATTTAGCCCTTTTGGATCCTCTTCACATAATAGATTACATACAGCTCATAGCAATTTTTTCCTATGTTTACTCAGGGAATCATGTGTAACCCAGAGCTGAAGGTACAACTTGGATTAACATGTATATGTATTTTCCTTCATGTGAAGCAGTATTTTTACAATTCAAATATTTTACTAACATTCACAAAATTTTTGACATTGATTTAAATACTATACAAAGGTACTTCCCATAGTAATCAATAAATCAACATGTGTTTATTAATAAGCTATAATAAATATTTTTTTGATTAAATGCCTACCTACTACTGCTAGACACTGGGCTAAGCACAGAGGATACAAAGACCAAAGGGAAATAATGCCTGCCCTCAAGGTATTTATATCCTAATGAAGGAAAACAATATATACAGATGTAAATGAATGTTTAATAAAATAAAAGTAAAAGGTAATTTGGAGAAGGAAGGCACAAGAAGTTGAGGGAAGAGAAAAGAGGAAAAAGGTGGTGCTTGAACAGATCTTGAACGAAACCATAGAATCCAACAGGTGAAGTTAATGACAGAATGCACTCTGGGCAAAGGACAAAGGCACAGAGAGAAAAGATGAAGTCCTGTGTGTTCCATCAGAGAACAAGAGGAGAAGAAGGACCAAGTTTAAGACAACCAGAAAGGCAGGAAATGGCAAAGAGGGTGCTGGGCCACAATGAGAAAATCGAACTAGCACCAAGCCTTCAGGTGCTATTTGAGTGGGAGACAGAACATGTACACAATATATAGAAGTATATACAAAACAAACACAAGGCAATTTTGGAGGAAGGAGCTAGTGAGACCAGGAAAGGTTCATGTAAAAGGTGAATTCTCAGCTGCGTTTTGGAGAAAACGCAGAGATCAAGAGGCACAGAATTGCACGAGTGGAGGCAGCAAGAGAAAGAGTAGCAATGTGAGCAATGGCAAGGAGATGGGTATGGCTGGATTGCAAAGTATAGGAAGAGGAGCAGTACATAACAGTATTGGGAAAGTATACTAGAAGTAAGCTGTGAAGGGTTCTAAAAGCCAAATAGAGTACTGATATTTGATCCTAAAGAAAACAGGGAGCCATTAGTGTCTACTGGATAGAAGAGTGACATTTTCAGACCCGAGCTTTAGGAAAGATCCTTCTGGCAGCTGTGGGAAGGCTATACTGGAATAAAGAGAGACTTGAGGCAGGGAGATCATTAGGAGGCTATTGTAATAGGCTAGACAAGAGATGATGAAGGTCTGAACTAGCACAGTAGCTGTGTGAGTGGAGATACTGTTGGGATAGAGACAATAAGACTGGCAACTAATTGAATATATGGGGTGAGAAAGAGTTAAGGAGAACCTCAAGGTTCTCACATGCGATGTCTACAAGAACACTGAAGCCTTTGACAGAAAGACATAAGTCTGAAAGAGGGAAGGGTTGCAAGGGGGAAGATAATGTATTCTATTTTGGACATGTTGAATTTGAGATGCCTATGAGATATGCAACTTAAAATATCCAACATGTAGACATACAGAAATGGAACTGGGGAGAGAGACTAGAATTAGGTATATAAAGCTGGGAGTCATTTGCATAGAGATGACAATTAAATACATGGGAGTTGATGATATTCCCCAAATGAAAGAGTATAGAAAGAAAAGAGAAGAGAAGAGGGGAAGGACAGAGTAACCACAAGGATAGGAAGTGTTTCATCTAACTTAATCTTTTAGCATCTAACATGGTACTTGAGCAAACAAAAGCTGATCATATGGTGATATAGTACACAATTAAGAATTCCGTAGTTCTTCAAATATCATATTTTCCTTCTATTCGAAGATAAAATAATTTAGTTTGGTTATTTCCCCTTTCTATAATCTATAATTGTATTGTTTTGTTCTTTTATGTTTACATGTAATTTCAATAAATTACATTTGGATGCAAGTATTTAGTGTACTGTGCCCCCATGTTGGTTTGATGTACAGAAAGTGTTTTGGGGAAACTTACTGTGTCACAACCAAACTTCTCTAGCTTGGGCTAGTTTTGGCAGCCCTAGGAGTTCCTATGGAGGCTGGCTAGTTTGGGGGCTCTGCTCAGGATCTCTTACATTTCTCTGAAGGTCGAGATTAAACCAGACTCCCTGAAAAGCAGTTCGAACAATCAAATGTCCCCAAGAGGCCCTACATGGCCGTCTGCTATGGGGATGCTACCCTAGGTTGGTTGTCTCTGGAAGACAGACTAGATTTTGAAAGTGCCAGGGAAAGGGCATCTCAAGTGTCATAATTATTTCCGAGTGTGTTCATTTTTTGTGAAGATAAGAATATTCATTTTATCACTAACAAAGAGGAGAAAAGAATATTTCAGAAAATTTGGCCTGGTTTCCTAGATTTAGTTATATTTCAGTAATCTAACTGCCAATTTGGGGGACAGTTATGTTTAGCATTGGCAGCATACCCTCTTTTCTTTTCTTCCAGAACAACATTTAAAGAGCATGGGATCCCCCTACCTAGACTGGTAATAATTGCGGATCAATGTGAGACAAGCCTGCCTGGCAACATTTGAGTCAGTTGCTCTCCAAGAGCTTTGAAATGGCAAGGTAGGATGGTAGATAGTGTTGGATATGGAATGAGAAGACAGTGGACATTTATTAACCCTGTCACCTCAGGCAATTCCTTTAGCCACTTTGATTCTCAGCTTCTTCATTTGCACAATGGGGATAATTCCTAGAACTGCTGTGGTTCAAATGAAAGCTTTTGGAAAGTGCTTTGAAAACTTTAAAGCACTACCTAAACATTAGCTGTCATTATTCAAAGATAATAATCTCCCTAGACAAATCTGTCAGCCTTGAGTTACCTAGCCCTGAGTTACCCACAGTCACACATAAGGCAGCAGTTAGAAACTATTTAAAAAACAGAGGAGGCTGTTCATCCTTTTCTATTTCTGCTCCCTTCTGCATTTCCTGGTTTTCCTCTCTCCTCTTTCCTTTCTCATATCCCACTCTTCTTTTCTTTCTTTTTGGTGAATCTTCGCAATTAACACTTAAGCCTTTCACACAGGAGACAATGCATGAAGCCCAGGGCAAGTCATGAGTTTTGCCTTTTGAAGAACCCAAAAAGCATATTATCTACAAATAAAGTATAAAATATTTGACTAGTCACTAAATCTTTTACAGTGTTGCTGTCCTCCTATCAGAAAAATAAGTGATATCAAGGTTCTTTATTACTCACTTTGAGCCAATGCTATTCGCAAAGTTGGCTTAATACTCAAAACTTTCTGAGTGATGTGATTTTAATTTTAAAGTAATTTTTAAAAATTACCAATTAATAATTCAAAATAAATGTTCTCTGATTACTTGACTATTTCATCTCCTTCCTATTTTTTATGACTTCCTTTTAGAGAGAAATTATACTCATGCCATTCACAAAGGATATGGTTAGGTTACCTCAGTTCCATTTATTTTCTGCATGCTAAAATGGCTCAGTCTAAATAGCACATAGTATTTCCAGAGTGTAAAATTGACAACTGGATTTCCCTGAGGATCGATTGTCAACTGGTCAATGCGACGAAGCTGTGCCAGTGCATTAAATTGCTGCAGCATAACAAGATTTGTCTCCTTGAACTTAAGGTGCTATAAAACAAAAAATGTAAATGTAAATTTAAACATCTTAAAATCGTCAAACTTAAAATTTCATGGATCATTTACATACTTGTGATCTACCTACTGACCTTAGGTCTGGCTAATCAGTATTCATTTATTTTGCATCTATCAACAGATTTAACATTCCCACTTCAAAACAAAATGGGGAAATTTTATTTCCTACCTGCAAAACAAGCTCATCTAGGAATAATGATTCAAATACAGACTAATCAAGATTAGCTTTATGATCCCCTTCCAACTCTATAATTTTGCCATCTGAAAAACTATATAAACTCTAAGAATACTGAATCTTGGCTGCCTTTCCACTGATCCAAATTTTTAAATGAAATACATAATATAATTTTCAAACAACTTTATATAGAACTTTCTACTGACCCTATAAAGTAAAAGCAAGCTATTGACTTTTTTAAAGTTCACTATAAGACACAAAAATTGGCTCCCTCAGAAAAAGTTAGTAGAACTGGGATGACCATGCAAGCTTACATCTGTCAGTTTAGAACTCCATTTGCTAGCATACAGAGCTTTCATTTTAGCCTGCCTTTTTAATGGATGATGATAAAAAGTACTGACAAAAGGAAACATAAAAGGGACAGATGCATGAACTCAACTGAGTTATAGAAAGAAAACAATATAATAAATTTTTCATTAAATAATTAGTTATAAAATCATAACTTTTTAAAAAACTCAGATTACACTAATATAACAATCAACAAAAGTAAGCCTCATTAAAAGTTTCAAATGTTGTCCAGACACATAAATGCATGATAATTATTATGAAAATCTATAAGAAATATAGTATGTCATGACCATATAAGTTATAATAAATCAAATATACAAAAATTATCTATTATGTGAGCAGGTCCTAATAAATGTCTTATAAGGCAAAGTAAACCATTCTAAATAGTTCTTTTATTTTTCATTTCATTCTACTACAAAGGCCCAAAATGCTTTACAGTGGTTGAATTCGCAATGGTAGAAGAAAATCATAACACCATTTTCAATCCTAATTTATAGTCCTGATTTTAGAAAATCTTTTTACTGTCATGAACTTGCTAGATAGAAACTGCATTAAGCCCTTAAGTCGCAACTCAGAGTCATCCAAACATATTGTTAATAAAGGTTTACCAAAGAATTCGGAAATTTAATCTTCAATTTGGGGAGTACTTGGACGATTTCGTCAAATTCTATGAAAGTGAAGGAGACGGTTGTGACCAGTCCTGCCGTCTGCACACTCCAGTTCCGGTCCAGTGATTCGAGAGCTCCAGAGCCATACAAGAAAAGCGTATCTCCATCCACTTCCACAAGATGATTTTCTATGACAGCAAGACCTTGTAAAGCCGTGCTTATCACAGGGTCAAGAGATCTGGCAAAAGACAAATATAATTTTAAATCTAAGTGTTTTCATGACAAAATAAATAACAGAATGTAAAGACTTAATGGTCACAACTTCTCTGTAATTTTAAAAGATTTTATTTCAGCAAGTGGAAATTAAACAAAACACCACTGGCTCACTTTCACTATGTGTGAAGGATAAATAACCCTCTAAATGTATTTTCAATTCAAAGAAAGGTAGAGTATTACCAAAAAAATCCTTCCTCCAAATCCAAAGTTATTTTTTTCCATCAAATTAAAATAATTTACACTCTGCTCAGTTTATTTTTTCAAAGGCCACTATTCACCTATTCAGTGTCAAATACACAGAAAGGTACTAGAGAAGAAAACGGCAAAAACACTCCAATGTCTTTGCCAAGAAGACTCCCTATGGGGTCATGAGAGTCAGACAGGACTAAACAACAACCACGCCAGCACACAATGCTTTAAATACTCTTGACAGCTACAGTCCCCAAACAGAAGCCATTCTTTAGATCTAAGGCTACACGCAGGGTCTTTGGCCAAGATGAATGAGAGAGAAGACTTTAAGATAAACTCTCATCTCAAAACTGCCAGAAATGAACCAAATAAAGTAATAAAATCTACAAGAAGAAAAGAGATATTTCTTCACATAGGAGAGCTCCTATGTAATGAATAAATAAGAAAGCAAACAAATCAATAAGGAGAAGTTTTCCTTACAAGACCACACCCCTTAGCAGGGATTTACGCTCCTTGCCCACCTTGCTGAGCCTAGGAGCTGTGGCATGAACCATTTCTCCTTGGAGTCTCCTTTTGGCCGTACTTGGTCAGACATTTGTACTCCTCTGAATATCATTCAGGGGGCAATGGAGAGATGCATAAATGAGGATGTGTATACTATAACATGGGGTGAATAAAAATGATAGAAAAGGCATGGAGAAAAGTTTATCATCAAATAAAAATATGAACTAAAAAAAAGATATGTGTGCTCTGTAAGAGGCCTGAAGTCAGAGTGATCCTTCATATCCTGCTGGCCTCAGAGGAGGAAAGATCTTGATAAGGGACTGACTGGGAAGACAGATGGGAGGAGCCTCAGAAGTCCACCATAGAAAGCCCATCAAAATTCATCTGAAAGACCAAGAAGTCCAGGATATTGAGGGAATTAATGAAAAGAAATGCTAGGAAAGGTGTCCTAGCCATACTAGATCTTAAATTGTACCATAAAGTAGCAATCATAAAAACTACTTGGTACTAGCTAAGAAATAGAGGAGTAGATCAGTGGAATAGGATAGGTACACAAGACAAGTAGTTAATGATTATAATAATTTACTGTTTGATAAACCCAAAGACCCCAACTTCTGGGATAAGAACTCATTATTTGGCAAAAACTGTGGGGAAAACTGGAAAACAGTATGACAGAAACTGGGCATAGACCAACATCTGACACTGTATATCAGAATAAAGTCCAAATGGATACACAATGTAGATATAGAGGCTAATACTACAAGCAAACTGGTTGAGCAAGGAATAGTTTACCTGTCATATTTAAGGAGAATGAAAGAATCTATGACCAAACAAGACACAGAGAACATTATGAAACACAAAATGGATAATTTTGATTATATTAAACTGAAAAGTTTTTGCACAAATAGAGTCAATGCAACCAAGATTAGGAGGGAAGCAGAAAACTGGGAAAGAATTTTTACAACTAGTATCTGGGATAAAGGCCTCATTTCTAAAATATATATAACTGAGTCAAATTTGCAAGAATATAAGTCATTTCCCAACTGATAAATGGTCAAAGGATACGAACAGACAGTTTCCAGAGGAAGAAATTAAAGCTATCTATAGTCACAGGAAAAAGTGCTCTAAATTACTATTGATTAGAGAGATGCAAATCAAAACAACTCTGAGGTACCACATCATACCAATCAGATTGGCTAACATGACAAAACAGGAAAATGATAAATGTTGGAGAAGATGTGGGAAAGTTGAAACACTAATTCATTGTTGATGGAAGTGGGAGCTAATCCAACCATTCTGGAGAGCAGTTTGGAACTATGCCCAAAGAGCTATAAAACAGTATATAACCTTTGACCCAGCAATACCACTTCTAGGACTGCATCCCAAAGAGATCATAAAAATGGGAAAAGGATCCACATGTATAAAAATATTTATAGCAGCTCTTTTTGTGGTGGCCAAGAACTAGGAATTGAAGGGATGCCCATCAATTTGCATTCATCCTTCACTGCCAAAGAAGACCATGCCATCAGAGAAATGATGACACGACTTGCACTTGACTTTGTTTTGAGTGAGGGAGGGCTGTGCAGTTCACCAGCCTCACTTCTCCTCCAGCGTCATCTGAATCCAGTGACCAGATATTCGTCAGGATGACTGGAGATGGCCCATGATGCACTGGGAGACCTTGGGTCCTTTAGGCCAGGGTCTTTGCAGGCACTTACGTAGGGTGAGGCAATGTCCATCATTGGGGAATGGCTGAACAAATTGTGATATATGACTGGAATGGAATACTGTTGTGCTATGAGAAATGATGAACAGGAAGACTTTAGAGAGACCTGGAAAGATTTATGTGAACTGATGCTGAGTGAAAGCAGCAGAACAGGAGAACTTCGTACACAACAGCCACGGTGTGCGAGGACTGATTTTGATAGACCTAGCCCTTCTCAGTGCAAGAACCTAAGACAACTCCAAAGGACTCGATGGAAGATGCGTCCACACCCAGAGAAACAGCTGTGGAGTCTGAGTGTAGAGCAAAGCAGAATGTTTGCTTTTTTTGTTGTTGCTTTGTTTTCTTCTTTCTCATGGTTCCTCCCATTCTTTCTCATTCTTCTATATAACAGGACTAATGTGAAAATATATTCAATAGGAATATATATGTAGAGCCTATTATCAGATTTTGCATACTGTTTTGGGGAGGGGTGTTTGAAGGGAGGGAGAGAAAATTTAAATCTTAGGGAAGTGAATGTTGAAAACTAAAAATAAATAAATGAACTTAAATTTTTTAAAAAAAATATATAGATATAAGAAAACATATATATGATATTATATATTATATTATAACATATATAGTCAGTTTTCATATGTACATATGAAAACTGACTAAGTCTATCAGAACCAGATTGCAAAGAGAAAATAGAAAGATTCCACCAATTATCTACTGAAATAAATACCAAATTGAAAGCACTCAGCATATCATTCAAAATGCAGAGTTTCCGAGTCAAAAAAGAGTTCAAGTACAAAGGATCCCTATTCAGGATTCACACACAACTAAGCTGCAAGTACTATAAGTGAGAGGATATCTTGGAATATAACATTCTTGTGGTCAAAAGAAATAAAGGCTTTTATAACAAAGAATAGAATTCCATAAAATTGCCTATAATCCTGTAAAGGGGAAAGTAGATTTTTAATAGAATAGAAGGCTTTCAAGGAACACCACTGCTAGGTCTGCATCCCAAATAGATGGGGGTGGGGAGAGAGAGAGAGAGAGAGAGAGACAGAGAGAGACAGAGAGAGAGAGAGACACAGAGAGGACATATCTGTACAAAAGTACTGATGGCAGCTCTTTCTGTAAAGGCAAAGACTTGGGGATGTTCGTCAGTTAGGGAATGAGCAAACAAGTTGCTGCACATGACTAGAGTGGAATACATTACGCTCTAAGAAATGACAAACAGGATGATTTCAGAGAAATCTGAACTTACATGAACTGATACAAAGTGAAACAAACAGAACCAGAACACCGTACATGGTAACCACAATATTTTAAGATGAAGAACTGTGAATGACTTAGCTACTCTCATCAATACAATGATGCAAGACAACCCCAAAAATGCTATCCTCCTCCAGAGAAAGAATTGATGAATAAAGACTGTCTGAATAAAGACTGAACCATGTTATTTTTCTTTCTTTCTACTTTCTTGCACAAAATAACTAATATAGAAATGTTTTACATTATTGCACACATATAACCTATTTCAGTTTGTTTACTGTCTCAGGGAGGGAGCAGGGAAAAGAGGGATGGATAGAATTTGAAATTTAAAAAAAAGTTAAAAATTGCTTTTACATGTAACTAGGAAAAAATAAAATATTTTTAAAATGTAGAATACAAGAAAAATAACTGAATTTGAGTAGAAAAGACAAGACCACTGTTGGGTAGAATCTTTAAAACACAAATAAAGGAAATGGGAAAAACCTAGAAAGCAAAGAAGTAGAAACAAAGTAGATGCCCATAAATTGGGAAATGGCTAAATTAATTCTGGTAAATACACATAATGGAATAATATTGTGCTACAGAATAATATAAAAAAATTTAAAAAACCAAAAATAATAAAAATTCAGAAAAACCTGAGAAGACTTTTATGAACTGATAAAGAGTTAAGTAGGCAGAACCAAGAGAACAATTTATACAATGACTATAATAATGTAAAGGAAAATAACTCAGATTTAAGAACTCTGAATGATGCAATGACAAATCACAACTTCAGATGGCTAATGATGACAAATGGCTCCCACCTCTTGGTGGAAATGTGGCTGATTACAGGCACAGTATGAGGCATATTAGGAATTCTTACCTGGCTTAACTGTAATTACATATTACAAGGAAGGGCTTCTTTGAGGGGGCAGGGAAGAGAGAGCAGAACGATGGTGTCCGGGCAAAGTTTGTGGTAGTGATGCAAAAAAGGGAAGGAAAGGATGTAAATGAAAACTTACAAATACACAGAATATAAAAGGAAGTTCAGATGAGGACACACCATCATGCTAAATATAATACACTTCTTGTAAAAAAAAAAAGTGTGCATTAATTCAATCCTCCTTCATCATCAAACAGAAATCAGTATTTAGGTGGCTGTCATCAAATCGGGGAAGAGGTTCTATTAGGTTGACACAAATACACATATATGCACACCTATACACACACATGCAGATACACATGTATGCATCACACACGTGTGTATGTTTCTGCATGGGTGTTTATCTTCATTTTCAACAAGGATCAATGACATCACGATTTTGGGGTCAGGGCACAGTGTGTGGCTGTGGCTGATCAGGCCAATAAGAGTTCAGTAGGCTCTATGACAGATCAGGCACAAGTCGTCTATTAGAACACTTGAGATAGAGATGTCTCTGGATTGGCACTTTGCTCATAGAGCACGGCACTTTCTTTGGTGTGGGCATGCCACGCTAGGTCCTGTGCCAGCACTCCCATGTCTCACAACTGATACTAGAGTTCTTCAGGGAGACTTTGAAGTATCTTTATACGGCTTCTTCAGACCACTGCGTGAGCACTTGCCTTCTATGAGTTTTCCACAAAATAGCTTTTTAGGGAAGCATGCATTTGGTCTCCGTGGCCAGCCCATCAGATTTCTGCCCTTTGCAGTAGACTATGAATGCTTGCAAATTCAGCTCAAAAAAAGACCTCCATGTCCTTCACTTTACTATGTCAGGGAATTTTCAGAATCTTCCTAACACAATTCAAGTGGAAGCAGGTTTTACAGGCACACAATACTGAAGTCAGCACAATGAATTCATGGACTTTCAGTTTGGTATACAGCCTAATACCTCTTCTCTGTGATACCTTCTTTCAGAGATTCCCAAATGATGAGTAAGGTCTGGCAATGCATCAGCCTCACCATCTATGTGGACATCTGTAGAGGTTTGTTGCTTATAGGAATATAATTGTTATTTTTCTAATATTAAATATTTATGTATGTATATATGCATGTGTGTGCATATGCATATATAAGCATAATGTACATATGTGTATATATGTATGTATGTATGATAGTTGTAAACTACTTTAATCTCTGCTTCATGGCCAAGTTCATTTGCTGTATGAGAGTTAAACATACTATAAAGCTGGAAATATGTTGTAAAAGGTTGCACAAAAGTGCCTGCAACTAAAACTGTAACTTGTAAGTCTCATTTGTAAATGTGTTGCACATCATAGTTGCATATATAATCCTTTGTATACTGAAATGTTTGCTTTTGTTGCTGTTTGTCAAATTCATAACAAAAACATTTTAAGATAAGTATCAGAGGTGGGATATGAAACTAAGTTCTCTGACTACAAAGCCAATGCTCTCAGTACTTTGCAACCTATGAAACTATTTTTATTAAACAAATATGGCCATAGTAACCAAATCAGAAAGAGATAAAGTGAAGAAATAATGCTGCTATAAAAATTAAATGTTAGCAAGAGAATATTACAATGTAGCCAAAATCTATTCATTCTAACCAGTTAGATTTATACCAGGATGAAAATTGTTCAATATTAGCAAAATAAAAAGTATAATCACATAAACAGCAAAACCCACAGTTATATCAATAAATGCAGAGAAGCTCTTAGACAAAATACAGTACTAACATATGTGTCAGAGTAAGGTCCTTCTTCAGTATGAGCAAAAGAATACATCCAAATGAAGGAACCAGCATTACTTACAATGAGGAAAGATTAGTAAGTACAGGGGAAACACAATAATCCTCCTACCTGCATTCTAACTTGATAAGAGTACTGGAAATGCTAGTACTAAGTACTTAATACTAAGACAAGAGAAAAGAGTAATTAAAGTTATTAAATATTGACATAATCTCATAAGTTGACTTTAAAAAGCTCAGAAAATCAAAGCATGAACTAATTTGGACAATTCAGGAAAGTAGCAGAATATGAAATGACTCCACAAAGATCACCAGCATTTCAATATAGTACTGACAAAAATGCACGTGAAATTATAAAGAACTATTACAAAAATGACCATAAACTGCATGAAACACATAAAGACACACTCAAGATTGATATAAATACTAAAGAGAAAAATTTGCAGAAACAAAGGAAGGCAAATAATTACAAAGATATTCTTTATTCACAGGTAAGTTATAGCAATAAAATTTAAAAATAATACTACCTTAAATTTACAGATTCATTGTTACTTTAGAAGCAAGATAAAAAATTCATTTGAAGAAACAAAGGGTCAAAAATTTTGAAATAAATAATAAAGTAAAGATGAAGACTTATTACCAGATCTCAAGTTATCTGCAATAATCATAAAAATTGTTTGGTACTGGTTAAAAATAATGAAGCAAATCAATGCAATAAACTAGACAGCAAGATTTAGAAGGAAACAAGTACAGGAGCCCGATGCTAAAGTGAACCAAAGAATGCACACTCCTATTTGACAGAAATTGTTAGGAGACGTGGAAAACAGCTTCATAAGAGACATGATCAGTCTTATTATCTTACATAACACATAACAAATGTCAGGTGAATGCTACATAAAAAAAGAACAGAAGACATCTTTAATAACTGGAGATGGGAAAAATTGATGATCAGAAATGATAGAGTAAATCATTAAGGACAAAACAGATAATTATAATTATATAAAATTAAAAAGCTCTTGACAGAGAAAAGTTGTCTAGTGAAGGGGGAGGGCAACTTTGCACCAAACATGAAAGATTACTATATAACATATATCTTATACATACATCTTATATAATCCCCTATAAGGAAATAACAAATGTCTAAGATCAATTTCCCAGGAGAAATTTGGTTAAATGATATAGTTTTAAAAAGAAGTGCAAACTGTAAATATATACATGCACATATGTACCCATATATGTATATACATGTGCATATATGTGTACATGTGTGTACACACATATAGAAAATAATAATGGGAGGAGTACAAAGTAAAACAATTGTTATTACCATATATCCATCAATTTAAAATAGATGAGGAAAGATGGAAATATTTAATGTTGGAAGTCAGGTATACAAATTGGACCAAATTGTAAAGTAGCTATACCATAAATGTATATGTGTACACTGGTCCAGTAAAATGATTTTGAATGATGAAAAAAGTTGCTAATTTGTTTTCACCTTTGACCTAATGATCCTACTTCTAGTACCCAAGGAGGGGGTAATAAATAGATGTCAAGTCATTGAGGCAAAAAATATTACTAGCACATTTTTAAAGGATTCCTAAAAACAGCGATTAGAATTTGTTGAAGAGGAGTTCAGCCCCAAACTTCAATTATCTCAAGAATAAAGGAGTTTCCTGTTATTAGTTCTCAACTTCCAAATTTAGCTTTTATCTCTATGTTCATTCATGCCAGGTTTCATAAACCTAATATTTATCTAACAACATTATTATCATTATTATTTTCTATCTAAACTACTAAAACTAAAGATCTTAAAATATGTTTTCAAACAAAGCAAAACTCTCTAATATTAGGAAAGTAAGACAGGCATCTTCACTATAAGCTAATCATGCTACATCAGTCTTTTACTACGGTATTTCAGGGACCACTGAGGTTACTACTAAAAACGAGGGAAACACAAACACAATCCATGGTTGACCCCTACTCCCCCAAAAGCCTAGAAGAGACTTCTATAACATTGCCTCCTGACGTGCTCAGGCTCCACATCCTCTAGAAAGCTTTCCCTCATACGCTCTTCCCTCTCCAGATTTTTCATGCTTCTTGGCCCCTACGCTTACCATATTCTAACTCTGATTATAATCAGCTGTATATATGACATACAGAACTATAAGAAGTAGGTAGGACTGGAGAGAAGTTTTAGCAGCAAGTTTTAGCTTGTTGGATATCTGAAGAAGATGGTAAACACTGCAACATGAAAAAGGGGCATCAGAAAGGAGAGACAGTATGCTAATAGAAGGAAATAAGACAAATTGTCCAGGATTTCCTAGATCGGAAATTTAAAACTTATTTTTCAAGGGTCAGGTTGATAAAACTCAACAAAGAAAAAGATTCAGGTCAGATGGGGGAGGGGTGGCAGTGACAAAAAGGTTATTCTTTCACAGGAAACAAAATTTAAGATCGTAAAATTGGACATAAAAGCACTATATTCACTTTGTGTGAAGTTATCAAGCAAACTATTGGAAGAAAGGTAGAAGCACAAATAATACCAGGCTCAGAAAAAATATGAATTGCAGTCATTATCAGAGAATAGGCAGCCCCCAGCTTAAAAATACCTGACTTGCTAAGATTTGTACATTTGAAGAGACAGAAAGTGCTGTGCAGACTAGGGAAGGTGGGAGAGTCAGCCTTGGCTGGACGGACCTACTTATACGACTGTGGGGGTAATTCTCTTTTATAGAGTGGCAAATAGATGGCATGGCAGCTTGCCACTAGACCAAAAGTGAAAGTCCCTTCCATTACTAAACCATAACGTATTCAAAAGTAGTGGGAAAGTTAGAGAGATGTTTCCTTCTAATTTGGGATACATTTCCCCATAGAAACTCCCTTAGAAGTACTGTTCAAGTTCTAAAGTTAGTCCAGAGAAGTCTACTTTTCACACATTTCAGAACTGTTATTAGTTAAATGGCTTTGTGGGCTAGACTGGGAAGCTAACCAACTGTAAGAAAATTGTTTATGTGAGAAAATGTGTTCCAAGTTTCAAACTGACCAAATAGCCAATTTATAACCTAAGAATTTACCATAAAAGCTGAGAATCTCACTTTCAGCAAGTATGGAGAGCAATAGTGTTTTCTACGTTTGTAACTTACGTTCATGTTCAAAGGGACAGGCAGTCTCTTTCTTAAAAGAGAAAGGAAAGGGCCTCTGGGAGTGCCTGGCACTCTCTCTCTCCTCATCTCCGCCTTCTGGCTTCCCTTGAATTCCTTCAAGTTCCAGCTAAAACCCCACCTTCTACAGAAACTTTTCCTAGCCCTCCCTGATTCGAGTGCCTTCCCTCTGTAGATTATTTCCAATTTATTCTTTATGTAGCTTGTCTGCAAATAAGTGCATGCTTTCTCCATCGTTAGACTGAGAGCAACTTGGGAGCAGAAACTGTCATTCGTCTTTCTTTGAATTCTCAGCACACAGCACGACACCTGGCACATGCTGAATAAATGTTCACTGACTGACTCTTGTCTAGCTCCACATTTTCAAAGAGAATAAAATGTTCCGTGAAAAAAGAAGAAAGGCACTGGGATCATGTTTTCACGGCTGCTGCCAGATGTATGTAGGGACTTTGGAATAGAAAGGAAGATGTGGGAGCAAAAGGATGAAGAAGCCCACTACGCTGAGCTTGATTCTGACTAAGAAGAATCAGCTACTGAAGTACAAGGAAATCTTAAAAGGGAATTGGCTACTTGGTCAAAATGGCATCCAAGAATAGGATCTGGATTTCCGGTGCGGCACTTAAAAATAGAGAAATGATGGGTTCTTGTCCAGAAATATTCATCAAATAAGGGCTGATGAAAAAATTTGATAGTTTGTAGTATTGCAAATCTAATCAAAAAGTTTTATACTTAAAAGGAAAAGGCAGAGGAAAAACTACCTGTGTGTGTGTGTGTATACACTTTAGCTAGATGTCATAGAAAGCATCTACAATGTAGAAAGAAAAGCAGTCAAAGTGCCCTGCCACAGAATTCAAGGAAGGAGATTCCCAAGATTTCTTTACACATGTGTAAAAAGCACATTTAACAAACCAAATGAACCAGAGATCCTAATACAAGGAGGCACACGGATCAGTGAGAATTAGTGGGATGCAATAATTCATTGCTAGATTATTGTTTTGGAAGGATTTACATTATTCAAAGGGAACAAAACAGATAAAGGGGTTAGTTAGTCTAGCAATGTACATTAAGGCAATAAACCTCTATTTGAAAATCAGTGACCCAGAGAAGGACTCATAGAAGAGCACCTGAGGAGGAAATCATTATAGGGAGAAACAAAAATGATATTATCATTGAATATCCAGTAGGCCCACTGAACAGAAAGAAAAGAGACAAAGAATCACACAGATTTTGAGAGATGGAAGGGTCTTAACATGTATCTAGTTCAATACATACATGGATGGAATTCTTTTTTGTCTGTTTTTAAAATTTTAGACAAATACTAAAACTTAAATACATAAGAAAAATTATAAACTTAAATGTAAAAGAAAAAACTGTGCACAGCAGAACATAGGAGAAGATTCAAAATATATTAACAATAACTTATTTCAAGAAAGCCTGTATATTAACTATTCTACATTATGTTGAAGACTGTCCACCTTTTCTTTGGTTCTCAGCTGTCCACTTTTTACTTTGTTCTTTTTTTCCCCTTTTTTCCCCAACCTCACCAGGCCAAGGTTACAACTGAGCACGGATATGTTTATATACAGGTGTTGATA
This sequence comes from Bettongia penicillata ogilbyi, assembly GCA_023548195.1. Classification (NCBI taxonomy): domain Eukaryota; kingdom Metazoa; phylum Chordata; class Mammalia; order Diprotodontia; family Potoroidae; genus Bettongia; species Bettongia penicillata. The sequence goes on along the minus strand of JAJHZJ010000009.1, from coordinate 4,064,145 downwards.
TATACACACATGTACACATATACACACATACATATAAACATATACTTTTCCTAAGAGATTCTACTCCTATCTTGTTCTTATGTTTGTGCATCTCTTTTTTTCTGTATCTTCAACTTCTCTACTTTATCCTCTCCCTAGCCCTATTACTTAACTTAGCCCCACACTGCAGCAATCCCTCCCTTATCCTCCCATTCCCCTAACCCTAAACACCTCCATATCCTCCTTTTAGCCCGTTCTGTCACTCCCTTCTAAAGATCTCCCCTTTGTCCTCTCCCCTCTCTGTATTCCCTTGGAGTTTTATTTCTTTCTAAGTTTAGAAGACTTTTATACTCTTCTAAATGTATATGTATTTTCCCCTCTTATACTCATTCCTCCCCCATCTAATTCTTTTGTAATGATTCTTCCTCTTGTATCTCATCTGTATAAAAAATTATTCTTTTATCTGTTTTTGAACAGTTTTACTTTTTGAATTCATATCATACTCAGGTCTACCCCACTCTTTCTTATAAGCTACCTAATTACAGGTAACAATCAGACATAGAAGGTAAACATTCTGTCCTTATTTTATGTACTTTATATTTCTCTTGGCTCTTGTATGTAAAATCCCCTACTGAGTTCAAGGTTGTTTTTTTATTTTAATAGAGAGCTGGCAGTTGATTAAATGTCCATTTTTTTCATTCAGAATCATGCTTATCTTTGCTGAGTATGATATTTTCGGCTGGAGGCCCAGTTCTTTTACTCTTTGCTACAGAGTGTTCCAATACCTATGATCTTTCAGTGCTGCCAACACCAGGTCTTGTGGTACTAATTGTGGTACTGTTGTATGTTAATTGTTTTTTTCTTGTTGCTCGTAATATTTTGCTCTTGATCTAGGGGTTTTGGAATTTAACTATATTTCTGTGAGTTTTCCTTGTAGGATCTCTTTCAGGTGATGATCAGTGGATTTTTTTCCATTTCTATTTTTCCCTCTTGTTCTAAAGCTTCAGGACAATTTTATTCAATTATTTCTTGTATTATTTTATCATGATTCTTTTTTTTTGATCATAGCTTTCAGCTAGTCCAATTATTCTTATTTTTTCTCTTCTTGATCTGTTCTCTAGATCCACTGTTTTTCTTATGAGATGTTTCACATCTATTTTTTCATTCTTTATATTCCGGTTTTTTATTTCTCTATTGCTTATAACTGCTGGCTTTGCCTTGCCAAATTCTGATTTTCAAAGAGTCATTTTCTTCCTTAAGATTCTGGATCTCCTTTTCTAATTGGTTGATTTTCTTGTCATAACCTTCTTGTTTTTCATGTATTATTCTCATTTTTCTTTTTAATTTTTCCTCCATCTCTCTCATCTGATTTTTAAAGAATTTTTTTAAGTTCTTCAATGAATTCTTTTTGGACAGGTGACCATTTGACATTACTCTTTGGAGTAGAAGAGGGTTTCTTTGCTTCAGTATCCTCCTCTGAAGATGAACCCCAATCTTCTCTGTTCCCATAGTAGCGCTCTACAGTTAGATTCTTTCTCCTTTGCCTATGCATTTGGGGGTGGTGGTGGTGGTGGTAATAATTTAGTTTTTATAATCACCTCTAGTCATAGGGTATAGGGGATAGTGCCTCTGATCTTTTTCAGTTCTCCCCTCTGACCTTGAATTCAAGTTGATATCTCCAGCCTCCTATAAGTGCCCACAGTCAGAAGCATCCTGCCCCACTGATTTGGCACTCACTGGGCATGTGCTAGTTCCTTCTTACCCTTTCAGCTCTTCACAGCACAGCTGGGTCTGGTGTTCTTTGTCAGCAGAGGTTCTCCAGGGCTTTCCCAGGTCAGATGCCCAACTCCTGTCACTATCCCAGAGGTCAAAGTTCCTGTGGCTGGGGCCAAAGCATCTTCAAAAATCAGCAAATCCCAGGCCTTGCCTCCAGTTGTTAAAGTGGACCCTAGCTGGAGGTATTACACTTCACAGAGAGGAAATCTTATCCTGGGATTTTCCCTTGGGTGTTCTCTGATTGTCCCAAGAGACACAGGCCCTTCACCATCCTAGCTGCCTTCCCCTGGACAATCATCGATTTATCAATACTCTTCTTAAACTGTAGACCACAGAACTGAACAACGTTCTTTAGTTAGGGTCTATCACCTAGAAGCTACACTTCTCTTAATGGAGTACCAGATCATTAGCTTTTCTGGTTGCTATATCACCTAACTGTTTACAGTCCACTAAATTGCCTAGGTTAAGGGTTTCTTAACCTTTTTGTATGTCATGAATCCCTTTGGCAGAAAAATGAATCAGCCTATGGACCCCTGTTCAGAATAATGTTTTATATGCGTAAAACAAAATGTGTGATATTACAACAGAAACCTATGTATTAAAACACACCTAAAAATATTTTAAATAAGTTCACAAAACCCAAGTTAAGAACCTCTGCCCTAAATAATTCAGGAACCAAATCAGAAGCATATTTTATGATGGCAGATTTTAATTATCTGGACATCTATTGTAGCTTCCTCTTTGCCAAAAGCAGGGCAGCTAATACTTTGTTGCTTTGCCTGATAGTTTGATACTTCAAAAGGAGGAAAAAGCAATGAAAGGAACCTCTATAATGGACCTGATACTCACTAACAAGAAAGAATTAGCTATTGAATCAGAAAAACTGGAAATCTTGCAAGCAAAGTAATTTTAAATCAATCTTAAATTCATGATGGAGAAGAAAACTGAGAATATATTTCTAAAGTTTTAAAGACAAGATAAATGGAATCCCATGGCCTAAAATTACACAGAGTAAAATTACATAGAGGCCCAGGAAAAAATAGGAAGCTCTCAAGAATGAAAATATGAAAAAAACAAAAATAATTCTAATGAGGAAGCAAAGGAAATCGTTATTAATGAGACAAGTGGTTGTGAAACTGAGCAACCTGGATTTTTTAAAAATGCATACAGAAAACATAAGCAAGGGGAAGTAAGAGAAAATGGATATAAAATTCTGATATAATGTAGGAACAATGACAGGTATGTTTGCACTCAGAATAAATTAAGGTTGCTAAAGAATGTTAAAGGCAACACAAAGCTAAATTTTGTAAAAGAAGCAGCTCAGGAAGGGGTGGGACTGTTGCTTGCACTGTGGCACAATATTGTATGATGAAGAGAAGGGCTGTTTTCCTTAACAAAGGAAATACACTTGGGATTAGAGAGGACAGAACAAGAATTACTAATAGGGAGCTGAAATCCAAGACAAAGGAAAAATAAGAGTGAATTTATCATCTGTAACGGACCACTTTCAATGGTCTTTTAACGACTGTGAAGGCAAAATGAGGTGAACCCAACTGAGAAAAGCAAAAGTTCTCCTGATTTCCCACAGAAGGGAGAATGCAGATTCTGCAAATTGTAGACATATATACTTGACTTTGCTTCTTGGTTAACAGTCCAGAACCTATTATGAATGGGATGGTTAGTGAATACCTATAAAGGAAACAGTTATCACTAAAAGCCAGCAAGGCTTCATCATGAATTGCCCAAAATAACTTCTTTTACATTTATGAAAGGTGATCAGGCTGGAAAACCATGGGAATGGCGTGGATAAAATTTATTCAGATTTCAACAAAAGTTCCCCTTGCTAATTCTGTGGACAAAATAAAGAAGAGGCTAATGGTAATGATAAGAACAAGAATAATGGTTACATCTACACAGCCAGCCTTTTAAGATTTGCAAAACTTTACATAAATTAGCTAATCTAATAAACAATGTATTTTATCATCCCCATTTTGCAGATGAGGAAATTGAGTCTCAGAGAGGAGAAGCAATTTGCCTAAGGTCACACAGACAGTAAGGAACAGAAGTAGTAATAAACAAACACACTCCGAATCCAAATCCAATGCTCTTTGCACTGTCCTCAGCCACCTCCATCAAAGGGATGATGTCACCTTGAAAGATGGCCTTTAGTGGAATGTAAAAGCAATCCGTCCTTGCCCCATCATTTTCATCTGGCAGTGACTTGGTAAAAGGCATAGAAGATATGTTTATCAAATCTGAAGATGGCACAAAGCTAACATGTTGGATAGCAGAACCAGCATCCCTGCTCTCTCACCAGTCTTCAATCCTTCCCTGTCTACTGGGTGGCTTCCCCACTGTCTACAAGCATGTCCATGTCTCCCCACCCTCAAAAACCTCTCACTTGATCTATCCATCTCCGTTAGCTGTTGTTCCAGAACTCTTCTCTCCTTTGTGCCTAAAGTCTTTGAGAAGACTATCCACAACAGAAGCCTTAACTCCAGTCTGGCTTTTGATCTCGTCATTCAATTGAAACTGCCCTCTCCAGCATTACCAGTGATTTCTTAATTTTAGACCTCATATTTCTTGATTTCTCTGCACACTTTGATATTATTAATCCCCTTCTTCTCTTGGATAGTTGAATCTCTCCTCTCCATGCTTCTGTCCTGCTACTATTCCATCAGGCTTTCCTCCTTCAGCAAACTCCTTCCAGGGAAATCTCATTATCCTGCTTCCTTGAATCACCCTTGGTACTTACATCTTATCAATACCCCCTGCCACTTTGACTGGACCCTCTAGGTTGAGAACATAGCCATGCCCTGAGGTCTCCATTTAAGGAAGGGATCCAACATACTCTTCTCCTATTTCCCACCAGCTCCAGTGCTTTTGGACTTCATCACATCCCTACAATAGCACCTTCTCCACCTCTGTCTACAGCCAGTTGCCTCTAATTTTCAGTTTCTTCTCGTTTGTTGTTCTTTCTCCATTAGATTGTAAGATCCTTGAGGGCAAAAGCTTTCTTTTTCTTTTTCTTTGTATCCACACAGCACAGTGCTTGGTACAAAGTAGGTGTTTGATAAATGTTCATTGATTCTTACTATTACTACTAATAGCTAGGATTTATACAGCACTTTAAGATGCAAAGTGCTTTATAAATATTATCTCATTTGTTCCTCCTACTAGCTGACAAACTGTTCTTTGGATCATCATCCAGGTAGTATCCACTAACATGGGTGTTCCCTAAGACTCTGTCCTAGGCCCTCTTCTCTTTCCCTACTATATGGTAGTTCATTTGGTGATCATTTCAACTTTCATGGATTCAATTACTTTCACTATGTGGATGATTCTCAGATTATGTGCCCAATCTCTTTCTTTAAGAAGCTAGGTGGTTCAGTGGATAAAGTACTGGGCCTGGAGTCAGGAAGACCTGAGTTTAAATCTGGCCTTAGATATTTCCTAGCTACGTGACCATGAGCAAATCACTGAAACTTTGTTTGCCTTAATCCACTGGAAAAGGAAATGGCAAACCACTCCAATATCCTTGCCTAGAAAACCCCACAGTCAGTACGGTCCACAGGGACATGAATGGACAACAACCGCCATTTGTCTCTTGATATCTGGGTTTGTATTCCAAGTGCCCACCGGATTCACAAATGTCTTCAACTTACCATGTCTAAAACCGAACTTATTATTTTTCCCCAAAACCTTGCCCTCTTCCTAACTTTCCTAATATTGTCAAGGATACCACTATATTCCCAGACACTTCCTTACTCTCTCTCACTTCCCACATAAAATGTTTCCAATTTTCTTTGATTCTTTTAAGCATTCTCATAAATCTACCCTTCTCCGACATTGCCAGTCAGCAACCTGGTGCCTGCTGATATCCCCCTCATCACCTCAGTTCACCTCGGTCAGTCAAATACCATTCATATAGTAGGCACCATGATAACTCATGCTTAGGCCAGGGTAGGAGCCTGCTGGTTTGTCTCCCTGCCTCAAGCTTTTCCCCCAACTCCAGTCTATCCTTCATTCAGCTATCACACTGATCTTTCTAAAGGTCATAATACACCACGTCACCTTCCTTATTCAATAAACTCCAGTGGCTCCCTATTACTTCAAGGGTCAAATACATATAAGATCCTGGATTTTAAAGCCCTTTATAATCTTACTCCTTCCAACTTTTCCAGTCTTCTTATATCATTTTTTATCTTTCAGTCATTTTCAGTTGTGTCCAACTCTTTATGACCCCATTTGAGGGTTTTTGAACAAAGATACTGCAGTGGTTTGCCATTTCCTTCTCCACCTCATTTTACAAATGAAGAAACTTAAGCAAATATGTTAAGTGACTTGCCTAGGTTCATACAACTATTGAGTGTCTGAGGCCAGATTTGATCTCAGGAAGATAACCCTTCCTAACTCCAGTCTAGAAACTGTATCCACTAAGCCACCTATTTTCCTCCTTGTACTTTGCCTTTCAGTGACAATGGCCTCTTTGCTGTTCCTGGAACAAGATACTCTATCTCTCAATTCTGGGCATTTTCACTGCCTGTCCTCCATGCCTGGAATGCTCTCCTTCTCTGTTGTCATCTCCCACCTTCCTTCATATTTCACCCCAAAATTCTACCTTCTACAAGAACCCTTTCCCAATTCCCCTTAATCTAGTGCCTTCTCTCTACTTACTATCTCCAATTTATCTTATATCTCCCTTGTTTGTACACCAAAGTTTGTATGTGATCTTTCCGATAAATTTGAGAGCTCCCTGACAGCAAATTTTCTTTGTATCTCCAGGGTTTACTTGGCACAGTGCCTGGCAAACAGTAGGCATTTAATAAATGGTTGCTGACTTGACTTAGAGTTTGACAGACTAAAAACAACAGGAAAAATCTAAGATGATGAAATTTAATAGGGATAAATGTAAAGTCTTATACTTGGATTAAAAAAAATTAGTAAATGCAAGTTCATATAGATAGCAGACCATCTGAAACAGACCTGGAGATTTTAATGGACTATAATCTCAATATGTATTAACACTATGATATTACAACCAAAATAGTTCTTGTGATCTCAGGCTACAGTATGAGAGGAACAGTAGTGTCCACAACAATGGAGATAATAGTTTTGCCATACTCTGCCCTGGTCAGACCACATCTGGTGCATTCTCTTCAATTCTCAGTTGCATATTTTAGGAAGGCCATTTATAGGCTGGAAAATGTTCAGAGAAAGATAACTAAGATGATGAAGGACCTCAAGGTCACGCCACTTAAGGATAAATGGAAGGAACTGGGATTATTTAACCAGGATGGAAAAGAAAATACTTGGGGGAAATAAAATAGGAAGAACATTTATAGGCTGGAAAATGTTCAGAGAAAGGTAACTAAAATGACGAAGGACCTAAAGGTCATGCCACTTAAGGATAAATGGCAGGAACTGGGATTATTTAGCCAGAATGGAGGGGGACATAAAATGGAGTCTTTAAGTATGAAGAGCAGGGCATTGCAAAGTTTGGGTAGTTTATTGGCTAGCAGCGGCTCCACCGAACCTTTTTGTTCTAGTCTAGCCCCACCCCTGCTGACTTGCACGATAAAACCCAGAAGATCTTAGGTACTGAAGAAAGCCAAAGTGCAGGAGATTTACATAGACATTTGCATGTGGTTAAATTGCAGCCCCCAGAAGGGGTTTGAATAGTAAGGTACAAAGGTTTATATGCTTGTGAAACATGGACAGTCTACCAGTGCCATGCCAGGAAACTGAATCACTTCCATTTGAACTGTCTTAGGAAGATTCTGAGGATCACCTGGTAAGGAACCATACACTGAAGTCCTTGCTCAAGCTGAATTGCCAAGTATTCAAACTATGCTTCAGAGAGCGCAACTCTGATGGGCTGGCCACACTGTTCAAATGCAGAATGTATGCTTGCCAAAAAGATTATTTTATGGAGAACACACATGGGGCAGGAGATCACATGGTGGCCAGAAGAGATAATACAAGAACACTCTCACTGTCTCTCTCAAGAACTTTGGATTTGACTGCGCAACATGGGAGAAACTGGCACACGACGGCTCAGCATGGCATGCCCACATCAGGAAGGGTGCTGTGCTCTTTCAGCAAAGCAGAATTGAGACAGCACAAAGTAAATGCAGGATGTGCAAATTTGGGATATCCGCACCAAATATTCACACAGACTGTCCGTGCCCAACCTGTGGTAGAGCATTCCGAGCTCATATTGGTCTGATCAGCCACAGTCAGACACACTGAAACTTCACTTTAAAATGGTGATGTCATTTTGGTCCTCTTCGAAGACGAAGGACAACAACCTACCACAAAGGTAATCAGGAGTAGGATGGAGTTAAAGAGACTTATCTGATGAAGGACAACAACCTACCACAAGGGTAATCAGGAGTAGGATGGAGTTAAAGAGACTTATCTGACCTGGAGTTATATAGAAGATTGGTATAGGGACTTTCATCTTAATAAGAAATAAATTCAAAAGACAATTAGCTGCTATGGTTAGTCTGTATTCAGAAGCAGCTCCCAGAAGCTAAGAGAATTTCTTTTTCCTATGGAAAGCTGCACATAGCTCTGGTTTTTATGTTTAAGAGCTGCTTATCTCATGGGGGGAGAAAAGCTGAAGCATAATGTCTGGGAATTAGCTAAAAGAGAGACATACGAAAAGACAGAGTAGGGGACAGTTCCTCTAGAGAAGTATAAGTGAGAAGACAAATCAGTGGTTCTACAGCATTTATGCTATGAAATATCCATCCAAGTATGTACCTTGAATATACATGTTTCTGGGCACACAGTAGGTACGACATAAATACCTATTCCTTCCTTTCCCCAGAGATAGACCTATCCACATGTATCCTTTGGCTCCATAAGCTACCCTCCTCATATGTGCTCTGGCATATGTGTTCTATATGTATGTGTCCTTCTATACATAATTCTCATGTGTAGGCATTTTTTTCTACTGGTATATTTGACTTGCCAAAGTCACACAAGTAATCAGTGACAGGATTTGAATCCGAGTCCACTGACCAGACTAGCAAGGGCTTTTTACTTTGCTATATACCGCCTTCTCATGGAATGTCTTCCTTCCAGGCCATTCTAATTCTAGGACACTCAGCTAAGTTCAGCTTGTGACTTCTTTAGCACACCAAAATGGCAGGTGATTTGTCAATGAAAGATCAACATTATTAAGTTGTCAGAAGGCTTTCCTGCTATGTTCTCTCACATTCCTGAATATATTCCCACACTGAAATATTCGTCATGAAGCAACAGTTTACCATCACTTAGCTCCTTGAGTTTTTCAGAGAATTTAGCCTTACATGTGGAAGCCTAAAATGCTATTTCTCCACACTACCTTTACAATGGCATGAAAAGATGACAAAAGTATATTCTGTCTATTCAAATAAAGGAAGAGTTGAAAAAAGACAGTATGATGAACTGAACACATTAAAAACAATGGGTTAATAGGGTTAGGCAAAGGGGAAATTTTACTCCTGAATACCTAGAATTCTCTAAAATTAAAAGAAAAAGTGATATTTAAGAGAAATGGATAGAATTATTTTAGGCTTTCTAGAATAAGCCAGCACAGAAGGGTTTAAGGGATTTCAGAAGATTCTTTTCCCAATAAATAAGTGGTGCTGATTCCTACAATAACTTATTTTACAATTTTCTATTACAACATTCATAGGTGTGGAAACTCATTTTATGCATTATATTTTATAATAGTAGTCTTGGCTAAGGAATCACAGTATTCAGAGTCAGGAAATGACCAAGAATAAACCAACCTCATAGCCTGTATCCAATGTAAGCAAAGAAAACATTACACCAAGTACTTTCCCATAACTGGCTAGGGAAAAAAACCTGCAATCCATCATATTACAGTAGAGTTGTCTCAAGCATGGTGAATAGGGAAACCATTAATGGGATGGACAAGCATTTTCAATTTTTTTTTCCTTTTATGTGCCAATAATTTATCTATGGCTGCTTGTTTCAAAGCATGGAGTTTCACACCCATATACTAAGTATCATCCTCAGGCAAAGGCCGGCAAGAATTAGTCACTTTTTTGGAACTGTGAAAATACTAAGAACTATAAATGTACATGTGCAAAGCAGAGGACCTTTCATGACCTTTCAATACATGAAACAGTTATAACTATGGGAATTTAAGAGGTTATCTAATTTTACTTCTTACTTTCACAGGAAGGCTCATTCTTAAAATACTATACATATATGTGATGGTTTTATTTTTCAAATTTCCACCTATGTTAAAGTAATGCCTCTTCTCAGTAATGCATTCTAACATTTAAAAAATCCTTACTTCTAATGAGTTTCTTAGTCATTCATTAAGATTCATGGTTGTTCAACACAATGAGAGTAATATTTGCCAAAAATCAGAATTAATGCCTATGTGCTATCACTGTTTCCATTTCTGTCTTAAAAAAAAAAATCAGCCCATCCCTGGTACATAGTAAGTGTTTAATAAATCTTTATTGACTGACTGACCTTCTCTACCAGGAGAAGCCTCCTAGTCAGCCATTTGTGGAAATAATTATAAATGAAGGCTGGCCTCCAATTTTTCATTGTACCTAATCTAAATTCATATATTCCTCTTAAAGCTCTACAGAAAAGTAAAGTAATCTGAGTATCCAATACTCAGATATTTGGTGCATTCATTTGTTTTTTAAGAGCTGGAGAAGAACTGAAGAAGTCTTTGCATACAAGCACTATAGGAAAAAAGGAAGGGAAGGAAGAAGGATGAAGAACAGGTGTGACCTCAGGCAGTAACAATCTCTCTGCGCTGCAATGTCATTGTTTGTATAATGAAGAAGTAGAACTAGAGCAGTGACATCAAACTCAAATAGAAATGAGCCCACTAAATTGTACATCAAGATCCCTGCAGGACAAATATTGACTTGGAAAGCTACATACTAGCATAACCTATGTTCTAGTATAGAGGCATTTAGGTGGCTCACTGCATAGAGGGCTGGGCTTGGAGTCAGGAAGATCTGAGTTCAAACATGACCTTAGACATTTACTAGCTGTGTGACCCTGGGCGAGTCATTTAACCTCTGCTTACCTTAATCCACTGGAGAGGGAAATGGCAAACCACTGAGTATCTTTGCCGAGAAACTCACCCCGGACAGTGTTGGTGTGCTATGGGCCCATGGAGTCATGAGGAGCTAGACCTTACTGAAGGACTGAACAGCAAAAATGTCCTCTTCTACTTTATGTTCTTAAATAGTTCCAAATACATTTTAATCTAATTTGGGCCACAAGCTGCAGCGTAGGCCACAGCTTTCCTGTCTGACATTTCTGGAAGAGAAGATCTCTTGGATCCTTTCCAATTCTACAGCTAATGGCCTATGACCCTAATTGAACCCTAAATTAGAGAAGACTGCCTGGTATGCTAACAAGCAGGAGACGCTCTAATGGGCTGGAATGACTGGAAATGTCAAGGTCTATGAGGATAAAAGCAAGAAAGGATGGGAGAAAGCAAAATTAGAAACACTTAAAAAAATGTGCAAATGGAAAGAACAGAAAGAAGGATAAAATTCAATAAATCTTTTGAAACTACACTTGCGGAGCTACAAAGATAAAGATCTACTTCCTGTAGTCATGGACTTTATAATCTAGAAAGAGGAAAAAGAGAGCTGGAAAACCAAAGCAATGGCAGAAAATGATAAAAATGATGCATTCTGAAGCCTGAAGAAAGCACTGACAGAGTATTAGAGAAAAAGGAACCTAAACTACCAGTATAGAAGCAGAGTCACACAATTCAGCAATCTCAGACTACCTCACAATATTGTGGTACAATACTACACTTTAAGGTCATAAAGATGGCTGTGAGTTATCAAGAAAATGTCCAATTATTTATCCTAAATTCTGATTACTAAGGAAAGAAATCATGTCATCTTAGAAAGACTTCCATGAAATTTGTTAAGCATGTCTGAAGTGTTAGTGCCTAAAAAGCTGACCAAATTTCACTTATCTAGTTTATGTTATGTTAACTGAAATGTTGTGATGGATGTGATCTGAAGGCAAAGCCTGCGATAACTGGGAGAATGATGATGCCATGAAAAGGAACAGGCCAAACCAAAGTGAAAGCATTTAGTCATGATCACTGCCTCTGTCTTCAATCAGCCAACCAGTCAATCAAGAAGCCCTGAGGTGCCTATTACATGCCAAGCGCTGTGCTTGGTACTGGGGAAAGAAAAGAAGAAAATGTATAACAGAATAAAGAGTTGTATATGTGGTTTATGACAGAAGAACTTTTCACCCAATGTTCCCTGCTTGGAGTACGGATAAGGATTACACAAGAGCACAGAAATGACAACAATAAAAATAATTTTTTCAGGCAAATTATTGGTAATCAAATGAAGTAACAAGAGCTGACACTTAAGATGCTGCTTTGTGATCTCCTTTGTGCTCCGCAAGTAAAGGACCTGGGTGCAAACTCCATCTCTGATTCTAGGCAAGTCATTTCACCCTTCTGAGCCTCAGTTTCCTCATCTGTAAAATGAAAGTAATGGATGAGGCGGCCTCTGAGGTTCCTTCTTGCTCTAGACCTATCATGCTCTGATCCTATTTCATTTAATTATTATGGTCTTGTGAGATACACAGTGTGAGTATTATGTTATTCCGATTTTAAAAAATTTAAGGCTCAGAGAGATTGAACCAAATTTTTTTTAACTTATATTATGTCAGGAAGTGGAAAAAGTAGAATTCAATGTGTCCATTCTGGATGAGGATAATGAAAGATTACAAAACAGGATTTCTCTTCCGCTGTCCTAAATTTAAAATTCCCTCTGTTTCTCACCTCTCAAAGGGCCCAGGGAGATTTGAGGCAGATATGGAGAGTGCAATGGAGACGACCAGACAAAGAGCTTAGAAGACAGCCAGAATACAGAAAGACTTATCCCTACGACTTCCTAGTAATTCCTGGGGAAAAATTCTGGAGAGGAATAACCCTGAAAGGCCCATACCTCCACCATTCCTGAAAAAGCCTGAAGATAAATCAGTGGTTGGGCACTACTTCCAAGAGGATCTTACACTTTAAGATCTAGTACCCCAAAAGTACTCATCTTCCATAATTTAAAGAAAAGGTGAGTTGTTTTGCTGAAATGTTACTATTGTTATTTTATTTAAAGACATTCCCTTTATATAGTAAAAAACAATCCAGGTATAAACCTCACCTATTATCTAAACAGATGAAAAATGATTTTTAAAAAAGATAATTTAAAAAAAATAACTGTGGAAGACATATTGGATTGAAAGTCAGAGGATCCAAGTTTGGCTCTGTTTCTAGCTGTGTGACCTTAAGAAAGTCCCTTTATTTTTCTGGGATTCAATTTCCCCATCTGTAAAATGGTGGAAATGGACAAGATGATCTCCAGTCCCCAAGGTAATTCAGTTTCCAAATCCGATGGTTCCGAGGTCTTACAACTATAAAGAACCTGCTAGTCAGCAAAGACAGTCGAAAAAATTATTGTAAATCATTGAGTAATACTTAAAATTAAGACCCAGACAGCTGGTGAAAATTTTGACATAATAATGAATATAAAGATGAGGAAAAACTACTAGCATAACTTTTAAGGAAGATATTGAGCTGAGTTTGTGAATGGCTACACAATGAACAAATGCATCTCAAAGGTATAATCTAACTTTTTATGAGATGATGTCTTTTATGCACACATGTACTAAAGAATGGATTATATCATAATTTCATTTGTTTGAGCAAGAAACCTGGAAGCCAGGAAGACCTTAGTTGAAGTCCCAAACAGGTACATACTGACCAGGGAAATACTTTGCTGTCGGGGTGGTAGCGGTCTAGTCATTTCAATCAATCCAACTCCTTCCCTGTTTGGAGTTTTCTTGACAAAGGTCCTACAGCGGTTTGCCATCTCCCTCTCCAGATCATTTTATAGATGAGGCAATAGGGCAAACGGTGACTTGCTGAGTGTCACACAGCTCGTAAGTGTCCGAAGCCAGATCTGAACTCAGAAAGATGAGTCTTCCAGACTCTAGATGTAGTACATTATCCACCATGTCTCCTAGCTGCCTCTTTTCTGGCTGGCCATAAAGATCCAGGCTGAACTTATATATCAACTTAGTGTCAATGATACACTGAGAATACAGTTAATTACTATTATATTATTAATTATATTGTATGTATTGTATTATATTATATTAATTATATTATTTCATAATATAATGATTATATAACTACGTTTCCCACAAGCCTTTTGAACTGTAAAAGAGACTAGTTTTATAACAATAACACATACCAACAATAAAACTTTAAATTAACTGTTTCCATAATAATTCCTTACAGGGTTCTCAGGACATTGTTTGGAATTCATTTAGTGAAATGATTAGGGAAAAAATGAATCAATGCCACTTCCTACCTGAAAAAAATTAAAAAGAAAAATAAAACTTTTCTAAATGATAAGCCCTACAATGCCAACACAAAATAACTGGAAGAAAGTCTATAGCTAAATAAACTCTTTGTTAGGTACCTCTATGCAAAAATGCAAAATCAAATACAGAGATTCTGTTTAAACTAACCCCCTGAATATCTTTACAACGCTAAAGTTAAAGCAGAAGAGTTTGCAAAATATTGTGCTACTCTACATTCCTTAGACTTTCCAAAATCATTTTACATTAATTCCTAGACATTGACCTAGAAAACGATAACAATTTCATTCTTTGTTTAACCTTTATTCTCATCCAACATTCTTCTTTACTCCAGTCTCTGATGAAGAGGTGGCCCTTTTCCTTGCTAAAACCAACCCTCTAAACACAAACTTGACCTCACTCCCTCCCTTCTGTTCTCAAACCTCTCACCATCGAGTGAGTCCTTCTCTGCTGCCTTTATGCTCATGGTTCCAATCCCTAAAAAGTCCTCATGAGAGCTTACAGTCCCCTGCTAGGCATCATCCTATCTCTCTTTTCTCTCTTCAGCTTAATTTCCTTAAAAAGTCACTAAGACTTGGTGTCTCTACTTATTTCCTCTCTCCTAATCATTTAATTGTGACTACTCTCTGCAAAGTTTCTAATATTTCTTAATTGCCAGATCATAATAGTTTTTCCTCAGTCCTCATTCTTCCTGACTTCTCTGCAGCATCTGATACTGTTTTATTTCTAATAAACAGGCTAAGAAGAGAGAAGCATTTGGGGTTACTATGTCATACTCTTGACACATATTGAGTTTGTCATCCAGTAAAGTCCTCAAGTCTTTTTCCCATGAACTATTGTCTAGTCACAGTTTCCCATCTTGAACTGTGTAGTGGAATTTTTGAACCCACAAATAGGACTGTCTCCATCTCTCTCTCCCCCTGTACACACACACACACACACACACACACACACACACACACATGCACACATGCACGCATGCGCACACACACACTCATGTACATCCACGTGATTAAATAACATCATTAAACTTGGCAATAAATTCACAGCAAGAAAAAGGAAAGTCCTAAGTTATGAAGTCAAACAGATATAATCTGTAATTCAGAGAAAAGACTGATGCCATCTCAGACTGGCACACACATCGTTTTAATAACTACTACTGTGAGAGTCACCAAAGAATAGGATTTTAGAATGTAGGAAGGTATCTCTGCCCATGGAGCCAGCCACAACATACCAGAGTATCTTTTAAAAGTACTGTTTCTCACGTGGAGAAACTGTTAATACTTTGGGTTGAAGACTAACCTCCATTTTCTAAAGTACCTGTTAACATGTTGATACAAGAAGGCTTTAGTCTTTATGAAAACGCCAATGTCACCGAATTATCTGTGTGGCAAGTCACGATTGATTCAGCAGATCTAAAACCAAGAAAACCTTACACACGTTAAGATGATGAAACTGCTGGCGTTAGAGAAAAAGCAACAACTGATTTTTCTTGAGTCATTTGTTATAACTAGTAACATACAGTCAATCATGTTTAATGTCAATCCTACTGTATTTTACTAGAAAATAACTGAACTTATATCTCAAAGGAAGAGAAAGCTATTTTTAAAAACCATCTTAACATTTTTGTTTCAATTGCATACTTTGGGGAATCTAACCTTAGTTGATCTGGCAATACCACTACTAGGCTTATAATCCTTTGTCCCCCCCATGTCCAACATTTTCTCTTTAACCATTTTTGCCTCTGTTTCCTGCATTTCTTTAAATACCCACTAAAATTCCATATCTACAGGAAGCCTTTCATAATTCTCCCTTAATTATTTTCTATTTATCCTGTTTATAGCATGTTTGTACGGTTTTTTTTGCTTGTTGTCTCCCCCATTAGATGTGAATTCTTTGAGGGCAAGAAATGTCTTTCATCTCTTTTTGTATCCCAAGCAGTCACGGTGCCTGGGAAGAGGATGGAAAAGAACACTAGAGAAAACTATGATGAAGCAGAAAAACAGCAGATATCAATAAAATCATATTTTTAAAATAGACATAGTACACAATGACAGCCACACTGTGTGATGACTGACTTTGATAGGCTTAACTCTTCTCAGCAATATAAGGACCTAAAACAACTCTAAAAGACTCTTGATGGAAAATGCCCCACATCCAGACAGAAATATGGAGTCTGTATGCAGATCAAAGCGTACTATTTGCTCTCTTTTTTTGTTTTGTTTTTTTCTTTCTCTTGGTTCCACCCATACATTCTAAGTCTTCTATGCAACATGACTAATGTGAAAATAAGTTTAATAAGAATGTATATGTAGAACCTATATTGGATCATACACTGTCTTAGGGAAGGGGGAGGGGAGGGAGGCGGAGAAAATTTAAAACTTATGGAAATGAATGTTGAAGACTAAAAATAAATGTAAAAAATTAAATTTTAAAAATAGATATAACTTTATCAATGTGACTACTTCTCTCACTAATGCAAACTACAGGCTTTCTACAATCTAGAAGATGCTTTCATGAGATGCTATGGCAAATAGATTTTGTCATATGATGGTCAATCTTCCAGTGATGACCTCTTGTTTCTTACCTAGGTTGGACCCTGGATCTCGGTCTTTCAATGGTCCTGCTTCTGAAGACTTCCATATACTAGAACCTTCTAGAGCTTCCCCTCTGAAAATACAGCCTAGATGATTTCTAGTAGCATTCCCTGCTCTAAATCATCTAACTCAAGGATAGATCACCTATTCCAACCCCTTCATTTCATAGACAGAAGAAGTCTACAGAGGCTGAACCAAAGACCAACGTTACACAAATAGTTATTGGCAGAGCAGAGACTCCTCAGTACAGTTTATATTGGCAGCCACCTTTATCTGGGTAATCAGTTGGTAAGGATTCATTTCATGTGTATCAGGCACTGTGCGAAGTTGTGGAACACACAAGACTGAAGAAGGGGAACAAGCAGCGAACACTGTTTGAGGGCTTACAACAAACTCAGAGAGGAAGCACAGCGCTCATAAACATGAACAGGGCTGGGAAGTGGGGATTCAACCCCGAGCTGTGAGTGATTTTAAAGAGTTTGACAAACCTGAAGGATGTCCCTGCAAATATAAGTGACATGAGAAAAGAATTAAATTTTAATTTGGAAGTAGAGAATGTAGAGGAGCTGGTGATGAGCTAAGGCAACTGGAGAAACAAAAGACTGCAGAAAAGGTATGTGCTTCCAAAGTTCCCATTCAAAATACTCATAACAGCAAAAAAGTATGTGAAGCCTTTTGTGTAAAATTTAGGGGCCATGGAACTTGATGAGTAAAATCTTATTCCTTTAGGGTCTGCCATAGTCTCTAGAACGATCACAGATTTCTCTATATAACAAGGAAGAAAATTTAAGCAGCATTCTAACCTTCTCTAGAAAAATATTTTTGAGGAAATTACATTGGAGGGGGGCGGAGCCAAGATGGCGGAGTAGAAGGACGCACATTTATGAGCTCCGAGCCCACAACCCATGGAATTGAGGTAAAAAGAGATCCCCATAAATTCTGAATCACGGCAGGGGGTGCATAAACATAGGGGAAGAGATTTCCGTTCCACTGAGCCCTGGAGAGCCGTCCCCGGGGTCCATCGTGCCCCGGAAAGCAGACCCCACCCCCAGCGCTGCCCTGGCCGCGGCCCCAGAGAAGCTGACCTGAGTAGGCTTCAGAGAGGGAAGCTCCGGGGGAAGCTCTGGCAGCTGGGAAAGTCCCTCCACCCACAGAAGCTACAGGTCAGTGAGAAAGAAGGCTGGGCTAGGAGAGGGGAGCGGAGCTTCTCCGTGACTCGGGCCCCCTCGGGAGGAAGCAGCGGCAGAGACAGGGGCAGGAAGTGGCGGAGGCAGAGGCGTGGGCGGCGGCTGAGGCGCAGTGGCCCAGGACTCAGGAATCCCCCTGATTCCTGGGTAGGTAGGATCTTCAATACTGAAGGTCTTTCCAACCTGAGGGAGCTGAGCCTGGGAGACGGCCCTGCCCCCACCCCACTCTATTACTGAAGGCCTCTGAATAAAACCCCTGAGGGAGCTGAGCATAGGAGGCGGGCCCCCCACCCCGCCCCCCACCTGCTCCGTTCCTGAAAGTCTCTGCAGAAAGCCCCTGAGGGACCGAGCTTGGGAGGCGGCCCTGCCCCCACCCCTGCGCCAGAACTAAAGCTTGCCGCGGAAAGCGCATTTGAATCTCAGAGGCCAAGCACTAGCTGGGCGGATCCAGGCGGAGGTGGAAAGGAATCTCAGAAGTAAAGTAACTGGCTGGGAAAATGCCTAGAAAAGGGAAGAAAAATAAGACTATAGAGAGTTTTTTCCAACAAGTGCAAATGATCCCGACCTTTGGATCTGATGGCGAGGACGAGAACATATTCTTGCCATCAGGGAAAGATGTGGAGGGCGGGGCCTCAGTACCCCAGACACCCCAGGGGGGTGTCGGGTGGGCTCAGGCCTTGGAAGAGCTTAAAAAGGATTTTGAAAAGCAAGTTAGACAGGTGGAGGAAAGACTGGGAAGAGAAATGACAAAGATGCAAGAAAAGTATGAAAAACAGGAAATTATATTGGAAAGAACAAGTTTTACCAACCTTTAAAGCTCTTGAAGGGCTTTAAAGCCCTTCCTCTATAGAAATCTCTACTTACTTCCTCATCTTCTTTCAATTAAAATTTTTTTCTCAACAATTAAAATTAAAGATTTTAAAATATTTCTTATTCAGTGTCATTATCTTCACTTTAACTATTAACATTGTAATAGCATTGCTTTCTACTGTTTTCTATTATAAATGCATATAAAATGGTCCCAATATTGCATGGGGTCCCATGACGCACTATGTATCTACTATGGTCTAAGGGCCATTTTAAATAAATTGATAAGTTTATCATCATGTTGGCACAGGGCAATGAATTCTTTGACCACACTTACTCCCAGAGACAATCCATTATGTCACTGTAGGGCTGCTGTCTCCACCAGGGGATGAAGTACCCATAGTCATGAAACCATATGTCTCTGAAGTACTATGTATGGATGAAATAGTCCTTTGAAAGTTAACTTAGAACTATAACCATGGGTCACGTTATTTCTACAGGAAAATGTGTTATGAGTTCCCATTAAGTGACAAGCCAAATTTTGAGAAATACTCAGTTTGTAAGTTGGAAGCTACATGCAAGCAATCAAAGGTATAAGTTACCTTTTCCTAAGTTATTTTCTTACCCAATGATCATTTTCATTGTTACTGATTTACTTCAATGTGTTAGTAGCATTCAAAATACACTTTGACCATTTTATGAATTTCCGTTCTCTAACTTGCATTTGTTGACTGACTATGTCATGAATCTGTCTCCGGAACTCTGAATAGCTAGAATCCTACCACCACTGGCACTGACATGCCTAGGGGTCAGGGGAGAGCCTCATAGACAGTCTTCTCAAGAATCCAGCACCTGCTGACTCAGCCTAATTCTTGTCATCGTCGTCATCATCATCATCATCATACTTGCCTTCTAGGTACTGCCATGCCAGCTGCTGGGCAGGAAGCTAGCAAAATAGTAAACATACACACAGACAAACACACACACATGCCTCAGGAACACAAACAACACAACTTCTCTGTCACTGTTCTTAAAGAAAAGTCAATTAAAAGCTCATATAAACCGTCACATAGGCTCTTGATCGCAAGGTTCATGCTATCCAGTCATTCCCACAAACCTCACTGGGCTCCTAAGCTATGCTGAACTCATACAGTCTTTGTAGGCCACAGAAATCAGAGCCACATTCCCAAAATATATATCTATGTATATAGATATGTATAAATATATCAGCAACTTTCCTTTCACCTCCTATCTCTAACTATCAAGGCAGGTTGAAGTTCCAGAAGCACTGGTAAAAATCAATCCACATATAATAATAACTATAGTTATTACCATTGCTAACATTTATATAAGCACCCGGTACGTACCAAACCCTAGGCTTTACAAATATTATTTCACTGGAGCCCCACAAAAACCCTGGGAGGGAGGTGCCGTTATCTTCATTTTACAGTTGAGGAAACTAAAGCAGAGTTTAAGTGACCTGGTCAGAGTCACACAGCTAATAAGTATCTGTGGCTAAATAAGGATTTCCCTGTTTTACATCCCTCTTTTCTTCATCAAGCTCAAAAAAGGAAGAGTCTGAAGAGAGAGTACGAAGAAGGACTTGAACAGTTAACCTGCAAAAGAAATGCTGATAAGAATTTCTTTCTTTTTTTTAGATCAAAGTATACTATTTTCCACTTTATTTTTTTTTCATGTTTTTGTTATTTTGGGTCTGCTTCTTTTTGTGGGGGGGGAACTTATCTCTCTTTTTAAAAATTTTTTTTTTGTTTTCAGTTTTTTACAATCACTTCCATAGATCTTAGATTTTCTTCTCCTCCCTCTCTGAAATAGCATGCAATTTTATATGTGAAGAATTTCTTTTTTAAGGTGCTGTATTCCAAGACAATAGATGTGAGGAACTTTAAGGAGCTTTTTTTATCAAGGTAGAAGGTTGAGGACAAACTACTGGGAAAAAACTTTTCTAAGTTGTTGAAGCCCCTGAGCCACATATGTCATAATGGGAATCTGCCTCCAAAATATGGTTCCTACAGAATTCTAGTCAAAGTCTGTACATGAAAACAAGTATGAGGAGGCTTGTGATTGATAAGAGTAAAAAGGTTCAATTCAAAGATAAACCGAGAGGGGTGGAGCCAAGATGGCGGAGTAGAAAGACTCACGTATGCTAGCTCCGAACCCACAGCCCATATATTTCCTGCAAAAAGAACTCCCCACAAATTCTGGAGTACTGCAAGGCGCGCAGAAAGAAACACAGTGGAAAAGATTTCTGTTCCAGAGAGCCCTGGAGAGTGGTCCCCAGGGGTCCATCGCACTCCGGACAGTGGAGTCCACCCCTGCCCAGCCTTGGCCGCACGGCCCCAGAGGAGCAGATCCGAGCAGGCTTCAGGGATGGAATCTCTGGCGGCCGCGAAGGTCCCTCCGCCCACAGACGCTACAGGTCAGTGAGAGAGACGTCTGGGCTAGCCAAGAGGGGAGCGGGGTATCTCCGTGATTCAGGCCCCCTCAGGAGGCAGCGGCAGAGGGAGCAGCAGAGGCAGCGGCAGAGGCAGTGGCAGAGGCAGCAGCAGAGGCAGTGGTGGCCCGGGACTCCTGAGCAGGCAGGCAGAAGTTCAGGGCCATTACCGAAGGTCTCTGCATAAACCCCCTGAGGAAACTGAGCCTGAGAGACGGCCCTGCCCCCACCTGCTCCATTACTGAAGGTCTCTGCATAAAGGCCCTAAGGGAACTGAGTCTGGGAGGCGGCCCTGCCCCCACCCAAGCACCAGAACTTAAGCTCACATTGAATAGCAGCCGCGCCTGCTTCAGAAAGCCCATTTGAATCTCAGACCCCAAGCACTAGCTGGGCTGATCTAGGTGGGGATGGACAGGAATCTCAGAAGTCAAGTAACTGGCTAGGAAAATGCCCAGAAAAGGGAAGAAAAATAAGACTATCGAGAGCTACTTTGAGGGGGTACAGATGTTCCCGCCTTTCAATTCTGATGACGAGGAACTATTCTTACCATCACGGAAAGATGTGGAGGTCGGGGCCTCTGTATCCCAGACAAAGATAAACCTAGAATTTTTTTGTCTTGCCTTATATGATTACATACACTTATTTAACTGTAAGCCATATTTCTATTTGTGAAAAAAGCAAAGCCATGAATCATGTGCAGCAGACTAAATGTGAGGATTAGTATTACAGGGTATCAAGGAAGGAGCAAAGCCCATCTCCATTGTTAACGAAGGCGAACACAAAGATCCAGCCTGGGTAGGGACCCCAGTGCAGTCAGAAAGAAGGCTCTAATGGACAGGGCGCATAGAGTGGAGAGGGTGAAAAAAGAGACGGTTCAGTGGGTGTGGGAAACATCCTCCTTTTGTGAAGAGGACCCAGGACATCACAGGGTGATGCCTTGCCTCTGAAAGAAAGAGTGAGGCTGACAGCTTGCTGCACCTCTGCCTCATTTCAATCCAACTCACAAGCCATACTTGCAGTCTTCAGGGCCTGGACTACTTTGGCTTCTGTGCTCACCGCTCTAAGGCTCCTTTAATAAAACAAAACAAAAAGCCCTTTGCCATTGCCACTGTTTTAGATGGCTAAGGTTATCTAAAGTCTGGCCTACTTATCTGAGGGCAGCTAGGTGGCGCAGTGAAAAGAGCGCCAGGCCCTGAACTCAAATCCAGCCTCACACGCTTCCTAGCAATGGGACCCTGGGCAAGTCACTTCACCCTGTTTGCCTCAGTTTCTTCATCTGTAAAATGAACTGGAGAAAGAAATGGCAAACCACTCCGGTGTCTTTGCCAAGAAAACCTCAAGAAGAGTCACAAAGAATCAGATGTAATTGAAATGACTATACACAACAACTTATTTGAGGTTATATTCAATTCCAAATACATTCTATGAGCATTTCTGGATCAAAATCTCAACTAAAAGAGGTTGTATATTTCATAATGATATAAGAATCTTAAAGATTGTCTGATTTGTTGAGACATTTGCTAAAGAAATGTTGAATTAATGTTTCCTTACTTTAGTCAAAACTCAGAGTAATGGTGCTATTACATTTCCTAAATTTTATAATTTTATGAAATATCTTGAATTTATATAAGCAAAACATTGACCTTGCAAATATGATTTCATGGTAGTTATTATCTGAGAGAATGTTAAAGGAAAAGCACTGAAAACTTTTTAAAAGCAAACTTTAGGAAAGTTTATTGAGAAATTATTAAAAAACAAGTTATATATCACTACTTAATGATTCTTTCATTTTCATTCTGGAAAACTGACATTTTTCCAAATGTGAACATTTAGTTTTAAAGTTAGTTAAAATTAACTAAATTTTAACATTTAGTTAAAATATGCACCAGATTTGTTTTTGAATATCATCTTTTGGAAGAACAGGTTTGTAACCCCATCTTTCCTGTGATCTATTCTTCATTTAGACTAAGCACTGGGCTACTGATTTCCCTGTTTGAATTCCACAGTTATGATGATAAATAATAACAATAATTTTTTAAAAATTTCCGTCATCACCTATTTCACTCAGATAACTACCAAGGGATTTCTGATTCTCTAGGTGTTGTTTAATGAATGAAAAGAGGTGTGAAAAGAGAAAGAAATGAAACCAACTTACCCCTAGAGTTTCCCTTTTCCTATTCTTATTTTCCCATCTTCCTAAACTCTACTTTAAAGAATGACTTTTTTCTAGTCTTGTAGAAAGATGCTCATTAATTGGTTGATTGCTTGAGTAAACATTAAAATTTAAAAATTTTCCCCTAATTTCCAATTCTAGATAACATCAGATATTTTGTGAGGTTATCTCCTACCCTGTTTCCTCTGGATATATGCAAGTTCCACTTCCATTCATTTGGCAGGCATCTTGAGAGGGTAAGTCAGAGTCTTTTCCCTCCTGACTTGAAGAAGGACCACCAGCCACACGATTTTGTTGCATATCCCACTTGCGAGCCACATTGCAAATTGTTAACCTTTTTCTCTCCTATAAAAAAAGGACACGTAACAAGAAATGATTTATGCTTTTACTTGCAACATTTGCAGCAAAATATAGTAGAGAGAATGGATAATCCTTTCTATGATACTTTGTGATAAAAGAATTGGTATGCCAATATTTTCTAGTAAATTATAGAGGTAGATAAGTATCCTTGAAAAGGATGGTATAAATGCAACAGCTGAATAACAAAACTATATGGAAAATAGCCCGTTTTTTAAATGAATTAATGGAGTTCTAAAGTATAAGCAGTTTTTTGTAGCTTTATATATGTAGAAGAAATTCACCAATTTTTAATGAACAACAAAGGTAAGGGAGTCAGTTCATAGAACTCTTACTTCCTCTGCCTCTCCAATTCCCAGGACTTTTCTTTTCCCACAGTTTACTCTTCCAACCAGCTTAAACTCTCAGGGGAGGGAGGGAGAAAGGTTGAAGCCAAGGTGTGCCTGAAAGAACTGAAGGGTCCCTCCCTTCCTAGTTGACAGGACGGATTCAAGAAACAAGAGTCATCATTCTAAAAGGAACAGTCAGTCACCCTCAGGAAAGTGAAATGTCAACCACCCGACTGAAAGACTGGGCTAAAAGTTAGGAGGACGAGGTTCTAGTGCTTGTTCTGACACTAACTCTGGATTTCTGTTGCTTCCTTTGTAAAATGCAGGGGGTGGAAAAGGGGATCTGCAAGGTTCTTTCTGGGTCTGGCAGCCTGCGAGTTTATGAGAGCTGGGCTTCGCTTGACTCCATCTCAGCAGAGTCTACACTTAAAGAGTTAAATGAGTCTTTCCAAAAGGTACTCTTTTGGAATTTGAAAAATCAATGTCTAATGAGACTTAGAGGCAAAAAAGATTGTTTCTAGGGCAGACAAATATGTATGCGCAATGAGAATAATTAAAGTTTCAAAACATATTTTACAAGAACTGGTCACAAATGTACAGACCTCAACTCAAAGGGATAATTATTTGTGGAGAGATCCGCACAGACCGTTTATTAGAGATCTATAAACTCTGGAGCCCCCTCCTGGGAGAATGGCAGCATAGCAGGAAGTCCTGTCTACTATAGTTATCAGAGGATCTGACCCAACTGTCCAGCTGGACTATACGTTAACACACAAAACAATGATCTGCTGTTACCTCCTAGCCTAAAAGCCTTTTCTGATCCCCCACTCCCCAGCTGCTGGTCCCCTTCCCTCCCCTTCCCTCTCAAATTACATTGTATTTACTTCATGTATATTGTATAAGATGTTGTTTTCCTTTGTTGTTCCACTATGTAGACTGTAATCTCACTGAGGGTAAAGACCCTATTGATTTTACCTCTAATAGTGCCTGGCACATGCTAGATACTTAAAATGCTTCAGAAATGAATGAATTCCAAGGTTGCAAGCTCTGTGAAGACAGAGACTACATCTTCCCCAATAGTTATTACGACAATGTTCTCAATATACATATGTTAGTTAATATGTATTATTAAATTCAATTAAAGAATTGTCCTGTAGGCTACTAGCCAAGTGACACCAAACACCAGCAGGACTATATTATACATAACCTCTGATACTTCAGGAAATTCTGAGAGAGACTATGGACGAGAGTTCACTCTGTCACAGGGAGTATTTATACTCCAAGGAAATTAAGTTTTGGGTTAGAGTACTTTAATATGAAAATCCACCTCTAGTATAGTAGTATCCGGGGAAAAATTCAAACACTAGTAAATGTGTTAAGCAAATACCTGTGTTTAACTTTAAAGGAAGAACTTATTGCTTTGTTCTTAATAGCTATGAAATTATGCATAAAAAAACAATGAAGTCAGAAGGATTCTGTCATATAAATTATTTTTGTTATAGTTCCTGACAGGAAAAAAGTTTAAAATAAAGTGCTATTTAAATAACTCTCAGGATGATAGTTTAAGATACTTTTAAAAATTTAAATTCTTGAATTATTCAAAACTTTCACAAGCTCTTTGTTAAAGCTAAGACCCTAAGATAAAAGAAGACGGGGGAGGGAAAGAGGGAGCTGTGACTAAATGAACGAGAGAGGTGCAGGAGAGATGCACAGGCATAGATTAATTACACCAGGCAAGAAAAACTGGCTTAGAGTAGGAAGGGATATGAAGGAAGAAGGCCCTCGAAGGGGGGGTCCCTGTCATTGATTCCATATTCACAGTGGAAAGAAAGGTATAGAATGAGACTCCTTAGAACCAATTCTGGGACAGGTCTGAGTATGGGAATCTTTAGTTGCAGAAGAGGAGGGAGAACAAATTCTGGGGTGAGAAGTAGTTCCTACTAGCCTGTGAAATGGTACAGATCCAGAGGCTGTGTGTGTGTGTGAGACTGTGGGCAGTCCCCATGCCATTCAAGAACCAAGAATGAAAATAAAGGAATACTTTCTCTAAGTACGCATAGATGTATCCTAACTTCTCTTTAAATGTCAGCGAGCAAAGCTCATCCCTGTACACTTGTAAAGAGGGCAGTGAAGCGGTTAGGCAGGTCTCCAAGCGTGTAGGGCATCAGGGAAACAAGACCTTGATCAGCGTTTGCTTATGGCTTTCGCGCTTCTTCTCTTCCTCTTTTCTCGCAACAATAGAAGCCATGCGCCTTTCTTCTTCCTACAGAAAACAAAAGATATCTCCTCAAACATTTTATTACTTTCTTATTTTAAATTAACTTAGATTTAGGAGCTCAATCTGTCCCTGAAACACATTGAACTTGCCTAGAAATATTTAATTCAAGGCAAGTTATAAATGTTTCTCTTCTCCTCTTCCTCCCTGATTCCACATCAGTCTGGATCCCCAACCTTAACCCTCCCAGTCTGGAAGCAGCAGGACTGACTGTAGGAAGGAAAGACGGGAAGTGAGAAACAATAAAAGAGGAAAAAGAAACAGAATATTCAGGTATTTAGGATCAGTTCTACCTGATTAGAAGAAGAATAAAATTAAAACTCTTCAAAAAGAAAAGTAAAAAACTATTCAATCCCAACCACATTCTCAAACCCTGCATCAAAAGAAAAACTTTTTGTGTACATGTAAGAATACATGCACATGCATGTGCATGCACACACACACACACACACACACACATTCTGTATAACATTCAAGTATCTCCTGGAATTTTAGGGCTGGAAGTAATGTTAGCAATCGCCTAATTGAATCCATTTTACAGATGAGGAAACCAAGGCCCAGAGAGTTAATTGCTTGTTTAAAATCATGAAGCTAGTTATTATTGGTAAAGCTAGAACTTGAACCTCAATATGGTAATTTTTTTCTGCTATGTCATGCTGATTCCAATCTACTGAAATGTGATTCATATGGAAAGATAAGGTAATTATTCAAGACCCATATCAATGGGTCATGAACACTGAGCTACTTCTCCACCAATTTTTACTAAGTGACTCACACTTTTTCACCTGGAAGCTACATTGCATACATTTGTGAGATGGCTGGCAAATGGGGACATATTCTATGGTTGAGGGTTTTTTCCCTCTAAAGAATTCCCTCAGCAGTGCCCAACTAAAGATGCATCAAGGCAATAGTTTCGACAGCTCTATAGCTTAAGCAGTAGTGCTAACAGTCAATAAACCATTCATTAAGTTCCTATGTGCCACTCATTGAGGTAAGTGCTAGGGATAGGAGGAAAGGTAAATGACAGTCCCTCCTTTCAAGGAGCTCACTGTCTAATGGGAAAGGCATATTAATAACTATATAGAAAGGTTAAACTGGCAATAATCAACAAAGGAACGGCACTAGATTAAGGGGATCAGGAAAAGCTTTATGTATAGTGAGATTTTAGCTGGGACCTAAAGTAAATCAGGGAAACTAGTAAGCATAGAAAACCCCAATGGGAGGAAATCACCACTTCAAATGCATAATTAATACCTTACAACTTATTTGTTGGTTTGAATTCAGAACTTCCTTTTTAGGACTTGATGTATTTAGGAATTTCTTAATTATATAAATGCATACATTTTGGATGGCTGTTTCAGCCTTCTTGTAACAAAAATAAATTTTTAAAAATTCT
Organism: Bettongia penicillata ogilbyi; assembly: GCA_023548195.1. Lineage (NCBI taxonomy): Eukaryota > Metazoa > Chordata > Mammalia > Diprotodontia > Potoroidae > Bettongia > Bettongia penicillata. The sequence goes on along the minus strand of JAJHZJ010000009.1, from coordinate 4,036,403 downwards.
GCTCAACTGTTCATTTATTATCTTTTCTATTTCTTGGTAACCTCAACAATAAGCATTTAGCCTTTATTTTTAACAAACTATAGAATTCACTGTCTCCTCCTCAGGTTGCAAATACAATCAGATCATATTACTTTTCTCAAAAGTCACTGTACCCACCAACAAACTCCAACTACTACTATAATATTTTTCTTCCTAGAGCATCTACATTCCTAGTGTGTACACTTTTAAAAAATGTGACCATGAACTAATGAGATTTATTTTTAAGAATAAGTGGGAAAACAAAACAGGCAGCCAGTTGATGCAAGGGACATATCATGGGACCTGGAATCAGGAAGATCTAAATTCAAATCCTGCCTCAGACAATTACAAGCTGTGTGACCCTGGACAAGTCATTTGAACTCTCTTAGCCTCGGTTTCCTCATGTGTAAAACTGGGATAAGAATGGTATCTGTCTCACAAGGTTGTTTTTTAAGATTATATGAGAAATACTGCAGAGTGCTTAGCCAACTTTAAAGTGCTACAAAATGTCAGCTTATTATTATCATCATCACCATCATCATCACTCATTATTAGTATTATGATATGATATCCCCTTGTATTATAACTGGGAATATAAAGATCTGATTGCCCCTACTAAGAGATCTTCGGGACAGAGGTGAATGTTCTCTCTTAGATCTCTGTGTATCCCATAGCACCTAGAACATAGTACACCTCATATGTAATAACTACTCAAATATCTCTTTGACAAATGAAAATCAGTCTCATTATCTAACAGTCATCTTCACTACATTCATACTCCAGAAATTCCACTTAAGCCCCTGTCTGTCTGCCAATCTGAAAGTCATCTGTAGTCTTTTAAATATCATCATTTTTTCTAAAACTCAGATAATAAAAAAGAAACATAAACTTAAATACAAAATAAGAAAAAACATATCGTATGCACAGTAGCACATAAGAGAGGATTCAAAATACAAAGCAATAAATTTCTACTTCAAGGAAAAACTATGTAATAAATACTACATGTTATGTTGAGAGTTGGTCATCTTTTCTTTGCTTCCTTGTAAATTTTCTTTTGTTCTCTGCCATGTACTTTTTATTTTGTTCCTTTTCCCCCTTCCTCCCTCCCCACCCCAGAAGGTTACAACTAAGCATAGATATTTTTATATAGAGAGATATACATACATATATACACATATATACGTGCATGCATGCATATATAAACATAAACTTTCCCTAATAAATTCTACTCCTGATCTTTGTTTTATATTTGTACACATCTCTTATTTCCTATCCATCCTGACTCTACTTCACTTCTGTCCACTACCTTGCCTTCTTATTACTTAACCTAACCGTGCCCACCTCCCAGGATTCCACCCTTATCTTCCCATTCCCAAATATCTAAATACCCTTCAATATCCCCCCTTAACCTATTCCTTCACCCTTCCCTCTAGATATCCCTTCCTTATACTCTCCCACTCCCTTTCCCCTTCATTCCTTTCTGAATTTAGAAGACTTTAATACTTTTCTAGATATATATGTATTTGTTCCCTCTTGAACCCATTACCAATGAAAGTAGGTTACCAGAACTACCAGTCCTTCTCCCATCTAATTCCTTTGTGCCAATTCTTCCTCTCATACTTCATTTCTATAAGATAATTACTCGTTTGAGCTATTCCTAAAGAGCTTTGCTTTTTAAAATCATAACATATTCAGGTCTATGCCTATCTTTCTTATGGACTTCCCAATTAGTAACAACAATCTTAGACATATGTTTTACATTTTACATACATAAAAGGCAAACTCTGTCCTTACTGAGTCCTTTGTAATTAGTCTTTGGTATGAATCCTCTATTTCTTTTGGCTCTTGCATGCCAAATCTTCTAAGTTCAGACTTTTTTTAGACAAAGTCCTGAAAATCTGACAATTCATTAAATATCTTTTTCTTTCCACTCAGGACTGCTTGACTGCGCTGGGTATGATGTCTTTGGCCAGAGTCCCAGTTCTTCTGCTCTTCAGTATGTAGCATTCCAAGACCTGCGATCTTCTAGTGTCACTGCTGCTACGTCTTGTGTGATTCTAATTGTGGCACCACCACATGTAAATTGTTTGTTTTCTTGTTGCTGGTAATATTTTATCCTTAAGCTGGGGGTTTCGAAATTTGACAATAATATTCCTGTGGGTTCTCCTCGTAGTCCCTCAGGTGGTGATCGGTGGACTTTTTTTTTTTTCTATTTCTACTTTCCCCTCTTATTCTAATGCTTCAGGATAATTTTCTTTAATGTCTTCTTGTATTATGGTATAAGATTGTTGTTTTTCAGGTAGTCCAATTATTCTTGTGTTTTCTCTTCTTGAGCTGTTCTCCAGATCAATTGTTTTTCTTATGAGGTATTTCATATTCTTTTTCATTCTTTATATTGTGTTTTATTATTTCTTAGTCCCTTTTCTGATTTTCAAGGAGCCATTTTCTTCCTTAAGATTCTGGATCTCCTTTTCCAATTGGTTGACTTTCTTTTCCTAATTTTCTTTTTCTTGGATTGTTCTTTTTTTAAAGTCTTTTCTCAATTTCTCTCCATGATTTTTAAAGTCTTTTTGTAGTTCTTCTATGAATTCTTTTTGGGCAGGTAACCATTTGACATTATTCTTTGGGGTAGAAAAGGGCTTCTTTACTTCTGTATCCTCCTCTAAAGACAAACCCCCAGTCTTCTCTATCCCCATAGTAATTCTCTATGGTTAAATTCTTTCTTCTTTGCCTCTGCAATTTTTTTTTTTTGTAGTAGCTTTATTTTTGTAATCACCTCTAGTTCTGGGATATGGGGGATGGTGCCTCTTTGTCTCACATCCTCTTTTTAGTTTTCCTCTCTAGCTTTGAACCGAAATCACAATCTATTAACTCTAAATTATTTTTCTCAAAAATCATTTGGTATATTTAATTTAGGTGTGATTTCCAACCACAATCACACTTTTCTTCTTCTTTGAAAAGCTACCAGCTTGCGTATCACCTCCATCTTTTCCAGCCAAAAAAAGAAAAAGAAAATAAATAAAGCTAATCCCAAGAAGTCTCACCAGGTTCTTCTTTTAGGTTTACCTGCCCTAGCAAAGAGACATGCCCTCAAGCCTCAACACTGAACGGTTTATACATCTGTTCACTGAGAGGTCCTTAGACCTCTCCTCTTGGGAATTAGCTTTTTTAGCTTAGACTTTTAATAATTACAAAAATATTCATAGGACATAGAGTAATTCTATCTATATATTTTCCCAACTATACACAAAAGCAAGAGTTGGTACCACATAGGTATTCAAAGCTCTACCACCAAGTAGGGGTTAGGAAAATTGTTCTACTCTTATATAACTACAATCTAACCCTGTTTAGTTCACCCTTTCTCAGTCACTTGCTAGTACATATAGATGATTTTCAAAACAAAGTAATATATATTTTAACAGAACAACAAAATTAAAATATATTAGAAAAATAATTTTAAAAATATTTTCTATAAAATTTAAGGAATTTGTCAAATAAACAGAATGTAGTTACATTTTTATTCTTTTTATGAAAGGTTTTTTCCTAACAATTCAATGGGATTTCTTAGTCTATAAAAGACAAAGTAGCTTAATAGTACTTACTGTGACATCCATATGAGATAAATAAACAAGGTTACTTTCCTTGCCATGGTGACTAAGACACAATGGAGTTATGTCAGTTATCTTTCAAGATCATATTTAAAAATACAACTTATCTCACTATTTAAGTTCCATGCTTTTTCATCTGTTTGACCTTTTGCTATATTTTACTGAATTATAAGCTTAAATTAAATATCCTTTAAACAAAAAAAGGTGAGAATAAAATTTGGCTTCCTCTAGATTCACAAGTTCTCATTTATAATCAAAAGTTTATGTAAAGATGCCTTATTATTTGATAAATGTTTCCTAAATGTTATGTAAGCAGCTGAAACGTTTAATGATACTTAAAATGGAGCTCTATTTCATTGGATTAATAACTTCAAAAACAGAAAATTAAAGACCAGCGATCCATTTTAATAAATTGTTTAAAACATTTTGATATTGATTTTGCATTAGGAATCAAATTACTCAATATATGAGCTAAGCCTTCACATAATCACTGAATTTTCTTACTCTGCAGGAAATCAGCATTGCCAGAGCACATGGGGGAAAGTGATTCTTCAGCACTTTTCTTTAGTGGGCTTTTGTACTTCCTTTCCCATCTGACCAACTCTACTTTTTAAGGAGTTATTTTCTTCAGTAAATTTCTGTACTTTTTTTAAAATTTGACTAAGTCTGCTTTTTAAAAAGTTATCTTCAGTGATTTTTTATACATCTTTCATTTGGCCTGTTCTGCTTTTTAAGGAGTTCTTCTATTAATTAAAGTTTTGTGTCTTGTTTGTCATTTGGCCTATTCTGTTTTTTGAGGTGTTATTTTCTTCAGTAGCTTTTGTGCCTCCTTTACCAAGATATTGACTTTTTCATTATTTTCTTTCATCACTCTCATTTCTTTTGCCAATTTTTTCTCTACCTCTCTGATTTTTAAAATAGTGTTCTTAGGCTTTGCATGTGGCTCTTCCGATTTCACTGTCTTCTGCTGAGTTTATGTTTGACCTTCCCTGTCAGCACAGTGACTTTCCATGGCCAGTTTCTTTGTTGTTGTTGCTTACTCATTTCCCAGATTATTTCCTGACTTTTAACTTTATGTTAAAGTGGGGTTCAGGTTTTCAGAGCTAGCCATAGGAGTCTGGAAGCTCTCCTTTCTTCCAACGTAATATGATCCAAGAAGAGTCACTGCTCTCCTGGCCTCTGCTCTGGTCTGTCAAACAAGAACTCTTCTCTGTTCTGGAACTGTGGCCAGGGTCCAGCTCCTTCTAGTGCTCCTCCTTTCCCTGGGACTATGACCCAGAACCACACATGAGCAATGTAACAGGGTCATGCTCCTGGTGCCAGCAAAGCATCCCTTGTAATCTCCTTTTGACCATTTGTCCAACCCTTTTACCATCTATGGGCTGAGAGCTCAGGAAACCACCTCCAACAATTCAGTTGCCCCAAAGGCATGCTGCTGGATTGCTGGGCACAGTTGACACTGGCGATGCTTGTGCTGGACTGCATTCCAGACTCTCACTTCAATAAGACAGACCTTTCTTGCCAACTTGCCAAGTTATCTAAGGCTGGAAAATTGTTTTATCTCATTATTTTGTTGGTTCTGCCATTCTACAATTTGTTTTGAGGCATTATTTTAACCTTGTTTGGAGGTGAATTTACAAGAGCTCAGGTGAATCTTGCCTTTACTCTGCCATCTTGGCTCTGCCTCCACCTTCCCTTCTTTCTTAAGGAGCTCAGTCCCTATCTCATGGTCTCTATCCAAACCCTTAAAGCACATGGAGGACTTCAATAGAAAAACAAATTTTCCCTCAAATGTCCCAACCTCCTAGTTATTTGGTTTCCTTCATTCCTGTGACCTATATCTCCACTTCCAATCTTATTTTAGATGCTCAGCTACAAGCCTTGAGTCTGAATTCCAGCTCTGCCACAGACTACCTGGGAGACTTTGGACAAGATTATTCATCTCTAAATCTCAGTAACCTCACCTACAAAATGAAGGGGTTGTTTAGATGACTTCAAAGTCTACTGTAATCTCTAGAGATAGGGTCCTACCTGTAAGAAATCCTATAAAGAGGGTCTTTCTTCTGGATGAGTACAATGAACTACCTGAAAGCTTTATATTTCTTGCATGTACTCTTAGGAATCCTTTGTGTCTTATGAATTTTTTGTGGTAAGTGAAATAAAAGGTGTTGTATGTTTGGTATCTAGATTGTATATTTAGTATTTTTTTTTACCAGAGAAGGCCTTATTATTCATATTGTGGGATACCTAGACACAAGCCATACATAAATTGTTTTAGTGATAACTGCAATTTTATTCCAGAAAGCAAAGTTCTCTGGGATCAGATCCCCCTGTATACTCAGTTCATGTGAAATCAGTCTTGAGGACAAAGGATAAAGATTTGAAGAAGCTGACCTCTAACAGACCTAAAGCATTCAATCCCTTCTGGGGACCCTAATATATCTTACGGGCTTATCTGAGTTGTTGGGTTTGCTTGTTTATTTCAAGCTAGCCCTGGTGTGGGTTATGTCTGTGCCTCTATTTTGACTATGACAGGGATCCACTGAAAAAACTCTAAGTTGCTTTATATGATACAGGAATACACTGGAGTAATTTTCACATGGACTTGTATTTGTATTGTCTTTTGTATTTCAGAGATCCGCTGAATAATTTTTGTTTGGAATTCCATTTTAAGTTGCTCTATTACTGGAAGGACCCATTCATTGGAGGGTTTTTTACCCAGGCTAGCCTGGTTTCTCACTTGAATTTAGATAATAACACTGTCAACTAAATCCCTGTTGAGAGAGCCCCACAGCCTTCAGAGCTCAGCAAGAAAAAAGATTCCTTTGAGGGGAACATTTCTTTTCTTTCCTTTTCTTTATCTAGCTTGTGATATTATTAATAGTTTGCTTTATTTAAATATTGCTTTCCTAAATATTTTGGGGTAGAACAAATCCTTAGGAAACAGTAAGATAGCAACTTATGAGACCTTTTTTAAATGTCTGTTTTTTGAGGCTGTCTAATCATATATGTAGAGGTAAGCATAACCCCTGGGCCCAACAACTATGGAAAGTCCAGACCTTCACAACAGTGTTCATTAGTTTGGGGAGTATCTAAGAACTATGCTTCATGGCCTTTGTGAAGATTCAGCACCAGAACCTTGAAAAGTAATCAAGAATTGTGCCAAATAGACAATTATTGGAGTTTCATTTGTATATATGTAGAAATATATATGTAAATATATAATGCACATACACACATTCTCTCACTAACTGGTATGGCAGAGAGAAATTAGTATTCTATACTCTTTTTTCAGATGAAACACATTGTTTTTCAGAACATAGAATTATTCAGATTTTCTGACTCTAGGTGTAGTATCTATTGACTAAATAATAATTTCCAAATATTTCTCAACAGATTGAGAAATGCAATTGTGTAGAACCAATAGTCATCACTCACTTCTCAGTCCCTTGTTATGTGGCTTCTGACCTCATCACTCAACTGAAACAAATCTCTCCAAAATTACCAATGACCCCTTCATTGTCAAACTGAATAGTTTTTTTCTCAGTTCTGCCTTCTAACTCTTTCTGTACTATTTGACACTGTTGATCAGCCTCTCTTGAATATGCTCTTCTAGATTAACAAAGAATAGAAAGTAAAAAAAAAATACCACCATTAAGCTAATAAATAAGACTAGGATGAGTTGGATGGGGAAAAGATCCCAACAAAACAGATAAACCATCTGGTTTTCTTCCTATTTTTAATCAAATTAAACTTGATTAAAAATAGGAAGAAAACCAGATTGCTAGAAAAAAAATCATAAGTTTAAAAAAACAGCTATTAAGATGAAATTAAAGCAGTTATTAGGAATTATTTTGCCCAATTACATCCTGGCAAAACTGACAATCTAAGGGAAATGGATAAATCCTTGCAAAAATATAAATGCCTAGATTAACAGAAGAGGAAAAGAAGACTTAATCCTATCTTAAAAGATGAAATTGAACTATCAATGAGCTCCTTAAAAAAAAATTCCCCGATCCAGCACCAGCTAAGATAGAGATGAATCAGCAGAATAGAATGGGTACACTTTACACAGTAATCTAGTGTTCTATAAAAGCAAAGATCCCAGTTTTGGAGACAAGAACTTACTATTGACAAAAACTGCTGGGAAAACTGGAAAACAGTCTGTCAGAAAATAGGTATGGATAACATCTTATACTGTTTAACAAGATAAGATCAAAATGGGTACATGATTTAGATATAAAAGATAATAACACAAGTAAATTAGGGGAGCATAGAATATCAGATCTATGGTTAATGGACAAATTCATGACCAAACAAGTGATAAAAGAGCATTAGGGGATATAAAATGGGGCAGCCAAGATCAGAAGGAAAACAGAAAACTGGCAAAAACATTTTTACAGCAAGTTTTTCTGATAAAGGCCTCATTTCTCAACTTTATAGAGAATGGAGTCAGATTTATAAGAATACAAGTCATTCCCCAACTGATGAGTGGTCAAAGGATATGAAGAGGCAGTTTTCAACAAAGAAATCAAAGCTATCTATAGTCATATGAAAAAATGCTCTAACTCACTATTGATTAGGGAAATGCAAATTAATACAACCCTGAGGTATCATTTGACACCTATAAGGATGGGCTAATATGAAAAAAGGGGAAAATGACAAATGTTAGAGGGGTTGTGGAAAAATTGGGACACTAATAGATTATTGGAGGAGCTATGAACTGATTCAACCATTCTGGAGAGCAATTTGGAACTATGTCCAAAGGACTACAAAACTATCCATATCCTTTGACCCAACAATAGTACTACTAGGTCTGTATCACAAAGAGATTTTTTAAAAAATGGGTCAGAGGACTTATATGTACAAAAATATCTATAACAGCTCTTTTTTATGATATCAGAGAATTGGAAATTGAGGGGATGCCCATCAAGTGAGCAAGGGCTAAGCAAGTTGTATACAGGATTGTGATGGAATAATATTGTATTATAAGAAATGACAAACAGGATGCTTTCAGAAAAAACTGGAAAACCTTACATGAACTGATACAAAGTGAAGGGAGCAGAAGCAGGAGAACACTGTACACAGTAAGAGTACTGAGGATGAGTTAGCTATTTTCAGTAATACAAAGATCTAAGATAATTCCAAAGGACTTATGATGAAAAATGCTATTCATCTCTAGAGAAAGAACTGATGGATTGTGAATGCAGATTGAAACATTCTGTTTTTTACTTTATTTTTTTCATGATTTTCTTGTCTGTGTTTTCTTTCACAATAACTAATATGGAAATATGTTTTGTATAACTGCACATGTATAGCCTATATCAAATTGCTTGCATTCTCAAGGACGGGGAGAGGGTCAGGAGAGAGGAAGAGAATTTGGAACCCAAGATTTTTAAAAATGACTTTAAAATTTTTTATATGTAATTAGGAAATATTTAACAAAATAAATAAGACTTTAAAAAAAGAACAGAATATTCTCTCCTTTGATAATTTTTTTACATTACTCTCCCATAGTTTTCCTTCTACTTATCTCCTATCTGACCTTTCAGTCTCCTTTACTAGCATAATTCATACCACACAGACTAACTACAGGTAGACTTCCAAGGCTTTCTATCCTAAGCCATTTTCTCTTCCCTCTCTGTATGCTCACTTGATGGTCTCATAAGATCCCTTGGGCTTCATTATCATCTCTGTGCAGAAGAATCATGGGTCAGCTCCAGTCCTACGTCACTAATTGACTATTAAACATTCTGAATAAAATGTCCCATTAAGCATCTCAAACGTGACATGCCCAGAAAAGAGCTTATTGTTTTCCCCAACATACCCCACGGGAAGCCGCCATCACTGCCAAGAGCAGTCCCATTCTTCTTGTCATTCTCAACTCCTTCTTCACTCACGTCATGCATGTGGTCAGTAACCAAATCTTGTCATTTCTGACTCTATAAAGTCCTTTTGCTCGTTCCCACCTTCAAACCTTCCCTCACACAGCTACCACTCTAGTTCAGGGATTTATCATCTCTTCCTCGAAGAAGAGCAGGAAAAGCAAGTCTCCTTGCTCTGCTCCTTGCACCAAATCTCTCCTCATTCTCACCCATCATCTACAAAGCTGATCGTGGAACTTCCCTAATGTGCGATTCTGACTATGATACTGCTCCACTTCAAACACTACAGTGGCACAGGACTACCTCTAAAAGTAAACATAAACTTCATTTGAAGTCCTCAAAGCCTAACCCGAGCCCCCATCTACCTCACATTTCCCACTGTTCAGCCGGATGAACCTTCTCATTGTTCTTCCCATATGGCATAGATTCCTCCTCTATTTCTGCCTTTGCACCACCTGTCCCTTTTGCAAAGAATGTGCTCCCTCCTCATTTCTGTCTCTTAGAATCTCTAGGTTTCTCCAAGACTTGGCTGAAGTATCATACTCTAAATACTCCTCTCTTCCCTCCCAACTTCTAGTGCCTTCCCCCTCAGTAAATCACCTTGTTTCTATTTTGTTACACATATCCATATATATACATGTCCTCCACAAAGATTTAAATTCACTGAGGATAAGAATTATTTCACTGCTATCTTTTTATCTCAAGCACTTAGCACATTGCCTAAAAGGCACATAATAGGAGCTTAATAAATGCTTGTTCTAACATGTAACATGTTGGATCATAAAGTACATCTAAAATGTAGAAATCAAGGAAAATTTAAAGAAAAGTGGCTACTTTTGAAGTAGATGGTATCAATAAAGATCTTACTCATAGGCAAATTATATTTGCTATTATTTTGTTAGATATTTTGCTGTGGAATGAATAAGATTTAATTTAGCATTAAACTGCAAATTGAAGGCTAAAAAATGGGAGAAAACTCAGGAAAAAAATGTCATAAAAAAACAAATCCTGAAATATTTACAAAGAATACAAATACATATTATTTTCCAAAGTCCACCTAAATTAAGAGGCATTTCACACCAAGACCCAGAACTCCAATTTCTTAAACTAGGACAAGAAAAAACAAACCAATATGTAAAAATTTGAGGGCACTTTTCTCACCGTGATTCTCTTCATATCCAGCTGGCGGAGTTGCATCATATGCTGAAGAATAGTGTGTTTGTACCATGACTCTTGAGCTATTGGATTGCCATCAAGAGTGATGTCTGAGAGAGAAGTGGAGTCAGCAAGGCACAGAATATCTTCAAAACTACAAAACAAAAGAACAACACATAATCATAATTAAATCTTTAAATAATATTTCTGTTTTTCACAAAGGTTAGCTGTAACTTTTATTAATTATTCCTTTCAACAGCCATGTTAAATTTATTCTCACTTAAACGAGTCTTTCCACCTTCCAGAAACCAGCTGTGATGGAGGAATGGAGAAGAGATGTTGTCCCCTCCCCCTCTCCAGCTTCTCAGGGTTTAGTTATTTAAAAGCTCTAAAAGCTTCTGTTGACTGTATCAATCAAGGTGAGGAGAATGGGGTGGTGAGAATTATATTGCAATCTTTTAGAACAAAAGCATGAAGAAGAACAAAGAAGCCAAGCCCCCGCTCTTCCATGGATCTTCCATGGATAAATACAAACTGCAGCAGCGTTAGCACCCACCTTCCTTGGGCTATGCATCTCCAACATCCAGGAAATTCTGCCTGTTAGGTGGGCCCAACCAAGGGAATCTACACTGACTTGGTATAAATAACTGAAAAGGTTCAGCATTCACTGTCAAAGTCAAAGTTCACATATAGCACAATATAGGAACCTGAGAGATTTGGTCTCATTCTTCTCTTAACTCTGCCTGTAGCTTATCAATCAGACTTTGTCTAATCCTTCAAATTCCCTACCTTCTCTCTGAAAGTTCACCTTGTGTTGTTCTATGAAGCTTAAATTTATCTACCCTGACTTAAAATAGTGTGAAGTATTTATTAAAATCCTCCTTGAAAGAGAAGCTTACTACTGTGTTAAGTACTGTAAAACATACAAAGGTAGCTAAGCAGTGCTAGCAGGCTCAATGGATATAGTGCTAATCCAGGAAAACCCAAGTTCAAATTCTCTGTCGGACACACACTAGCTGTATGCCCCTATTTCATTAACCTATAGTTTCCTCAGCTGTAAAACGCGCATACTAATAGCCCCTATCTCAAAGGGTTGTTAAAAGAATCAAATGAAATAAATATATATAAAGCACTCTACAGATCTTAAAGCATCACAAATATATTAGTTCAAAAGATGTAAGATTGATTTATAAAAGAAACTTTTTTCCTTTCTTCCAGATGTTTATAAACTAGTAAGACATAAAAACATAAAACAATGAGAACAACACAAGACAGCCAATCATTACTCAAACATCCTTACTGGAACTTTGGGGCCAAGTAACTGACCAGATTCTCTCTCTGCAGCAACCCTCCCGCCTCACTTAGGTACCACTCTCTCTATTCCACCTCCCAATCGATTAGTTCCTCAGTATCATTACAGAGCCTGAATTGCCAAGTACGCTTTCTTTATCTTCCTTTACTCTCAATTCTAATCTTTCCCAATCTCAAAGTATCCCTATTTGCTTTTTTCTTATTCCCTTTCCACTGTGTGATTTTTGAAATACCAAACTATTTAATTCAATAAAATTTATTAAGCTCCAGCTATCTGTAAGATATTACATTAGTCATTAAACGTACAAAGAGAAAAAACCCTCCAGGGACTCACATTCTATCAGAATGATACAATATGTACATAAAGAAGTAAATACAAAACAATTTGAGAAGGGAGAGATTATTAACTGAAGCCAATTAGAAAATTTTAGGAAACGTCCCCTTAGAACAGGATCATAGGATCATAAAACTAGAGCCAGAGGGGTACTAGAGTTCAGTCTGGAACTAAGTTGGAAACACATCGACCAACTATAGCTCCAGAGGGCCAATGATGAAGCAAGCTGCCTACTTCCTGAGAGAGAAATTATGGACTCAAGTTGAAAAATGAGACATATACTTTTTTGATATGGTCAATACTGGAATTTTCTTTGCTTGACTGTATATTTGTTACAAGGGTTTGCCTTTTCTTCCTCCAATACTGAGGGAGAATGGGTAGGAGAGAAAATAAAATTTTGTTAATGAAAAAATTTAAATTTAAATGAACTTCCTGGAGACAGGAGACTAGAACGTAGGCCAATACATCTAACGTAGTAACAATAGCTAATAGCTAACACTAATATAGCGCTGACTCCATGCTAAGGGATTTATAACGATCTTATCTGACCCTCACAACCCTGAGAGGTAGGTGATGTTACTATCCCCATTTTACAGATGAAGATCTGAAGTAAACGGAGGTTAAGTGACTTGCCCAGGGTCATAAGCGAGGCCACACATGAATTAAACTATTCCTGACCCCAGGCCTGGTGTTCCGTCCTCTGCGCCATCCACCTGCCTTTCCTGGAATGCAGAATGAATGAATGATGTCTCAAAGTTTGCATTTTGTCATAGCTTTATAATTTACACATGAAGAAGAAACCATGAAGCTTTTTTAGCAGAGGAATGAAAGAGTGAGAACTGTCTCAGGAATAATTTGGCAGCTTCATGGAGGCTAGCTTAAAGACAGAAAACACCCTATATCTTGAAACTCTTCCTCTACACTTGAATTAACACAAATTTGGCTTTCTTTTTAGAAAACCCTATCTCTCATAGCCTTCTCAGTCATCCCACAACTCACACCAGAAGACCGAGGAAAGGGGGTAGATGTACTCTTTGCTGTCACAATATATTTTTCTCCCCTAAAATTCATGTAATCTTACAAAAAACCACTCTCACCTCCCTGTATAAAGTCACATGCAGACTCCCAGATAATTACTCCACCCTCTTCAAAAAAACCTTTACACTAGTTCTTTCTTCTTTACCTCTCTCCTGCCACCATATTTGGAAAATTCAGCAATCATGCTGATCAGCCCTTTGACACACTTAGTTCCCAGTTCCCTGACCTCTTCAATTCCAATAACCTCCATCTCAACCCCAACTTCAGCTCCATGCAAGAATTGTGATATCTTAAACTCCAATATTCTACTCTTTGACCACAATTTCCTCTCAGTCTACCTTTCTTACTCACTCACTTATAATAAGCCAATTCTTTGCCTTCATCATGACTTCCACTATCTTGACTGCTCTCAGTTCTCCAAACCTGTTTCCCTTATCCTAGCTCCGCACATCTCTAGCAAGCTTTGGCCTTTCATGGCTAACCACTTCAATAAACTATTACTACACTATAATCCCACATCCCATTGACCTTCCAGAGCTAACACCTTATTGATTAGATGCCCTCAGAAATCCTACCATCTGCTTTCTCTGCTCCTTCACTGGGTTAAACGCAACTAAAGAATTTTTTTTTAACTGTCACAATCTCTACTAATACATATTCACTAAACTCACCTTGGCACTTGTTAATTTGGTAATACCTTAATGCAACACTTTTAATAAATCTCAATTCCTTGTGGTAATTCTTTAAAACTTTTCATTCTCTTCACCCCAGGGGTGGGGAACCTGCGGCCTCAAGCCGCATGGGGGCCTTCCAAGTGCTCAAGTACAGCCCTTTGACTAAATCCAAACTCCTCAGAACAAATCCCCTTAATAAAAGGATTTGGTCTGTAAAACTTGGACTCAGTAAAAAGACCATATTCAAGGACCCAGAGGGTCACATGTAGCCTTAGGGCCACAGGTTTCCCACCCCTGGAACCCTATACCCTCCTCCTAATTCATCGATAATGCTGAGGCCATCCTACAAGAATCCCTCCAATTACTCTCCTCCAAACTCTGCATAATTACTATCTTCTTTCCTTTTCTCTTACTTTCCCTCAGACTCTTGCTACATCAAACTTCCTCCTTCCAAACCTCTACAAATTCTTGTCCACCGGACTACTAACGTACTCAGCTCTTCTCAATCCTTTAAAAAAGAAAAAAGGGGTAAAAACTTCTTTAAATTCTCACACCCCTTGAAACAACTGTCCTGTATCCTTTCAGAAGGAATAGCAACAGCCTGGTCCAGTCTCTGTTGACCCAAGGGAGGGGACTATGGCTGCACCAGCACCTCTCAGAGCCCTTGCTCCTGTCTTCTCCCAGCCAATCCTGAGGATGTGGAAGAGTTGTAGCAGTGGCACCACCACTATGGCCAGGGTCATCCCTGTGGCCTGGGTCTAGTCTATCCGGGGTACAGGGAGACAGACTGAGCAAGGAGCAGCAGCCTAACCAAGACCCATGGCTCTCGACAGGCAGGAAGCCCATGCTCTGCCCCATCCCATAATAACACCTCTTGAATATTATGAGCGTCATTTTTCACCTCCCACTAACTACTGTCCTCTATAACTAATAATTTTCCACCATCTGTTTCTCTCCCTACCCTCTATTAATCCTTGTACTATACCTTCTAGAATTCTAATTCCATAGTGAGCCAATTTCCCTAAATCCTGGTCCTTTCTTCCATGCTCATTTCGCCTACTATTCCTCACAGAAACTTAGCCCCACGGTGAACTCCATCTCTAACCATCCATACCCCACCAACATGGTGCTCCTCTGGGTAGAGGGAATAGAAAAGGGGTCAGAATGTGCCTTGCTCCTCATTGACACTTCCAGAGTCTCCTTTTACCACCACAACTCGGACATTTCTTCTTTGACGTTGAAAGTAGCATAATTTTCTGTCCAATCCAGGTTATGATAGTGAGTACATACTGGGTGCCCCGATCTTTTGTCCTTCTTTCTGAAGAGCTCAACACTAGGCACACCATCTTCCTTTCCTCCCCAACTCCTGCTTTTATCCTAGAAGACTTCAACATCAATGATGATGCTCCTTACAACTCCCTAACTTAGCTATTTCTCAGTCTCCTTAA
This sequence comes from Bettongia penicillata ogilbyi, assembly GCA_023548195.1. Taxonomy (NCBI): domain Eukaryota; kingdom Metazoa; phylum Chordata; class Mammalia; order Diprotodontia; family Potoroidae; genus Bettongia; species Bettongia penicillata. The sequence continues at coordinate 4,020,932 of JAJHZJ010000009.1, read as the reverse complement.
CTCACAACATCTCAGCCATACACATGGATGTTCACACACTGGATCCCATTATTACATAGAGAGGTTCCACTCCTCTAATTCAATATGCTGACATTCCTTTATTTGATCGTAATGGCCTATCATTCTATCTCTCCCTATGTGTGATCTTTCTTAGGTCTATTCTTTGCCTTCATCAAGATCAACAATCCTTCCACCATGCAGTACTTTGCCCTGAACCATTTCCTTCCCTCTGCCATCTTGACCTCATAATTAGTCAGTTCAATTCTACATTGTCCTTTACTCTGAAATCCCTTAGACTCCCATCCTACTAATATTCACTTTGTCAAAACTCACCCTGCGTTACTACCACCCATCACTGGCCTCCTCCACTCCTGTTCGTATGCTGGTGAACAGATCTGAAATGTTTTACTACCATGCTAATTGGGCATATTATGAATTCAGTTATCCATTTTCAATTAGGCCTACATAGTAAAACAGTCTTTTTATACCTGTCTAATTGTTTCCCTAACTCACTGAAATGTAAGTTTTTCCAAACATTCACAACAGTATCTTCTCTCTTCAAATCTCTCATATCTCTCCCCTCCCCACTGCCAACAGCTTTATCTCTTACATAAAGCAGGAGGCAGCTAGATGGCTCCGAGGCCACAGCGCTGGGCCTGGAGTCAGGAAGAACTGAGTTCAAATGCGGCCTCTCTGGCAATTACTAACTAAATAACTACTTAGTCTCCATTATGTCCTGAGGAGGGAAATAGCAAATCACTCCTGTATCTTTGCCAAGAAAACCCTACGGACAGTATTGACATGCTACAGTTCATTGAGTCGCAAACAACTGGACATGACTGAACACGTTCAAGGATGAAAAGTAACGGCCTCTAGAAAAGTTTTCCCCATGCCTGACCAGATCTCAATTTTACTCTACCACTCTGCTCCTGATGAAAGGCTAGGATTGATTAGTCACTGGGAAACAGGCCTGGAGACTGCCACTGCTTTACAGATATCTCATTCGGTCCTCACCACAACCCAGTTTAACAAGCACTGCCCCAGCACTGCGGGTTCCTGACCTCTCAGGAGGCTGAGTCCAAGGCCGATGGGGGAGCATGTGTTGACTCCCTTATTAGAGAGGTTTGCTAACTCCACTGCTAGTCACTGGCAGCAGCCGAGTCTAAGTATCTGAATTACCAGAGAACCTCCTGGTTTGGGGTGTGCCTGTGGGCTAGTTACGAGGCTGCCCAGATCTAAGTTAATCTAAAGTATCAACTGAAACTGCGGACCAAATATTCAAATGCTTTCCAACAAAAATCAGACACAGCAAAGTCATTTAAAGGTTGACTTTAAAATTGACAGTTATCTTGTTTTAAAATTCTTAGGTACACAGTGGTTAATTCTTACAAAATAATATACATTTTAAAGTATTTCTAATTGAAGTTTCTTGAATGTAGATTTATTCGATTACAGCTAAATATTAATGCCAACTTCCAACGCGAAAAGTTTCCCCACCCCTGACTTAAATGTTGAAATATATAACAATTAGGCTGATCTTTATAAAAGCAAGTTATTCCACTCCTGTTATACCCATTACTGTGAATTTCAGGAGTCTTTCACAGTGGTCACAAAGTTTTACTCTAAGAGGGAAGAGAGGGACATTGTTGTAAAAACATTAAACTGTTCTGTCAGGTCTGAGTCAAAACATTACGGACTGACCTTTCAGAGGTATTTTGTGACAAGACTCAATTTATTTAATCTTGCATCAGAAATCTTTTTGAAATATTCATGCATCATAACTTCACACTGTTCAAGGCTAGCTCCAGTGCAAGGTCATATCTGGAGATACTGAATCAAGGAGACAGAGAGTTATAAACAACAAAACCTTCTTTACCAAATAGTGAATAAATACTCATACACTAATAGAGCTCTCCCAATGTACCACTACAGAGACACCTCCAGGACAATAACAACAGTCTGTGTAGGCTTAGCACTCTCATTATGCCATCAGCTCAAGTTCTTTTAGGTAAGGACTATTTTTTTATTTGCTTGTACAGTATGTGCTTAGTAAATGCATGTTTTTCATCTGTCTATTTAGTATAAACTGATATCAGGAAGAGAGGACAGTGGTCAGGAAGACTGGAGTTCAAATCCAGCCTCAGATACTTACTAGCTGTGTAACCCCAGGTACTTAACCTCTGCTTCTATTTCTTCAACTGTAAAATGAAGATAATAATAGCACTTATCTCTCATGGTGGTTGTGAAAATAAAATAGGATGATATTTGCAAAAGTGTTTAGCACAGTGTTTATTACATAGTAGCACATGTGAGTGGTGCAGTGCATAGAGCACCAGGCCTGCAGTCAGGAAGATCTGAGTTCAAATCTGACCCAGACACTTATAAGCTGTGTGACCCTAGACAAGTCATTTAATCCCTACTTGCCCTCAGTTCATCATTGATAAACTGGGGACACAGTGGAGAGGAAACAGCAAACTACTCCAGTATCTTTGCCAAGAAAACCCCATGGTCTCTGTCCATAGGGTCACATAGAATTGGACAAGATTGAACGAAATAACTGATGATGTTCCACAAAAACACATATTCTCTTTCCTTTCCCCCTTATATTTTAATGGAAGAAGTAAGGGGGTGAGGGAAGTTCCCCTATAGAAGCAAGGTATAAAAATCCAGAGTTTGGCAAAGTCAAGATGGTGGAAAGAAGCCAGGAAGCTGCCTGAGTTTTCCCTGGTTTCCATCAGAAGCAACGTTAAATAAAGTCTCTAAAAGAATTCTGGGGTGACAGAATACACAAAAAGACAAAGTGAAACAACTTTCCAGCCCATGATAACATAAGAAAGACTTCAGGAAAGCTGTCTCCTTTGGGTAAATGAGGAGCATGACAGCCCAGAGCAGGCAGCATCTGCACAAGCCAACAAGAGGCTCTTTGCCACAGCACAGAGCAGCATCCAAGGTCAGCTGTGAGGACTCCAGCCCAGCAAAGCAAGCTAACTGCAGACCCCAAAGCCAGGGCACAAAAGATGCAACTACACTGGGCCACCCAAGCACAGTGGGCAGGCTGCCAGCCCCAGAGGCCCTGGAGTAGAAAGCCAGTGACCAACCCCTGGCCCCCAGTGTAAGGAGCTTGGGACAGTGGCCCCTGTACCCCAGGAGCAGAGTTCAACTTTTTAAAAAATAAGAAAAAAACAAAAAAGAACCCTAACCATGGAAAGCTACTATGGCAACAGGGAAAATCAAAACAAACTCAGAAGAGGACAACAATATCAAATGCCTACATAAGAACCCTCAAAGGGGAATATGAATTGCTCTGAAGCACAAAAAGTTCCCTTGGAAGAGCTCAAAAAGGATTTTAAAAATCAAGTGAGAGAGATAGAAGGAAAATTTGGAAACAAATGAGTGTTATGTAAGAGAATTATGAAAAAAAGAGTCAACAGTATGGAAAAGAAAGCATAAAAACTGACTGAAGAAAATAATTCCTTAAAAAAATAGAATGGCCAAATTTGGGGTAAAAAAATCCACTGAAGAAAACAACTCTTTTAGTACCCAATTTATCAAAAGGTAAAGGAGGTATAAAGGCTAACTAAAGAAAATAATTTCTTAAAAATTAGAACTGGGCAAGTAGAAGCTAATAAGTCTATGAAACATCAAGAATCAGTCAAACAAAATCAAAAGAATGAAAAAATAGAAGAAAATGTCAAATACCTCATTGGAAAAACAAATGACCTAGGAAACAGATCCAGGAGAGAGAATTTAAGAATTATTGAACTATCTGAAAGCCATGATCAAAAAAAAAGTCTAGACAGAATCTTTCAAGAAATTATCAAGAACAACTGCCCTGATATCCTAGAACCAGAGGGTAAAACAGTCACTGAAAAAATCCACTGACTACTTCTTGAAAGAGATTCCAAAATGAAAATTTCAAGTAGTATTATAACCAAATACCAGAACTATCAGGTCATGGAGAAAAATACTGCAAGTAGCTAGAAAGAAACAATTCAAATAGCAAGGAGCCACGATCAAAATTATAAAGGGCTTATCAGCTTTTACATTAAAAGCTTGGAACATGATACTCTGGAAGGCAAAAAAAGTTTGGATTGCAACCAAGAATCAACTACCCATTCAGTGAAATAGGGGACTTTCACTTTCCTGATGAAAAGACCAGAACTGAACAGAAAATCTAATCTTCAAATGGAAGACTCAATGAAGATGAAAAGGTAAACAGAAGAGAAAAAACAACATGGTATTCAATAAGGTTAAACTGTTTACGTCTCTACGTGGCAAGATGATACTTGTAACTCTTAAGAACTGTATTTCCATAAGGGCAGTTCGAAGGAGGATACTGAGATAGATGGTGTGGGTGTAAGTTGATTCTGATGTAATAATTTTAAAAAATATTAATTGAAAAAAAGGATTGTACTGGAGAAAAGGAAAGGGGGAGGAAGAATAGGGTAAATTATATCAAACAGGCATGCAAGACCTATTGCAGTAAAGGGAAAGAAGGGAGGAGGTGAGCATTGTTAGAACCTCACTTTCATCTGATTTGGCTTAAAGAGGGGATATCATACCCACTCAAGTAAAGAAATCTATCTTACCCTATAAGGAAGTAGGAAAGGATGGGGAAAAGAAAGTGGCGGGGTGAAGAAGGAAGGGCAAATTGAAGGAGACAGTGGTCAGAAGCAAGACACGGGTGAGGAGGGACAGATGAAAGGAGAGAGAGAAAGTATAAAAAAGGTAAAGATAAGAGAGAAGAAAATACACGTAGTAATTATAACTGTGAAAGTGAATGAAATGAACTCTCCTATAAAATGGAAATGGATAGCAGAGTGGATTAAAAACCAGAATCCTACAATATGCTGTTTACAAGAAACACATCTGAAGCACAGAGATACACACAGAATAAAGGGAAGAGGCTGGAACAAAATATATTATGCTTTAGCTGAAGGAAGAAAAAAAGCAGGGGTAGCAATCCTGATCTCAGACAAAGCAAAATCAAAACTAGACCTAATAAAAGAGACAAGGAAGGAAACTACATCTTGCTAAAAGGTACCAGAGATAATGAAGTAATATATGTACTAAACATATGTGCACCAAGTGGTATAGCATCCAAATTTAGAGAAATTAAGTGAGTTACAGGAAGAAACAGACAACAAAACTATACTGGTGGGGGGGTGGGGGTGGCTTCAATCTCCTCCTCTCAAAACTAGATAAATCTAACCACAAAATAAACAAGAAAGAAGTTAAGGAGGTGAATACAATTTTAGAAAATTTAGATATGATAGACCTCTGGAGAAAAATCAATGGGGACAAAAAGGAATATACCTTTTTGTCAGTGGTACATAGTACTTACACAAAAACTGACCATGTATTAGAGCAAAAACTGACCATGTATTAGAGCATAAAAACCTCACACTTAATTGCAGAAAGGCAGAAATATTAAATCTATCCTTTTCAGATCATGATGTAATAAAATTACATGTAATAAAAGGCCAAGGAAAGATAAATTTAAAAACAATTGGAAAATAAATAACCTAATCCTAAAGAATGAGTGGGTTAAACAGTAAATCATAGAAACAATCAATAATTGCATTAAAGAGAATGACAATAATGAGACAACATTCCAAAATTTATGTGAGGAAACCAAAGCAGTACTCCAGGAAAATTCTGTATCTCTACATACTTACATGAATAAAATAGGCAAAAAGCAGATCAGTGAATTGGGGATGAAATTAAAAAAGCCAGAAAAAGAACAAATTTAAAATTACCAATTAAACACCAAATTAGAAATTCTGAAAAATCAAAGGAAAGATGAATAAAACTGACAGTAAGAAAACTATTGATAAAACTAAGAGCTGTTTTTAAGCAAAAATAAAATAGGGGAGAAGCCAAGATGGCAGAGTAGAAAGATTGCAAGCAGCTAGAAAGAAACAATTCCTGTATTGTGGAAATAAAATCAGGATAACCCAAGATCTAGCAGCTTCTACATTAAGGGATCGAAGGGCGTGGAATAGGATATTCCAGAAGTCAAAGGAACTAGGACTCAAACCAAGAATCACCTACCCAGCTAAAGTGAGTATAATACTTCAGGGGGAAAATATGGTCTTTCAATGAAACAGAGGACTTTCAATCATTCTTGATGAAAAGACCAGAGCTGAAAAGAAAATTTGACTTTCAAACACAAGAATGAGAAGAAGCATGAAAAAGGAAACAGCGAAGAGAAGTCTTAAGGGACTTACCAGAAGTGAACTGTTTACATTCCTACATGGAAAGACAATATTTGTAACTCTTAAAACTTTTCAGTATCTGGGTAGTAGGTGGGTCCATACACACATGTACACGCATGCACACGCACACACATACACATATGCGCACACATACAGAGATAGAGAGCACAGATTGAACTGAATAGGATGGGACCATACCTTAAAAGAAACTAAGGTAAATGGTGAGAGAGAAATGTAGGGGGAGGAAAGAGAGGGAAAGGGAAGGGGGTAACTATATGTCATTTAGAGGCAGGTAGGAGTTTTTCTTAGTGGAGGGAAAAAGAGGAGAGCTGAGAAAAAAAAAACAAGAAGTTTACCCTCATTACATTTGACTAAACAAAGGAGTGAAATGCACACTCATTTTGGTATGAAAACCTATCTTACAGTATAAGAAAGTGGGGGAGAAGGAGATATTGCAAGGGGGGGGATGATGGAAGGGAGGGCAAAGGGAGGAGGGAGCAATTTGAAGTCAACACTTGCGGAGGGACAGGATCAAAAGACAGAAGAGAAACAATGAGGGGCAGGTTAGGAGGGATGGTAATCCAGTTAGTCTTACACAACACGACTATCAGGGAGGTCATTTGCAAAACTACACAGATATGGCCTATATTGAATTGCCTGTCATCCCAAAAGGAATGGGTGGGGAGGGAGGGATGGGGAGAATTTGGAACTCAAAGTTTTAGGAACAATTGTTTAGTATTGTTGTTGCAACTAGGAAAGAAGACATACAGTTAAGGAGGAATAGAAAGTCATCTGGCCCTACAGGAGAAAAGAGAAGATGGAGACAAGAGAAGGGAGGGATGACAGAAGAGAGGGCAGATTGGAGATAGGGAAAATTAGATTGCTTGGGGTATTGGGGTGGGGGGAGGGGATAAAAGGGGAGAAAATTTGGAACCCAAAAATTTGTGAAAATGAATGCAAAAAATTAAATAAATAAATAAATAAAATTTGGAAAATAAATAAATAAAAAAAAAAAGAAAGAAAGAAAGCTACTTCCTTGGGGAACAGATGTTCCCGCCTTGCATTTTTGATGACGAGGAACAATGCTTACGATCAGGGAAAGATGTGGAGGTCGGGGCCTCTGTATCCCAGACATCTCAGGTGGATGTCCGGTGGGCTCAGGCCATGGAAGAGCTCAAAAAGGATTTTGAAAATCAAGTTAGACAGGTGGAGGAAAAACTGGGAAGAGAAATGAGAGAGATGCAAGAAAAGCATGAAAAACGGGTCAATACCTTGCTAAAGGAGATCCAAAGAAATGCTGAAGAAAATAACACCTTGAAAAATAGGCTCTCAATTGGCAAAAGAGGTTCAAAAAGCCAATGAGGAGAAGAATGCTTTCAAAAGCAGAATTAGCCAAATGGAAAAGGAGGTTCAAAAGTTCACTGAAGAAAATAGTTCTCTCAAAATTAGAATGGAACAGATGGAGGCTAATGACTTTATCAGAAACCAAGAAATCACCAAACAAAACCAAAAGAATGAAAAAATGGAAGAGAATGTGAAATATCTCATGGGAAAAACAACTGACCTGGAAAATAGATCCAGGAGAGACAATTTAAAAATTATGGGACTACCTGAAAGCCATGATCAAAAAAAGAGCCTAGACATCATCTTTCATGAAATTATCAAGGAAAACTGCCCTGACATTCTACAACCAGAGGGCAAAATAAGTATTCAAGGAATCCATCAATCACCTCCTGAAAGAGATCCAAAAAGAGGAACTCCTAAGAACATTGTGGCCAAATTCCAGAATTCCCAGGTCAAGGAGAAAATATTGCAAGCAGCTAGAAAGAAACAATTCCAGTACTGTGGAAATAAAATCAGGATAACCCAAGATCTAGCAGCTTCTACATTAAGGGATCGAAGGGCGTGGAATAGGATATTCCAGAAGTCAAAGGAACTAGGACTCAAACCAAGAATCACCTACCCAGCAAAACTGAGTATAATACTTCAGGGGAAAATATGGTCTTTCAATGAAACAGAGGACTTTCAAGCATTCTTGATGAAAAGACCAGAGCTGAAAAGAAAATTTGACTTTCAAACACAAGAATGAGAAGAAGCATGAAAAAGTAAACAGCAAAGAGAAGTCATAAGGGACTTACCAAAGGTGAACTGTTTATATTCCTACATGGAAAGACAATATTTGTAACTCTTAAAACTTTTCAGTATCTGGGTAGTTGGTGGGACCACACACACACATACATACACACACATACACACACGTACACATGTGTGTGCGCACACACACACATACACACACGCACGGACATACAGAGACAGAGAGCACAGATTGAATTGAATAGGTTGGGACCATATCTTAAAAGAAATTAGGGTAAACAGTGAGAGAGAAATGTAGTGGGAGGAGAGAGGGTGAAATGGAATGGGGTAAATTATATCTCATTCAAGAGGTAAGCAGGAGACTTTTTAGTGGAGGGAAAAAAAGGAAAGCTGAGAAAAAAACAAGAAGTTTACCCTCATCATATTCGAGAAAAGAAGGAATAAAATGCACACTCACTTTGGTATGAAAACCTATCTCACAATGCAGGAAAGTGGGGGAGAAGGAGATAAGCAGGGTGGGGGGGATGATGGAAGGGAGGGCAATGGGAGGAGGGAGCAATTTGAAATCAACACTCAGGGAGGGACAGGATGAAAAGACAGAATGGAAACAATGGGGAGCAGGATAGGATGGAGGGAAATACAGTTAGTCTTACACAACACCACTATTATGAAAGTCATTTGCAAAACTACACAGATATGGCCTATATTGAATTGCCTGCCTTCCCAAAGGGAAGGGGTGGGGAGGGAGGGATGGTGAGAAGTTGGAACTCAAAGTTTTAGGAACAACTGTTGAGTATTGTTGTTGCTACTAGGAAATAAGAAATACAGTTAATGGGGAATAGAAAGCCATCTGGCCCTACAGGACAAAAGAGAAGATGGGGACAAGAGAAGGGAGGGATTATAGAAGAGAGGGCAGATTGTGATAGGGAAAATTAGAATGCTTGGTGTATTGGGGTTGGGGGGAGGGGATAAATGGGGAGAAAATTCGGAACCCAAAATTTTGTGAAAATGAATGTAAAAGGTTTAATAAATAAATTTATATTTAAAAAAAGAAAAAGAAAAATAAAACAATAAAATAGATAAACCTTTGGTTAATTTGATTTTTAAAAAGAAAGTAAACCAAATTACCAGTATCAAAAATTAGAAGAGTGAATTCACCACCGAAGACAAGGAAATTAAAACAATAATTAGCAGCAATTGCCCAACTGTATGCCAATATATCTGAAAATCTAAAGGAAATGGATGAATATTTACAAAAATATAAATTGCCCAGTTTAATAGAAAAGGAAATACCAAAATAACACTATTTTAGAAAAAGAAATTGAATTAGCCATCAATGCACTCCCTAAGAAAAAAATCTCCAGGGCCAGATAGATTCACATGTGAATTCTACCAAACATGTAAAGAACAATAAATTGCAGTATTATATAAACTGTTTGGAAAAATTGGTGAAGAAGTAGTCCTACCCAAATTCTTTTTATGACACAGATATGGTGCTGACAACTAAATCAAGAAAAGCCAAAACAGAAGAGTCTTAGAAGGCAGAGCCAAGAGGGCAGACTAGAGCTTGGATCTGCTGGAGCTCTCCTCCTAAAGCCCTTAAAGTACCTGTAAAAAATGACTCCAAATAAATTCTAGAGAAAAGCCAAAACAAAGAAAGAAAACTATAGACCAATCATCCCAATGAATATTGATGCAAAAATTTTAAAAGAGATTACAGCAATTTGTCACCAGAATAATAAACTATGACCAGGTGGGATTTATACCTGGAATGCAGGGCCAGTTTACTATTTGGAAAATTATCAGCATAATTGACTACATCAATTAAAAACATCAACAGAAATCACATGATTATTTCATTAGATGCAGAAAAAGTTTTTCACAAAATACAGCATATATTCCTATTGAGAAACACTAGAGAGCATAGGAATAGAGCTTTGCTTAAAATGATAAGCAGTATCTATCTAAAACCATCAGCAAGCATTATCTGTAATGGGGAAAAGTTAAGCTTTTCCAAAAAGATCCGGGGTGAAATAAGGATATTATCACCATTATTATCCTGTTGTACTAGAAATGTTAGCTTTAGCAATAAGAGAAGAAAAAATTGAAGGAAGTAGACTACGCAATGAGAAAACAAAACTATCACTCTTTGAAAATGATATAAAGGAAACAGAGAATCCTGGAGAATCAAATAAAAAATTATTTGAAATAATTAAGTTCAGCAAAGTCGCAGGATATAAAATAAACCCACATAAATCATAAGCATTTTTTATATATTACCAATGAAGCCCAGCAGCAAGAGAAAGAGAAATTTCATTTAAAATATCTGTGGACAATATAAAATACTTAGGACTCTACTTGCCAAGACGAACCCAAGAACTATATGGATACAAATACAAAATACTTTTCACACAATAAAGTCAGATCTAAACAAATGCAAAAATACCAACGGCTCATGGATAGGCTGAGCTAATATAATAAAAATGACAAATCTACCTAATTTACTTATTCAGTTCCATACCAAACCATCAGAAAGAATATTACAGAACTAGAAAAAATAATAAAATTCATCTGGAAGAATAAAAGTTCAAGAATGTCAAGGGAATTAATGAAAAAAAATGCAAAGGAAGGTGGACTGGCCATCCAAAATCTAAAACTATATTGTGTAGCAGTAATCATCAAAACTATTTGGTACTGGATGAGAAACAGAGTGGTGGATCGTGGAATAGATTAGGTACACAAGACATTGTACACAAGATTACTACACATTACTGTTTGATAAGCTCCCAAACTCCAGGTTCCAGAATAAGAATTCATTATTTAACAAAAATTGCCAGGAAAACTGGAAAATAGCACAGCAGAAACTACTGACCAACTTCTCATACCATATATCAAGATAAGGTCAAAATGGGTACATGACTTAGACATAAAGTGTAACAAAATATGGAAATTAGGAGAGCAAGGAAGAGCTTACCTGTCAGATGTATGGAGAAGGGAAGAATTTATGACCAAATCAAATCTATAGAACATTATGGAATGCAAAATAGGTCATTTTGATACATCAAATTTAAAAGGTTTTACATAAACAAAATCAATGCAATCAAAATTAGAAGGAAAACAGAAAGATGGGAAACAATTTTTATAGCAAGTGTTTCTGATATATAGGAAACTGAGTCAAATTCACAAAAAATACAAGTCATTTCCCAAGTGATAACTGGTCCAAGGATATGAACAGGCAGTTTTCAGATGAAGAAATTAAAACTATCTATGGTCATATGAAAAAATGCTCTAAATTACTATTGATTAGAGAAATAAAAATAAAAACAACTCTGAGGTCCACCTCACACCTATCAGATTGGCTAATATGACAGAAAAGGAAAATGACAAATATTGAAGATGTAGGGAAAATGGGACACTGCTGAATGAGTGTTAGAGTTGTGAACTGATTCAACAGAGCAATTTGGAACTATACCCCCAAAGGGAAATCAAACTGTGCATACCCTTTGATCTGGCAATACCACTAATAGTTCTGTATCCCAAAGAGATCATAAAATAGGAAAAAAGGACCAACATATAAAAAAAATATTTTTAGAAGTTCTTTATGTGGTGGCAAAGAACTGGAAATTGAGGGGTTTGTCCATCAATTGGGGAATGGCTGAACAAGTTGTGATATATGAATGCAATAGAATACTATTGGGCTATAAAAAATTCTGAGCAGGTGAATTTCAGAAAAACCTGGAAATACATGAGTGATTCACTGGTGCTGAGTGAAGTGAGCAGAACTGGGGAACACTGTACACAGTAACAGCAACACTGTGCAATGATCAGCTATGACTGACTTAGCTCTCTTCAGTAATACAATGATACAAGACAACTGCAAACGACTCATGATGGAAAATGCTCTCTACATGGAGAGAAAGAACTATAGAGTCTGAATGCAGATCAAAGCACACTATTTTTCACATTTTGTCTGGGTTTTTTTGTTTTTCATGGCTTTTCCATTTTGTTTTGTTTCTTCTTTCACAAAATGACTAATATGGAAATATGTGTACATGAGTGCACATTTGTAACCTATATCAGATTATTTGTTATCTTGGGGAGGGGGTAATAAGTGGGAGAAAAAATTTGGAACTCAAAATTTTATAAAAAGATGAATGTTGAAAACTATCTTCACATGTAATTGAAAAAATTAAATACTATTTTTAAAAAATCCAGAAAGCTAAGAGTGGAATCAGGAGAGAAGTAAGCATGGGTGGCCTGATCCTTTCCTTAAACGGAGACTTGAAGTTACAATTCACTAATTAGATGAGGGTGCTTCAAGGGTAGAGACATCGTCAGGGTGAGAAAGCAGCTATGGCAGAAGTGAAAAAGTCCAGAAATTTAGAAATGGATTCTCCAAAGATCCCCCCGTCAAACAGTTCTTTTCTCACTTAGCCTCTCCTGGGTCTATAGGCTATATTTGACCTTTAAATCACTAATGCTATGCAATTTAATCAAAGCCCAAGTTAATGAGGCAATAAACGTTAATTAAGCATCTACTACATGCCAAGTACTGTACTAAGCACTAGGGATACAAAGAAGGGCAAAAGACAGTCTCTGCTCTCTCAGAGCTCATAGTTTAAAGACAGAGACAAGATGCAAAGAACCGAACCTCAGTGCTTTGATTCCAAAGCTAGTATTTTTTCTACTGCACCAGAAGTGCTTTCATTCTGCTCTAAGAACTTCCTTGTGGTATTCACACTTGTAATTATGAGAATGTTCTTCCCTTTAGTTGCTGTTCAGATAAAGAATGTTTTAACCGGATCAAAATCGATGCTGAGTGAAGTTCAAGTCTTCCACCACACCATTAAAAAACTTTGTCATTTCCCACACATAACTCTTATCCTTTTAACTGTCTGTTTATAATAAGTTAGATATACACTGATGAATGAGTTCTACAGGTTATCTATTCAATTATATATCACAGTCTGGCCAATAGTCTTTCTTGATATACTTGATTCTTCCTGTGAAGATAATTAAGCCAAACTCTTTTAAGTTATTACTACTCTTACTTAAGAAACTCTGTAGTGTTCCAGGGCTCAATGAAATCAATATAATGACATTTATAAACACGAATATCAGGAGGATCTTACAATCTATACCAAATCTTCTCCAGGTTGGATTCTGAAATGGATCTACTCAACAATAATGGCAAATATCTTTTTTGAAGGCACTTCTTCCTACTTTATTCCTGTCCTGATATTAAAGAGCAGAGGGTCATCAAATAAGTTTATGTTTTATTTTACCAGGAGTCATATACTTTTCACGTATGCATAAGCAACACCTCATTGATAGGTACTTTGCTCTACAAAATCAAAAATGTTTTAGATAGTCTATAAAAAATAAGCACAGTGGGATCATGTAAAAAAAAATCTTTTAGTCCATGTGGCATTAAGATGGTCTACAGTGGAATATCACTTGAAAGCCTGCCTGCTCTTTGTAAATATCCTCATTAAAGATGATCTTCAATCATCTGAGCCAAATAAGTTTCTAAGACAGTACCAATACCTTTGAAAGAAAAACTGGACTAGCCTACATGGCAATTATTGGCACTACCACATCCCCATCCCACAGTTGCAAGGTCTTAGGACCTTTCACCACTTAAATAACTTTGGGGATATTACTGGAAAATCCCAATCTTGGGAAAGCAAGAAACTTAGTATAGGCAGAACTGGAGGGAAAACTTAATGCAGATAAAGCACAAAAAAGACAACAAACAAGATAATGTCTCCCTGAAGATGTGCTTCAATATGGAAAGAGCAGAGACCAGTGATCCTGGACTTCCCCTCCCACTTTAGGAAGGATCAAGTCAAGGATCTTAACAAAAGGGGTTGCAGTTGATGCCAAATCTCTGCAATTCACAAAGCAGATACAAAGTGACAATAGTAGGAGGAGAAAAGAACCAGGAGCAACATAATTTAAATGGTCATCAGGCCTCACATGGGCTCAGGTTCACGCTGACCAAGACAGCTACTGGTGCATTATCAGCCCCTTCCATGTAGTTTGTCCATATGCCAGGGTCCATACCAAGGTCACCCTACACCACCACTCACTAGTATTTCACCAGCCAAGATATTCCCATCCCAGAAAGCCCAACAGGGAAGAGGGAAACAATAATAATCATGAAAATGATAATAAACTTATGAAACTACAGTCAAAATGCAGACAGACATATTCAACTACCGAAGAAAAAATACTGACAGACTTTCCCTTGTTCAGTCATTTTTCAGTCCTCTGCCACTCTTTGTGACCCCATTTAGGGTTTTCTTGGCAAAGATATTAAAATGGCTTGCCATTTCCTTCTTCGGCTCTTTTTACAGATAAGGAACTGAGGCAAACGGTGAAATGAGGTCACACGGCTAGAACATGTAGGAGGGCATATTTGAACTCATGAAGATGAGTCTTCCTGACTCCAGACCTGGTGTGACACTGTGCTACCTAGCTGCCCAACAGACTTCCCTAGCCTTAGTTAAGTATTGAAAATATTAGTCAATAAATATTAATGGCTTATTATGTTTCAGTGAATATAAAAATATAAGCACTAAGAATACAGAGAAAAGGAAAGAAAACAAAAGAGTTTACAACTGAACAGAGGAAGATGATATGCAAAAAGAAGCTGAAAAGGTGGAGGTTGGGGAAGAGGAATGATAGTGATGTTCAGAGACGTGCAGCTAGGTGGAAAACTAAGACATAGCTGACCTGGGCACCCTTCTTGAATGAAAGTTCTAGAAGGAGTTCTCCATGTCTTACTTTTTCCAGTCAGAAGGGAGAGTTCCAGGGCAGGGGGTGCTGATGAGGTGTGAGTTTTAAGGTTGAAGTGATCTGGAAGGATGATGAGGCTTCTGGGGCATGAAGATGAAATTCAGAGGTATGTAGCCAGGTGGAAAATGAAGTGTGACTAAGCATTAATGTAAGGACATAATATGAACCTAGGTCATGTATTTACTAGAGAATTAAATAGAAATGTTTAACTATATCAGAATTTAAAGTTAAAAGACATTTGACTTCTACTATAATATGGCCATAAAACCAAATGCTAGACAACCTGGTCTAAAACTTTACATTCAGCATTATTATTTTAAATATATCAATGCAGACTATGACATAGTTGACTTAATACAGAATAACAACGTTAATCAGAAATATGAAAATTGCTGGAGGGGGTTGTAAAGCAATTTTTAATGAGAATAGATACTCCTTTCATTGATTCAGAATATAATCCACCCCCTTCACCTCTTCTCATTTTGTACAATTTTTGACCATGTTTTCTCATAAATTCTCCAAAAATCTTCTGCATGGTATGTTACAGTCCTTTCTCTCTTTTTTTTAAATTAGTATGTAAGGGGTACCAATGCAGTATTCAAATTGTTGTCTCTTGTTCTTAATGTATGAATAGAGAAGGAGATGAGCCAGTTATACCTAGTCCTTCAACGATGTCTTATACCACTTCTCACCCATAAGTCAGTGTTGGTAACACTCTACAGCTGGCTAATGCTGATCATACATTTTTCCATTCTTTTTGATTTATTTGGAATTTCAGTTCTTCCAGAATTGTGGTATTCCATGATTCATGGCCATACAGCATTATATAAAAAATGAAATAAAAAATTAAGGAGACAAAGCTTTCACAGCAGCAAAGAATGAGACTAAAATCAGTATGAGATTTACCAAATATGATCCAGTTTAATCTGTCCATCATCCATATGCAATGTGTGTTCACTGAAGGATTAATTAAAAGATTGTTGTTCAACCAGCTACATGGCATAATAGGCAATAGTTTGTTTTTTAAAATTAACTTTGTTTTTAATATGGTTAGACCAAATATTCTGCTTTTTGCTAAAAAGGTTTTGTAGTTTCTGGGTTTCATGCAATTCACATAATGGTAACTGCAAACAAAGGTATTTGAAGAACTGGGACATCAGAAGGAATTGTTCTGCTTGAACCTTATGCAGGATATTTTCCACAACAATGGCAAAAACACCTGAAAAGTGTATCTGCCTATTTAACATCAATACTCAGTGGGTCACTGATCATTACTCTAGTCCTAGAAACAGATTTTATAAGATTTTAATCTGTGTACAAGAAAGTACTTAAATGCAGTTTTTAGGGCTGTATTTTGAATGGAGTTATATGCTTTTTAAATAATAAACACAATGGCAACTTATAATCTCTGCATCTCTCACTCAATTGTATGGCCACAAAAATGTGGCTTAGTAGGAAAGTACCTATAGCATTCCTCCCTGAGTACAGAAAATCAAACATGCTGCTATCTTACAAACGTATATAATAACAAACTAAACAAACTCTGGAAATCTAGATGACCTATAAATTCCATCTGTTCTGCATCTGTATTTGAAATTCAGCAAAAATGGATAGGAATGGAAAAATCTTTGTTATCCTCAGGAGGCACTGCCCTGTCAGCTACTCCCAAGTTGGTTGTTACTGTTGACATTCATACTTAAGTTCATGTTCTCCAAATAGCTCTAGTAAAATAAATCTGTCTTTGACAGAGGAGATTGTACACAGAATTTCATATACAGCTGCAGTGCATTCTACCAATAAACATGCCAGGTGTTCCTGGAAATGCTTTGATAAAGTAGATCATTACATTAAAGGATTTCCTTATCCAAACAAAACATCTCTTCAAACACACACACGCACGCACACACACACACACACATACTTGTAATGAAAAATTATGACGTACTACTTAATCAGAAAAAATTATAATTAGATTTTTTAAAATAACTGGAAATGTCACAATAATAGCAGCACAGTGGTGGCTCTAACACTCTCTATGTCACATTTGTCCATTACTCTCCACAGCAATGCATCTTAACCTGGGATCCTTGAACATTAAAAAATATATATGTTGAGAGCTGCATTTCAACATGACTGGTCTTCCTCTGTAATGTTCTGTGTTTTATTTTATGCACTTGAAAACATTTTAGGAGGGGTCCATAGACTTCACCAGATTACCAAAAGATTCCATGACAAAAAAAAAAAGGGTTAAGAAGCCCTGATCTACAGGGTAACAGAAAGAGGAATGCACACTTTTCCAAAGCCTGTCATCCAACCCAAAACCTGACATTGCTTTTTTCCAGATTATTCATGTATTTGTTCCTTCCCTAAAAAGTTTCCTTTCTTAATGCCACATGTTTCCTATCTAGCAAGAAAAAGAGAGGGCCAATTTATTTCTGAAAGTGAGTTAATAAATTGGAAATGGACAAGAAGCATCATTAGATGATTTTACATGATTACTAGGTACAATAATAACTGTGAATACAAATGGGGTTAATTCACCCATAAAATGAAGTGAATAGTAGAATGATCTGAAGCCAGAATCCAATAATATACTGTTTAGAGGAAACACATTTGAAACGTAGAGATATGGAGAGACACTTAAAATAAGGGGCTAGAGCAAAATCTGTTGCGTTTCAACTGAGATAAAAAAGGCAAGAGCAGAAATCATAATCTCAGAAAAGGCAAAAGCAAATATAGATCTAATTAAAAGAGATAAGCAGTGAAACTACATTTGCTAAAAGGTAACACTGATAATGAAATAGTATCAATATGAAACATGCATCAAATAGGCAGTTAGAAGACACAGTGGGAAGAGTGCTGAGCCTGGAGTCAAGAAGATCTGAATTCAGATCTGGCCTTAGACACTTACTAGCTATGTGATCCTGGGCAAGTCACTTAACCATATTTGCTTACCTCAGTCTCCTCAACTGTAAAACGAACTAGACAAAAAAATGGCAGACCACTCTACCATCTCCGCCATTTGCCAAATGACGTTACAAAGAGTTGGACATGATTGAAACAAATGAACAAAAACAATAAAATGTACCAAATGGCACAGCATCCAAAAAGATGAAAGAGGAAAACTATACCAGTAGGGGGCCTCAACTTTACTCTCTCAGCCCTACATTAATCTAACCATAAAATAAATATCCACAAAATAAAATAAACAGAATTTTAGAAAAGTTAGATATGATAGACCTTTGGAGAAAACTGAATGGGAACAGAAAGGAAAATGCCCTTTTCTCAACTATACATGGTACCTTCACAAAAACTGACCATGTATTGGGGCATAAACACCTCACAAAAACTGCAGAAGAGCAGAAATATTAAAAGTACCCATTGAGGACAATAATGCCATAAAAATTACATTCAGTAAAGGACCTGGGAAACACAGATCAAAAATTAATTGGAAAATAAATACTTTAATCCAATAGAATGAGTGGGTCAAAAAAACAAATTTATACAATCAAAAATTTCATTTGAAAAAATGGCAATAATGAGAGAGAGCATACCAAAATCTGTGAGATGCAGTCAAAGGAGTACTTAGGAAAAAAAATTTATATCTTTAAATACATCAATTAAAAAAAAAGAAAGAGCAAATCACTGAATTGGGTATGCAATTAAAAAAAATTAGGAAAAAAAAACCAAATGTAAAATCTCCAATTAAACACCAAACTAAAGATCCTGAAAATCAAAGAAGTAATTAAGGAAATTAAAAGTTAAAAAAAAGATATAGAACCAACAAATAAAACTAGTAACTGGTTCTATAAGAGAAAACAATTATACAGATTAACCCCTTGGTTAATTTGATTAAAAAAAAGAAAACCATATTATCAATATCAAAAATGAAAAAGGTGAATGCAACACCGATGAAGATGAAATTAAAGAAATTATTAGGAGTTATTTTGTCTATTATAAGTCAGTAAGACAGAA
Organism: Bettongia penicillata ogilbyi; assembly: GCA_023548195.1. Taxonomy (NCBI): domain Eukaryota; kingdom Metazoa; phylum Chordata; class Mammalia; order Diprotodontia; family Potoroidae; genus Bettongia; species Bettongia penicillata. The sequence continues at coordinate 4,001,844 of JAJHZJ010000009.1, read as the reverse complement.
AATCTAAGTGAAATGAGCAAATATTTACAAAGATATAAACTGCCCACAATAACAGAGGAGGAAATAGAATATTTAAATGGTGGTGTGGTTGTTGTCCTTTGTCTTCGAAGAGGACCAAAATGACATCACCATGAAAAAGTGCAATTTCAGTGTGTCCAACTCTGGCTGATCAGACCAATACAAGCTCGGGATGTTCTACCACAGGTTGGGCACAGATAGTCCATGTGAATATTTGGAGTGGACATCCCAAATTTGCATGTCCTGCATTTACTTTGTGCTGTCTCAATTCTGCTTTGCTCAAAGAGCACAGCACCCTTTCAGATGTGGGCGCACCATGCTGAGTGGTCCTGTGCCAGTCTCTCCCATGTCCCACAATCAAATCCAAAGTTCCTGAGAGAGACCTTGAGAGGGTATTGCTTTTTCTGGCCACCATGTGATCACCTGCCCCATGCAAGTTCTCCATAAAATAATCTTCTTGGCAAGCGTACATTTGCATTTGAACAACATGGCCAGCCCATTAGAGTTGTGCTCTCTAAAGCATAGTTTGAATACTTGGCAGTTCAGCTCAAGCAAGGACTTCAGTGTCTGGTACCTTATCTTGCCAGATGATCTTCAGAATCTTTCTAAGATAGTTCAAGTGGAAGTGATTCAGTTTCCCAGCACTGGTAGACTGTCCATGTTTCACAAGCATGAAACAATGAGGTCAGCACAACTGTAGACCTTCAGTTTGTAGTCAGTCTAATACCTCTTCCCTCCCAAACTTTTCTCTGGAACATCCCAAATATTGAGCTAGCTCTGGCAATGCATGTATCAACCTCATTATCAATGTGTACCTCCCTGGAAAGTAAAGTACACTACCAAGGTAAGTGAACTTATTCACAGCATTCAAAACTTCTCCATTCAATGGTTCCACATATGGATGGTGTGGTGGTGGCTAATGGAGCACTTGTGTTTTCTTGGTGTTAATTATCAGGTCAAAATTAGCACAGGCAGCAGAACTGATCCATACTTTGTAGCATCTCAACTTCAGAGGCAGTAATGAGTGAACAATCATCTGCACCAACACTCCCTCCACTTTGGTCTTGACTTGTTGCCTTTTCAAATTGAAGAACCTGCCATCTGTATGGTAGTTGACTTTGATGCTGTGTTCATCCTCATTGAAAGCATTTGTCAACATGGCTGAAAACATCATGCTAAAAAGCATGGGAGCAAGCACACAACCCTGTTTCACTCCATTGTTAACTGGAAAGGCATGAGAGCACTGTCTGTTATCCAGAACCAGTGCAAACATGCCATCATGAAATTGACATACAATATTGATGAACTTCTCCAGGTAACCAAATTTTGACATAATTTTCCATAAGCCCTCATGATTAACAATGCCAAAGGCCTTTGTCAGATCTACAAACGTTGTGTATAGACCTCTGTTCTGCTCCTGGCTTTTCTCCTGGAATTGTCAGGCAGCAAACACCATATAGACTGTTCCTCAGCCCTTTCTGAAGCCACACAGGCTCTCAGATATATGACCATCTTCCAGGTGAAGGATCAGCCTTTTAAGGAGGACTCTAGCAAGAATTTTGCCAGCAATGACTAAGAGAGAGATCCCTCTGTGGTTGTCTCAGGACAATCTATTCCCTTTACCCTTATAGAGATGGACAGTGGAGGCATCCTTGAACTCCTGGGGGATAACCTGGAAAATTTCAGTCAGCTTTTTTAGGAGCAATAGTTCCCCTACCTTGTAAATCTCAGTTGGAATAGAATCAGCACCAGGTGCTTTGCCACATGAAATGAGCCTCATGGCCCTCAAAACCTCTTCTTCACTTGGAAGTTCAGCTAAGGAGGGACTGACTTCAACCTGAGGTAAACAGCAATGGCCTCAGCATTGATTGATGATGGTCTGTTGAGAACACTATGGAAGTGTTCAGCCCATCTCTCCAGGATCATGTCCTTATCATTAGTCAATGTGGCTCCATCAGCACTGAGTAGTTGTGATACACCATAGGTGTTTGGTCCATAAATAGCTTTCAGGGAATCAATCATAGAAGTGCTTTGAATTGTTACTATCAGATAAAACTGAATTTCATCTGCCTTCTTACTGAGCCAGGAATCCTGTATCTCTGTAAGCTTTGCTTGTACTTTGCTCTTGATGGAATTAAATGCTGCCTTTTTAGAGGTAGATGAACTATCCTGCTGGTAAATCCTGTGGAATTCTCATTTTTCATTTAGCAGCTTCTGAATTTCCCCATCATTTTCATCAAACCAGTCTTGGTGCTTGCAAGTATTTTGACCCAGATGAGCAAATGCAGCGCTGTACACCAAATGTATGAAAGTTGCCCACTCCTTTTCTGCTCCACTGTTGCCAACTGTGTGTTGGCTCAACTTTCCCTCTAAGTCAGCAGCATTCTCAGAGAAGAGCTCTAATTTGTGGGCATTAATTCTTCTGGAGGTCATTTTGCATTGGGGGTGGCGCTTTTCAAGAATGGGACTATTTAGCTTGAAAAGGATAAGAGTGCAGTCCAGCACTCTGCACCACACATTGCCTTTATCACTCTCACGTCGTCTGTCTCTTCTCTTTACAATCACATAGTCTATTAGATGCCAATGTTTGCTGCAAGGGTGCATCCATGAAGTTTTATTGTGTTTAGGTAAACAGAAGACAGTGTTGGTAATGAGAAGGTCATGTGATGCACAAGTCTTCTGCAGTAAATGACCATGCTGTTGCTGTTTCCAACTCCCTTCCTCCCTAGGACTCCCTGCCAAGTCTGGTAGTCTGAGCCCACTCTAGCATTAAAGTCCCCCAGAATTATAAGCTTGTCCTCTTTTGGTACACTGATGATAAGGGTCTCTAGGTCTTCATAAAATTTTTCTTTGATTTCATCAGGGTTTGGTATGATGGGAACATACACACTGATGATGATGGCATGGCGTTTTCCAGTGAACGGCAATTGCATTGTCATGAGCCTGTCATTCGCTCCTTTTGGCAGGCATACCAGCTTGCTGATTAGATTAGTTTTGATTGCAAAACCTATGCCAGCTTCACGGTGCTCCCCTTCACTGCACACACTCCAGAAAAAGGCGTAGCCAGCTCCAATTTCAGTAAGCTGGCCTTCATTTGCCAACCTTGTTCCACTCAGGGTTGCTATTTGGAAGTGACACCTGCTGAGTTCTCTTGCAACAAGAACAGTTTTTCTTTCAGATTTACTGGATTTTGTGTTGTCTATTAGTGTGTGCACATTCCATGTGCCAATGATGAGTGGAATCATCTTTGCAGATGTTTTCATACATTTTGTACATTTTTTTGGATTTCGACCACATAGTGGAATTGCCTGCCTGCCGTGGTAATCAGGCCAGGGTTGGGTAAGCAATAATTTTTAGGGTACCTTTTCTAGCCCCCTTCCTCACACCAGGAGGTGAGTAGTGTGATCCTTAAAAGGCTGCTCAGACACCCAGGTGCTGCCGAGTCCCACTGTTGCTTCCAGTGAGAAATGACCCCATGGTCTGGGCTGTCTGTGTGCCAGATTGTGACTACAGCTCCCAGTATATTCGTACCTGTTGCTTCATCACTTCCATGTTGCCACAGGACTTTGAGGCATAATAATGAAATAGTATGGGTGATGTCTTTTGATTCATGCATAAATTGGATTTAAGTGAGGCAGAGTTGCACAAAGTCGTCAGCCTCACTCTCTCCTCCAGAGTCATCATAATCCAGTGGCAGGACAGAGTCAAGACAGCTGGTGATGACTCAAGATGCAGTGGATGACCTTGGTGTCTTCAGTGTCTAACCAAGCTCTAACCTCTCCACATCGCCTGCTTCATATGTCTTCATGGCCATTGGAACAAATTGTTCTCATCCGCCCATTCCACCAGAGGAAGTCTTCACATTCTTGTGGTAGACACCTCCCTAACTCATCAATGAATTTGAGATCCCTTGGTTACCCTCTATCTGATTTGGCCCATCTGCTGAAACAGTTTACCAGGGTGTGGCCACTGTCCATGCTGCTGCTTCTTGGAGCCACAGGTGAGAGTTAGGCAGAACAGGTAGACACCAAAGGGGAAAAAAGCCCCAAAAAAGGCTCAGCAGCCATCACACTAAAGGTACTGTCAATATTTAAATAACCCTTTCTTAAAAGAAGAAATCGAACAAGCCACAAATGAGCACTGTAAGAAAATATGGTCAGGACCAGATAGATTTACATGTGAATTTGACCAAACATTTATAAAGAACAATTAATTTCAATAGTGAATGATTGATTTGAAAAAATAGATAAATGAGTCTTACCAAATTCCTTCTATGACCCAAATACAGTTTTGATACATAAAAAAGGAGAGCAAAAACAGAGAAAGAAAACTGCAGACCAAGTTATATAATGAATATTGATGCAAAAATTTTAAATAAAATGCTAGCAAAGAGATTATGGCAATATATCACAAAGAGCATACACTGTGATCAGGTGGGAGTTATATCAGGTATTCAGGGTTCATTCAATAGTAGGTAAATTATCAGCATTACTGACTATTTCAATAACAAAATAACCAAAATTTCCATGATTATATCAATAGATGCAGAAAAAGTCTTTGACAAAATATAACACTCACTCCTATTAAAAACACTAGAAAGCAAAGGAATAAATGGAGCTTTTCTTAAAATGATAAATAGCATCTATCTAAAACAATCAGAAATTATAATGGGAATAAGCTCAAAGCCTTCCCGCTAAGATCAGGGGTGAAGGTAGGATGCTCATTATCACCACTATTAATGCTAGCTATAACAAAAAGACCAAAAAATGAAGGAATAATAACAGGCAACAAGAAAAAAATTACTATCACTCTGCAGATGATATATGATGGTATACTTTGAGGACCCAAGAGAATCAACAAACTAGTTGAAACAATTAATAAAATTGTAGGATATAAAATAAACCCACATAAATAATTAGCACTTCTATATATTACCAATAAAATATAGGAAGAGATACAAAAAGGAATTCCATTTAAAATAGCTGCAGAACACACAATTATAGAACACTTTTCACACAAATAAAGATTGATCTTAAAAATTAGAGAAATATTAATTGCTCATAGGTAGGCTGAGTAAACATAATAAATAACATTCTGCCTAAGTTATTTTACTTATTTGGTGCCATGGCAATCACACTACCAAAGAATTACTTTACAGAGGTAGAAAAAAATAATAAAATTCATCTGGAAGAACAAAAGGTTAAGAATATCAATATCAATGAAAAAAATGTGAAAGAGGCCTCGCAGTACCAAATTTAAAACTGTAATATAAAACAGTAATCATCAAAACAATCTGGTGCTGGCTAAAAAATAGAGTCACAGACCAGTGGGATGGTACGCAAGACATGGTGGTAAATGACCATAATAATCTAGTGTTTAATAAACCCAAAAATCAATGATTTGGGGACAAGAAATCACCATGTGACAAAAACTGCTGGGAAAACTGGAAAGCAGTTTGGCAGAAATGTGGCATAGATCTACATCTCACACTATATACCAAGATAAAGTCAAAACAGGTAAATGATTTAGACATAAAGGCTGACATCAAAAGCAAATTGGGAAGCGTGGAAATTTTTACCTATTAGATCTATATATAAGGAAAGTGTTTATGATGAGCCAAGAGACAAAGACAATCATGAGAAGTAAAACGGATAATTTAAATTACATGAAATTAAAAAGGTTCTGCACAAACAAAACCAATGCAGCTGAAAGTAGAAGGAAAGCAGAAAACTGAGAAAATACATTTTACAGAAAGTTTCTCTGGTAAAGATTTTATTTCTCAAATATATAGGGAACTGAGTCAAATTTATAAAAATAAAAGCCATTCCCCGACTGATAAATGCAGTTTTTAGAAGATATCAAAGGTATCTTATAAAATGTCATATAAAAAAATGTTCTAAATCACTATTAATTAGAGAAATGCAAATTAAAACAATTCTGAAGGACTTCACATCTATGACATGACAGTAAAGGAAAGTGACAAATACTGAAGGAGTCTAATGCATTGGTAATGTAATTATAACCTGGTCCAACCATTCTGAAGAACAATTTGGAACGATACCCAAAGGGCTATAAAACAATGCATACCCTTTGACCCAGAAATATCACTTCTAGGTCTGTGTTCCAAAGAGATCAAAGGGGAAAAAAAGGACCTATACATACAAAAATTTTTATAGCAATTCTTTTTGTGATAGCAAAAAATTGGAATTTAAGGGAATGCCCATCAAATGAGAAACAGCTGAACAAGCTGTAGCACATGATTGTGCTGTAACCCAATGATGAAAAGCTGGGGAGACACATAGGAACTGACGCGGAGTGAAGTGAGCAGAGCCAGGAGATCACCATTCTCAGTGACTGCAACACTGCAACAGTGATCAACGGTGAAAGATTCAACCACTATGACTGAGAAAATTCTAAAGGTCTCATTGGGGGATAATTGCTATCTACCTCGGGGGAGAGAGCTGACACATTCTGAATGAAAAACGAAGTATAATTTTTTCCACTTTATTTTTCTTGTTTTTTGCAACATGGCTAATAAGAAACTATGGGGTGTTTTTTTTGCATTATTTCACACGTATGATTGATATCGTATTGTTTTGTTTTTTCAATGGGTGGGAGAGGCAGGGCTGGAGGGAAAGGGATAATTTGGAACTCAAAATTTAAAAGAATGGAATGCTTAAAATAAATAATTTTTCAAGGAACTAATCAAAATAAATAGATATAATTTTTAAAAAATTTTAATCACCACGTACCAGGCACTTCCCTCAATATTCTTGATCACATTGGATCCCTGTATCTTACTTAATTGTAAAAGGTCAAGGTCATACAGTGTGAGCTTCCTAATCCTATATGATGCTAACCACAGTTTACATTTAACAAGGTGGTGCTGGCAGCCACTAACCTGATACATTCAGTAAATAAAGAGATCTGACCTTAAGGAGTCCCATGCTCACCCTAGCAAGAAGTGGGGGGAGAGAGGAGGTTAGGACGGGAGTTACCAATGCCAGGCTATCTGTGGTTCTCAGAGAGTAAATGATCTTCTATCTCCCAGCTCTGCCTCTGAGTGGCCAACCTTCTAATCTTTCTATCTAGGGGAAATAGAATATTATGGATTTACAGAATCATAATCAGTTATGGTGTCCCACTCTGACAAATCCTGTCTTCTAAGAACTTGATGTTTTTCACCCATGTGTTCCTGGACAAAATGAAATTACTCTCCACAGGCACAGACAAAACATGCTTTTCTGTATATAAAAAAGACTATTCTTGGCACAGAAAACATTAAGAGCAACAAAAAATATAGAAAAATATATCCATTGCTGGGCTGTGTCCCATCCTGATTCTGGTTCTCTCAAACTAAGGAAACTCCAGATCGTATCTGACCCCTGCAGTTCTAAGAATTGCATAATCATTTTGATAAACCCCTTGCCTACTCCTTTAATCTAAGAAGGGTAAACAATTGAGCACAATTTATAATTGAAGTTCAACTCACGCATCCAGTAGGGCCAGTCTTTAGATGAAGACTCAGGAACTCAGGACCTCCCAGCTCCTCCTCAGCAGGAAATAGGGCATACACGGGGACCCAATGGCACTGGTAGTACACAGAAGATCCCACAGAAAATACTTTTCTTGGAATCAACTATTCTACTGCTAGAAGCCACGCTGGACTACAGAAAAATCCTCCCTAACCTACTTACTATTTTTGCCTCCTTTGCCCCTCTCACCCCTCCCTTCCTAACAATAAGCACTCAGTTCAAGTTTTTGGGTCCAAAACATTAAGTCATACACCCTCTGACCCTTCCCATCATGAACTGAACCTATCTGTTCTCTCCTCACCTTACTCTGAAGTTATGGGGTTCAGGAGTGGGAGAGAAGTGAGGATATTACGTATAGCTCCGTCTCTATATTGACTTTCTATTCGTTCCCATTAGGTTCAGTGGAAGAGCTGGCTTCCTTCCTCTCTAGAAAACAACTACTTTTTACCTCCTATATACAACTTAGCACTTTATTATGTTAGCAAGAATGTCAAGACTTCCATAGATCCATGATCTCATCGTGTGGGTATTCTCTAGTGGTGCAGATCACAGGCCACTTTTTCATTCTGTGTATCCCTGTGCCCCCATAAATCCTCCATAGAGGATTTACCCAATTATGACATAAATAATAGGTTGTCATGACCAAATAATTCTTCACTATCTAATGGAAAAAACATTAGTGATGAGTGGAAAACAAGAGGGCTTTCACAACCTATTACTCCCTACAGCAATGTCTCCTAATCTCCAGCCTCCAGCGAAAAGGAGAGAGGTAAGGCATAACTTTATATCTGACCCTCTACTGTGGCACATGCACCCTGCGACAAGGAGACACTAACTAGACTGAGGCTCAACTTCCATCCATCTGCACCAGCACAATGTAACCTCTATCATCTATCTCTGCTGCCTCTGCCAACTCAATCTTCAAGCTCCAGTAATGAAAGCCTCCAGGTGCAAGAGGGGCTTACTTTCTTTCCAACCTCCCTTCTACTGTGCCTACCCCTCTGCAGAAAGAGAGAAGTCTGTGGGGAGTGGAACTTCTCACTTTTTTTGTGAGGTCTCCTGTCTGATTCATCTTCAGCCTCTGGAGGAAGAAGTGAAACTTCTCCATTTGATGTGTACCTTCCATCTCATGGTTTCTCCTACCCTAACTTCAGTCTCCTCTGGAAAATGGAGTGGTGCCTTCCATTCAAGGATTAACCTACTCACACCAGGTCATACCCAACATACGCCAATGATGCTCCCATTCCTTCCTCAATAAATTCAGTATCGGGTTCAATCTTTCTCTCTTACTCAGCTCATGCCCTCATACAGCAGCACTTCTTAAAATGTGGGTCACAACCCCATATGGATCATGAAAAATTTGGTAACAGTAGAAGGCTTCTGAACAGGTAACAATCAAAAATTAACTTTACTCCTACATAAGCACTGATGAACAAAGATGGGGAAAAAATGTGACTGCTGCGAATGACTCCGCTACCAATTTCTGTTGTATAATCTGGGATCTCATTGCTCCCAGGCAATGCTTCTATACCTCTCTTATCAACTCAGAGGCTCTTCCAAACCTTTTTCATCCCTTCCCAAACCTCTCCTATAGCTTCTTCTTCTCCACCTCTCTGATGGCACTTTGACTCATAGTTTACAGAAAAATTGAATTCCTTCTCCACAAGCTCCCTCTTCTCTATCTCATGCCACTCAGACGCCTTTGGCCCTGTTCTTTTCTAAAGCCAACCCTTCCACCCACACAATCCTGCTTCCCCTAACAGATTGTCCCATCTATTTCTTATCTGCATTATCCTCCTATCTACTGCCTACACACATGCTCATGTCTCTTCTACCCTCCAAAGAAAACCCTTACCTGATCCTCTCTTCCCTGCTAATTATTGCCTTCCATCTCTCTGAGGAAACCATCTACAATAGGTGCCTCTACTTCCCCTCCTCTCACTCCTCATCCTCTACAATCTCATCTCCAAACTCATCATTCTACCAAACTTATCAACGACCTCCTAATTTTGCTGTTGCTGTTTTGTCATGTCCAACTCTTTGCGATCCTGTGGCCAGTACTAGCCATGGGGTCCTCTTGGCAAAGATACTAGAGTGGTTTGCCATTTCCTTCTCCAGTGGATCAAAGCAAACATAGGTTACGTGACTTGTTCAGAGGCCTGATTTTAACTCAGGTCTTCCTGACTCTAGGCCCATAGCACCATTCACTAAGCCTAGCTGCCTCCTAGGCAACCAGAAGTTAAAAACTTGCTCAAGTTCACACAGCTAATAACTATCCAAGGCTGGATTTAAATTCAGGTCTTCCTGACTACAGGCCCCACATTTTCTCCACTGGGCCATCTAGCTACCCCAATCTCCTAATTGTCTTTTCAATGACCTCTCAATACTTGTTTTCCTCAATCTCCCTGTAGCCTTTGCTATAGCTGGTTATCTACTTTCCCTTGATCCTCTCCAGATTTGTGAGGCAGTACTCTCTCCTGATTCTCCTCCTATCTATCAGACCATTCCTCAATCTCCCTTGCTAGGTCCTCATCCAGGTCACGCTCACTAAGCATGACTGTCCCTCAGGACTCTGGCCTGGGCCCTCTTCTCCTTTCCCTCTATAGTATTTCACTTGATCATCTCATCAGCTCCCATGCAGATGATTTAATTAGCAAGGAGCAGGACTTAATTAACATCTCGATGCTCAAATCCATTCTTCTACTCTAATCTCTCTGCTGACTTCCAATCTCCAACTACCTTTGAGACATCTCAGACTGGATGTTCAGTAGACGCTGTAAACTCACCATGTCCAAAATGGAACTCGTTATATTTCCCCCTAATTTTCCTACTCTTCCCAATTTCCAAGCACCATCACCCTCCCAGTCCCCCAAATTCACAACCTAGATGTCATCCTTAACTCATCACTGTTTCTCACCTCCCATATCCAATCTGCTGTCATAGACCTATTGATTTTACCTTTAATACCTCTCAAATATACTCTTCTCTCTTCTGATACTGCCACCACATGGGGGCCTGAATCAGGCCTGGACTATTGTAACAGCCCCACTCCCCACTCCTATCTTCCATTTAGTCACCAAAGGGATGTCCTAAAGCTTAAGGCTCACCATGCCATCCCCCTGCTCAATAAATTCCAGTGGTGCACTATCACCTCGAGGATGGATTACAAAAACTTCTCTTTGGTGTTCAAAATCTTTTATCACACACACACACACACACACACACACAACTGTCAAAGAGAGGACTAGTCATTCATAGAGGAGCTGTAGGCGGGCACATGTGTGTGGTGACAGTGGGGCTGCTCATTAGTATAACAATTCTGAAAAACAATTTGGAATTATGCAGAAAAGTGATGAAAATGTCTACATCCTTCGGGTCAGCAATCCCACTGCTAGTCGTGCACCCTAAGAAAGTCGTTCATTAACAAAAAAACAAACTGTGGTACAAGAACACGATGGAATCTTTTCTTTGTTGTCATTCTTCAGTTGTGTCTGATTCTCCACGACTTCTTTTGGGATTTTCTTGGCAAAGACACTGGACTGGTTTGCCATTTCCTTCTCCAGCTCATTTTACAGATGAGTGACTTGCCCAGGTCACACAACTAGTAAATGTCCATGACCAGATCTGAACTCAGGAACATGAGTCTCCTAACTCCAGGCCCTGCATTCTATCCACTGTGCATCTAGCTGCCCTCCAATGGGATATTACTATGCTGTGAAAAAACAAACACCAGACACTTCCCAGAGCACAAGTATAGCAGACATATCCTGGAGCCTTCCTTCAGTAACAAGAACCAGAAGCAAAGTCACCTGTAAAACAAGTAAGATAATAACTGACATGAGCAATAACAGACCAAGTCTGGCCTTACCACTCCACAGTGGCAGATATGGTGTGGCTATGCTGCGGTAACCAAGTCACAAGCACACCTAAACAAATACCTAAGACACTTCATCCTGATGACAACATGAGGGAAAGAGATGCGCGACACCGCCACACCTCTCAGAGGCTCTTTGGATTCTTACCACAAGCTAACACCGCACCCAGACACACACACTACCCTTACCCAAAAACCTGCAGTACGTTGGTTTCCTTCCACAGAACTGGAATAAATCACTCCCTTCCCCAACTACCCTTCAGCAATAAAAGCTGTGTCCAAGAATGTCCACCAGAGGGCAGCATCTACACACTTCTCTCCACCCCACAGTCATAGCACTAGGCAATTCTCAAGCACTCATTATAACCAGCATCAGGAAGGCTCTCCTCCACCAGAGCCCTCTGTACTCTGCACTGGTGATGCTACCGTTCTGACAGCTTTCTCAGCATAGTGAGAGATGATAGAGCAGAGCATAATCTTTGTGATTAAAAAGCCAAACTGCACCTGGAGGACAGTATGCTCTGTGGAATTTACCCTCTATGATATCTGGGCTCTCTCCCCCAACTCATCTTTTGTACTGTTTTAATGTAATTATTTTTGTAAGCTCATTCGTAACTGTTCCAAGGGAAATATTTTCCATTCTGTGTGTTCCTGAGAGAACAAGAGAGCCTGCCTGTTTTTGTCCATTTATAGGTAGTGGGAAAGAACTAGACCAAGCCATCAGATTGGCTGAAGTGATGGCCACTGACCACAGATTAGGCTGATGAGACTTTTCTGTATGACTGCAGTTCTAAGTCACCAGCTCCCCACACCCAGAGAAGCAAGCGCAAGCTACTAAATATCCAGGGTCATTGTTGATTCATCCTGGGACAGGGAGAAGGGTCCCTGAAATGGAATATATGGCTAAGACTCAAGATAAAATACTTCACTATCCTGGTCATAATACAATCAAATATGTTCTCCATCAAGAGTTGTGATCTATACTCCTCTTTTGCTCTATAAAAGGAATGACCCGACTTGTCTAATAGCATGATAATTTTCCTAGCATTATATTTCTAAATGGCAACATATTCCTCTTTTAGCAAAGATTTTCAAGTACCTAGATTTATTTAAATCTAATTACTATGCCCAACTGATTTTATAGTAAAAGTAAAATCTTATACTTCAATAATACTTTGAAACCTCAAAGATTATGAACAGCATTATATCTAAAATAAAAAACAGAACAAAAAAATGACCCTGTTACATAAGAAAAGACTCTTATTTCTATCTCTAGATGAACAGTATAAACTTAAATCCCAGAGAGAAATTATTTTGGCAAAGTCTCAACATTGTTCTGTAATAAAAAGACAGATTTGTTCCTTAATTCTAACCATTCAGGACATTTGAAAACTAAATACTTCAGATCCAACAGATCCAATCTAATAAACCAGGGTAATACACAGAGACTAAAGATTTAGGATTCAAAATACTTAATCTTTCTAATATTAAGAACAGGCCTAATTCTATGAAACACAATATGGATCAAATAACATAAGTTATATCATCCTCCACAAAAACCAGCTAATCTGTTCTTTCAATTTAGACATCTTATCTACTATGCCAGATTCAAGTTGTAATAATCTAGAACAAAAGATAATGCTAGAGCCCAAAAAAGCAATGTCCTAGGTGAAGGGTGTGGTAGAGGGTGGAAATCACAATTATTACATTTACCTAAAAGTTTGAATGATCAAAATTATAAAGAACATGAAATGAATCCAGGTCTCACTGGAAGGCTATAAGCCAAGTGAACAAGACGATGAGCTGAGCTGTTTGTTCACCTCCAAAGAACAAGCACTTCAGATCTTTTCTTTTCTTATGCCTTGCATAACATTCTTTGGAGTGCCAATCTTTCCCTTAACTTCTGCAAGTCTTACTACAAGTCTGTTTCCTTGTCCTGGGTTTTTGTCCTCCCTCTCCCCCCATCCCTCCTTTCTGTGACTTCATCCTTCCTTCTTCATTGCTTTCCTAAGCTGACAGGATGTTACTACCCTTTGATTTTGTTTTGATTGGGTATGGAAGTTGGGGGTGGGAGGCAGGAGTATTTGTTGCATTTATTTAATAAAGTTTTTTTTATTTTCTAAATGAGATAAACTCATATTTATAACATATAAATATGAACAATGTGAACATAGAAATATATATGTATGTATACATATATAAAAATTAAATTAAACTGCTTTTTACTTGAATGTAGCTCTGATTGTTCTTTGCCCCCAACAGAAAAAAAGTTTGAAAACACTAATTTCATTCTTGGCTAAACAAGTATCTTCCAGAAACATTACTGCCTTTTCAAATTCTCATTTAATTTATGGAACAATGGGAAAACTCCTAGCCAGGCCAGGGGAAGTTTTCAACCCAAAAGTAGCCCTAAAATTGTAGAGAAAGATTTTTTTATCAACATACAGCTGAAGTCAACAGATAGACTACTGTCAGGCCCACATAAAATGAACCTCAGGAAGGATGTTAGCAATGAGGAAAAGAGGGAAATAAGCAACAACCACAAAAAGGATGCTCCTATTGACTAACAAGAAATCTTCCTTGAAAGTCTACCCTACATATCATCTAGAAAGATGACACCAATGAGGTTAAGGTATCTCATACACTAGTAAGAAACAGTCAACCTAAAATATAATCATTGTAAAACACACTGTAAGTTTGAAAACCACACTGTTGTGAAAATACGATGGACTGTAAGTACTCAAAGGACACAAACAAACAAGTCTCTACAGAACTCCAAACTATACTCCAAACCATACGAAAGGCTGATCCAAGTTTTTAGTAATAAGGCAAATCAAAGCAACTATGAGACACAAGACAGCAAAGATGAAAAGATCAAGATAGTGTTGGAAAGTGTGAAAAGATCAGCAAAGTAACATTGTTGTTGGAGCTGTGAACTGGTCCACCCATTATGGAAAGCAATCTGGAATTATGCTTAAAAAGCAGCCAAAATGTCTATGCCCTTTGACTGAAAAATTCCACTACTAGGAAGATATCCCAAAGAGATCAAAGTTGAAAAGGCCTCATATATGCCAAAACATTTAATAGCAGTCATTTTTTTGTGGTAGCACAGAACTGGAAATGAAAAAGAAAATGCTCATTAAATGGGAAATGTCTAAGGAAATTGTGGCATAAGATTGTAATGAAATATTTTCATGATATAAGAAACAATGAAAATGAAAACTTCAAACAACATAGGAAAACATATAAACTTGTGCATAACGAAGTAAGCAGAACCAGGAAACATATATACAAGATGACAATAATAATTTAAATGGAAAGTACTACCACCATAACAAAAAAAAGAAAAAAAAACCAACAATCTATAATTATAATGATCAAACTTATCCCCGGAAGAGTTGGAAAAAAATGTACCTCCCTCCATACTATGAAAAAAGCAGGAGTCTATGACTGTGGAATATTGCATATACTGGCAGATTTGGTTGAGTTTGCAGAACTTTGTCTTTTCTCTTTTTTTTATTCTTTGTTACAAAGCATAGTAGGAGGGAGAGGAATACATTTGGAAATGAAAGTGATGTCAAGGACACCATTACGTGAGAGAGTTTTGCTACCCGGCCTGCTTCAGAGTGAAGACTCTTCCTCTCCCACTCAGCCTTGCAGGTTGCAGTTAACCAAAGAGATGGTTATGGAGAAGCCAAGTCCCCTGCTGGTTGGGCCGGAATTTGTGAGACAGTATTATACTCTGCTGAACCAGGTGCCAGATATGCTGCATAGGTTTTATGGAAAGAACTCATCTTATGTTCATGGAGGTTTGGATTTCAATGGAAAACCAGTTGATGCTGTCTATGAACAAAAAGAAATCTATCGGAAAGTGATGTCTCAAAACTTTACAAACTGTCACACTAAAATTTGTCATGTGGTTGCTCGTGCTACCCTCAATGATGGTGCTGTAGTCCAGGTGATAGGATTGCTGTCTAATAATAACCAGGCATTTCGGAGATTCATGCAGACATTTGTTACTTGCACCAGAGGGTTCTGTTGCAAACAAATTCTACATTCATGACATCTTCCCATACTAAGATGAGGTTTTTGGTGGTTTTGTCACTGAACCCCAAGAAGAATCTGAAGAAGAAGAAGAACCAGAGGAAAGACAGCAGACTCCTGAGGTAGTTCCTGATGACTCTGGAACTTTTTATGACCAGACCGGCAGCAATGACCTGGAGAAGCACCTAGAGGAGCCTGTTGCAGAACCAGAGCTGGAACCAGAACCAGAGCCTGCACAAGAAGCTGAACCTGAAATTCATGAAGAAAAGTCTGAACCAGCTTTGGAAGAGCCTGTTTCTGAGGACACTCAAAAGAGTTCATCTCCTGTGCCTGTGGATTCTGCTCCAGCAGTACAGGAGGACTTGAGAACATTTTCCTGGGCATCTGTGACTAGTAAGAGCCTTCCACCTAGTGGAGCTGTTTCAGTGTCTGGGATACCACCCCACGTTATTAAAGTACCAGCTTCACAGCCTTGCCCAGAATCAAAACTGGACTCTCAGACACCACCACAGAGACCCCAGAGAATGAGGGAACAACGGACTAATATCCCACCCCAAAGGGGACCCAGACCAATTCGTGAAGGTGGTGAACAGGGTGATATGGATACAAGGAGAATTGTGAGATATCCCGACAGTCATCAGCTTTTTGTTGGAAATCTTCCACACAATGTAGACAAAGCAGAACTAAAAGATTTTTTCCAAAGTTACGGGAATGTTTTGGTTTTGTTGTGTTTGATGACCCACAGCCAGTTCAGAAGATCCTTGGCAGCAGACCACCATGTTTAGAGGTGAAGTGCGTTTGAATGTTGAGGAAAAGAAGACACGAGCAGCCAGAAAAAGTGATCATCGAGATAACAGACCATGTGGACCAGGAGGCCCACAAAGTGGGCTAGGTGGTGGAATAAGAGGGCCTCCCCGTGGAGGAACATCCCAGAAACCAGGATTTGGAGCTGGAAGGGGGATTGGTCAACGTCAACGAATTTGGCACACAGATCTTCATGTGATGGCACAAACGTTTGCTCCTGTAGCGTTGTGAATTTCAGCCTTGTTATCTTGGAATGTGACCCTAGCCTATTATATAGACTGCCTATGTGTGATACAATTTCAGACCCTTTTTTGTTTGTGTTAATGGGGTTTTTTTTGTGTGTGCTGTTTTCATTCCCCACAGCCCCTCTAAGTCCTTGTCCGCAATTCCAGTTTTGTGGAACAATATTTTAGGAAAAGTTACTTTTAAAAGAAGGAAAACTGAAATTCCTTGCTCACCTCAAATATATGGACTAGATTTTTTTCCTTTTCTTTCTTCTTTCTTCTTTTTTTTTTTACAACAGCGGTTTTATCCCAAAGGATTTTATCTTTTGCTTATAACTGATATTGGAATAATTTTCTTTTTCCTTTTGCACATGTTCCAAGAATCAGTCAGAAACCCAGGATTTGGCAAACATTTTGAGGGCAGGAAAAAT
Source organism: Bettongia penicillata ogilbyi (assembly GCA_023548195.1). Classification (NCBI taxonomy): domain Eukaryota; kingdom Metazoa; phylum Chordata; class Mammalia; order Diprotodontia; family Potoroidae; genus Bettongia; species Bettongia penicillata. The sequence continues at coordinate 3,984,914 of JAJHZJ010000009.1, read as the reverse complement.
CCCAGTTGTTAATTGAGGGCCATGACTACTCTCTGGTTTGGAGTTGTTGCCACTGGAAAAATTGACAGTCACACTTTCCTCTGTGGCATGGTTAAAAAACGGAATAAAGGGTACTCATAGAACTTTTTTTGCTTTTGATACATGATCACATAAAAATGAATTCTAAACTACTGTTTTTACAACTTGGAATTTTGGATTGTGGGATAGGTTTTAAATGTGTAGAATTCAACCTTTAAAATGCTTTTCCTGAATTTGTGGAAAAAATTTTTTATTGAAGTAGGGAGTTTTTTTCATGTTTTAGTTTGTATTTGTAAAAAAAACAAAACAAAACAAAACAAAAAAACCAGCAAAATTGTTGTGCCTTCTATTTATCTCTCATTCCAGTCTTGGCAAATTGTTTTAAAATAAATAAAAAATAAAAACATCTAAAAAAAGTGATGTTGAAATACAAAATATTCCTTTTTGTTATAAGACGATTGAAAAAAGAAAACACATCAGAATGAGGAAAGATTTTCAGGTGCAAAGGGAAGTATGATAAACATCGTACAATCTAAAATATTTTAAGAACAAACAGAACTAGAAAAGGAGGCAGAAGGATTAAGTAGTAAGTAAGAATTAGACGCAAAAGAAAAACAATCTGATTAGCGTCCTGAGACTTTCAATGTGCCCAAGAAACCCAAGTGGAAGGCCTATAGCAAAGTGGATAGATTCTTTAAGGAAAATGCTGTGCTAAAATGCAAAATTCTGTATTCAGATTTGGCCTCGGAATTTGCGTCCTGACTGTGTTACTACATAGAAGGAAGGCTTTGGGCAAGTCATTTAACTCTTCTCTCATCCGGTAAAATGAAGGAATTGGATTCTAAGGAAGGTCACTTCCTGCTCTAGATTTAGATGGTAAAACACACAAAGAGTCACATAGGATAACAAGGAATGGAGGGTTTATGATATGTGACAATAGAGGGAATATCTACCAGTGAAATAATGTATCATTCAAAGTATTAGGTCAGAGACTGGATGACCCTTTGGCTAAGACCGTTCCGCTGAGATCCACACATCTGAAACCTCTTCTAGATATCCCAAGTGGATATGCAAAGTACCTCCATTTAACAGGTTTATTTCACACGGTCAGCAAACAATGTGAGCAACTGTTCATTCTGATTTTTTATTACATATAAACTGCATGTGCCAAATATTATATTGTGTGACTCAAAGCATACTTGGTGCTTTGAGATGAAGAGGTGATCTCCTTTTGACCAATGAATACATAGAATTGATAATTCAGTGGATAGATCTCAAAAGTAATCCTATGCTGGTGTTCTCTTTCCTTCTGGCTGCAGATTATGTCAGAGCAATATTATATTGCTTCCCAAGAGAAGTGGGGAAAGGTCACCTTGTCCTATACCCTACTCCAACAGCCATGAGGCTTAAGCACAGACGGCACATGAAGCACATGTCCTACCTAAGTAAATCTAAGCCTGGTTTTGGCTGTCTCCTTTGTATTTCTTCTTTTCTGATCTTAAACAAACAATTGCCTCTCTCAACATCGACATGTCCAGGCTTGGAGGCAACCTTTTAAACTTGAGATGTTCAGAGGTCTTGGGTCCTTCTGTTCAGATCTGCCTGATGCCTGCTGGGCAACTAGTCCAACATTCTTGGAGAAGGCAACCACCAAAAACTGTTTAAGTCCAAGATTAGCCCTTTTCACCAAAAGACACTATGAGTTATTTGGACAGTAGGGGACCAGGAGGAATGAAAAAGCCTAGTTCCATCTGGATTGATTCTTTGCACTGGCAGGGGATGAGCTGGGGGAAAATGTAAGTTGCCCTATATGCCAAAGGAACTCAGGACAGTTTCAAGGGTGGGGAACCTGAGGCCTTGAGGATCTTTTGACTGAGCCCAAGTTTTACAGAACAAATCCTTTGATTAAGGGGGTTTGTTCTGTGAAGTTCGGATTCGGTCAAAGGGCTACATGTGACCTCAGTGCCACAGGTTCACCACCCCAGGTACTTTCACACTTGAGAATAAGGGAGTCACTTGTGTGTCAACCCTAGGTCCCTAATCCCCTTGAGGAGACATGAAAGCATTCTGGGAGCTCATTTGGGACTAGTAATTACCTTTGAAAGCGGAAATTCAACTTTTTCCTTTTCTCTTTTTTCCCTTTTTAATTTGGTTTATTCAAGTTTTCAATATTCTTTATCTGCTTTGGTTGGGACAAGTCCTTTTTTTTAAGTACAAAGCAAGCAGCAGTGTCTGGTAAATTTTGTAAAATATAATTTATGAATTTGCATGACTTCACATTTGGATGGATCATGATTGCCATTAGCTGTGGTGGACCTGAGTACTCCTTAAAGATTAAGTCTGAGACTATATTGGGAGTGTGCAGAATGGGCTGCTCGTGTCTCAAAAGGTTCATGTCTGCAGTTCTTTTGAGACATTTTAGTCCCAGAACTCTCCAGAATTAGGGATATGGACAAAAGTGCAAAATGAACTCTAGTTGATTTGCTAAAGGAAGCAAATATTTGCCAGGGGGAAGAGTGTTCCTTGAGTCATTTCTAGGGATAGGCAAAGCTGTTCCTAAACACTGAGCGGGGTTGGTGCAATAAAACAATGACATAAAACCTCTTTAGCCACTGAATAGGAAGAACTGCTGATTTGGTGGTTATCTGAAAGGAAGTGACCCCACCCTCAGGACCCTGAGGCATTCTTGGACACAGATTATGTCAAGGTATTTTGAGCCACTTCCCTTGAGGGGTAAGAGAAGACCGGACTTTGGGAAGAGCTGCCATCACTGACAGGAGCCCTAACCAGTTTGCTTCCCCTCTTTCTCCCTCTCCCAGCAGACCTGGAGCACTTCACCCAGCCTTTGTTCAGACTGCTTAATTTCTCACAGGACCAAAATGAGACTGGAGTCAACAAATTCATTCTGACCTGGAAAGACATGTATGAACTGATGCTGAGTGAAGTCAGCAGAACAAGGACAACACTGTGCAATGACCATTTTTAATAGATTTAGCTCTCTTCAACAATTCAATGATTTAAGACAATTTCAAAAAACTCATGATGGAAAACACTATCCACATTCAAAGAAAGAGGCACAGAGTCTCAATATAAATGGAAGCACACTATTTTCCCACTTTTTACAATATTTCTATATTTTCTTTCCTGTGGTTTTTCTCTTTTGTTCATTAGTTATAACATCACTAATGTGGAAATGTGTTTAATATGATTGTATATCTATAGCCTAGATCAGATTGTGTGCCGTCTTGAGGAGAGGGAAAGGGAGGGGGAGGGAAGAATTTAGAGCTCAGAATCTTATAAAAGTAAATGTTGGAAGCTAAATACAAATAAATTAATTAATTAAAAAACAAACAAACAAAAAGAAATCCATTCCTTCTTATGAGATGGAGGACCATATGGCTTTACTGTCTTCCCTGCCATTGCCTCCTAAGATTCTCTAGGTCTTAGGAGTCCCATCCTCTTTAGGAAGATCTCCATCCTTTGCCATGTACCCCACCACTGAACCCTTTGGACATTGAGACCTTTCTATCTTACCTGCAACTGAATTTATGTGTTGTCTCCCCTAATTAGGGTATGATAATATTTAACATAAATTCTAGACTTTAATAAGGGCCAAAGGTTGAATTAAGAAGAGCCTGGACCTAATAGTCTCCTTTGTTTAGAGGATGCCTTTTGTCAAGCAAATGGTACTTCCTTACCAGACCCTTCTTCTAGCATCTTAGTGATAAGAGAAAAACACAGATACCTTGGGTTTCAACTTCAGCTTTGTCAACTCTGTTAATATACCACAACTTCAAAGGCCGGTAAGGACAGGATCTGTTATCTGGGTGATGGGACTTTGTTTTTTCCTTATCTTAAATCACAAAGGCATGCTAGGGAAGGAAGATGCCTATAGACTGGGATCATTAAACCCAATTGATGCCACTTTGTCTACAATGTGTTTATCTAAGAGAACTCCTTCCTCCTGGCAAAATGTACTTGAGACAGTCAATTTCTGTACTAAGTCAACCAGTTCTGATCCTGGCTCCATAGCGCTATGTAACCGCTGTCTTTATTGGGAACTGATCAATTAATTAAATCATAAAAGATATGCATTTAGCCTGTTGCCTTTTCTCTAACCAAGTTTTCAGGCTAACAAGTGTGAGTTCCTTGAGTAGGAACTACCTCATTTTTTTCCATTGGTATCCCCAGCACTTAGCACAGTGCATGGCACACAGTTAGTACTTAATGTTTTTTCCATTGATTTATTCATAAGTGTCTTTGCTATACAAAGTATTAACAGAAGGGGGGCCCCTCTCTTTCTGATATGACCAGTGATTACTATTTAGAGGTGGGAGAAGAAAGAGGGAGGAAGACAGACAAATAAGTCCAAGAAAGAAACAGAAAAGAGAAAGGGCCTTCCAAAGATTTATACTGGATCCCAAGGTCAGACTGACCTAAGCATCCATGGAAGAAGGCCAAAGAAAACAGAGGACTCATTGGCTCAGAAGGTAAATGTAAATAAGTGTCTGTGATGGTGACTGTAAAACTACAGAACTTACAATACTATATATACCAAGCTAACTGAACACCTGCTGGTAATAATCAAAGGCACAGGATGATTGGGATAGAGTCAAATAGTGGTTCATTGAATTTAAGATTAAATCGTGATCACTATTTTATGTGTGTATCCAATCAAAATACATCAATATGATGTCAATAGAATGGTTGTAAAATTGAAAAGGGGTAGAAATTCTGCTCAGGCTCACTCTCTGTAGAAAATGATGAGCATTGTTGAAGTAGAATAATAAAGCTGATATTTGAGGGATATTTATGAAAGATACTAAAAAGCTGGAACTGCAAGAGATGGGAGGCAGGTTTCTAATTGGCCATAACAGAATACAACATCCTCCAAAAGAATTCTGAGAAAGAATGGTAACAGCTAATGTCAGGTTATTACTCACTGTGAGGGTTGGCTCTGATATTTATTGGCAGAAACAGCCTTCCAAAAAAGATCTGCTCTACCTGATTACAAAGGGACAAGTTCTTCCACAGGAAGGGACATGTTTGGTTGGGGACCATAAACCCTGGACTCTGATATACTAGATCCTGGAGACTGAAAGAGTCCAGCATCTACTTTTTTCGACCAAGAGTTCTCAGTAAAACCTTTATTTTCTCACTCCTTCACATGTGAATGAGGTGGTCATTCTCAGAGTGAAAAGCATTCAGGTATGCATTTACGGGGAAAACAATAGGAGGGTAATTGATTTAAAATCAGCTATATTGTTGTTTTTAAAAGGTTCAAAGTTTTTTTTTTTTAAAGGATTAGGTTTGAACAATTCCAGAGGACCCACAATGCAGCATGCTACTCATCTCTCACCTCCTGAAAGAGAAAAGATGGACTCAGACAAAGACAATGTAACGATTTGTTTCCTTGATTATGCACATTTGTTGCAAGGATTTTGCTTTTCTTTTTTATGAGGGGAAGGGAGGAGGAAGAGAGAAGGAGGAAACTTAGATAACAAAAAAAAGTAAAGTCAATAAGGAATTTTTAAATGCACAGAAAGATGGAAACAAACAAAAAGAATATCTTTGAAAGTTCTGTGTTCAATTTATTACTTAAAAGGAAAAAAAAAGCTATATAAAGTAGAGGTGTATAGTTTCATATACAATCCTCTTTTCCTGTTTTACTTTGTATATGGAAAAGCTCCTTTTATTTGGAAATTGTTAAGTTCAGAATAAAAAATAAAATTTAAAAAATTTTAAATGCGGAAAAAAATTAAAGGAAAATATCTGAAAAAGGTATCAGCAAATGACCAGTTTTATTGAGAGCTAAAGCTTTTCTTGATACAAGGTTTATTAAACAAGTTCACCATGTTCAGCAACTGACAACCATTGCAGCTAAGCTGTAGAAGAAAAAGAATGAGCTATCATAGGAAACAAGTATTTATAGGACAAGATGAAATATAATAAAAGAAGCTAAACCAGAATACCGCTTAATGATTTAGAACAAAACCAGGATACCGCTTAATGAATTAGAACAAAAAAAAGCCATAGTAGCTGACTAAGAGAAAACAGATCTTGATTCTCTGAGTTGATAAAAAAAAAAACCCATGGAGATAAAGGTTTTCTGTTCATTTGCTTGTTTGATTTTTTATAAAAGGAGGCATTGCTTTTGCAGTTGAGATAAAGATAATCATAGTCTTGGTCAATTAAAAATAAGTGCAATATTTAGAGAGAAGTGCCTACAAAGGAGCTTTTTTCAAGCAAAAAGTCAAGGCATAGAATACAACTGTAAAGTATTGGGAATAAAGCAGAGGTCACAAGATTCAATGTAATTTCAAAGAGAATTGAATAAATGTATGTATTTATGCTGAGAGAGTATCAACATCGGTACAGAGTAAAAAGTAGGGCAGCATGAGAGGTGCTAGAAAAATGGGGAGGGAGGCGGGTGAATTCAAGAAGAGTGATATTCTTGTTCCAAAGGAAGATTTTTCTCGCAGATTCTTTTTAAGTTTTAGTTTCACAGTTTGTATCTTTATGACAGTGAATCTGCATAAATGTGATTACAGAGAAAATTTTGGGGGTTTCAAGAAAAATCTGTCTCTAAGTGAGCATGAGATCTTGAGGACTCAGACTTAAAGCTAGAAGCAGGGCGTGGTGGGAAATGTCAAGTATGTTTGTAAATTTAATCTGAATTCTTGATATATCCTCCATCACTTTCTTAAATCTAGATAATCAATGAAACAATAAAGCAAGTCCTGGTTTACGAGGAGATTTCCAAGGTGTAAATGGTCACGCTAAAAATTTAACCATCAGCTCTTAAGCAAGTATCAACTGGCTAGCCATAGCACATGCAATGAGAAGTTATCTTTTAGGTTCTCTAATCCAAACTTTCTCATATTTCAGAGGAAGGAAACTGAAGTCTAGAGAGACCAAGTGACTCAGAAAATCACAGCCTAGTAAGAGGAATAGGCAGTTTTTGAACTAAGATAGCCATTCCCTCAATATGCCACACATCCTTCCAACTGCAAAAATTTGAGTGTTCTTCCCCCAGGAGCAACATCTTATTTACTCAGAGGACTTCTCAACTAATTATCAGTGTCTCAACTTGACTTTTAAGGGGGTCTCATTATTTAGATAATTTTTAAGATCTCATTATGAACGACAGTGGGAAGAGAATGCTGGACTTAAAGCCAGGGAGACCTGGATTTGAATCGCACCTTACCTATTATCTGTACGACCTTGAGTAGGCCAATCTCTGTGAGCTGGACATTCCGCTACTACTAAGTGTTTTACATAATATTATTTCATTCGAGCTCCACTGTTCAACTGAGGTACATATTTTAAGGTTTCTCTGAGGATCAAAGATGATGATATGCTTTGTAAATCTCAATGTCTTACATGAATGACCTTGTTATCACTAAAGTTCAAAAATGGAATCACCAGCCTCTATCACTTTTAAATCATTATCCATGTTATCTTCACCCATATAAGTCTTCCTATGCTATGTTATCAAGCTGTCTCCTCTTCTGCCAACGTTCTGTTGAAAAGATATTTCCTGCACAAAGTCTCTCCACATCAGGTTTCTTGTGGCATAAATCTCTCCCCTTCAATCCTGCATATCTACTATAAAGTACATATTTCCAAGCTGAATGTGTATGTGTGCATAGTCTGTTTCTGACACTTCTATGTATATACTAATTCTGTACTGTCTACTGTGATCTCAGGTCAAAGGGCATAGTATATTCTTTCTCTATCACTTCCTGAAATGTCTCAGAGAGTTTTGTACACAATGGATCCTCAATACACACTGTTCACTAACCAGATGTTTAAAGAATCCGACCTCCTGAGCCTAAAAGAAACAGGAATAATTTTAAGTAAATAGTAAGTTATGGCAAGCAAGATGATTGTTACTAAAGTCAGAAGAAAAATGGATAAACTGAAAAGAAAGAACTTAGATATAAGGAAGAACTTTTCTTAATAGTTAAATATTAGAATAGGTTACCTAAAGTAGCAAAACTTCCTTCTCTAAAATCTTTAATAGGATAATTTACACCAAAATAGATTTTGACACACTTTTGCAAAGAAGCAGGAACTAGAAATAGAAACTGAATAAGAAAACCTCTATTCTAGATCAAGGGTTTTAAACTATTTTTTGTTATGGATTTCTTTAGCAATCTGTTGCAGCCTATGGATCATTTCTCAGAATAATATATTCAAATAACTGAAGAAGGTCTTTCTTTGGTCTAACAGAGACAGCCAAATGACCATCCTTGTACTAATAACTTGGTGGCCTTATTAATAAAATGATTAAATTACTCAAAAACTGCTTCTTGAATCTTTTTAATCATTACAATTATGGTTAACCACGAAGAGACCAGAGCCCTTTCTCTCTAGATTCTTAATAAGGAGAATTCTCTGTCAGTACTCTGGCAGTTATCTGACTCTCCCTTTTACCAGTAAGTAAATTCTATCTGAGTATGTATATATGTGTCTATATATTTATTTTTAGTGTTTGTGCTGCAGCTTTTTTTTTTCTAATTTTCATTCTGACAAGGAGGCAACTGTCAGATAGATGCAAACACTTGAAAACGATCTCTGAAGTAAGCTATAAGGGGATAAGAGAGAAGAAAACCCATGTACACAGTAAAGGGGCACCTGGGAAATTCAGGGTATTATGAATATTCAGCTTACAAAATCAATTACTGGAGAGCTCCAAAAGCAGTAGTAATATATTCTGAATTTTGTACACAGTGAGGGTTTTGCATAGTGAAATTTGGGCCAATACTCTGTGAGACAGTCTCTAAAGCTGCAATTCTTGCTTCCAAGCTACTGGAGTGACATATAATTTAAGCTCTGTGTGTATGAAAAAGTTTGAGATAAAGGTGTAGAAGTGTGTAAGACTGCCTCACAGGGCCCTGAGGCCTATTTTTAGCATTTTCAAGTAGAGGAATATCAAAAGGATTCCTGCTGTCAGGTAAAGTGAGTATATTAAGTGAGATATTAACAAAAGGGAAAAAAGTTTTTAATCTCCACTTTTCTTTTTTTGGGTCACTGTTTGTCTCTGTGTGAGTCTGTGTGAGGTTTTCTAAGATTAGCCTGTTGAGTAATGGAACTGAAAAAGCAAGTCCTCTCCCAGGAGTTGGTTTTGAAGGGAATCAGGGAAAGGGTTTTCTCTCTGAGCACTTCCTTGAAGTGAAAAGCCTTATTCTTCCCAAGGGGCCCGGAGCTGTAGCCTGGGCTGCAAGGGTTGATGAGAAAAAGTTACTTTTGATTTTTTAATGGGCTAGTGAAGTAAAATTCAAATTCACTTAACCTGAATCCAAATAACCCCAAAAAGGATTCTTTTCTTCCTGTGTTGGAAAAAAGAAAGACAAAAGGAAAAGCCAGCATCAGACACGGCAACTCCGCTCCCTTCTGAAAAACATGTAATTAACAACAACGCTGGCGACCAGGTGTTTTTGGATGACATCACAAGTCCCGAGGCTAAGGATGACATCATGAACTATTTGCTACTTGAAAATGAGACTGAAGCTCTGGTGAAAGTGGGACTGTTTATCCCCAGTGCTCCACTTGATCAAGATTTCATCATTTGTAAGGAGGCCATAGTGTGGGGCTTGAGTCAAACACTCCCCATGCTCTGTGCAGTGAGAGCTGTGGCCCTGAAGTCAGGAAAACCCCACAGGAGGGAGAGCTCATGTGCTGCTGTGACTGTTGTCCATGCCCAGAGGGGGAGATTTCCAAATAAATGACACAATCTAGCTGCCTGTACAAGTACGGAGCTCTACCAGTTAAAGAGAATATAAGCTGATGGGGGTCAACTGCAAAAAAGTCTCATTGACCTGAGTGAATGGGATAAAACAGAAAATGAGATCTACCAGGGACAAGTGGGAATTTAAAAAAAAGCAAAAGAATCCAACTGCACTCATTAGATAATGGACTCTACCATAATTTAATGTTCTCATTTCCTGAACATGTGTTTTTAGCCAAAAGCTTCTCAACTCACACCCAATAAGGTTGACATCCTCAAAGTGATTGTTGGAAAACAAAAATGGAACCTTTGACAAAAAATAAGCAAAACATCCAAGCCTCTTTCAGTATCCATTCCAATCTTTTTTTTCATCATAATATGATTCAGAAAAGGTCTGGAAATTTTCAGTTTCTAATTCATTACTAGTGAATGCAAAGAGTTGTTCCCCCATGTATTTAGTTGATATAAATTGGAGATGAAGCTGTATACTTCTATTAACAAGGTATTCATACCCAATGATCCCCTGAAAAAGTGCAACCACTACTTTTCCTGCTGAAATGGAAACATCTATACTATTTACTGACTGACCCTAAGTGATTGAAAAAGAGAGTATGACAATCATTCCGAAGGCAGGTCTGGTAGGAGCCAACAGTTAAAAGAAGAACCTGGTCCCTGAGAAGGAATCGCTGTTGTGAGGAAGAAGGGGGTTTCTATCTTATCCCTCTTCCTATCTACCACCAACCATAGCACTCAAAAAGAGACATCCTTTCTAACAGTCAGAAAGACAGTGCAAAAGAGCTTAAAGCAGAGTTGAGGGAGATACTCTGCAGGCAGATGCTGATACAAGGAGACAATCACTTGACACTAGAAGCAGCTTCAAGGAGCATGACCTTTCACAGAAAAGAAGAAAGCCCTCTGTGGACTCAAGAAAACTAGTCCTTGGAAGAAATTAAAGCCATCTATATTCATATGAAAAAATGCTCTAAGTCACTATTGATTAGAGAGACGCAAATCAAAACAACTCTGAGGTACCACATCACACCTGTCAGATTGGCTAAAATGACAGAATAGGAAAATGATACATGTTGGAGATGTGGGAGAGTTGGAACACCAGTTCATTGCTGGTGGAGCTGTGAGCTGATCCCACCATTCTGGAGAGCAATTTGGAACCATGCCCAAAGGGCTACAAAAATGTGCATCCCCCTTGACCCAGCAATACTGCTTCTAGGACTGGATGATTCCAGAGAGATCATCACAATGGGAAAGCATCCCACATGCACAAAAATGTTTACAGCAGCTTCTTTGTGGTGGCCAGAACTGGACATCGAGGGGATGCCCATCAACTGGGGAGTGGCTGAACAGTTGTGGTTTATGAATGTAATGGGATACCGTTGTACCATAAGAAATGACAAACAGGAAGACTTCAGAGAGGCCTGGAAGGACATATGAACTGATGCCGAGTGAAAGGAGCAGAACCAGGAGACCATCATACACAGTAACAACCCCAGTGTAGGAGGAATTCTTCTGGTACACTTAGCCCTTCACAGCAATGCAAGGACCTAAAACATTTCCAAAGGACTCTTGAGGCAAAATGCCATCCACATACAGAGAAGGAACTATGGAATTGGATTGCAGAATGAAACAATATTTTCTCTTGTGTTATGTTTTGTTTGGGTTTGGGTTTTTCTCATGGTTTCTCCCACTCATTTTAATTCTTGAATGCAACATGACTAATGTGAAAATGTGTTTAGTAAGAATGTATGTATAGAACCCATATAAGACTGCATGCCTTCTCTGGGAGGGAGAGAGGGAAGGAGAAGGGAGGAAGAGAAAATATAAGACTTATGGATCGTACAAAACTGAGAACAAATAAATTTTTTAAAAAGGAAAAAAAAGAAAACTAGTCCTTGCAATAAAGATTTGGGAAGAAAGAAAGGACTTTGAGGCTTTCCAGGACTGGAAAAGCAAGGAGCTTTGGCCATATTCCCTACTTATTGGCCACACTGTTATAAGATTATGCACACTCATTCCATCAGTGCCAAGGACATTTGTGGGAAAGTGTGATACAGTTTTCTGAGGGGAATGATTTATTCTATTTTAGTGAAAAAAAAAAACAATAAACAAAACTTTGCTATGAAGATAAATAAATAAATGATTGATGGAAATATTAAATTTTAGTTAGAGAGTTAGAGTTTAGTGAAAATAAAGATGCAATTTTGTTTTCCCATCCAAATTCACAGATTTCCTGAGGTCTATCCAAAGATTCTAGGTTAAGAATCTCTGCTCTAGATTTCTTCTTGCATAATTTTAAATCAGCACAACATACTACTGATTCTCAACATCATACAAAGCACTCCATATAAAGCCAGAACAACTTATACAAAATACTAGAAAAAGCTGTATATCCCATCTAGTAAAGCTGCTATGAAATAGAAGTTCACAGCATTATGGAGCTAGAGCTGTAAAATCCTCAGAGGTTATCTAGTCTGATCACCTCACTGAATCCCAGGGAAGCTAAGTGTCTTCCCCAAAGTCTCAAAGGTAATTAAGGTCAAGGGTAGGTCCTGAACTCAACTCCTCTGACTCCAGGGCCAACGTTCTTGCCGCTGTACCGAGCAACGCAATGACTTCATTTTGTCGTTAATAGAGGACAGGCTATTATGATTATTTAAATTATCTATTTAAATTGCTATATTAACTATAGAATGTAGAATAGCAAAATATGTTAATTGGGAGCTAAAACTCATTTACTACATAAATTTTGTTTCTGATTGTATTTGGGGCTTCTGCCTATTTGTAATGTCACTAAGGATCCCCTCAAAAACATCCCACCCACAACAAAGGCACCATAAGGAACACACTTCAAGTAAATCTCACAGACACAAGAATATAACCTGATTTGTTATCCCATAAAGTATAGATAACTTTAAAAACAACAAAATCTGTAATTGCAAACACCTCCTTTAAAGGTCACTTATGTGTTTTCAGCATAGGACACAGAGTTTCCTTCCACTTCTACCAAAAGGATAGGTTTTTCTATAGCCTCTAAACCCTTTATATTGACTACAATCCAGAAGACAAAAGGACTTCTATCACACTGATACCTTTTTAATGCTATTTGAATATTCGGCATGCTGATTAGCTTTGAATTCACAGCTACTGCACATCTTCACATATTTCAATCATTTTCTCTTCAAAGGAGATATTCAAACCAGACTGAACAAAAAGGTAAAAACTGCTGTCAGGATCCTAACCAACATTTCAATTCAAGGGTCTGGAGCAAAATGAACCCCAGAACAAAAGTACTATTTACTTTTATGGAAGTAAAACCTTAAAAACACAAGACGAAACATAAAGATTCTTCCTACAGATTAAATAAAAGTCACCATTCATCTATACTAAGGAGGAAAGAAGAAGAAGTTCTAACCATTTGGAATACAGCGCCTTCGTTTGAAAAAAAATGCAATTTTACAAATGAAAAACATTTTTGAACAAGGAAAAAATTATTAAAATGCTATTTAATATAAACAGAAGTCATGGACCATAAGTTGCTTTGAAAATCTCATTTTTCATAACTTTAAACCCACAAAATCTCCTTCAATTCTAAGATGTCTAAAGGACAGCCCCTGGCACTTTGGGTGGTCCCTCAGTAGAAAATTTGTGGGAAGACATGGGCAAAAGTCACATGGACTCTACAGGCCTAGATGGGGTCTGAATATTTGTATCAAAATCAAACTCTATGTTTCCAGATTTGGAAAGTCAGGAAGGTCATGTTTTATTGTTTCAGGAGCAAAGCTTTCTTTGGATGACAATGCTATCTGTTTACATTTGCAAAAGCTGGCACTAACGCAATTTTAAATGTACTTTTGCAAGTATTGGATTCTTCAATGCTTTAAAAGGTAATAGTTGATCTTAAGGAAGAGGTTAATTCATTAAAATAATTTAAGTCCACATTTGTGATAATGGACACATATTTTTATCCATTTCTTTTGTACTAATGTGCTCCTGCCTTCCTTCTTCCAAAATTAAATTCTGTATGCTGGCAAATTTTAAAATGGAGAGAAAGTAGATTTTCTGACCACTCTAAAATGTAAGCTTAAAGAAATGGATGAATTTTTGTAGCTGTTTCATGTACTAGCTAGAGGTTTACAGCATTTCCAATATATATATATTTAGCATTCATTTTCATGCTGAAATATTAACATTGAAGTTAGCCATGTGGTAGAAAGATGAGTACTGAATGAATCTAGCTAGTTCCCTTAAAGCAGACAGTAATATACAACATACAACAATATTTTACCTTAATGAAACACTGTACAGTAGAATGCGGTATGCTCAGAAACATGCTAGAGAGAAAACCAAAACCACTCAATGCATGAGATCACCAAACATGCAGGACATCTGTGAAAACCAAATCTTGACTTTTATTTTTTTACTATACACAAGATTAAGGAAGAGTCAGTATAACTCTTCTGTTTCTGTGGGCCAGATCTGTGATTTCATCAGTTTAGAGAATTGCTGCCTATTCTATCAGTGCAGACCAGCATTTTCTCTGGGAATTGGAATCCTAGAGAAGTCCCTGGGTCTTTAAGAAGGCAAGTCATTTTCTCAGGTCACAAAGATCCTGTGGGGCAGAGGGCCAACTTGAACCCAGATCTTGGAGATTCTGGCACCAACTATCTACTACAGCAGTCTTTGAAAACTTAAGGATCATAGATTTGGAGCTGAAAGGAATAGTAGAGGCCCTCCTCAATTTGATGCTATAGAAATTCAAGCCTGTTCATTACTGTCTTAGAATATGCAGCATTATGAACAGACTGTTACAACAAACTATTATAGAATGCATCCTAATTCTCCTATTAATAAAGTGATACGAGCAGCATGTGATAACATAAATTTATCCCTTTCTTAAAGTTTTTAATATAAATATATCCTGAATAATGCATGTAAACACTGAGCAGAACAAGAACTTCTTACCTTGTAAACCTATTTTCCTGAAAGCATATTATACATTTGCCACCATGTTGTGATAATCCTTCCAATACAGCAGTACAATCTGAAAGAATTCAAAAGCTAGAGCTGGGTGATCAGGCTTGCTAAGCGACTACGAGCATCCCATTTGGGCTCATAATAAAGGAGTTACAGAATTAATAAATACAAAATAACTCCTCCCTACTGACAGAACAGAATAAAGGACATTCCTTCAGGAGTGATGCCCATCACATACACTGAATGAATTCATTCATTATAAACTCCCTCTTCCTCATCTTCTACCACTCAAATACATTCGGCCATTTTCTCTTTCTTCCTCTCTACTTCACATGATGAAGTAGCCTTATTCCTTTTCAAGGCTAACCGTCTACTTGTTCAAACGAACCCACACCATCTCATCTCCTCCAACAAATTGTTCCCTCTGTTATCCACACTCACTTATTTTCAGTCTCTACCTGTCGGGTGGTTCATTTGCTACTGCCTACAAACATGTCCACAGCTCCCCTATCCTTCCACTGAACCTCCTCTACAAAGTTACTGATGATCTCGCAGTTGCCCAATCTAATGATCTTCTCTCAGCCCTCATTTTGAGGGACTTCTCTGCAGCCTCTGACACTGTTCATCACTCTCTCCTCCCTGATACTTTCTTCTCTCTTGTTTTTCAGGATATGACTCTCTCCCGGTTCTCCTCCTATCCGAATGTTCTGTCTCCTTTGCTGGGTCCTCCTCCAGATCATGCCCTCTAAGTATTCCTCAGGGTTCTGTCCTGGGTCCTTGTAATAGTAATTTAAATGGGAAGATCTTTCCTATTCATTAACAGGTCCATGTGACCTGCTGAAATCACCTGGAAGTCTAAGTCACATGTGGTGGGAGGAGCTTGCCGAGCAGGTGGAACAAGAAAGGTGGAGCTGAGATGGGAGGAGGTTGGTGAGAGCAGTTAGGGTGGAGGAGAGAGGCCACAGGCAGGCACAGCTAGCGTTGCGAGTGTTTGCTCATGGGAAGAAGGCTTGGGAACAGCGTTGTCCCCTGCAATGCTAATGTGTATTGACTTCTTGGCTACTATGATGGCCTTGGCTTTCTGGTGCCTGAATAAATGTTTTTCTTTTGCCTTCTATATGGAGGGTCTGTTATACTTTGTGATTCAGAAATACGCAGGCATGTTCATAGTTGCCCTCCATGCAGGGATTTTCTCTGGATGTCCCTCATGCCTGAAACTCTCTCTCCTGTGTTCCAAATACTAACCTTTCTGGCTTCCATTAAGTCCCAAATAAAATCCCATTTTTACAAGAAGTCTTCCTTAATCCCTCAACTCCAGTTCCTTCCCTTTGTTCATTATTTCCCATTTATCTTGTATATTGCTTGCTTTGTGTGTGTGTGTGTGTGTGTGTGTGTGTTTGTTTGCATGTTGTCTCCCCCATTAGATTATAAGGTTCTTGAGAGCAGGGACTGCCTTTTGCCCCTCCTTAGCATTTGTGTCTTCATAGTAGATGCTTAATAAATATTTAATGAATTAAACTGAATTAACTTCTGGGTCAAAAGATAAGGTTCATTTTCTAATGGTACTGAATTCTTCATAGTCTTTGAAAGGCCTACCAACCATTTTTTAGTGAGATGTTAATGTATATGTTACATGTAGATGTTAAAGTACAATTAGAATTCTATAACTTTTCTCACTTTTAACTTTTGTCAAATCTTTCCAAATTGGAAATTATCTGTCTGTGTTCATCCTTCATTTTTGAAGATGACAGTGACATCATGGAAATGACGACATGACTTGCACTTGACTTTGTTCTGAGTGAAGGAGAGCTGTGCAAGGTCACCAGTCTCACTTTCCCTCCTGGGCCATTTGGATCCAGTGACCAGATATTCATTAGGATGCCTGGAGAAAGCCCAGGATGCACTGGGAGAACTTGTCCTATTCAGGTACTCACTTAGAGTGATGCAATGCTCATTCAGAGAATAGGCCTCTTTAAGAAGTAAACAGCGAATGACCCCTTTAATGAGCAAAAGAAAGAGAAAAAAGTAAATGAAGATATATGACATAATGGAAAGAACTTCTCCACTGGATTATATACAATGACTTTACCCAATTTAATCATAGAAATATCTTCCTTGGCAAAGAGATCTGAAGAAACATTTCAACTGTTTATAATTGATTAAGTTATCTCCGAGCTTGGGGGTTCTTAATCAGGGGTCCACCGAACCCCAAGGAGTCCATGAATGTGAATGGGGAAAAAATTAAATCTTCTTTTAATAAAATTGGTTTCCTTTGCAATTCTGTGTGTTTTATCTACAACTTCAAAAAACATTATTCTGAAAAGAGATCTTTAGGCTTCACCTCGACTTCCAAACAGTCTATGACATGAAAAAGGTTAAGAATTCTTCTAGATGAAGGACCTGTCCTATAGGCACATAGCATAGTAGATACAGAGTTGATTTCAAAGTCAAAAAGACATGAATTTAAGTCACACATCTGACACATATTTGCTCTATGAACCTGAATAAGTTATTTCACCTCTCCAAACCTACAGAAACTGGGCCTGTTGGAAAGGGGTTAATCAGAGATTTGATGCAGTCAGTATGTAAACTCTCTATAGGAAAGCGAGAAAGTATAGACAGGAAGAACTCCAATCCTAAATATATGAGAAACAACATAAAAATTACTAGCATAAAAATTTTATCAGACCAAAAGTATTAAGAGAATCCCTGTAGGAAAAAATTCCATTATTTCTAAAAGAAAAAAATACAGTAAGAATGGTTTCAAATAAAAGAAAAACTTGTGGAACTAATGACTGTAGCATGTAATGTATTATATAAATAATCACTGCCAAGCAACTGTGACTATATGACTGTTAACCATAAGAAAACTTCAGGAGGAGACTGAGGGAATTATAGATAGGTGAGTTTTATTTCTATAACAAGCAAACCGGTAAACCATATAACAAACAGGTGGTTTAATGAACACTTAAGCAAGCATAATCTATTGGAGGAAAGGCAATTTGGTTGCATTGCAAGGAATAATACCTAAATGACTTGGTTACTTGAGGGAACAAATTAATATATGAACAGGTAGAACATCAGATAATCTCAGCACCTCTATCCCTGCCTCAATCAGGGGTCTGACCTACCTGGCTCTCTGACTTTATTAGAAACTTCTGATATATAAAAGGAAACATAAAAATGGGTCATGGAATACAAAGCTTCTACCTTAGATTCAGAACTCAAACACTTTGTTCAGTCATCTGACCTTTCAGACCTTGCAGATTTGCTTTAACCTCTGCAGGACTTGCCTTCATGTCTCAGCTAACTTGTCTGGATGTAACCTCTTGCCTACCTGGCCCCATAGTAACTATCTAGTTTTTGCTGTCTGAGCTAACCTTAATCATACTTCCCTAAAGCCGGGTTCTTTTGGTTTTTATGGACTTCTTTACTCTCGTAAAAGCCTGGATAACCTCTCCTCTGTATAGGTAGATTGGGAGCCCCTGCTAGTGCAGTACCATTCACCAGCATAAGGAATTTGTAGTTGTAAGGTATTTTTACTGAAAAACACTTAGGGAAAGACCCACATCTAAGACTATAAAAAACTGAGTTACCATGGCATATGCATTGTTCAATTTTAGTTATGTAACTGGCCAGGAAATGAGTGATATAACAAAATAAACACGTCTATTTAGGCAAGTTCATTAAAACAAATGTATGATTTTCCAGAAATAAATGTTAGGACTTATACTGTTTAATCTGTTTATAGCTTATCTGGAGGAAAGTATATTGTGAAATCTCCAAGACCATCACATGGCCAAAGTGATAGCAGACAAAGCCTATTTAGAAGGAAGAAAATGAGTCCTTTAACTGTCCTGGTTTTGCTCACACAAATGTTTATATGACAGTTTGGACAAAGGGAAGATCTTAAAATAGCCATCAGCCAGGAAAGGAAATATAAGCTTCTTCTTTTGAAGGGAATTCTCATAACCTAAAGAGGGGAGGCTAAACTGACCACCCATAAGTTATTCCTGTGATACAACCCTTTCTTCAACAAGCTCAATTTCTCCAGTTGAAGCCCTGATCCCATCCCTTCCCATTTCTTCTGACAGATAGTCCCTTCCCCAAAATTACCCTCTTTTCCTTTCAAATTTTCTATCTTTCCCTAACTACTAGCTCTTTCCCTTCTGTTTACAAATATGTCCAGGCCTCCCTCTCATTCTAAAAAGAACTTACTTGAGCCTGTCATTCTCTAAAGTTATCATCCTGCATCTTTCCTCACTTTTGCTGCCAAATTGTCTTGTACAGTGGAAAACACTGTGCTTCTAGTCAGAGGACCTGAGTTTAAGTCTTGCCCAAGATGCTTACTAACTTCTGTGACCTGGAGCAATTCTTTCCTGTTGCTCAATATCCTCATCTATAAAACGAAGAGTAGGACTAAGGGGTGTCTGAAGTTTTTTCCATCTCTAGATTTATGATTCTAAGTCATATGATCTTAAAAAAAAAGCTATCTACACTTAATGCCTCTATTTATTTTCCTCTCTAATACTTCTTAATCCCTTACAATTTGGCTTGTGATCTCATCATTCCAATTTCCCCCCAAATTGCTCTCTCCAAAGTTATCAACCTCTTAATTACCAAATTCAACAGCTTCTCCGCTCTCATCCTCCCCTTCTTAACCATTCTGCACATCAAGACACTTTTAATCATCCTTTCTGGTTAGACACGCTCTCTCTACCAAGGCTGGGGAACCTGCGGCCTCCAGGCTATATGTGGTCCTCCGGGTCCTCAAGTGTGGCCCTTCGATTGAATCCAAACTTCACAGAACAAATCCCCTTAAAGGATTTGCTCTGTAAAACTTGGACTCAGCCAAAAGGCCACACCCAAGGACCCAGAAGTTTACATGTGGCCTCAAGACTGCAAGTTCCCTACTCCTGCTAGGTTTCTGTATCACTACTCTCTTGATTCTCCTTTACTTAGCTAAATATTCAAATTCATCAAAAGCACCACCCCCAAGGCAAAATGATTACCAGAAGAATTAATGTCAACAAATTAGAGCTCTTCTCTGAGCATGAACAGTTTGCTGCTTACTTGGAGGGAAAGTTGAGTCACACAGCTGGCAATAGTGGAGCAGAAAAGGAGTGGGCAGCTTTCAGATATTTGGTGTACAGCGCTGCATTTGCTCATCTGGGTCAGAATACTTGCAAATACCAAGACTGGTTTGATGAAAATGATGGGGAAATTCAGAAGCTGCTAAATGAAAAATGAGAACTCCATAGGATTTACCAGCAGAAGAGTTCATCCACCTCTAAGAAGGAAGCATTTAATTCCATCAAAAACAAAGTACAAGCAAAGCTTACAGAGATGCAGGATTCCTGGCTCAGTAAGAAGGCAGATGAAGTTCAGTTTTATGCTGATAGTTTTATGGTTGATTTCCTGAAAGTCATTTATGGACCAAAACCCTATGGTGCATCACAACTCAGTGCTAATGGAGCCACATTGATAAGTGATAAAGACATGATCCTAGAGATACAGACTGAATACTTCCATAGTGTTCTCAACAGACCATCATGTCTCATCACTGACCAATCCATCCACCACATGGCTTCCAGTGCAACTCCTAAAACACAGGTCTGGCCATAGTTTTCCCTTGCTCAATAAGCTCCCTTATCCATGGGACCAAATACAAATTCTTCTGGCATTTAAGACCCCTCACTACCTGGCTTCAACCTGCCATTCCAGGTCTGTTATACCTTATACACTCTTCAGTTCAAATTTTCTTTCTTGTTCTTCCACACTCATGATATTCCATCCTCTATCTCTGTCACTGTCCTATACCAGGACTGCATCGTCTCCTCACTTTCACGTCTTGGAATCCCTAGCTTGCTTCAAAGCACCACCTAATAAATAAGGCTTCCTCTTGATTCCCTGAGCTGTGAGTGTTTCCCCCCAGAAATATATATTTTATATATATTTACAAGTGCACATGTGGTTTCCCTCAATAGGATGTAAGCTCCTTGAGAGCAATGATTGTTTGATTTTCTCTTTGTCTAGCACTGACCTAGTTCAGTGTCTGGTACATAGTAAATATTTAACAAATACTTGTTATATTCTTGTCACTGCCTATTTTTTGTCTCTAATTATGAATCTTCTATTTATCTCAGGTACCTCTTTTTCTGTAAAGTAAATTCTGTGAAACCTATCCTATCTACCTGAGTATTTCCTATTGGTAGCTCAAAAGTAAACAATAATCTTCTAAAATTTTACACAGCTAGTAATAGCCTCTTAAGGCTGTTTTTTCATTGCCAAAAAGTATGAGGAATAAAAGGGCAGTGGGATTCAGTCCCTGACTTATCAAGAGCTCACTTTAGGAGTTCCATATTGTCACTTAAGTAAAACTCAAACTCCTCAGCCTCCAAGCTGACTCTCCAGCTTTATTTTCCATTACTCGCCTTGATGTACAGTTTGTTCTAGCTACACCAGAATATGAGGGATTCCCTAACTTCAACATTCCTGAACTTCCTCCATACATGTGCACAAGCCTGGAATGGACTTCCTTCTCAGTTTCACCTCTCAGAATCCCCATATATTCTTCAAATCTTATTCCAGGTGCTACCTTTTATTCATTTTCCTACTTCATCATAACAATCAGTGCTCTCTTTCTTTCTTCAAAAGATCTTATATTTACCTACTTTAACATGTTATCCTTCAGGAGATTGTAAGATCCAATCAGGGCAGAATGTGTTTCATTTTTAATCTTACTGTGCATAGCACAGTGTCTTATATATTTTTAGTCTGGATCCATGACTTCATTTGTATGGGAAATTGCTGGGATGGAAACAAGCTACCCAGATACAGACCAAAAACTCCTCTATAACTTATAGTCTTAGAGGGTTGCCTGGAACACTGAAAAGTTAAGAGACTTGAACAGGGTCACAAGGCCAACACGTATGTGTAAAGGGCAAAACTTGAATTTTGGTCATTCTGAGTCCTCTCCCCCATGCTATACTGTCTCACCTTGCACATATTTGATACTTAAACTTTTGTTGAAGCAAATTAAATGATGCTAAGGTTTTTTTCCACATAGTGAAATAGCAAGTAGATTAGGACAAATTGAAGAAGATCTTATAAAGTGATATAACTGAGCAAAAAAGTAGCAGATAAATTTCAATGTAGACAAGTGCAAATTAATGGGCAGAATTAAGTACCGTGAGGAAATTCAGATTTCACTTAAGAAAAAATTCAAACTGTTATAGCTCTCCAAAAGTAGAATGGGCAATTGGTACTCCATGACTTCAAGAAAAGATCTGATGACTACTTATGTATCTTGCAAAAGGGACTTTTGCTCAGGTATAAGTTAGACCAGATGGTCTTGGAGGTCCCTTGTAACTCTGAAACTGTAGGACTCTATAAAATGCAAGTACAGTAAAAATTTAAGCTCTTCTTTTAAAATCAAGGGCCCTTGGCTAAGAATCACAACTCATGAAAGGGATGTGGAAATCTTTCCAAATAATTCCCCTGTGCTTTTGCTGTCATTGTTGAGTCATTTCAGTCATGTCTGACTCTTTGTGACCCCATTTGGAGGTTTTTTGGCAAAGATACTAGAGTGATTTGCCATTTCCTTTTCCAGATTGTTTTTTTTTTTTATAAATGAGGAAACTAAGGTAAACAGAGTTAAGTGACTTCCGCAGGGTCACACAGCTAATAAGTGTCTGAGGCTGGATTTGAACTCAGGTCTCCCTGACTCCAGGCCCAGCTCTCTATCCACTGGGCCACCGAGTTCCCCTATGCTGCTGTTCCCCCAAAAGACCAGAAAATTCTAGATGTCATACAGAAAGTCCTGAAAACAAAACAAGAAATCTTCAACTCTTGTACAAAATCATGGTTTATGTGAATGTAGAATACTGTATACAGTTCTGTTTGTTGTATCTGAAGAAATTTACTGACATGGATAACATGTAGAGAAAAGGACAGCAAAAATGATCAAAGGGAAGAGGAACAGGGGCTATTTTATAAGATGGACTCCAAAGATTAACATTCTTTAGCTTCTAAAAACAAAGCCTACAAAATTACTAATAGTTTATGTGTAGGCATTCATCAAGCCCTAGAACATTTGCTGAAGTATACTTTTCTCAACTACCCCCCTACACTTGAAGCCTGAGTCAAATATATGACAATTAAAAGCAAGTACTGCTTCATACTGTAGACAGTAGATTTAGTTCAGTATCCCCCTTCTGAATTCCTACAGCACTTGGTAGATCTTAAGGTACTGGTCACATTCTGTCTCTATTATACTGATTTGAGTAAATGTTCTGACTCCCCCAACATGAGATCTATACATAATCTGGAAGATATGCATACATATGCATAATATGCAGAGTGGGTCCATTACAAATTTATTTCACATAATCTCATTTGGGCCTCACTATTGCAAGGCAAATGTTTTATGCCTCCCAAATAATTCACTATCTCACCACAGAGGCTTTTCTAAACTTTTTCATCCTACAAACCTCCTCAAACCTCCCACATCTCCCCATCACCTACTCTCTCAGCCGAGAATCTTGACTCATATTTTATTGGGAAAAAATGAGGCTATTTGCTGAGAGCTCCCTCTTCTCCCCTCCTACTCCTCTCATATCATTCAAATGCTTTTCACCATTATCTACTCCTTTACCCTATTTGACACAAAGGGGTGGCCCTTCTACTTGACAAAACAAATTCCTCTACACGACAAATCACTTCATTCTATCCTTTCCTGTCAAGTACACTTCTCCCTCTATCATCCCTACTCTTTAATTTTCAGTTTCTCCCTATCTACTAGTTACTTCCCTACTGCCTATAAATATCTCTGTCTCTCCCATCCTAAGGAAAAAAAAAACCAAAACAATAAACCTTCGATTGATTCATACATCTCCCCATTCTATCACTCTCCTCCATTTCATGACTAAACTCTAGTGACTAGAGGAGGTCACTATGGTCCACGTCTCCCTTCCTTTACTCTCCTTCTCTTCTAAAGTCTCTGCAATCTGGCTTCCAACCTCATCATTCAACTGAAACTGCCCTCTCCAAAGGTACCAATGATCTCATAAACTCCAAATCTAGTGGTCTTTTCTCAGTTCTCATCCTTGACCTCTCTATAGTTTCTGCCATTTTTGACCAGTCTCTTCTCCTTTAAGTTCTTTTCTTTGTTGGTTTTTGTGATGCTGCTTTCTCCTGGTTCTCCTCCAATCTCTGTCTCCTCTGCTGACCTTCATCAGGCTACATCCACTAACCAAACATGTCCCCCAAGGCTCTGTCTTTGGTGTTCTTCTCCTTTCATATCTCAACAGCTTCCAAGGATTCAATTATAATCTCTATGCAGATGATTCTCAGATCTATTTATTTAGCCCAAATTCTGTCCACCAGTCTCACTTCTTTAACTACCTACTAGATATCTTGAACTATATATCTCAAAGACATCTTAAACTCAACATGTCCAAAACTGAATATCATTGCCCCCAAACCCTCCTGTCTTTCAAATTTCTCCATTATTGCTGAAGGTACCACCATCTTCCCAGTAACTTAGGCATTATCCTTGACTCCTTACTTCCTCTCATGCCAAACATCCAATGTGTTGTCAATTCTCTCAACATTTCTTGTATACACTCCCTTTTTGCCTCTGATACTGCCAACATCCTGGGCAGAATCTCATCACCTCAGGTCTAGACAATTTCAATAGCCTGTTGGTTGATAGAAACAACAGTATTTGACAACCAGTTGCATTTGTGAGCTAAGTGAAAGGGAGGGATCAGAGAAATCAAACTATAAATAATAACCTCTTATTTTTGAATCCCTACGTGAACTTTACGTCCTCTTCTCAACCTAGGGGAACCTCAAAGTTATCTTCTTAACGCACAAGTGTGACCATGTCACTTTTCTATTCAATAAACTTCATGGCCACAATTACATCTAGGACCAAATAAAAAAACCCTCTGCTTAAGCCCTTTCCAATCTTCTTACACCTTACTTCCCTCCACATTTCCTAAAATACAGTGACACTGCTTTCCTTGCTACTCGCTGCAAAAACCACTCCATCTCTGGCTCTCCGCTGTATCTGAAATTCTCTCCTCTCTCATCTCTGGCCTCCCTCCAGCCTCAGCTGACATCCTGCCTTCTGCAAGAAGCCTTGCCTTCCTTAGGTTTAGTTCCTCTCCTCTCAGATCACTTCCTGTTCACTCTGTATACATCTTGTGCATCCACAATTGTTTGTGGGGCAGAGAGCATTTCTGTCTTTCCTTCTGTCTTCAGCACTGACAACACAGTGCCTGGCATAGAGCACGTATTTAAGAAGGCTTGCTGACTTGATTTGATATTAAGAAAGATGACCATATGTCTTTCCATGATATATCTTTTGGTGTTTTCAGAGACAGAATAGTGGCCTGGATGAACCATGAATGTAGAATTATACGGGAATTCACATGTAAGATTGAACAGAAAAGAAAAAAGGAACAAAGTCTCCTCCTGAGGTCTTATTTTATCATTACAATAATCCAAGTATTTGATATTCACTATTGGAGGTCCTCAGGATTTATTCCTGATCAGGTGCCAATAGGTTGAGAAGAGGACGTGAGGGTCAGTGGGGATTCAAAAATAAAAGGCTATTATATATAGTTTGATTCCACTGATCCCTCCCTTTCACTTAGCTCACAAATGCAACTAGATGTCAAATACTGTTGTTTCTGCCTGCTTGGTGCCTCCTGCACAGTCTCCTTTATCCCATCACACAGCAATCACCCTGGAATGCTGCAGTAACCTCCTTAAGTGAACTCTGCATAATTCATCTTCCACACTGCCACCAACATGATGTTGTTCCTAATTTTCCTAAAGATGACATCTTTCATGCCTTCTCCCTACTCAAAAAAATCTAGAGCCACTCTATTAACTTTAGGATCTAATATAAACTCCTTTGGTCCTTAAAGTTCTTCACAATGTGGTCCCATCCTAGCTTTCTAATATATACACATTATTCCCTTCCCTCCCAACTCCATGCCTTTTCACTGCTCTCCCCCATGCCTGCTCACCTCTGTCTCCTGGAATACAAGGATTCCTTCAATACTAGCTCCAGGGCCACCTTTCTCAGGAGAGCTTTCCTGTTCACCCAGTTGCTAAGGCCTTCTCCTACCAAGGTTACTTTGCATCCACTTTGAATATATTTTGCATATACCTATTTATGGGCATGTTGCTTTTCCCATGAGAATGAAAGATCAATGAGAACAAGGACTTCTTCACTTCTCTCTTTGTATCCCTAGAATGTAGCACATTGACTGGCACACAGCACGCCCTTGATAGTCTATAATTGACTGACTCCCTGAAGTCCATGGCTGTCTCACTTGTCAGATATCAGTTTTTGTTTAATTTTGGTTTTCCTGTCTCCTGATACGATACAGAGCATAGGGAGAAAGGACAGTCAAAGTTTTAAAGCAATCCTCTGGGGCTTTTGTACCACTGTAACTCAATACAAGACACAGGGTTCTCTTCTCTTTCCCCTGTTCAAACCTAGAAAAATAGTTTCTTGCACATTGTAGGTACTAAATAAATATTTGTTCAATTGAACTGAATTGACAGAAAAAAGCAAGTCCTCAAAAGCCAGCTGTGGCAATAAGCATGGTCCATTTGGGCTGGGTGCTAGATAACACAGTAGACGGAGAACAGCATGTACCACCTCCCAGAGTTGTTGTGAGATAATCTTTTTAAAGTGCTTTCCAAACCTGTAATTGCTTTATAAATGCTATCGATTGTTGTTACAGGAAAAGACAGTATTTGTGGCTTCGTTTATGTTCCACGGAATAGTAAGAATGATGGCTAGAATTTATATGACCTTTAAGTCTTACAAAGGGCTTTATATAAATGATTTCATTTCATCCTCTGGGAAGCAGGTGTTGTTTTCATCTCAATTTAACAGATGACGAAACTGAGGCTGGGAGAGATTAAGGGACTTACCCTGGATCATGCAGCTGAGTAAATGAGTCGAGATTTGTATTCAGGCATGCCTGACTCTTTTTAAAATATCATTATGAATTTTCCTGCCTTCCATAGGACTCCATACACCAGATACCACAGAGGCTGGGACAGAACATAACACTCATCAGTGTCCACCAACCATTTTGAAATAAAATACAAGGAAAAGCTTTCCCTAGTAATAAATATTTCACACAGTCCCAACTAAAACTATCCACCTCTGACAGCCTCCTGAATATTTATCTGAACTACCCTGAATCTGCTGGAGCTTACCAGGAATTCAAGGAACAAAACTACCATCACAGTACATGACCATCAGTTCTTCTACACACAGAAGCCACGTGGTATCTTCTTAGTGGAAGCATACTGACTTTAGAGCTGTTTTTTTCCAGTTTACCTAATTAAACTCAGACAGATAATTTGTTTTAATTGCTGTAAAAGAAGTAATAATCCTCAAATATATTTTCCTTGACCACTGTCAGGCCTTTCCAAAAAAAAAATTCCCTGTGCCAATATCTAGTGTATCATATTATCTAGGCTATAACAAGACTGATTACTATGAAGGGTCAGCAACCTTCTCTAGAATTAGAAAAATGGAACCACTAACTGCTTCTAATATAAAAGTTATCAAGGTACTGAGCTCCCTTAGCAATGTTACGGTGGGGTCTGGTAATTTGTAGATTGAGTACGTCTGGCCTCCGGGAAAAAAAGAGGGTAGGGGCTGGCTATCTACCTATGGCTCTTATTTTTGCCCCTTGGACCCAATACATTTCCTGCACTGTCTCCTGGACCATTAGAATCAACAGGAGCAGGGCAGAAAATGTACTTACCCTCAGAAGCAGAGCAGCTGGAAACACTCGAGGAAGACACAGTGCTAAGCCTGTGTAAAAATACAGAGAAAGAAACGATTACAAGCAGGAAAGGTTTGAAACTGTTTACTCACAGTTCCATGTCACAACCTCTTGAGAGATCACTGCTTTTTAAAGAAAAATTAATTTTTAAAATGTTTTCACACTACATGCGGGGGGAAAGCAACTTTTCAGAAGTGGCAGATGCCCTAAATAAAACACATACAAAGCCAACCCAGTAACAGCTAGTAAGTACCTGATAGAGGACCTGAACTCAAGTCTCACTGGCTACAAGTCTAGCCCTGTACTCGCTGGGCTGCCTAGCTGCATCTAACTAGAAAAGTGGGAAGAAGAAGGAAGAGGCAGAAAGAATAAAGAAAAAGCAGCAGCAGCAGCAGCTAGGGAGAACAGGAGTCAATGTGCCTTCCATCTGGTTTGAGTACTATCATATTCTGTATGAAAACAATGTTTAAAATACTCTCCAATCCCTAAATGTGGAAAATCTGAAATTGGGGTGGAAAATAAAACCAGACACAGGAAAGAAAGAAACAACCTCAAGCAGGATGAAGATTCGCGCTCAAAGCCGAACTCTAAACCTTGACTTAGGAAGTCTTCTTTACTCTCTCTCACAGGTTGTTTCTTTATCAGAGATATACCTACAATCTTGATTTGGGATCTGGAGGTAAACTGCATACTTTTCAACCATTTGAAACTTATGCCTTTCCAAAATGTTTCTTAATAACACAAAAGGAGAAGTTCTTTAAGGAGTAAAGGGCTCCAAATCCCCCATAAACTAGAAAAGGTTCTAGTAACTAGAACACTGCTGCCCTTCTAAATGATGGGAAAAGGTAAAAGTCTTTTAAAAAATCAAGTTACTTGTAGGGTTTTCATTTTATTATTATCGTTATTTTCTTAAAGCAGGGAAGAATAAGAAAGGTCTCAGGGAACAGGAAATGTATTCTTCTCTAGGAATGCTGCTGACATGTCATGCTCACAGTCTAGAAGAAGCCCCTATCCTTTAAAAGCAATGTGAAGTGAGAATAGCATCTATGCCTGGATAAACAACAGAAAACTCAAATTTTAAAACTCTCAAAGAAGAGACTACATTTTAATTCCTGGTAGCCCAGACTTAGAGTTGAGGGAGAACTATCCCTCTCTATGCTTACCTGAATATTTCATTCCTTCTTAATCATGTCCAGAAAAAAACAAAAAAGGAGAAATGAGGAGTCATTATGACTAGTCATTACTATACAGGGGGAGGAGGTAAAGAAAGGAAGGAACAGGGATACTCTTACAAAGTCAAGCCTGACTGGAGGGTCCCAGTTCCAGCTTTGAATGCTTCCAGGTCACCAGTCAGTGAGAAAACATCATTGAATACAATGATATACATAACACCTTTGAGAAACAAAATTTCTATGTTTTTAAATTCTGTAACATATCATTACTTCTAAATGAAGATGCCAAGGCTTCATGGCCTAATCTGAAAGAGGCATAGTAACAGAGATTGTAGCCCTCTATTAAAAAAAAACTGATCAGTAACAACACAAATTCCTTGGGATAATTTATGGAACAAATATAATTTCATGTTAGAGTAAATGTCATGTAAAGGATATCAAATTACATGTGGAAATTTCCGTATATATACATTTTACAAAATAACAACTATAAATGATATTAGATTTGTAATTAAATTTAAAAAAAGAATCTATCACATACTTATATCAACATTTTGGCATTAAAGGCAGAACACAAACTTCATCAGTAAAATATAAATGAGTTTTGTTTTTTCAACACAAGAACTTTGTTATTAAACTGCCCTGTCATCTTCACATTTTTAACATGACATATCAAAAAATATCCTAAATGATTTCCATTCTAAATTCAAAACAGTAGTGTCAACATATTCACATCATCAATAACAAGCTAATTAAAATGTCTACTTACCAAGAGATATTGTTGTAGCTGAGAAACAAACGTTGAAGGCAGGGTAAATTATCCACATCTCTCTAGAAGGAAATAAAGAAGCAAAAATTTACCAGCTGAAAGGGAAAAAAAATTCTTTGAAATGTCTACTTTCTCAGTTGCTGAAATATATGTTGCTTTCAATATACTGCAACCTTGCTGCATCAGTGATTTCTAGCAGACATTTGGCTCCATTCTCTTCCACTGCAGATTATAGGGGAGGGCTTCTGAGTATCTGCAGAACGAGCTGCACCGCTTGCAAGGTAAATAGCCCTGAAGAGAACACCGAGAGATGCTGCTGCTGCTGCGGCTGCTGCTAGCTTCTCTGAACGTGCAGTTGGGAAAGAGGCCAAAATGCTTCTTCAGCATTTCAACTGGAGCACACGCAGGAGAACCCAACACAGAAAAAAAAGATGTACGGATGTTGCACTAAAGCTTAATTTCAAGTAGATAATCTTGTATTCCGAATAGTAGTTTCTACATTCAAAATCTTGAGAATTCTTAAGTCATCAGTCCTACCAATTTTGGACCACACAGAATGTGTTACCCACTCACAAATGAAGCAGCACACTACACCCACACCCATATGACTGTGTGTACAGATATAATTATGTATGTTTATATGTAAGTAGGTGGGTGTTAAATCTTCTGAGTCATTGGCAGCCTTTATAAAGAAATCTACAATCTAATCAATTATTGGGAAGGTCAAACAACCAAAAATGGATTCTGCTCTGTGCTTAAATACAATGAGAAATGCTGCTATTTTGGTACGATTCCCACTAGTAAATGCATCACATTTTAGTTACTAATGATTATCCAAAAGCCAGGAAATAAGCCTACATGGAATGACTTGTATTTATGAGAAGGTAATACCTTCCTAAAAGTAAAACCTCAATAATTATAGAATCTCAAAGACTTAGAAAGGAAGTTGGAGGTCATTTGGTCAAACTCTTTCATTTTAGGGTGGGTAAACTGGGGAGGTAAAATAACTTGTCCAAACAAAATTAAGTAGTGATCATTAAATATAGCTAGAAAAGAACCCAGACCTCTTGATTCCCAGACCAATGTTCTTTCCATTACACCAGACTATTTCATTTTTGTTGCTGTTCTTCCCATAGTGGAAATTACCTCCACCAGTGCAAGGTAGCAACTCCTCTGTAACCTACAGTCAACCTTAGAAGTGCTAAGGGCACCACAGCTGCAGTGATTTACCCATGGTCATCAAAACTGTCTCTCATTAATGTTTCTCACACAAAACATACATGTTTTCCAATTATTTAAGGTTGTCAAAAATCAATCCAATCAGTCAGTTCCCAGACCACATTACATGGGCATAGGTTACAGCAGGTTTCAACTCATAAACTACCTCACTTCATGTTTGTAGTCCATCAGTCACCTTTCTCTTCCTCCCTTCTTGAATTTAACTAAAATTCTCATTCCTAAGGATCTCGTTCAAGTTTTAGAAAAACTGATTAAAGAAAATTACGCTAAGATGTGAACAGCACACACACTAAAGGAAGGAGTATACCTGTAATGTAAAAAAAGGAGCTAATGAACGTTAAAGAATTTTTTGAAATGTGTATGGGTGGTAGGGATCAGAATTGCTTTTAATAGAAAAAGAGAGAAAGTCTCCCCATGACACCTCTCTTTCTGGGGACCCTGCACTGATTCCCATAAACTGCTGGCAACCAAATATCAATTATTATGTAAACCTCCAGTGGGCCTTGTCCTGGTGGTATATCTGAGAGTTAACTTCCTATAGCAAATTAGGCACAAAAAAGAAAACGCAGTTTCCCTAAAATGAGAAGAGCAAACTAGACGGCTTCTCAGATCAAAACTCCCATGATCTAAGAGAGATGAGGAGGTAGCTCGAGGTGAGGAGATCACTCAGTGGGGAGGGGTTTCATGCCTTTACCCTACCACAAGGAGAAGCTTCTTGCATCTGGCCTGGGGAAGAGGGGAAAACAGTAATAACACACTATAAGCTTAAAGAGTGCTTTACATGTATTAAACTCATTTGATCTTCACAGTAATCCAGTGAAGCGGGCACTATTTTCTCTATTTTACAGTTTCATATAGTTGTTAATGATTTTGAGTTTTTCTTTTGAAAATAATTTGTTCATATTTTCTACCCCATCTCTCCTGAGGAATGGCTTTTGGTCTTCTCACCTATACTTGTTAGAGGTCTGTGCATCTTGTGTTTCTGTACACCACAGAGAGTTGATACAGAGGGTTTTTCTCCCCCAAGTGAGACAGAGAGATGAGGTGACTAGCTGTGGGTCAGACACCTAGTAAGTATCCAAGGCAGGATTATTTTACCCTGCCAGAGGGGAGAAGAGACTTCCATTGGGTCTTTAAAGGAAGGAAGAAGAACTATAAGGCTAGCAATTCCATCCTCACAAGAACCAGGGAAGGGAGGTGACATTATTGTCCTCATTTCTGATGAGAAAACTGGGACACAGAAAAGCTAAGGGTCACCTTTAGTAAGTACGTAAGCCACATTTGAACTCAGGTCTTTCTGAATCCATGTCTAGCACTCCATCCACTAATCCACTCAGCTACATGGCAAAGACGGTTAGCTCTCAGCAAAATCTCAAATTAAGTTTAGATGCTGGTTCTGATCTTGAGGAAATCATTTAAACTACCTGGGACTCAATTTCTTTATTCTCCCTATCTAATGGATCCTTCCCTGCTGCCTCCAAACATGCCTAGGACTCCCTCATCTTTAAAAAACTTTTACATAGAGATTAATTCTTGATGAACAAGGGACAGGGTTATTACAAAAAATAAACTAGATATTTTTGAGAGGGGGACTAAAATTTAAAAGATTTTGTACATACAAAATGAATGAATCTGGGATAAAAAGAGGATTAGTCTCCTCTAGGACTTGGAAAAGAAAAAGTCCCTGTTATCAACTACCTCTGATAAGGGTTTGATATCCAAGATATGTAGACATCTAACAAATATATATAAGACCAAAAGTCATTCTTCATCAGAGATGGGGTAGAAAGACATGAAAAAATTGTTCTCAAAAGAAAAACTAAAAAACCATTAACAACTGCATAAAAGAATACTATAAATAATTAATGAGAAATGCAGGTCAAATCAACTCTGAAGTTTGACCTTCCCCTCAGCAAACTGGCAGAGATGACCAAAGACAGGAAGAGGGTTGGAAGTAATGAACTGTTTGTTGTTGGAACTGTGAATTGGTTAAAAAGAAAAAAATTGGAAAGCAATTTTGTTGTGCTGTTTTTCATTTGTCTCAGTTACGTGCAGCTCTTTGTGATTCCATTTGAGGTCTGCTTCATTAAAGATATTAAGGTGATTTGTCATTTCCTTCTCCAGCTCATTTTTCAGATGAGGACCCTGAGGCAAACGAGATTAAATGACTTGCCCAGGATCACACAGCTACTACTTGTCTGAGGATACATTTGAGCTCGGGTCTTCCCGCCTGCAGGCCTGCAGATGGGAGATGGAGTGTCATGTATGGGGAATTTCAAAAAGGTCGACATGGCCAGACTATAGAGTCTAAGTAATGTGCAGAGCAATGTGTAGAAGATTAGAAAGCTAGGATGGGGCCGGATGTGAAAAACTTTAAATATCAAAGGAGTTTACATTTGATCCTAGAAGTACTTTATTATTCAGTCATTTCAGTCCTTTCTGACTCATTATGACCCCACTTAGGTTTTTCTTGGCAAAGATACTGGAGGGGTTTGCCACTTCCTTCTCCAGTTCATTTTACAGATGAGGAAACTGAGGCAAACAGGGTTAAGTGACTTGCCCAAGAGGTCAGATTTAAATTCAGGAATATTAATCTTCCTGACTTCAGGTCAAGCACTCTACCTATTGTGCCACCTAGAGGTAATGGGAAGAAGGGGGAAGCATTAAACATTTTTTGAGATGCGTAATGATACAGTCACACCTGCATTTTAGTAGTATTTTAAAAAATTAAATAGATAAACTGGAAAAAAATTAAATAGTTAAATAAAATTAAAATTGGTTCTTTGGAAAGGCTGATAAAATTGATAAATCTTAGCCAATCTGATTAAAAAGAAGATGACAGGAAAGAGACAAAATTGCAAACAAAGTGAAATCACAACAAAGCCAGAAGAAATGAAAAAGATTATCTGAACCTACAGACACAATTATATACCCCCCCAAAAAAAGGAGGAATACCTTTAAAATATAAAATACCCAAACAGAAGAGTAAATAAGAGATCTTAAATAATGTAATCTCAGAAAAAGAATTAGAAGCAATTGTATAGGAAATATACTTTTCCCCCTCCCCTCCCCACATACTCCAAAACCTCCTGGTCTTAATGGATTCCTAGGAGAATTCAATTTTAAGGATTAATTAGCATTAATATTACACAATTTTTTTTTGCAAAAATTTAGAAAGTACCTACCAGATTTCTTTTACAAGACAAATGTAGTCGTAGTACCTAAACCAGGGAAAGCTAATACAGAAGATCTACAGACCAAGTATCGTTAATGAATATTGATTCAAAAATTTGAAATAAAATTCTGTCAGAAAGACAATAGTGATTCATCCAAGAACTCATTCATCATTATCAAATCATATTTCTATCAGACAGGAAAAGATGGTTCAAAATTTGGAAAAAAATTAACTTCATATTAAAAACAAAAGCATCCCAAACCACATGATTATCTCAACAGATGCAGAAAAAGCTTTTGACAAAGTATAACACCCATTTATGCTTATGTTAAGAACAGGCATATAACAGGGCAGCTATGTGACACAGGAGATAGAGGGCCTGCTCTGGAGTCAAGAAGACCTCAGGTCAAATCCAGTTTCAAACACTTCCTAGATGTGTGACCCTGGGCAAGTCACTTAACCTTGTTTGCCTCATTTTCCTAAAGAAGGAAACAGCAAATCACACCAATATCTTTGCCAAGAAAACCGCAAATGGGCATATGAAGAGTAGGACACAGCTAAAATGACTAAAACACAACAGAATAGGCATATAAAGATATACAGGGACATTTTTAATGTCATAAAAAGTATCTAAAACCAAAAGTAAGCATCATATGCAATGGGGATGCACCAGATGCTTTCCAATAAATATAGAAGTAAAGCAAGGATGCCCACTTTTCCCATTACCATTCAATATAAATCTGGCAATGCTCTAGAAATTCATAATATCCATTTATTTCTCATCAGGTTCCACTCCTCTGGACTTCTCCAACATGGCCCAGAAACTTCTGCATCCTGGAAGATAACTTCAGTCCTGGAACTCATACCTTGAAATACCTTCTGTCCCTAGGACTTCTCCATTTAATTGGAGGGTAGAGGGCTCATACGTACAGGATAACTATCCTTCATTTCCCATCAGGCCACTTTCCTCTGGACTTCTCCATCAAGCCCTCATCCACCAAAGCTGGGCACCTTCCCCCTACTCTTCTCAGCTTCCTTGGATGGGTTATCTTCCCCATTAGAATGAAAGCTACTTGAGGGATGATTTTTTTCTTGTATCTGTATTCCAGTGCTCAGCACCTGCTTAATAAATGATTGCTAACTGACTTGTTAAGAGGCCACATGGCTGTTTAGCAGATTCCTGGTTGATGACTGCATAGTTTTTTTTTTTATCTTTACAATATTGTTGCTTTATATAAATTGTTCTGCTTTTTCTCACTTCTCTCTGCATCAGTTAATACATCTTCCAAATTTCTCCAAAACTCTTCCTTTCATCACGTCTTACAGGACAATAGTACCTTCATATGCCATAATTTGTTCAGCCATTCCTTGGTTTTTAAGCCCTAAGTTTCCAGTCCTTTGGTTTCACAAAAAGAACTACTATAAATATATATGAATCCCTTTTCTCTTTCTCTTTCATTCTTTGCCTTGCTCTGCTCCTGACTCTGGACTTCTCTTTGCTCTAACAGCCTTTTCATCCTGGAACACGCTCTTGACCCTGCAGCCTTCTCATACTGTAAGATTATGCCACTCCTTCCTTCCAGTTGGTAAATTCCTCCCTGAATCTCCATTAAGCAGCGAAGTAGTACAGTGAATCGAGTGTGGATGTGGAGTTAGGAAGATCAGAGCTGGAATTCTGCCTTAGACAGTTACTAGTTATATAGTCCTGAACAAGTCATTTAATCCTCCTGTGCCTCAATTTCCTCATTGATAATATACAGATAATAACAGCATCTACTTCACAGGGTTATTTCGAGGATCAAATGCATTAACATAAGTAAAGCAATTTCCAAGATTTATAATGCTACATAAATGTTAACTATCATTGTATCATCATTGTCATAATCATTTTGAAGTGTCCAGGCCAGCCATGCTCGCTACACTCCTGACCCTTGAGACTTCTCCATTCCCCAGCAACCTTCTCAGCCTAGAAGATCCCTCTGACCTTGAGGTCCCATCATCCAGTGAGCTCCTCTTGGTACCCTCAGCTTGAAGAACTCAAGCCAGCCATGCTCACTCCTTCACTCCTCCCTGGCTCCATTTCAGAATCTCTGGGCTTCTGTGCAGATACTTTCTCTCCTGTCTTACCCCAAAATTCAGTTCCCTTCCTCCATTCGCATGTATGCTCCCTGAGGGCAAGGGCTTTGTTTTGGTTTGGTTTTTTTTTATGTATTCTGAGTCCAAATCTGGCATACAGAAAGTACTTAATAAATGTTTATGGATTCAGCTTTACTTTCTTTGATACCTGCGGGGTACAAACCTAGTAGCAGTATTGCTCAGTTAAAGAACATGCATTTTTTAAGAACTTTCTGGACATTGTTACAAATGGCTTTCCAAAATGGCTATACCAAGTCACCTATTACAATTTTCCTGATTATTTCCCCTTGTTATTTTATTTATTTTTCCTGAAAATACTCAGATGCTGTGCCATTCAATATATGTACATATTAAGTATTAATATGATTTAATTATCTATGTTATGTTTAAGAAAAATGTCATTTCCCTGCTTTTCTTTTTCTTAACCATGTCGGAGATTAAAATATAGTACCAGTGACTATCACTCCCTCTAGCAAGTATAGCCCTTCATCAAATTAGATTCTACTACCTTGGATTATATAAGTCCAGTATTCCCTGAGACTGGAAGCCGGAATATCAACGCTAAACTGCCCTTTACCTTTGATTCACTTGGATGAAGAAGTCAACAACTTTTCTCCGAAAGTCTCTATTTCTATCAAGGACACCTCCATTCAGATATCCAGATTTTCAACTTAGAAGTCACCCCCAATTCTTCAGCCACACTCCCTCTCACATTCTATCAGTTGCCAAATCTTGTCAATTTTTCCTCCACAATATCTCTTGCCTTTTGACTGGATTATTGAAATAAGTTGCCTCTTAACTGGTCTCCCCACCTCAAATCTCCCCCTATCTGATCCATCCTCTAAAATAGCTGCCATAATGAAACTCCTGAAGCACAGTTCTTTCCTCCACAAGAAGTTTCAGTGGTCCCCTAGTCCTCCTAGGATAAAATACAAACTCCTCCTCCTATTTGGCATCTAAAATCTTTTACAATATGGCTCCAGTACACACATTAGAATGATAACACATTACCTTCAGGCATTCCACATTCCAGCCAGATTGACATATTTCTCTTACATGGTAGTTTATCTCCCATTTTTTTGTGCCTTTGTACAGATTGTGTCATTCTTAGAATTTTCTTGTTCTTTACTTCCACTTCTTGCCATATCCCTATGTTTCCTTCATGAAGCTCAGTTAAAGTACCTCCTTTTTTAAGAGAACTTTTTTATTTCTGCAGTTTTGTACCCCTCATTATTATTTTGTGTGTCTATACAAACATACGTACATGTATTCCTGCATGTACTTATGTGTGCACTTACATGTGAACATATTGTATCTCTTCCCAACCCATCCTCAGAGAAATGTAAGTTCCCTGAGGTCAGAGACTGCCTCACCTTTATATTTTCATCTCTAGTACTTGATGCCAACCAAGTAGTTGGCATGTATCAGGCAGTTAATAAAAATATCTATTGCAAATAGAAAAAGGCCCCTAAACAATTTTCACATTACTTTATTAAATTCTAAAACTACATTACCAAATAGCTAACTATCTGTATTTATGTTTATATTCAGATGAGTGTATTATATATACACACATATCTTTTACAACTTAAGTAACAAATTGAGAAATAGCATTTAATTAAGCTCTAAATGGATACAACATAAAAATCCATGTCCATGACACATTGCAATATAATCCATTTCTTAGCACCTTAGTTCACCTCTTATGCTCATAGATATATTACCTAAGCATATTTTGCAAATATAAGCCTTAAAGCTCAATAATAATGCTAAATTAGCCATATCAAAAGATCAGATTGGTGTTCACACTACTCCTTTTTATCCAAAACCAATCTCAAAGACTCCCATCTCTTCATTTCCAAGTACAACTGTCCTAGATGCTCCCTTTTCTTTTATGCTTTCAAATTTATTATACAATTTGTCATTTTCGGACCCTAATGAGCTCCACCATTTCTACATGAGACCTTGAGCACATCCCAACACAACTTGGTAATAAGCCCTTATCCTTCAATTTCCAATCCACTTGATGACTATAGACAGTTTAAATTATACAATGTACTGCTATGTGATTGTATATGATTCTCTAGCCACTTGAGCATTTATTCTTTTTTCCAGAATTAAAAAAAATAATTATGCCCACTCATTTTGGGAACTCTAAACTTCTGCTTGTTTTTTAATGTCCTACACATGCAAATTTATAATCCCAGATTGGCTTTCCACTAAACAAGAAATGCTTCTAGGTCAACTTCCCCTACTGATAACATGCACCAAGGAAATATCAACTTATCTTCAATATTAGCATCAGTAATTAGTAAAATAAATCTCCTGAGCTCATATGACATTCTAAAACGATATATTAATGATTCGAGGATTTTCTACTGTTTCAGAATATCTATTTCATTATAATCTCCCATCAATGTGGATAATTAAGAGTTATCTCCACAAATTATAACTTTATTTTGGTCTCAGAATTTTTAAATATAAAGTTATTTATACTTCTCTCATTAAATAATCATCTCACTGCCAGGGGAACTATCAAAAGAGCTTAGAGTGATGACATCCCCAAAGTGACAATAAGAAAACAAACTGGTTTAAAACAAACATGAAGGATCTGCTTATGGAAACAAACTATTTCTTGCCTCTTTGATAGTTTTTTGTTACACAGTTTTGATTTAATTCATCTCACGAAAGAGTTATGGGAATCAATTCAGAACATTTTTTAAGCAAGATGTTTGGGTTTTTTTTCATTTTTGAAAAGTATGTAGAAATAGATGTGTGACAAAATAAAATTACTATTAAAAAATTTCTTTGAAATTGTAATTCTTTATAAACTACGTTTTTTAAAGAATAAAGATTTTATCTTTTCCAAGAAAATAGTTATTCCCTTTAAATATGTTCAGGTGGGTTTTTTTTCAATTTTACTAAACTTACAAAGGAACAAAATGATTCAGCAACCTAAGCCACTAAAATATTCAGTGCAGTAACTATTTTTAGAGCCCCTTTCCATGGAGAAGTCAGAAAAGAGAGAGATAAAGAGGTAGGGAAGGCACCAAGCATCATGAAAGTCAGAGACTATAATACCAAGCTATCTTCCAGCAAAGTAATCTACAATATCCCTTTGGAAGAGAATAATTCCTTTTTCCTCTTTCTTTCTTTCTTCCTTCCTTTTTTTGTCATGGAAGTGGAGTAGGAACTGATTAATGAATCAAGTATAACACTAAGTAAACAAACAAAGCAGTCTAACCAAAGTCATACAAAAAGAACTGACTCACAAATTCAAAAATAATGCTACAAATATTTCTTTATGTACTATTATTGCATGGATCTTAGTCTTTCTATAGGAGGAACTATATGTGTCATTCTTTCCCCCAATTCTTCTAACTATACAATTCCTCTCCTCCTCCTCCTTTCCCTATCTGTATTGTCATTTCTGCAGTAACTGATACCCGATGAATCGAACTCCAATCAACCTTTAGTCTTCTTTCCAATCCCTCCTTTTCGACAAAATTGTTTCACTCATTGTTCTCTGATGAGGTCTGATTTCCTGCCTCCATGCTTTTGCTCATCCAATCAGAAGACTCTATCTTCCTTCTATCCACTCATCACTACAATAATCAATAAAGAATAAGTGTATTATGTGGGAGGTACAGTGCATATGCTGGGAGCATAGAAATATAAACACTGTTTATGACCTTAATGGGCTTATAACCCATTTCAGGAAATAAGAACATGTACACAAAAAGATAAATAACCATTCAAAGTAGTGTATACTAAAAAGTTAAGAGAATGGTACAAATCATATGTGCCATGGGAATTTCTATCTCCCATGACTACTGAGAGGAAAACATTTAGGTACGATATAAATGAGTTATTATTAGGGGGAAAAGGATGAATTTTATTTTAAACATATTTAAACTTGAGGACATTTCAAAAAACATGTCTTCCAGGTCATTAGAGATAAAGGACTCAAATTCATGGAAGCAATCAGCACTGGTGATGTAGATTTGAGAATCTACTAGGTTGGAGGTGATAAGTGAAGCCAGAAAAATAAGTGAGAGCTCAAGGGACATAATGGGGAATAGCCAAAAGCCAAGGATGGACACCTGGAGTAGATCTGCCTTACCCCCTTGCCCACACTATTGCAAAAAAAAATCCAATTTGCTCTCCCTGCCTCATGCCTATCCCTGTTCTAATTCATCTTCCACACAGTTGTTAAAGTGGTTTTCTTAAGATCTAACCACGTCACCATGCTGCTCAATAACTCCAGTGGTTCCGTGCCTTAAGCATGATTTGTTCCGCCTTCTCCTAGGAATATTGTGGCCAAATTTCAGAGTTCCCAGATCAAGGAGAAAATACTGCAAGCAGCTAGAAAGAAACAATTTGAGTATTGTGGAAATACAATCAGGATAACACAGGTTCTGGCAGCTTCAACATTAAGGGATTGAAGGGCTTGGAGTGGGATATTTCAGAAGTCAAAGGAACTGGGATTGATGCCAAGAATCACCTACCCAGCAAATCTGTATATAATACTTCAAGGGAAAAAATAGTCATTCAGTGATATAGTCGAATTTCAAGATTTCATGTTGAGGAAAAGACCAGATCTGTATTTAAAAATTTGACTTCCCAAGACAAGAATCAAGAGAAGCATGAAAAGGTAAACAGAAAAGAAAAAGCATAAAAGATTCTCTAAAGCTGAACTGTTTACATTACTACATGGAAAGAAAATATTTTTAACTCTTGAATCTTTTCTCAGTATTTGGGTAGTTGGAGAGATTGTACATATACATACATATACACATAGATAGATAGAGAGTACAGAGTGTGTTATATCAGAAGAGATGATATCCACACACACAAAAAAATAAAATAAAAATTAAGGGGTGAAGGAGGAAAATTCTGGGAAGAGAAAGGGAATATGGAATGGGGCAGGATAAAACTCATAAAAGAGGTAAGAAAAATCTTATTCAATGGAGGAGATAAGGGAGAAGGGGAGAGGGGGAAAAAATAAAGCTACTCTCCCCACATGTGGTTGAAGGAGGGAATAATATGCTCACTAAATTTGATATGAAAATTTATATACATCACAAGAAAGTAGGAGAGGAGGTGACAAGTGGAGCGAGGAGAATGTTAGAAGGGAGGGCAAATGGGAGAAGGGAGTCACTAGAAATAAACACTTTTGAGAAGGGACAAGGTCAATTATAGGGGGGGAAAAAAGAGGGGATAGGGTAGGTCAGAGGGCAATATAATTAGTATTACACAACATGGTTACTATGGAAGTCTTTTGCAAAATAACACATATTTAGTCTGTATTGAATTGCTTGCCTTCTCAGTAGGGCTGGGGAGGGAGCAGAGGAGGGAGAGAAGTTGGAATTCAAAGTCTTAGAAACGAATATTCAGAATTTTTTATTGCATATAATCGGGAAATAAGAACTATAGGGATAGGGGTATGGAAATTTATCTTGCCCTGCAAGAAAAGAGAAAAGATGGGGATAGGAGAGGGGTGGCATGTGATGGAGGGGAAGGTACATTGAGGGAAGGAGTAATCAGAATGCAAGGTATTAGGAATCAGTATTAGGAGGGGAGTGATGGGGAGAAAAATTGGACATGTTACGAAGTGAGGTAAATGCAGTTAGTATTAAAACAATAAACTGAATTAATTACTGAAAATTAATCAATGACATCTTTATTTTGGAAAAAAGAATTTCAGTCTAAATTTCTTAGAGGAAGGTAACCTTGGGTAAAATTTGGCATTGATGGAAAAGTCAAAGTTTTAATGGTAAATTTGATTTTATGGCTGCCATTTAATCAGGAACTAGAACATGTATAGAAAGGCATGTGAGCCACTTAAGACTTGCCTCAAAAGATGTTCCTGAGGCAAAGTGAAACTATAATCATATTTGAAACCTGGTTATTGGAACTTGCCATTTTTAGATGCTATGGGACTATTAAGTGACTGTTCTTCTGAGTCTAACTCCAGGTATGGGCAGCAAGAAAGGCAATCTGAGCCTCCAATCCATGATGCCAGTAAGGTGATGAGATGCTGGTATGAACTGCATAGGTGATCTCAAGGGAAGGGTGGGAGAGCGGCTGTTCAGTATGGGCTGAGGTGGGATTCTCCTGACTCAATTTCCCCACTGACACCTGGCAGACTTTAAGCCTGACTGAATGCAATAATCTAATCTAATCCTGCCTGGAATTGACATGAAGTTGGGGAGATATTGTATCCCTGCAACGTCCTTACTATTGGTGGCAATTTCCTATAGTCAAAAGGTTTGTAAGCTTAATACCAGATCTATTCAATTATAGATTATGGATAGGGAAACATCCGAGGTTGTCTAAAATTAAGCTATTAGGCATAGGACTTTAGACCAACAACAGTAAGTTAGGGTCCTTTAATTCTCAGTAATACTGTGGAGACAATGAGGTCAAGAGCTTGTGAAGTTAGCAACATGATTATTATTTGTGTCTCAGTTGGTTAAGGTTTAAAAAAAAAAATTTTCTTTTATGGTCCATATTGTAAATGCTTTAAAAAGAAGTATCACCTGACCAAAAGTTAGAATTGCTTTATCTGTTATAAACTGTGTTAAAAATAAATTTAAAAAATATTTAAAAAGAAATATGCCATTGATTCAATCCTTTCAGGTAAGAAATTTGCATTATGAGGTCAGTCTGCACCTGACCTAAGACACTCCCTGCTATCTACAGGATAAAATATAAAACCCTTCTAACTAAAAACTCTTTACACTGTAGCCCCTGCCTTCGTCTCCAATCTTCTTACACACTATTATGTTCCAGCCAAACTGGCCTACATGACATTCTTCACAATGTCTCCATTTCCCACCTGCCTTTACCTTGTTCCTGGGAGACACTTTTGTTTCATCTCTTTCTCTTGTAAATTCCTGGTTTCATTCCAGACCCAGTATATTCACCACCTTCCTAATATTCTGATCCATCACCAATCTGATGCCACCAAGTTTCTCAAATTTCCTTGCATTTTTTCTAACTATTCTGTATATATTTTGCAAACCTCATTTGTTAGAATCTGATCTTCTTATATGGGAAAATTGAAACACTATTGCATTGTTTCTGGAGTTGTGAATTGATCCAATCATTCTAGAGAACAATTTGGAATTATGCCCAAAGGGCTATAAAACTGTACATACCCTTTGATCCAGAAAT
This sequence comes from Bettongia penicillata ogilbyi, assembly GCA_023548195.1. NCBI lineage: Eukaryota > Metazoa > Chordata > Mammalia > Diprotodontia > Potoroidae > Bettongia > Bettongia penicillata. The sequence goes on along the minus strand of JAJHZJ010000009.1, from coordinate 3,941,674 downwards.
ACCACTACTAGGACTGTAACTCAAAGACATCATAAAAATGGGGAAAGGGCCCATATGTACAAAAACATTTATAGCATCTCTTTTTGTGGTGGCAAAGAATAGGAAATTGAGGGAATTCCCATCAATTGGGGAATGGCTAAACAAGTTGTGCCATATGAATGTAATGGAATACTATTGTGCTATAAGAAATAATGAGCAGACAGATTTCAGAAGAACCTGGAAAGACTTGCAGGAACTGATTCTGAGTGAAGTGAGCAGAACCAGAACACTGTGCACAGTAACAGCAACACTGTGCAATGACCAACTTTCATAAACTTAACTCTTCTTTAGTTGTCTCTTGTTCTCAAAGAGCACCAAAATGATATCACTATGCTAGAGTCAAGTTTCAGTGTGTCTGACTGCAGCTGATCAGACCAACACGAGCTCGAAATGTTTTACCACAGGTCAGGTACAAATAGTCCATGTGAACATTTGGGGTGGATATTCTAAATTTAAACATTGTGCACTTCTGAACTATTTCAATTCTGCTTTGCTCACAGAGCACAGCACCTTCTCAGATGTGGGCACACCATGTTGAACAGTCCTGTGCTAGTGTCTCCCATGTCACCTAATCAATTCCAAAGTTCTTAAGAGAGACCTTTAGAGTATCCTTGTATCACTTCTTCTGACCACTATGTGAATGCTTGCCTTATGTGAGTTCTCCATAAAATAGTGTTTTTGGCAAGCATATTTTACATTTGAACAATTGGAGTTGTACTCTCTGAAGCAGTTTGAATGCTTGGCAGTTTAGTTGGAGAAAGGACCTCAGTGTCTGGTATCTTATCCTGCCAGGTCATCTTCAGAATCTTCCTAAGACAGTTCAAATTGAAGGGATTCAGTTTCCTGGCATGGTGCTGGTATACTCTCCAGGTTTCACAGGCATATAACAATGAAGTCAGCAAAACAGCTCGGTAGACCTTCAGTTTGGTAGTCAGTCTAATACCTCTTCTCTCCTATAGCTTCCTTTGGAACCTCTCAAACACTGATTGTCAATTCTGGCAATGCATGTGTTAACTTCATTATCAATGTGTATATCTCTGGAAAGTACACTATCAAGGTAAATGAACTTATCCACAGTATTCAAAATGTAATTGTTGGTTTCCTGTATGAGTGGTGCGGTGGTGGCTGCTGGTGCATCTGTGTTTTCTTAGTGTTAATTGTTAGACCAAAATTGGCACAAGTAGAGGAGAATCAACTCATATTTTGTAGCATCTCAGCTTCATAGGCTGCACTGAGTGCACAATCATCTGCAAACAGAAAATCATGCACCAATATTCCCTCCACTTTTTGGCTTGTAGCCTGTTCAAGCTGAAGAATTTAACATCAGTGCAATAGCTGACCTTGATGCCATGTTCACTGTCACCGAAAGCATTTGACAATATGGCTGAAAACATCATGCTAAAAAGCATGGGAGCAAGCACACAGTCTTGTTTCACTCCACTGGTGACTGGAAAGCACGAGGGCATTGCCATTATCCAGAACCCAGGCAAACATAACATCATGAAACTAATATACGATGCTGATGAAGTTCTCTGGGCACTCAGATTTTAACATAACATAACATAACATAGCATAACATAACATAACATAACATAACATAACATAACATTACATAACATAACATAACATAACATAACATAACAAGACCTCAATGCCAGTATCAAAAGCCTTGGGCAGATTGATGAAAGTTGTGCGCCTACCTCTGTTCTGCTCCTGGAATTTCTCCTGGAGTTGTCGAGGAGCAAACACTATATTGTCTGTTCCTTGGCCCTTTCTGAAGCCGCCTTGGCTCTCAGGTAGATGACCATCTTCCAGGTGAAGGATCAGTCTATTAAGAAGGACTCTGGGAGCCAAGATGGCAGAGTAGTAAGATGCATATACTCTAGCTCTTCCCTCACAGCCCATAAAATACCTGTAAAAAATGACTCTCAACAAATTCTAGAGCAGCAAAAGCCACAGAATGACAGAGTGAAAGAGATTTCCAGTCAAAGGTAACCTGGAAGACCAACAGGAAAGGTCTATTGCACGGAAAGCCAGGTGGAGTGGAGCCCAGCCCTGTCCACATGGCACTGGGAGGAACAGGACCAGAACAGGCCTCCAGGCCAGAATCCCAAGCAGGGTGGAATCCCTCAACCTACAAGCACCAAAGAAAGCTTCAAAGGTCAGTGAGAAGGCTTTCTCAACTGGTCAAGAGAAGAACAGGGTCCTCCCTTAGCACCGGCCCCAGCAGCAGCAGGACAGCAGCAGTAGTTGTGGCAGCAGCAGCGTCCATTGTGAAGCACTTGGCCTAAAACCTCTTGGGGAATTGAGCAGCTGATCTGAATCTGAGCCCTGAGTGGTGGCCCCACTCCCACATAAAGCCCCTGGGGGAACTGAGCAGCTGATCTGACTCTCAGCCCTGTAAGCTGTCCTAGTGTAAGGAGGAGCACCAAGACCCTCCTCTTGACAAAGGAGAAGTCAAGTAACTGGCAGGGAAAATGCCCAAAAAGGAAAAATGACCATAGAAGGTTATTTTCTTGGTGAACAGGTATTTCCTTCCATCCTTTCAGATGAGGAAGAACAATGCATACTGTCAGAGGAAGTCAAGCCTTCTGCATCCAGTACCTCCAAAATAAATATGTAATGGTTTCAGGCCATGGAGCAGCTTGAAAAACGAGTCAACAGCTTGCCAAAGGAGACCCAAAAAAATGCTGAAGAAAATAACACCTTTAAAAATAGGCTAACTCAATTGGAGAAAGAGGTGCAAAAAGTCAATGAGGAGAAGAATGCTTTAAAAAGTACAATTAGACAAATGAAAAAGGAGGTTCAAAAGCTCACTGAAGAAAATCTTTAAAAATGAGAGGGGAGCTGAGGGAAACTAATGACTATATAAGAAACCAAGAAATTATAAAACAAAACCAAAAGAATGAAAAAAGAGCATAATATGAAATATATAATTGGAAAAACAACTGACCTGGAAAACAGATCCAGGAGAGACAATTTAAAAATTATGGAACTACCTGAAGGCCATGATGAAAAAAAAGGCCTAGACATCATCTTTCATGAAATTATCAAGGAAAGCTGCCCTGATATTCTAGAACCAGAGGGCAAAATAAATATTGAAAGAATCCACCTATCACCTCCTGAAAGAGACCCGCAAAGAGAAACTCCTAGGAATGTTGTGGTCAAATTTCAGAATTCCCAGGTCAAGGAGAAAATATTGCAAGCACCTAGAAAGAAATAATTCAACTATTGTGGAAATACAATTTGTATAATACAGGATCTGGCAGCTTCTACATTAAGGGATCGAAGGGCTTGGAACAGGATATTCCAGAAGTCAAAGGAACTGGCATTAAAACCAAGAATCACCTACCCAGGAAAACTGAGTATAATACTTCAGGAGGAAAACTGGTCATTCAATGATATAAAGGACTTTCAAGCATTCTTGATAAAAAGACCAGAACTAAAGAGAAAATTTGACTTTTAAACACAAGAATCAAGAGAAGCATGAAAAGGTAAACAGGAAAGAGAAATCATAAAGGACTTTCTAAAGCTGAACTACTTACATTCCTACATGGAAAGATAATATTTGTAATTCTTGAGACTTTTCTCAGTATTTGGGTAGGTGGAGGGATTATACGTGCGTGCGCACACACACACACACATACACATATATAGACAGAGAGCACAGGTTAAATTGAATCAGAAGGGATATCTATAAAAAATAAAATTAAGGAATGAGAGAGGAATATATTGGAAGGAGAAAGGGAGAAATGGAATGGGGCAAATTATCACTCATAAAACAGATAAGAAAAATTTTTTTCAATGGAAGAGAAAAGGGAGGAGGTGAGAGGGGAAAAGTGAAGCTTACTGTCCTCACATTTGGCTCAAGGAGGGAATAACATGCTCACTCAATTTGGTATGAAAATCTAGCTTACACTAGCTTACACTTTGTAGAAAAGTAGGGGAGAAAGGGACAAGTGCAGTGAGGAGGATGATAGAAGGGAGGGCAAATGGGAGAAGGGAGTAACTAGAAGTAAACACTTTTGCGAAGGGACAAGGTCAAATGAGAGTATAGGATAAAGGGGCGACAGGGTAGGATGGAGGGCAATATAGTTAGTCTTATACAACATGACTATTATGGAAGTCTTTTGCAATATGACACATATATAGCCTGTATTTGAATTGCTTGCCTTCTCAGTGGGGATGGGTGGGGAGGGAGGAACAGAGAAAAGTTGGAATTGAAAGTACTAGAAATGATTGTTGAGAATTGTTATTGCATATAACTAGGAAATAAGAAATATAGGTAATGGGGTATAGAAATCTATCTTGCCCTACAAGAAAAGAGAGAAGATGGGGATAAAGGAAGTGGGGGTGTGCTAGAAGGGAGGGCACATTGAAGGAAGAGATAATTAGAATGCAAGGTGCTATGTGGTGGGGGGAGGGGAGAGATGGGGAGAAAAACTGGAACTCAAAATTTTGTGGAAATGAATGTTGAAATCTAAAGATAAATAAATACATAAATAAATAAAAAAGGACTCTAGTAAGATCCTTGCCAGAAATAACTAAGAGAGAGAGAGAGAGAGACACACACACACACACATCTTGATTATCACAGGACAATATATTTCCTTTACCTTTATAAGGATGAATAATGGAAGCATCCTTGAATTCCCAGGGGATAACCTCTTCTTTCCATATAACCCAGAAAATTTTAGTCAGTTTTTATATGAGCAATGGATCCCCCTCCTTGTAAATCTCAGGTGGAACAGAATCAGCATCAGGTGCTTTGCCACATGAGAGATGCCAAATGACATTCAAAACTTATTCTTCAGTTGCAAATTTGGCTAGAGATGGACTGACTTCAACCTGAGGTAAATCATCAGTGGCCTCAGCACTGATTGATGAAAGTCTGTTGAGAACACTGTGAAAGTATTCAGTCCATCTCTCTAGCATATTTGTTTATGTCTCTCTGATAGACAAACATATAGAGCTCTTCTCAGCAATACAATGATCTAAGACAATTCCAAAAGACTTATGATGGAGAATGCTACCCACATCCAGAAGAACTATGACATCTGAATGCAGATTGATTTTCTCTTTTTTTTCTGTCTCATGTTTTTTCCCTTTCGTTGTGATTATTCTTTTACAACATGACTAATGTGGAAATATGTTTAATATGATCATACATGTATAGCCTATAACAGATAATTTGATGTCTTGGGAAGTGGGGGAGGGAAGGAGAAAAAATTGGAACTCAAAATCTTATAAGAGTGAATGCTGAAAACTATCCTTACATGTAATTTGAAAAAATCGAAATGCTATTAAGTGGGGAAAGGGGAGAGAATATAATCTTTTTAAAGACAAGAAACTTTCACTTTTGTCTTTGAGTCCCCAGTGCTTGGTACAATGTAGAACACCTAACAGCTGATTAGTTCATTAATAATTACTTGTTGAGCTGTTGGCTGATTGACAGACAGGAGGAAAGAGTGGAATCAAGGAAGGACATAGAGAAGATGTAGCCTGGGTACTCTTTAAGAGAACCACGCCAGGGCAGTGTCAAAGAAATGCAGCAACTGTACAATTTAGAAAACAAAACCAAAGAGAGGTGCCTCACAATATAGAATGAAGGAAGATCATTAAACTTGATGATTTTCAGGCCATTAACCTTAAAAAGACTTGTCACTTTAGAAAGAAGTGAAGTGGAGCAGCAGAGTTAAGGAGCAAGTGAGGCTGTTGGGAAAATGGAGATAATGTAGATGACTCATTCAAAAAGTTAGTGGTAAAAAAGAAAGAAAAAACTATCCCTTACTTAATCGGGCCTTTCCAAATCCTCCACATCCTTCAAGACTTGGCTAAAGTTCTTTCTTCAAGCATCCTCAGCCTAGTTACCTCTCTGTGTGAATGACCACAATTCTTATTATATCTGCCTTGTATATGGCAGTTGACTGTGTGATGCTTTGTGGTATTTCTTAAAATATTATGTATCATATAGCCTGAGGTTCAAAGTCAATTGCATAAGACTTTCCTCATTGGTAGAGAACGATGAGGGACACAGTTGTCAAAAGCTTAGAACCAGAAAGACCCTGGTTCTTTCAGTTTCCAGAAAGGATATATAGTGTTGAAGGTTCCCTTCCTAGAAGGACAGAGTCTGGAAAGAAGCCAACGTGTAAAAGAACTAGCATCTTGATAATCCCTGTTCCCAGCTTTCTACTCAAGGAACTTCAAGGATTTCCCCTTGGGTAAGATCATGGATTCTCCCTTTTGTGGCTGAGCTGAGCTATCTTTCTCCCCATGAGAGAGAGTTCACTCACCCTGTGTATTGTCTGGTATACTATCATCTACAGATAAGTTCTCTGATTTCTCTTTTCTACTGGCTTGGATAAATGCATTTATTATCTGTGTTATATAGTCCCTGCCTAACTGTCATTTGATAGGAAGAGGGTCCCTTTTGCATGAAGCTTGTAGCACTTCTTAAACGGTGGGTCATATGGAATTGCTACCCACAGAAAGTGGAAACAGTTTAAGAAGCGCTGGTAAGGGTACTCCTTTCCCCTCAAAGGACAGTGACCAGAAGCAGTGCAGGGAATATTGTTTCGCATCTTCAGGTGTCAATGATCTTTGTATCCCCAGGGCTTGGTACAGCACCTGACACCTAACAGATGCTTAACAAATGCTTATTGGTGACTAAAAACATTATTTCCCCTAAACTAGCAATATTTAGGGTGGTATATATTAAATTCTAACCCAGTGTTCCCTTCCTGAGAACTATGGCCCATCTCCCTTGGAGAAAGGTAGAAAAATTAGACTCTAGAGAGATTTGTTTATGTGTCTCTGGTAGCCACATTCAGACAAACATATGTAGATACATAGCTTACATGGAAAACATACATGCCTATATCTCATACTGTATTAAACTTTACATATTCCTGTCTGATCATCTTTGTGGGCAAAGACTATAGGCTTAAGTTTCTTTGTATCCCCAAGACATATCGTCTGTTAATACAAAAAAAAATTATACAATATTAGGCACTAGAAAACCCCAAGAAGCATACATCATAGTTCCTGAAATAAGGATTCAGTTTAAAACGTTTAGGAGATTCAGTATGAGGTAGCAGAAAGAGAACTAAACCGAGGGTCAGAAGACTATAGCCTTAAGTCTGATCAGTATGAGCCTTAGACTTCTCACTTCTGTCTGTGTCTAAGTTTCCTTATCTTTAAAAATAAAGGAGCTAGACTAATCTCTAAAATATCTTCCTGCTTTAAAATTCAATTGATGATGAAACTTGCTGTTTGAGGTAAAAGCTCTTGAGACTGTATAGTTGTCTGATGGATCATAATGACACTTCAATGGTCAATAATCTACCGTTTGAGAGAAATGCCACAAGCTACTCACAGAGAATGTGTTATACATGGAGATCAACATTTGGGAAAAACCATGAGAACAATCTTAGACTCAGCCTAAGGTGGGATCCTCCTGGACTGGTTTCCCTATTGTGTTCCTTTAAAAAGGAATGTTTCCCACCTGGCCATTCCTGAGTCTGGCTATGCGGTAAAAATGTACTGCATGGTTGGATCTGAATTCAAAAAGAGCTAAGGACACTTAATCCTGTCAAATTTGGTGTAACCACATCCCGGCTTTTTTCTTTCATGGTAAATTTCTATAATATGAGCAAGTGGTGAGTAAAAGAAATGAGCACAATGCAAGTGTGTGAGATTTTGCTGTTTTAAAATGTGTAGTCATTCCATATCCCAAACAGCTGGGTAAATTAGTAATCAGACTTAGCATCTGCCTGCCTGCATAGCATAAATCCCTAGCCCAAAGACTAGGATACATCTGAGCTACTATAAAAAATTGTGTGTTTAAAATCTAAGTATTCAGCCTAAAATTCTATGTCCCAAACAACTTAGTAATTAGACATTAGTACAACTGATTGAAAGACCTAGCTATTATTCTATTAATTAGTGAAACTAAATCAGAAACATCTTCAGTTTGGTTTGGAAGACAGAATTTCCATGCAATCAGTTTTCTTATGGAGAATATTATGGAGAATAACATAGAATATTTTGTGTTACATTAATCGAAAAGTTAACTAATGTGAAAATAATACCTGTTTCTATTGTGTGTCCTGTGGTACAAGTACACTTTATTATAAACAACTTACTGATATATACTATTTTGGAAGTATCCTCCCAAGACTTTTATTATAATTGGAGTAAAATCAGCATCTTATAAGCAAATTCATTTGTATAACCATTGAACTCAGAGGTAGAAAATTTCTATTTGCAAAAGTGTTGTTACATTCCCAATAGCATCTGATCCTCCTAAAGTAACTGGAAGCAGAGTGAAAATTTTTGAGAAAGTAACAAAATCAAATAATCCTGCATGTCAAATGTAAATGACTCTAATAGGGCTCTTGATTTCTTTATTTCCCTTCATTCTGACATCATTTTTAATTCTCCTTATATTTGGGCCCTACATATTGAACTTGTCAAGTTTGTGTCTTCTGGACAACAGGCCATTAACCTACAATTGGTAGCAAACGGTAGATACTAACCCATACCCACTCATCATCCCCTGGATGTAACCTGGGCTCGGTTGCAGTCAGCCTCCTCCCTGGAACCTCTTTAAGGCAGGGACAGCTCTGTGTCCCTTGACAGCAGGAAGCAGTTTCAAAAGCTGAAACCTTCATCCCTTACCCCAAAAGATTCTGGGTCTCATTTGTTTGAGGGAAGAATGATGGTGTGGTGGGAACTATACTCCAAAAAGCCCTCTGGAAGCAACCCAGAATCGCAGCAAGCCCCCCTCCACTCACCTCCATGAGAAAATTTTCTCCTTGTTACAGGAACAGATAAGAGTTGACAATGTAATTCCTCAAGTAAGAGCTATCTCAGACGTACCTGCCCAAGGACCAGGCTCTGGCAACCCTTCTGCCTTGTCCCCCAACAAAGTTATCTCTGCTGACTCCCAGAGTTTTCCTATACATTCCAGCAGCCCAGCACCCAGACTACCTGCAAATGCTAGCCACTCACTAATCCTACCCTGCATCATCTAATTAGCATACTTGGCATCCTTTCATTTTTCTTTTTCCATATAAGATTTAGTATCACCCCCATCAGGTTGCAGGTTCCCTAGGAAATTTTCCTGCTTTCCTAAAGCATTACAATAAAACTTTGCCACTTGACTAAGAGATAACTCGAGTGCATGAATTCATTTCTGTCAACAATGCCCTGACATTCCTGGGGTCTCAGCACTCCAAACCTCATCACAATGAGTGTATAAGATCAATTGTCAGCAATAAAAAGGCCTAAAAGATATTAGCTAAATTTTAATATGTTTAATTTTAAATTAATACTCTTTTCTATTTCACAAATATTAACAGAAAAGTCTCTCAAAGAAAATAGCAATAAATAGGAATAATACGCAAAGGTCCTAAATCTATAAATAAACAATGTAGTGGATATTCCACACATCACAAGCATGAACCAAATGCAGGCAAATTCTAATACCAAATAGATCGTTATGATTTCCCAACTTTGAAAAACCAGTTTGATTCTGTCAGCCCTGGAATGCGTCAAGACTGGATGCCAAGGTTTCCTTAGAGATTCAGTCCTACACCACATCAGTACCAAGCTGGTGGTACCCTAAGAAGAGAAAGACCAAAGGTGTGGAAGCTTAATGGCAATCCGAGATCCCAGAATAAATTAATTACTTTGGACAGGTTCTGGAACTGTCCTAGTCTCTTGGCAGTCCTATGGAGGGAAAATTACCTGAATCAGATTTTCTAGAACTGAGGGTAAGTCACCATCTGTTCCAATATTTTTGCTTTTACATCCAGAGTAGGCCACTCATGGTACTAGTTATGGTTTGATCATTTAATCATTAATTTTAATAATAATAAAATTTTAATAATTTAATCAATCATTTAACTGGGACTCTTGTTAACATATCTTTGAAAGTATCCAAATTGCATTTAAGGAACACTATGGGCAGTCTTTGTAAAAGGACAATGATATCTCCTTGCTATTAATGGATCCTCTAGCAACAAAAAGTTCCTTTATAACAAAACCAGTCATGTTAATTTGTGTGTGTATGTATGTGTGCATATGTATACACATGTATATATGTATACAAAGATATACATGTATGTATTGTATATATACACATATACTTATATATGTATACAGTATTATATATGTATCATGTGCATGCTTATATGTATATAAACACAATATAATAATTATATACACTACATACTATATATGCAATATACCATATATACAATATATGTGTATTTATAAATAAGTATATGTGGACATATACAAAATGCTCCTTTGCATTCTAAGCCTTAAAGCAATGTTCCTGCTAAAAACTCCATGACTGTCCAGGACAAAAATATCTCAGTATACAACTTCTACTTGCCCACTAACAGCTGATGAGTAAAAAAAAAATCAGAGGCTCCACAAACCTGTAAAGCCAAGAAAGTTTGTTTCCTGTGCTGACGTCCTGTACTTTCAACATCCTTTTAGCTTTTTAGCAATTCTCTGGTCCCCACTCCTATTCTTTTCAGGTACCAATAGATACCTGACCTCTAATACTCCTTTTTTCCCAATTAAAAACAGGAAAGGATCAAATTTGTACTTGCTAAATCACTGACTCATTATACTTTTATTATTGGATGATCTTCTAATTTTCTATTTATCTTCTTTAAAAATTATAATTACATCAAGTTAATTGTAGAGATAGGAACTAGATCTATGATTTCATTGGCGCCAGAAGCTTCCAGTGAAGATTTTCGTCCACTGGTGCAGGTTAGCATCTTCTCTGCAGCCTACAGTCTTGAATTGCCTAGAGAGCTCTAAGAGGCTAAAAAGATTGTCTAAGGTCACAAGTACAATATATGTCACAGGCAGAACATGAACCCAACTCTTCCGGACTCTAAGACTAGCTCTCTATCCATACTACATGATGCGAATCAAAATATTTTTAAAAAATAATAAATTAGGGGAGGAGCCAAGATGGCGGAGTAGAAAGACTCACATATGCTTCCTCCGAACCCACAGCCCATATATTTCCTGCAAAAAGAACTCCCCACAAATTCTGGAGCACTGCAAGGCGCGCAGAAACACAGTGGAAAAGATCTCTGTTCCAGAGAGCCCTGGAGAGCTGTCCCCAGGGGTCCGTTGCGCCCTGGACAGTGGAGTCCACCCCTGCCCAGCCTTGGCCTCACGGCCCCAGAGGAGCAGATCTGAGCAGGCTTCAGGGACGGAATGTCTGGCGGCCTCGAAGGTCCCTCCGCCCACAAGTGCTACAGGTCAGTGAGAGAGACTTCTGGGCTGGCCAAGAGGGGAGCGGGGTGTCTCTGCTCCGGCCCCTTCGGGAGGCAGCAGCAGAGGGAGCGGCAGAGGCAGCGGCAGAGGCAGCGGTGGCGGCCCGGGACTCCCAGAGCAGCAGGCAGAAGTTCAGGGCCATTACTGAAGGCCTCTGCATAAACCCCCTGAGGGAACTGAGCCTGGGAGAAGGCCCTGCCCCACCCGCTTCACTACTGAAGGTCTCTGCATAAAGCCCCTGAGGGAACTGAGCCTGGGAGGTGGCCCTGCCCCCAGCCAAGCACCAGAACTTAAGCTCACATTGAATAGCAGGCATGCCTGCAGAGGAAAGCCCATTTGAATCTCAGACCCCAAGCACTAGCTGGGCAGATCTAGGCAGGGGTAGAGAGAAATCTCAGAAGTCAAGTAACTGGCTGGGAAAATGCTCAGAAAAGAGAAGAAAAATAAGACTACAGAAAGCTACTTTGATGGGGTACAGATGTTCCCACTTTGCATTTCTGATGACGAGGAACAATGCTTACCATCAGGGAAAGACGTGGAGAATGGGGCCTCTGTATCCCAGACATCCCAGGTGGATGTCCAGTGGGCTCAAGCCATGGAAGAGTTCAAAAAGGATTTTGAAAAGCAAGTTAGACAGGTGGAGGAAAAACTGGGAAGAGAAATGAGAGAGATGCAAGAAAAGCATGAAAAACGGGTCAATACCTTGGTAAAGGAGACCCAAAAAAATGCGGAAGAAAATAACACCTTGAAAAATAGGCTCACTCAATTGGCAAAAGAGGTTCAAAAAGCCAATGAGGAGAAGAATGCTTTCAAAAGCAGAATGAGCCAAATGGAAAAAGAGGTTCAAAAGCTCACTGAAGAGAATAGTTCTCTCAAAATTAGAATGGAACAGATGGAGTCTAATGACTTTATAAGAAACCAAGAAATCACCAAACAAAACCAAAAGAATGAAAAAATGGAAGAGAATGTGAAATATCTCATTGGAAAAACAACTGACCTGGAAAATAGATCCAGGAGAGACATTTAAAAATTATGGGACTACCTGAAAGTCATGATCAAAAAAAGAGCCTAGATATCATCTTGCATGAAATTATCGAGGAAAACTGCCCTGATATTCTACAACCAGAGCAAAATAAGTATTGAAAGAATCCATCAATCACCGCCTGAAAGAGATCCAAAAAGAGAAACTCCTAGGAACATTGTGGCCAAATTCCAGAATTCCCAGGTCAAGGAGAAAATATTGCAAGCAGCTAGAAAGAAACAATTCCAGTACTGTGGAAATAAAATAAGAATAACTCAAGATCTAGCAGCTTCTACATTAAGGGATCAAAGGGCATCGAATAGGATATTCCAGAAGTCAAAGGAATCAGGACTAAAACCAAGAATCACCCATCCAGCAAAACTGAGTATAATACTTCAGGGGAAAAAAATGGTCTTTCAATGAAACAGAGGACTTTCAAGCATTCTTGATGAAAAGACCAGAGCTGAAAAGAAAATTTGACTTTCAAACACAAGAATGAGAAGAAGCATGAAAAAGTAAACAGCGAAGAGAAGTCATAAGGGACTTACCAAAAGTAAACTGTTTACATTCCTACATGGAAAGACAATATTTGTAACTCTTAAAACTTTTCAGTATCTGGGTAGTTGGTGGGACCACACACACACATACACACATGCACGGACATACAGAGACAGAGAGCACAGAGTGAATTGAATAGGATGGACCATATCTTAAAAGAAATTAAAGCAAATGGTGAGAGAGAAATGTAGTGGGAGGAGAGAGGGTGAAATGGAATGGGGTAAATTATATCTCATTCAAGAGACAAGCAGGAGACTTTTTAGTGGAGGGAAAAAGAGGAGAGCTGAGAAAAAAACAAGACGTTTACCCTCATCACATTTGACTAAAGGAAGGAATAAAATGCACACTCATTTTGGTATGAAAACCTATCTCACAATACAGGAAAGTGGAGGAGAAGGAGATAAGCAAGGTGGGGGGGATGATGGAAGGGAGGGCAATGGGAGGAGGGAGCAGTTTGAAGTTAACACTCTTGGGGAGGGACAGGATCAAAAGAGAGAATAGAAACAATGGGGGGCAGGATAGGATGGAGGGAAATACAGTTAGTCTTACACAACACCACTATTATGGAAGTCATTTGCAAAACTACACAGATAGGGCCTATATTGAATTGCCTGCCTTCCCAAAGGGAATGGGTGGGGAGGGAGGGATGGGGAGAATTTGGAACTCAAAGTTTTAGGAACAACTGTTTAGTATTGTTCTTGCTACTAGGAAATAAGAAATACAGTTAATGGGGAACAGAAAGTCATCTGGCCCTACAGGACAAAAGAAAAGATGGGGACAAGAGAAGGGAGGGATGATAGAAGAGAGGGCAGATTGGTGATAGGGAAAATTAGAATGCTCGGTGTACGGGGGTGGGGGGGAGGGGATAAATGGGGAGAAAATTTGGAACCCAAAATTTTGTGAAAATGAATGTAAAAAGTTAAATAAATTTATGTTTAAAAAAAAATAATAAATTATACCCATAATCTAATTTAAGAAAAGTCTAAATGACCTTATAGTCTTGCTTTTAATTATAGATCACTTTTTTAAAATTTTCTTTCATTTTTTTTTAATTAACAAAAAGTTCTTGTTTTTCTCTCTCCTCTTCTTTATCACACCATTGGCAAGGGGAAAAGAAAACAAGGTACTTACCACAGAAGCGATCTGATTGTGTCGCAGATTAAGTTCAGTCAGGGAGCTCAAGCCGTTAAGATCATCAACATTGCTTAAAAAGTTTCTTGCAAGGTTTAAAACTCTCAGGTCACACAAATGACTGACATTTTCAATTTTTGAAATCTGTTTTTTTTAAGAATGACATAAAGAGAAGCAATTAGCAGTCTTTAAAAAGACATTTCTTAAATCTATCTGGGATAGAAAATCTTTAAAATAAAAGATTGCATTCAGTGACAACTTGATGTTAATTCCTCTTATTTTCTTTATATGTGTGTGTGTTTGTATGGCTAGACAGACATAGACACCATTTATTTATTACCAACTTTATAACTTTAAATACCTTTAGCAAAAGGCAGGGTAAAAGGCTTCCTTATTTGTTTTCATTCATGTACTACGTCATTCTTATTTTATGGTCACAAAGCCATAAGACTTTTTGGGGACTCTATTTTTTAGAAAATCTTCTGCTTTTGGCCTTGGCAAATAATGTAAGTCAACCTCATCAATTAATCAAGTATTTATTCATCTTCATGAATAAATTCATCAGCACTGTGAGGCAAACAAGAAGAAGGCAAAAGCTAGGACAAGAATATAATTCAGCAACACCACTGAAGGACCTAACAGACATGACACTGTGAGGCCACAGGTTCTAAAGCTTTTTCTGCGTTATCAAACCTTCTGCCAGGCTGTTAAAACCTAGGGACCCATCCTCAGAATAATGTTCTTAAACGTACAAAATAAGGCACATAGGGTAACAAAGAAAAAAAATTATAAAAATATTTCTAAAAACAAGTTCATGGACCCCCAGGTTAAGAACCCTTTTTCTAGATTCAGGGCATAAAAACACAAAAATGTGAAACAGTTCCTGCCCTTTAGAAGCAAAATTCTGAGGAAGAAGTACTACAATACAACAACAAACACTTGTTAAGCACTCACTATATGCAAAGCACAAAGGAGAAAAACAAAGAACAGTTCCTACCCTAAAGGAGCTTACATTTAACAGGAAGATATGACATGAGAGGAAAAAAAAAAAGATAAACAGAAGATCATCTGAGAAGGGACAGAACACTAGCAGGTAGGAAGCTGAAGACAGACTTCCCTTAAGAGAAGACCCCTAAGCTTAACCTTGAACAATGCTCTTAGATGCAATAGGGAGCCATTGAAGAAGACAATACACATCTATTACACAGATTACAAAATTACAAAAACAAAAGAGAATATGCTATAAAATTAGATACCAAATTGTGTGACATAGCCTCTAAATCTTTTAGTATAATATTTCAAAAATGGAAGAGACTTGAAGAGATCCATTGGAGTAGTCAGAGGAATTCTCTAACTATGAACAGATGCTACTAAGATATGAATATTGTACAATACTGAAATACAATGATGCTTTTAATTTTGTAATAAGAAAATGCATACACATATACCCTAGCAGTATATTCTTTGAGGTTACTCAATATAAAAAATTTGGTTTCCATGTAGAGAATAATAAGATCATGGTTAGGAGTCTGAAGCTGGAAAGAACCTTGAATAACATTATTCAAGATGAACTGTCTTATTATTCTCTGTAAGTCTTGTAATACTTTCAATATACTTTATAAAATTAACAACAGGGAAAAAAACAATTGATTTTTTTCCTCTGAAATATCCATAATTCAAAGAACTAACTAAAACATCACAGATCACATAGTAATTACTTGTTATATGTATTGTTTTCAAAGCTAGTTAAATGAAGCTTATGTTAGACTTGGAATCCATTTAGCATGTTGTCATTTGAAGAAAAGCCTACTCTCAAATAAGAATATTAGGTCTTGTACTCTAAAAAGATACATAAACGTAATTATGCAAATAAAATTAATGTTGAAATAAGATTTACTAAAGTTTTTTTAAGTGAAAGATTTTCAGAAAAAAAGTATAGTAAAATTTGCAAAAATCTCCTTTATTGTAGGCACCATGTACTCTCTAAATCTGGAGCATTTGACTGGACCCACCCATCCTGTTAGAAAGCAGGTAGAAACTGAAACAAAAGCAATTTGTCCCAGAGGATGCAGAAGGGCAGGTAAGTAAAGGAAAAACCGAGTCTTTCTGAATCCACAAAAGAATCTTGTGTGAGATACCCACTCAGTGGAAAGAGTCCTGCCAGTATACTAGGGGAAAGAGAAGCCAGATGGGACAAGCTCATCATGTCCCTTCTCCCTCCTCCTCCCATTACTACCTTATGGCAGAGGGGCTTGCCCAGTTCAATGAATTGTGAGATATTCCATGCAGGATTACCCAAGAAGGATAGGTCATAGTGGAGAGTACAAAAAGTGATCCACTGAAGAAGAAAATGGCAAACCACTCCAATGTCTTTGCCAAGAAAACCCCATGGACAGTTGGTCATCTTTCATTCTCGAAAATGACATCACTATATTGGAGTCAAATTACAGTGCGTCCAACTGTGACTGATAAACCAATGTTCTACAACAGGTTGGGTATAAATAGTCCAAATGAACATTTGAGGTGGAGATATCTCTAAATTTGTGCATCTTATGTTTCTTTTGAGCTACTGTAATTCTTCTTTGCCTTCTTTAATGTGGACATACCATGCTATAAAGCTAATCACAACAGCACATCTGAGGGCTGCTGCTGTGAATAATTTTAAGGGTTTAACCACATAGTATAACAAACTCTCTATTTATTCAATAAACTAAATATTGTTCAATAAAGTAAAGCATAACATTCATAGCAATAGCCTTAAGCAAAACTTATCATCTAATATATATATATATATATATGTATCTCATAACATTCAATATGTAATATGGCGCACATATTGCACCCCCAAAGTCAGGGAGTCCCAGGCAAGGGTCTTCCCTACCACAACACATCTTAAGGGATAGCAGAAAATACCACACCATTCACCCCTAGATCACTTTAAGAACAATTTCCTTAATCAATATACAATGTCCAAGTAAAGTCCTCTCTCATCTTTACTGAAAGCTAACTTCCAAATCCCACAGCTCTTCCTCCATGGGCTGACCACTCCAAGTTCCTGCCTGGGTTCACACAAAGGTAGCTCTCTGCTCCTGCTCCTTATTTCAGCTCAAGAGGATTGTTCCATTCTAAACTCTTCCTGCTTCTTTCTGACAGCAGGCTCCAGAAGCTCCTGCCCACAGCTTCTGTTTCTAGAAATACAAAGCTTAACAGGGCTATAACAATATATTTATACACATTACCAGTGCCATCATCCCCATTCACCTGAACAACTCTTAAAAGGGCCTTAAAATAACCTTCCTTCCTGTGAGCTGATCTCCTTTCGTCAGCTCAATTCACTCGTAAAGACCAACAGACAGAGCATGTGTCTGAGAAATCAACACAGACCAACAGACAGGAGCTCAGGCCTCCTGCCTGAGAAATTAAAAGAGAGAAATTAACAAAGGGAGTGCCAACATCACAAACATTCTTTTGGTTAGGCCTCCCCACAAGCAAGTTCCCCTAACTCACTCATGCTCACTTCTCTCTCTCAGCTCTGCTTTTCTCAGTACTCTTTCCTCTCCCTCCAAGCAATACAGTATAAATATATATATATGTATATGTGTATATATATATATATATGTATATGTATATGTGTATATATATATATATACTATTTTCAATCAAAGACACTTTAGCTGTTACACATTTTAGGTGGTCCTTTGCCAGCATCTCCTATACCATACAATCAGTTCCAAAGTTCTTAAGAGAGACCTTGAAAGCATCCTTGCATCCCTTCTTCTGACCACCATGTGAGTGCCTTCCCTTCACGAATGCTCTACAAAATGGTCTTTTAAGCCAGCATACATTTGGCATTTGAACAATGTGACCAGCCCATCTGAGCTTCTTTCTCTACAGTAGAGTTTGAATGCTTGGTTCAAGAAAGAACCTCAGTGTCTGGTACCTTATCCTGTCAGGTGATCTTCAGAATCTTCCTAAGACAATTCAAATGGAAGCTATTCAGTTTCCTAGCATGGCACTGGTATACTGTTTTCACTGGCATACAACAATGAGGCCAAAACAATGGTTCTGTAGAGCTGCAATTTGGTAATCAGTCTAATAACTCTTCTCTCCCATGTTTTTCTACAGAATTTCCAAAATGCTGAGCTAGCTCTGGTAATGCATCAGTCCCATTATCAATGTGTATACTTCTGGAAAGTATATTATCAAGGTAAATAGATTTATCCAGTATTCAAAACCTCTCCATTTGCTGGAACCGATGATTCCACGTATGGATGGTGTGGTGGTAGCTGGTAGAGAACCACTCTTTTCTTTGTGTTAATTGTTGGGCCCAAGTTAGCCCAAGCACCAGAGAAACAACTCATACTTTGTAGCATCTCAGTTCCAGAGGCTTCACTGAGTGCACAATCACTTGCCAACGAACAAACAGAAAATCATGCACCAACACTTTCCCTACTTTGGTCTTGGATTGTAGCCTGTTCAAGTTGAAGAATTTAATATCAGTGAAGCAGCTGACCTTGATGTCGTGTTTGTCCTCAGTGAAGGCAGCTAACATTGCTGAAAACATTATGCTAAAAAATATGGGAGCAAGCACACAGCTTTGCTTCACTGCACTGGTGACTAAGAAAGCATGAGAGCATCGTCCATTATCCAAAACCTAGGAAAGCATGCCATCAATAAATTGATGTACAATGCTGAATTTCTCTGGGCACTCCAATTTTAGCATAATTTTCCGTAAAACTTCATAACCAACAGTATCAAAGGTTTTGGTCAGATTGACAAAAGTTGCATACAGACTTGCGTTCTCCTCCTGGCATTTCTCCTGGAGTTGCCAGGCAGCAAACACCATGTTGACTGTTATTTGGTCCTTTTTGAAACCACACTGGCTCTCAGGTAGATGACATCTTCCAGGTGAAGGATCAACCTACTGAGGAAGATTCTGGCAAGAATCTTGCCAACAATGACTAAGACAGGGATTTTCCCTTACCCCCCACTCTCCTGATTGTCACAGGACAATCTATTTCCTTTACCTTTATAGGGATGAATAATGAATTGAACTTCTGGGGGAATAACCTCTTCTTGCCATATAATCCAGAAGTTCAATAATGAATTGAACTTCTGGGGGAATAACCTCTTCTTGCCATATAATCCAGAAGTTCATTGAACTTCTGGGGGAATAACCTCTTCTTGCCATATAATCCAGAAAATTTTAGTCATACTTTGTAGCATTTGTATGTTTTGTATGAGTAATGCCCCACCCCTTGTAAATATCAGCTGGAACAGAACAGCACCAAGTGCTTTGCCATATGAGAGATGCCAAATGGCATTCAAAACTTATTCTTCAGTTGGGAATTTGGCTAGAGAGGGACTGACTTCAACCTGAGGTAAACAAACAATGGTTTCAGCATTGATGGAGGATGGTCTATTGAGAACATTATGGAAGTATTCAGCCCATCTCTCCAGGATAATGTCCTTATCACTAATCAATGCAGCTCCATCAACAATGAGTAGTTGAGATGCACCATATGTCTCTGGTCCATAAAAAGCCTTCAGAGCATGATAAAAGGGCTTGGAGTTGTTACTAACTGCATAAAACTGAATTTCATTTGCCTTCTTACTGAACCAAGAATCCTGCATCTTTCTAAGCTTTGCTTGCACTTTACTTTTGATGGAGTTAAACACTGCCTTTTTAGAGACAGATGAACTATCCTGCTAGTATACCCTGTGGAGTTCTCATTTTTCATTTAGTAGCTTCTGAATTTCCCCATCCTTTCTGTCAAACCAGTCTTGATGTTCACAAGCATTCTGACCCAGAAGAGTACATGCAGTGCTGTACGCCAAATCTCTGAAAGCTTCTGACTCCTTGTCTGCTTCACTGTTGTCAGCTGTGTGTTGGGTCAACTTTCTCTCCAAGTTAACCACAAACTGTTCCTACTCAGAGAAAGGCTCTAATCTGTTGCCACTGAGTCTTCTGGTAACTGTCTTGCCTTTTGTGGAATGTGAAAATTTAGCTTGGAGAGGATGAGTCTATGATCACCATACATCACCATCACTCTCACATCCTGTCTATCTCTTCTCCTTGAAATGACAGTCTATTAAATGCCAATGTTGGCTGTGTACATGCATCCATGAATCTTTATTGCATTCAGGTAAAGAGAAGATGGTGTTAGTGATGAGAAAGTCACAAGATGCCCAAGTCTTCAGTAGTAAATGACCACTGCTGTTGCTGATTCCAATTCTAACCCTCCAGGTCTGGTAGTCTGTGTCTACATTAGCATTAAAGTAACCCAGAATTAGAAGCTTTTCAGCACATTGATGATGAGAGTACTCAGACCCAGTTCTTCAAAACAATTTTCTTTGACTTCCTCAGGGTCCATCATGGTGGGACCATAGGCACTGAAGACAGATAGGGCATGGTGTTTTCCTGCAAGTGGTAATTGCATTGCTATGAGTCTGTCATTCACTCCTTTCGGTAGGCATACAAGCTTGCTGACTAGATTAGTTTCTATTGCAAAACCTACACCTGCTTAATGGTGTTCCCCTTCACTGAGATCACTCCAGAAAAACATGTATCCAGCTCCAACTTCAGCAAAGTGGCCTTCATTTGCCAGCCTTGTTTCACTAAAGGCTGCTATTTGGATGTGATACCTGTTGCATTCTCTTGCAACAAGAGCTGTTGGTCTTTCAGGGCCACTACATTTCACATTGTCCATAAGTATGCGCATATTCCATGTACTGATGGTGAGTGGAATCATCTTTGCAGAAATTTTTGTACAATATTTTGTATTTTGATCAGATGGGATCCCTACCTGTCATGGTAAATAAGTCACAGTTGGGTGAAGTAGACAATTTGTAGGGCACCTTTTCTAGTGCTTTCTTCACACTAGGAGAACAGTGTGGTCCTTAAAGGGCTGATCAGAGACCCAGGGGCTGCCGAATCCCACTGCTGCTTCCAGTGAGATGAACCTATGGCCTGGGCTACCTTGTGAAGAGTTGTGGCAATAACTCCCAGTGTATCCACACCTGCTGCTTCATCACTTGCCTGTCACCACAGGACTTTGAGATAGGTAAAAATGGTAAAACAGTATGGATAATGACTTTTGATTCATGCATAAATTGGATTTAAGTGAGGTACAGCCGCACAAAGTCATCAGTCTAACTCTCTCTTCCAAAGCTGTCACAATCCAGTGGCAAGAGAGAGTCAAGATGATTGGTGATGGTTCAGAATGCAGTGGATAAACTTGGTATCTTTGATGTCTAACCAAACTCGAAGCACTCCACAGCACCTGCTTCAGCAGCCTTCAGGGCCATTGAAACACATTGTTCTCATCTGCCCATTCCACCAAGGGAAGTCTTCACATACTTGGGGTAGACACCACACTAACTCAACAAGAGGGTTAAGACCTTGTAATGTTAATGTAAGGTGAAAGGTGGGTCGGGGGAAGAGTTAAAGATCTTCCTCACCCATTAATAGGCCTCAGATACCTAAGGTTTGAGTGCCAGATGACACTCTGGGTAACCCCTTTGAAAATCCTAATGTTGGTGCTTCTCTCTCTGACAACGATGTATGTATTGTCTATGTTCAGACAGTTAGAAGACCTGTCTGTTGGTCTTTCTGTTTGTAATTTCTGCTTATAATTTTTGTTTGTATTTTCTCTGAAGTTCAGGGTGCTGACTTTTTCCCCTTAAGTGAATGATATATGTGCTTGATTAAAGTGATTGTTGACCCCTCAAAAGTCACTTTCCTTTTAGAAAAGCAGATCTAAGAACCTGTACAGCAGACTCTCTTGTGTATGCCAGGGTCCTTGCTGCTAACAGACCCCCTGGTTACCCTCAAACTGGTATAACCTGTCTACTGAAATGGTGTGATTGCTGTGCATGCTATAGCTTCTTGGAGCTACAGGTGAGAGTTGGTGGATCAGATAGACACCAAAGGTAGAAGGCCTCAAAAGGACTTGACAGTTCTCACATCAGAGGTACTAGTCTGCCCTGAACTATATCCTATACCCCCCAAGATGACATCAGAAATGAAGCACTTCCAGTTGCAAAGTATCCAAGCTGCTACTGGGGAAGAGATTCTAAGTAATTCCAGTACTAATGAAGCAGCGGGGCCAAAGTCAAAAGGAAGTTCAGCTACGGATGGATGTGTCAAGTGACTAAAGTAAGATCATGCTGTATGATCGAGACTGCATAGGAACTCTGGAATGTATTTATGAACCAAGGAATGCTGGAGGTGATCAAACAGGAGATGGAAAGAACATCTTGAGTGTCAGTAAACTTTTTAAGAGGACAGGAACAGGTGAATTTAATTCAGATGATCACTACATATACTGCTGTGGGTAAGAATCTCTTAGAAGAAATGGAATATTTCTCATAGTCGATAAAATGGTGACTGAAGCAGTACTGGGATATAATTTCAAAAATTACCAAATGATATCTGTATGAATTTAACGCAAAACATTCAACATCACAATAATACAATGCTCCAACCACTGATGCCAAAGGAGTCAAATTTGATCAATTCTATGAAGACTTACAACATCTTCTAGAAATAACACCAAAAAAAAAAAAAGATAACACATTCATCATAGGGAATTAGAATGCTACAATAGGAAATCGAAAGATAAATGGAAAAATAGGCAAATTTGGTCTGGGAGTACAAAATTAATCAGGGCACGGACTAGTAGAGTTTTGTCAAGATAACTCACTGGTCATAATAGACACACTTTTTCAGCTACCCATAAAGCAACTCTACACGTGGACATCACCAGATACGCAATAGAGAAATCAGATTGGTTGTCTACTTTGGAACTAAAGGATGAGGAGCTCTATATATGTCAGTTAAAATAAGACCTGGAGCTGACTGCAGTTCAGATTATGAGCTTCCTATTGCAAAATTCAGACATAAACTGAAGAAAGTAGGAAAAAATATCAGACTGTATAGGTATGACCTAAATAACATCCTTTATGAATATAAAGTGGAGGCAATGAATAGATTCAAGGGATTATATCTGGTAGAAAGAATGTCTGAAGAACTATGGACAAAGATCTGCAATACCATACAGGAGGAAGGAACAAAAACATTCCAAAGAAAAGAAGATCAAGGAAGCAAAATAGTTGTCTGATGAGATTTTGCAAATAGCTGAGGAAAGAAAGAAAGCAAAAGGAAAGGAGAAAGGGAAAGAAATATCCAACTGAATGCAGAATTTCAAAGAACAGCAAGAAGAGATAAGGTTTTCTTAAAAGAGCAATGAATAAAACAGAATGGGAAACACAAGAGATGTCTTCAAGCAGTTTAGAGATATCAAAGTTTCATGAAAAATGGGCACGATAAAAGACAAAAATGGTAAGGATTTATAGAAGCGGAAGAAACTAATAAGAGGTGGCAAGAACACACAAAAGAACTATACAAGAAAGATCTTAACATCCCCGCTAACCTGACAACCAAGATGGTGTGGCCTGATCCAGAGCCAGATAGCCTGGAGAAGGAAGACAAGCGGGTGTTAGGGAGCATTGCAAGCAATAAGGATGGTGAAGGTGACAGAATTCCAGCTGAGTTATTTAAAATCCTGAGATGATGCTATTAAAGTTCTGCATTCAATATGTCAATAAATTTTAAAAATTTAACATTGGCCACTTGATTGAAGAAGATCAGTTTACATCCCTATCCTAAAGAAGGATAATGCTGAAAAATGGTCACACTATTGAACAATTGGGCTCATCTCATATATCAGAAACATTATGCCTAAGATTCTGCAAGCTAGGTTTTAGCAATATATGAACTGAGAATTACAAGAAGAGCAGTCTGGTTTTCGAATAGGCAGAAGAAGTAGAAACCAACTTGCCAACATTTGGTGGATTATGGAAAAAACAAGAGAGTTCCAGAAAAAATTTAATTCTACTTCACTGACTACACTAAAGTCTTTAATTGTGTTCACAACAAAATGTTGCAAGACCTCAAAGAGATGGGAGTACCAGATCATCTTACTTGTCTCCTGAGGAACCTGCATGCAGGCCAAGAATCAACAGTTAGAATCAAACATGGAAGAGAAGACTGGTTTAAGATTGGAAAAGGAGTATGACAAGGCAGTATATTGTCACCTTATTTATTCAACTTATATGCAGAATATATCATGCAAAATGCCAGACTGGATAAATCAAAAGCTGGAATTAAGGTTGCCAGGAAAAATATCAACAATCTAAAATATGCCGACAATAACACTCTAATAGCAAAAAGTCAAGAGTATTTAAAAGCTTCTTGATGAAAGTGAAATAAGAGAGTATAAAAGCTGGATTAAAGCTTAACATAAAAAAAAAATAAGATATTAGCAACTGGTCCCATCACATCCTGGCAAATAGAGGAAGAAGAAATGGAAGCAGTGTCAGATTTGACAATCTCAGGCTCAGAGATCTCTGCAGATGGTTCATGAAGTCATAAAATTAAAAGACCCGTGCTCCTTGGAAGGAAAGCTATGGCAAAATTGGACAACCTTCTAAAAATCAGAGATATCACCTTACCAACCAAAGTCCTTATAGTCAAAGCTATAGATTTTCCAGTACCAATGTATGACTGTGAGAGTTGGATTAGAAGGAAAGCTGAGTGCCACAGAACTGACAAGTTGCAGTGCTATAGAAATTTCACTTTTGAGAGTCCCTTGGACATCAAGGCGATCATCAAATCAGTCAATACTTCAAGAAATTAATTCCGGCTATTCACTGAAAGGCCAAATACTAAAGCTGAAGCTTAAATACTTGGGCGACATAATGAGAAGATGGGACTCATTGGAAAAGAATCTGATGTTAGGAAAAATTGAAGGCAAAAGGAAAAGTGGACAGTAGAGGATGAGATGGATGGAAAGTATGGTGCAAACAACCAACAAGGCTTTGGACAGACTTTGAGAAATGGCAGAGGACAGAAGGGCCTGCAATGCTGTGGTCCATGGAGTCACAAAGAGTTGGACACAACTGAACAACAACACCATGAGTTAACCTAGACTGGAAAACAAAGCTCCACCATGAGATCACCAGGAGAGCACCTAGTATGAAGGGTGAGTTACAGGACACAGATATGAAATAAACCACAGGTAGGTCTAAACAGCCTAGAGTTTTTAAGGAGTGTAAGTAAAGAAGATTTTTTTATCCTTTTAGTTTAGTTTCTTAGGATCCATAGCCATGGCAATGTCTAGTTTCCAGGTGTTAGATAATAACTCCTAGAATAGCCCCAAGGATCCTAGACAGTAATTCCTAGAATCATAGTAACAGACAGTCCTATTGCGACTGCACCATGACATAAGGGGGTGATATAATTGATATTTACGACATCTGTGCTGAACAACAATATTGCTAAAGTTAACCTGTGAGCTTAATGTTGGCAAGAAGCCATCTCTGTCTGTTGCCCTATAAAGCAAGCCAGTGAGTGGGGAATCTGTGTGTGCCCTGACTGGCCCCCATCAAGATTTGAGGGGAAATCGTGGGGAAAGCCCATAGCCAAATATGACAGTGTAATGCTGCCTGTGCCTCAGCTGGTCCCCATTGAGGCTTGAGGGGATTTAGGGGAGTGCACAAGCTGGAATGCTGTGCTTGTTTCAATTGACCCCATCAAGACATAGGGGTAGCTGCCCTGCTTCACACCAGCCCCTGCAAGAAGGGTGATTAGGGAATGCTGTAGGGGCTGGTGCTTCCATTACCAGCAACTTCCTTTGAGAAGACTACACTATAATAAAATTATTAACCCCTCCAAAGGTGTCTGCCTGTCTGACCAGATCAAGAGAGAACTTGTTAGAGGCTGGAGTCCAAAAACTGATCTCTCTGGGTAGTACCCTCCCTCTCCTCAAACTACCTGACATTTTCTCAATTGTATAAATGATGTATCCCATTTATAGTTAAGATGTAAGCAACCTCTTTTAGGTAATGGATCAAGTTTAGCATGTATATAGTAGCCCTGTTGAATTGAACTCAAGATCATGGGATTATAGACTTAGAGCTGGAAGGGGTTTTTGAGGCTATCTGATCAAATACTCTCATTTCACAGATGAGGAAATTGAAAAGGTTAAATGACTTACCAAGGCCATACAGGAAGTAAGTAGCTAAGCTGGGATTTAAACACAGGTCCTCTGAGCCTAAAGTCAGCCATTTTTCCATTATACCACACTGTCTTGATATTACTACTTATAGGAAAGAGAAATAAAAATGCTAAGTCACTCAGAAAGGTATATACAAGCGTTTTGGTGATGCCAAACAAAACTGGACAAGAAAAGGAAAACAAAGAAGAGAACACAAAAACAGATCTTAATCAAGGAAACTGCACTGCTGCCATGATGCAGAGTGAAGCTGGATATACAAGTTAAGCTGCAGTAGCTGACAACATGCATGACCTGTACCCTAAATGAGAGAAGGAACAAAAGACGACAAGAAGAAACAAGAATCAGGGGTTGAAGGGATATGAAGACTCCTAAACAATGGGAAGATAAATAAAAGAAACAGAGATTTAATGTAGTTCATGGTATGTCATTTTCTCCACTGTTCAGGTCTAGAAGGCAGAATTATAGAAAGCAAATTATAGAAAACAAAAGGATACCATGGTTGGCAAGGCTTGGCCTGACCTAACAGAAGCATACAGAGATGAGGGAGATCTTGGTAACCACAGTCACAGCATCTGGCAGGAATGTTTAGAGATCCTGGGCAGATGAATGTAATCAAACCTCTAAGAATACAATCACTAATAACAAAAAACCTTTTAAATTCAATAATTTAAAATCAGTAGTTCCCACAAAGGCACAGAAATACATCGAGTAGGCTTATTGCTGAATGGTTACAATGAGATCACAGTATGTGATCATCCCCATGAGTGAATGAGGTTGAGTGAAATTGTAGCTCAGAGTTGATGATCAAACTGATAAACTGGAAGGCCAGGATATCTGAAGGGACATCAAGTACATATTGAAATTCCCAAGGTGGAGAACACAGTTTGGAATTACGAGACCTGTGAACTTCATACTGAACTCCTTAAGAAAAGAGGGAAAATGATCTGATGGTCCGTAAATGTTGGTAACAAAAATCTGGACTAGGTGATAGAGGGATAGAGGGAACTACAAAGACGGAAAGGTGGCTGGATGATGGTGGCAAAAAAAATAGTTTGAAACTGATATGTTCATTTCTATTCCTGGTCCATTGGGCTTAGGGAAATGAAAAATGGTTCATCCAGGACTAGAAAGAATGACCAGAAACACTGTATCTTCTGAAGGGAACCAGATTCTCACTAGCTGCAGAAGATGGAAAGAATGAACATGAAGCAAAGAGATTTAGGATATAGATTAGTTGTGGGGTCCATCATTCTTCCAGTCACTCAGTTTGACAATCTCTGAGTCATATCTGATTCTTCTTTCCACCTCACCACACACATCCAATCAATAACCAAATATTGTCAACTGCAGCTTCCAACTCTTGGGCATCCATCTCCTTTTCTCTGCTCACACAGTTACTACCCTAATTCAGGACTTCTCACCTGAGCACCTCCAGCCCAAACTCTTTTACTAACAGACAGTCTTGTATTTAAAAGCCCTCCACAATCTGACTCTCAACTACCAGATTCTTTTCATATTATTTCCTTTCCTGAACTCTACTTTTCAAGTCAAGTTGATCGACTACCTGTTTCCAAAACTCAACATGCCATTTTCCATCTAAGTTACTTTGAATAGGATATTTTCCACACACGGAATGTAATCCTATAATTCTTCTGAACATCTGACTCTTAAACTTCTCTAGCTTATTTTTAGGATCAGATCAGGTGTCACATTTATATGAAGCCTCTCCTCATCCACCTAATTATAAGTGGGCTTTTTCTCATCAATTATCTTGTATTTACATATCTGTTTACACATTTTTATCACTCCAATAGAATGTAATCTTAAGCGGAAAGACTGTCTCCTTTTTATCTTTAAATCCCTAGTACTGAACATAATACCTAGTACATAACTCAGTTGATATTTAATTAAACTGAGTAGTAATTGGTGGCTCCCCATAAGTCAAATCCCCCTTCCACACTACACTACCTTTCAGATGCCTGAAGACAATTTTCATGTTCCACTTGAGTCTTCTGTAGGCTAAATATATACAGTTCATTTAATCCATCCTCATGACATAGTCTCAAGGACCTTCATCATTCTGGATGATTTTCAGATTATCAAAGTGCTTAAGCTGGGGTGAGCATAATACTTTAGATCAGGAGAGAACAGGGCAGAGTAAAGAGGGATTCTCCTCTCCTTTTTCTAAAATTTATGCCTTTCCTGATGCAGTCCAAGATCATGTTAGTTTTTTTGGCTGTCACACTACTGACTCACGCTGAGCTTGCAGTCCACTAAGACCCCCAGATTTTTTCAGACAAATTGATATCTAATTGTGCTCTCTCTATCCCATATCGGTGAAGTTGATTTTTTTTTAACTCAAGAGTAAGGCTTGACATTTATCCCCATTAAAATTTATTAGATCTAGTTCAATATTTTGGCCTGGCAATATCTTTTTAGATTTTGACTGATATCCAAGATGTCATCTCTCCCTCTCTCTCCCTCTCTCCCTCTCTCTCCCTCTCCCTCCCTCTCCCTCTCTCTCTTCCTCTCTCTCCCTCTCTCTTTTCCTCTTTCTCTCTCCCTCTCCGTCTTTCTCTCTCTTCCTCTCTCTCTCTCTCCCTCTCTCTCCCTCTCTCCCTCTCTCTCCCTCCGTCCCTCTCTCTCTCTCTCTCTCCCTCTCCCTCTCTCTCTCTCTCTCTCTCTCTCTGTCTCAACTTAATGTTATCTGAACACTTGATGAGCATGTTGTGTTTGTCTTTGTCCTGTCCAGGTCCTGTTTCTGACTTGTGAAATGATCACACTGATTCTATGGCTTTTTTTTTTTTTAATTTTCAGTTAACTGATTCTGTCCTATTACTGCCTGAGTTATAGTTCTTTGTCTCTGAACTTAGTTCAGATTTCAGCTGGCCTGCAATGAGTTAAGTTTAGGAACCCAGTTCTGCTAATAGCTGTTCTATTTTTGCCTCAAGGAAATCTGTGATCATTAGGATGTGGGTGGACATCAGGGTTTGTGTTTTAGTATCTTCATACCACCATGAAGATAGACTTCAAGGATTTCTGGTTGCTAGCCAAAGAAGTCTAGTCCACTCTCTCTAATCTTGCAGGAGGACTCAAACAATGAACATTTCTTAGTCACAGTAGAGAAGGAGGGAGTTAGTCTCTCATTCCCAATTTGCAACCAATCATATTGTCCCCTACGCCTTAGCTCTGTAGTCAGCCCTACTGATTTAGCCATTCACAATGTTGGGCCGATCATAACTTGTTCCTCACCTACAAAGACCTGTCTTTGTTCTGTACTCCTCAAAAACCATTTAAGGAAGCTGTCTCCCGCACTTGGGGTCTTAGTTTTGCTGAGGAAGCTGAGATTGTATTTATTAGTAAATTCTCATTTTACTAATAAATCAATAATGCTCAAAAATTTGTGTCTCAGTTTACCTTATTTTGACTGTAACACATGTATTGGCTATGTGTGAAAGAAAGCCAAGCATGGGAGTTTGAGTCACTCACCTGAAGAATTCCTGCCAAACTAATATCAAACCATTAACAACTATCCTAGGAATTTAGTCAATCAACATTACAAATCCATCTAATTATAATAACAGCTAGTCCTCATCTTTTACACAAGTAGCATGAAATGTTCTATCAGGTGTTTTGCTAAAATCTAGGTTAATAATATTTTCAGCATTTTCTTGATCTACTAGTATAATAGTTAAATTTTAGACAGGCATCTCTGAAAAAAATTCTCATGCTCTCCTTGCAGATAAAGTGATGAATTAGTTAGATGAATTTGGAACTGGTTCAATGACAATACTGAAAGAGTATTACTTAAAAGGGTTAACCAAGTGAAGCATCTGCTTGGGGGGCTACCACAAATATATATATATATATATAATATACTTACATATACATATATGTATATGTGCATGTGTATGTAAACCATGCTTCTACTATCCCAAATACATCAGACCATTACCTTGGAAGAGTACAATATCTAACCTTGCCTCAGGAAAAAAAATCTAGTTATAGTACTACCCCTCAATACAGTTTGGTTGTAGAAGCAAAGATGGAATCAGACAGTCAAGTATAATAACTACTAGGTATGGATAAATGTTGGTGATTAAATTTTAAAAGAATTTGGATAAATATATTCACAAGAAAGAGACTTGAGTGAACAAAACAGAAAACAACTTATCTGGTCAAAATTTGTAAACGGGTTGACTTTCTTTTAAGAATGAAAAGTTTTATACTGAGTAGAAATTAGCTTAAGAATGGATATTTTTACATATTATTTAAATTGAATTACTAAGATAACTTTTCTCCTCCTAAAAATTATGTTAGGTTACTTATTGCCTATTGCTTTTTTAATTACCTCAAAGAACAAGTTTAAATACGGAAGATGATATAGTTCAATAGCTTATGTTACTAATATATAAAGTTCTGTTTCTTTTAGAAATACAACCACGGCAGACTCCAATTATTTCTTCTTAAAAAAGATACAAACTCAAAGTCCCAGTTATTTGTTGATTCCATTCATTTATTTGACAAGTTAAACTCACCTAACCAACTAGACAGGACACTGGACTTCAAGTCTGATAGACCTAGGTTCAAATCCTGCCTCAGAGTTGTGTGACTCTGGGAAAGTCAATTAAAAATTCCTCTGTATCTCAGTTTCCTCATCTATAAAATAAGTGGAGCAAAAACCAACCTAGATTCCAGAGAATCAACTACAAAGTATGTTGACCCCCTCCTGACAGAGAGATGAGATGGAAGATGCAGAATAAGATACATTTTTGGATATGGTCAGTTCAGGAAATCTGTTTTACCTAACTATGTATATTTGTTAGAAGGCTTATTTTGTTTTGTTTTGTTTCTCCAGTTAAGGAGAAGAAGGTGAGAGAGAAAAATCAACACAATAACTTAAAATGCAAAATAAAATGAAAGTTAAAAAATAAAATAAAGAATTGAACTCAATGGCCTCTACTGTCCCTTCCAGCTCTAAGTCTCTGTTACCATGACACTACAGCCTTGAGCTCTACATGCATTAACTAAAAGCAAGTGGTTAATAGGATTCGGTCTTTTGAGAAACCTCAACCCTGCATTACCTAGCAATTCGGTACTTCATTCCTGTTGTCGAGTTCTCTCTATACTGCCTTAGCCTAGGACACTGCTGCGCTTCCAGGGTAGGAATGCAGACTAAAGAGAATAAGATTCCCCCAGTGGGACAGCATCGGGCTCTTTATGCGTTGGCAGGGCTTCAGTGGCCTGGGATTAAAGTTGGCTTCAAAGCTAGTCAGTTCTGAGAATTATCAAAAACAACGAGTCCTAGACCCTACCAGCATCTAACAAGAAAGGTAATGGAACAAGATAAAGTACTGGCTATCATTGATAATATGACCTCTGAGCTATATTTCAATTCAGTGATACCATGACACAGAAATACATGTGTGTACCTGTACAAATTTTGTCCTTCATAATCACAATGCTGCTTCTTTATTTTCTATGCACTTGAATATGTATGTAAAAACACTTAGGAAAAAATAAGACTCTTTGATTTTTGAATTCCGTAAAAGTTTAAATATATAAAAGAACATTACTAATAATATTTGTAAAGCTCTTAGTAAAGTGTCTGGCATATAGCAGGTGCTTAATAAATGCTTTTTCCCTTCCCTCCCCTACTACAACAAATGCTTCATTTTTCAAAAAAACTTATGTCTGATAATTTTCATTTTTACACAGACATTGTGAATACCTTGTATAAAAAAATTAAGTTATACAGACAGGTATTACATCTGATTTTCAAAAGGTTTGAAATAAACATTACAAAAATAAGCTGATGAATATTCTAGTAGGATGCTAAACTATGTCTGTATCATTCATAGCTTACAATTTTATCTTGG
The DNA here is from genome assembly GCA_023548195.1 of Bettongia penicillata ogilbyi. NCBI lineage: Eukaryota > Metazoa > Chordata > Mammalia > Diprotodontia > Potoroidae > Bettongia > Bettongia penicillata. The sequence continues at coordinate 3,909,656 of JAJHZJ010000009.1, read as the reverse complement.
GAGTTGTTTCATGCTTGTTTTATTTTCCACTCATCAGCTTTTTTCTAGTAATGAAGGAGAAAAAAGTAAAATTGAGAAGTTTGTCGGTCATATATTAAAACCAACTTCCTTTTTACTGAAACTATTGAAAATAGCTCAGGAATACATCTCTTTCAATCTTATTTCCCCTAACTTGTTCCTAATATGGGTCCATTACTAAAAAAATGTGACTATATATGTTTAATTTGAGTTAGTAAGTTATAACTTTCTTTCATAAAATAAATGAAAGATATGTGAGATGGTAAACTAGGATTTAAACACCTGAATTATTTAAAGCTACAAAGTTAAATTATACTGTAGAGTATTCCCTCCCCCTATCTTATTTTGGGTTCTTCTTGAGGCAAAAGAAGTATTTCCATAAAAGTTTTAATTAACAAAAAATGTTTTTCAGATGGGACAGTCTGGTTTCATTTTTTTGACTTTTATTTTTTGCCTTGGTTTTTTACATAAAAGGAGTAAAAACTCATTAGTGAGTTTCAAGATTTAGTTCAGGCAATAATAGAAATTAGGAGTTAGATGACATGAAGCTGTTATGAGGATCTTACAAGATAAAAGATACTAAAGTGATTTGAAAAATGTTAAAGTATTATAAAAATATGAAGTCATTCAAAATGTCACGTTCAAAATCAGGACAAAACATTCAAATATGTACAACCACTTTTCTGTCACTGTCCATGGAAGTTAAATAAAAATTCACTGATGACCATGAAACTACAAGAACAATGAACCAGTATAGTCCTAACCCATTTCATACATTGGACAAATTAAGGGAACTCAAGTGACATCTTAACTTGCTTCCTATATTCCTGGAGAACATGAGATCATTGGTAGCAAGGAGAAGCAACAGAGAGGTACTCAGGAAATTGAGGGAAGATCCTAACAAAGCTGAGACTAGGAAGAAGGTGAGAAGCTACCTGGGGCACAAAACACAGGAGAGGACAGTAAGAGGAAGATTTAATATTGCTTTTTCTAAATGCAGGTATTTTTTTAGTACCAGAAAATTCTGCTCTTCTCTCTATAGAGTATAGCTTTATTTGAGGGGCAGGGGGAATGCTTAAATTATGCATTATTGTAAAGGCTCAAATCCTCCGATGCACAGTAGTACCAAGAGAACACAATTTTCCAGTATAGGACTATTATTTTATCTGGCCTTTACAACAACCTTGTGAGTCAAACAACTGGTTTAATGTGTTATTTAACCTTGAGACATATACATTTTAATTAATGATAATTACTTAACTCAAAAGAAATAAATATCAAGCAATCAAAACAATATTTATTAAGTGTCCTCAATGTTCTTGTACTAGAAAAGCTATGATTCTTTCACAAGGAGCTGAAATGCAGTTGATGAGAGAAAAGACATGAAAGAAAAGTTAAATGGCAATTCAAAACCACAGATTTATTCCATGTCAAATGATGGCATAAAGATGACAAAACAGGCATTTCAGAATGGCTATGCTGGCAGCAGTGTGCAAAATAGAGTAAAGGGACAGACTGACGGAAGGTAGACCAGCTAGAAGAAAAAGAGGGATTTTAGAAGGAATAAAAGGTAATGGGAGAGCACACAAGAAATTAAGGAATAATAAATACCACCAGTCAGACCTAGAAATAGGCAAGATTGCTAGCTACCAAAAGTACAACATACAAGGGAAGACAGGGATGCATAACAGATGGAGTGACATTTTTTAATACTGCTTTTCTAAAGTGTGAATATTTTTAGTGTCAGAAGATATTTTAGCAATCCTTATATTTGGTGATCAGAGCCTAAATTCAGGAGGTAACAACATAAATGAAAAGAAAGTGGGCACTAGAGAGGCATCATAGCAATATGGCCAGAGTGCTGAACTTGAAGCCACGAAGACCTGGCTGGGATCAGATCCTGACTTTGATACGTAAAAGTTGTGTAACCTTAAGTAAGACGCTTAACATTCTTTAGTCTCAGTTTCCTCATATTTAAAATGAGGATTATAAAACGTGTGGTACCTAACTCAAGGGATGTCATGAGGTGCAAGTAAAATAATGAATGTGAAATGCTTTGCAAACTTTACAGCATTAAATAAACTTTAATAATGATGACATGGAAAGAATCAACAAGACTTGGTTACAAAATAAGTAGAAGAATCATTTATCTGATATACACACTACCTGGGACACTTGCTCTAAAAAGAAGAAAAACTATAACAACCATAGAGTTATACTACTGTTGACTCCACAAATACCAAATTTCATATGTTGTTTCCTTAACCAACTACCAAATGAATGATACAACAGAAATAAAATAAGAATTGATACATAACTGGGTACATATAGGGATACCAATAAACAAAAATGAACATGGTCAGGATTTTGAATTATCTATTTAATAAAGTTAATTTGCCATCATTCCAGTGAGGAGCTTCTACGATAGTGTATACCTTTGCTTTTTGAATGACTAAGTTTCAGATAAATCAATAAAAGCATCCTTAGAAATTCTTTTATATAAGAGCTTCTTTAAAAAATACATACATTCACAACAACTAAGAGGAAACGTACTTGAAATATACTTTTTTTTTACTTTGTTTTTAAGGAAATAAAAATGGGTATACCTGATTTCCATGAAGATCCAATACATCCAGGCTTTTCAGATTATCCAGATTTGAGATTTTCTTAATTCTGAAATATTTAAATTTTGACAAAAGTTGCTTTTCATTGATAAAAAGCAATTTACAAACTTTATCTTCAGACAAATCTTCAGAAATCTCTCTACTTTCAATCTTGTTCTGACTTACATGCCAAAGTAGAATTTCATTTTCCATATTTATTCATTCAACTATTTAGAAAAAGAGTACTCATTTCAGCATGTAATGTTAAGAGTTGGAAGGCACCTGTGAGATCATCTAGTCTGATCCCTTCATCTTATCATTTATTATTCCTATTAGTTACTAAAATAAAACAGAAGTGACTGCTCACCTCCAGCTGGTATGTTTGACAGTATGCTTGGAGAGAGGGAGATCTGTGTTCAAATATCACCGTACACAATTACTATATGACTACAGGTAAGTCACCGAGTCTTGTTTCCTTATCTATAATACAGAGATGATAAAACTTAAAGTTCCTGTGTCACAGGGTTGCTGTAAGATATGAAACTGTCTGCAAGCCATAAAGCACATTAGGCTCAGTTTCATGAAAACAAAATATAAAATAGATTCTTGTTGCTGTGATAAGCCTCATTTAAAGAAGCAACAGCCATAAAATTTTGGATTTTGAATTAATTTTTATGTCAAACGTGTTTTCCAAATCAATTCATATTTTCCCATTGATATATATTATAATTTCAAGGGTATTACAATTTCCTATAGAAAATTACACTAGTAAATCATAAAAATTATACCTTAAAATGCAGCAAACCTTAAAAAAAATCACACATTCAAGAGAAATGACTTTGTAATACTAAGAACTAATATTCTTTGTTACACTGTAGCAAAACAGTAAATACTGTAGTGCCTTAAATAGATCTGTCTTAGTCTCATGACACTCTCCAGTTGGCTGATGGACCACGCAGAGCCTGCATGAAACTTGGAAGTCCTACCCTAGTTAGCCGTGGAATCAGTCTGATTAAAGAGGCTCCTTTTACCTGACCTGCCGGAATGTGTAATATTACCTTCATACACAGCAGTAAGGGTCTATTCTGCAAGCTTGTGAAGAAAAACTGAATCTTTACTATATATGAATAAAATGAGATATAATACTCATTCTCTCTCTATCATTTTACCACTTCACTAACCTCTCTTCTTAAACCCAGAATTCCTGGCCCCAGTCTCAATCCTTACACCCATCCAGCTCACACTTAACCCCTCTCTCAACTCCAACTCTTCCCTAAATTTCTTCCAAACTACCACTCCTTTCTGCTAAAACCTGCTGAATCCCCACTGCATGGTGGACAAGTGCCTCTCTCTCCAAACTTCTTTTTTGCCCTTCCCTCCATCTCCTCAGACTAGTGAAGTCTGGCCATGCCCAGGCTACCTCTGCACTTTAAATACAGAGAGTGCACTTCTCACTTCTACAGTGACAGTGTCAATGAAGCAGGAGAGCAGCTATTTCAGGCCATGGATCCACCAAACCTGAATCGATCAATTAAAGAAACATCTGTTAAGTGCCAAATAACTGAATCACTTTTCTCTCTGCCAAGTGATGGCAGCAGCTGAAACTGAATGAAAGGGAGGATGGTGAGGTTCAGGGAGCACTGCCTAAGGAACAGTGGTTAGCCAAGCCTCTGAGGCAGCAGCCACTACAGACGTACAGGAATAATGTGTGCCTTGGGCTTGAAATAATTAGAATCTTACTATAGAATGTGGTTCACCTAAACCAAGGAGACCAACTCACTAAAGAAAGATAAGCAGTCTCCTATTTTGGTTTTCAATTCCACAGTAACCATTTTTGTTCTCATAGACTTGTAAAATACGAAGGTTGGAAAAGTTCTTAGGACTTCACAGCCTGAAGAACATTCTCTCTGGTAGAGAAAACAGAATAAAAAAAATGGGTAATAGAAGAAAGTTAAGGAAATAAAATAAATTCAGGGAAAATAAACATTAATTGAAATGAGCTAAAAGGGCCAAAAAAAGAAAGAATTTAATTTTAGACATACCTAAGTTTAAGATACAAGTAAAAATATTTATTAGGTAGGTGAAAATGAGAATCTGGAGGACAATCAGTCAGACCTGGCAACTGAGATTTGTGATTGTCCACATAATTAAAGTCCTTTTCAAGCATCTTAAATTTCTGCCCTCTACTACTTTCAAACAGCTTCAAGTTTCTCTTAACTTGAAAATGGTATTTTAATTACTATGAAGAATACATAGAGATGTGGGAAAATGTATATGAATGCACAATAATGTAAGCACAGCTAGGAAAACAATATACACAATGACTACTGCAAAGTGAATGAAAATTACAAAAAAATTAAAATTGAACTCTTTGTTGTTATAAAGACCAAACTTGACCTACCTAAAAAAGATATAAAAATACACCTTTCCTTCTTTATAGAATTAGGGAACTACAGATGTAGTAGAATGCTACATATGCTATTAGAATTAAATGACTAATTTTGTTGAACTGCTTTTTTCTTTATTTTAACCGATTAATAAAATAAAAAGTGAGGGCAAGATCTTTGAAGAAAAAGATCTCTTCTCATTTTAGCCTTAGATAATGGCAACAAATAGGGAATCCAAGATTTACACAATGTAGGAGAATTAGAACCTAACTGGGATAGGGGCCACATCTCTGCTTTATCACACTTTACTGCAGAATCACTTTTTATTTTGTTAATCAGTTAAACAAACCTCCCTTGTGGATGTGGCAGGAGCTATCTGTTGAAGCTGGAAAAGTACAAGTCTTTGGTTAAAATAATAAATTAAATAGATTGAAATTAAATTGCAAATTTTTAAAAAATTGAACAGATAAAATTAAAATATATGTATATACACATGTATGCAAATCTCAAGAGAGTAAGCAATTATGATTATACCACATGGTATACATTAAGGGCCCAGGCTATCCCTTTGAGGATATAAATTAAAAGCTTCTCAAAAATGCCAATATGTGGATAAGAATCGATATATCAACCAACAAATATTTGCTAAGTGCCTAGCACTCAAAAGAAATCCAAAGTGTAACACAGAAATATAAAATGAAAAAAGCTTGGAGACTGAAGCCTGAAATTTAGATTAGATGATCTCTGAAGCCCCCTCCATCTCTAAATGCCATGACCTTATCTCCTGCCATCAATAATCACTTACTCAGTAAGCTTCCTATTGCCTACACGATCAAATATAAAATCCTCCATATGGTGTTCCAAGCCCTTTATAATCCTCACCCCCACACATACACACAAACACATACACACACACACACCTTTGCAATCTTCTTACACTTTGCCATGCCCCGTGAAAGTCACTGGACACTGACCTCCTTGCTGTTCCTTCCTCAAGGCACACCATCTCCTGACTGGGCATTTTCACTGGCTAGCTTTCTCCCAAACCTGCAGTGCTGTTCCTCCTCATGTGTACCTCCTGGCTTCCTTGAAATCCCAAGTACAATTCCACCTTCTAAGGAAGACTTTCCCAATCCCTCTGAATTCTACTGTCTTCCTTCTGTTGACTATTTCCTGTTTACCCTATAGTTTGTTCACACATAGGTATCTGCAGTTTGTCTTCCCCAATAGACTGTGAACTCCTCAAGGGCAGGGACTGTCTTTTGCCTTTCTTTATATCCCAAGTAATAGTGCGTAGTCCCTGGCACACAACTGGCACTTAACAAATGTTGACTGATTCACACATAGAAAAGGATATAAGGTAGGGATGGTTGAGGGTATTAAAGATCAGAAAGACATAAGACTATCAAACTGGCTAAAAATCACTGCTTTAGATAAAAAAATCTCTATAATGGTTTGGACTAGATAATCTCTAAGCTCCCATACAGCTCCAAAACCTCTAATCATCTAATAGCAATAATTGAACACACTATTCTTTTTGCTTGAGTCCCACCTAAAAACTGAAGTGACAAATATTAGTGCAATAGATATAAGTATTCTATAAAATAGACATTTAAAGTCTTCTCCATTGAAAAACATTAAAAAACATGCCCTTTACATCTCATACCTGTTCTTCCCCAACAAGAGAACACGAAGGGACCTAAGTGTAGAAAGTCCACTTATTTCCTCAATTTGGTTATCATATAAATCCAAGAATATGAGGCTATGAAGGTTAGAAATATTTTGAATTCGAGTTATAAAATTGTGTTGAAAGTTCAACAGACGAAGGTGTTCTTCCCCATCAATCACAGGACAAACTGTCAGTTTTTGCCTAGAATATGAAAGAAAAAGATATTAAAGAGTATGTTTTGCTGCTCTTGTTTCTATTCTAGACATTCATTTTGGGTATATATATGTATGTGTGTGTGTGTGTGTGTATGTGTGTGTATGTGTGGGGGTGAGGATACTGTGTGTGTTGTGTGTATGATAAATGTGTATATGTGTGTGTGTGTGTGTGTGTATATATATATTTATATATATATACACACACACCATACACATTGTGATGGGCAGCTAGGTGATGCAGTGGATAGAGCACCAGCACAGGACTCAGAAGGACCTGAGTTCAAATCTCACCTCAGACACTTGACACTCACTAGCTGTATGACCTTGGGCAAGTCACTTAACCCCAACTGCCTCATCCTGGGCCATCTCCAGTCCTCCTGATGAGTATCTGGTCACTGGATTCAGATGGCTCTGGAGGAGATGTGAGGCTAGTGATCTGCACAGCCCTGCCTCACTCAAAACAAAGTCAGGTGCAAGTCATGTCATCATTTCTCTGATGGCATGGTCTTCTTCAGCAACACAGGACAAACACACACACATATATGCTGATAAGAAAATTGAACATAAACTCTTGGCAGCATATCACTAGGGGGTGCATAGTGTTTAAGTTAGAATTCCTGTCCTTAAAGGAGCTTTCAAACTTGTAGGTAAACAAGTCAGACCAATATAGATCAGGATGAGTAAACTAAATATATATAAATACACACATATATATACACACACACACACACACACACACACACACACATACAGAATCAATACATAACAAATATTTTAGAATAAATATTTATTTTGAGAGTCACTAATGGTGTAGTAATTAAAGAGTTAATCTCAAAGTCACAAAGACCTAAATTCAAGTCCTAAATGTACTGACTGTGGGACCCTGAACAAGTCACTTAACCTTTAGAGTAATGGGCAATGCTCTAAGATTATGTCACAGAGAAGGTGCCAAGCTTCATTGGTAGAAGGAATTTTCTCACCTGAGAATTCCCCATATCAATTTTAAATCATAGGTCTGATCCCTATCCCTAAAAATCTATCTACATAGAAGGGATGGCTGTTTGAATGTCATGGGAAAGTATCCATTGGCAAAAATTCTAAATAAAACTGTAAACTTTCTTTAAAAACTTTTAAACTAAATCCTACTTGGATGGGGGGAGGGGAAGAAGAGAACACCAAAGACAGATATTATAGGCTACCAAAAAAAAACCCCAAAGAAGTACACCCCCAGTAGCCCTCAGCAGCACCTATCTAACAAGGAGAAACCAAAAAGGCTGTTTCTTAATAAGGTCCAATTTATTTTGCAGTTTAACAAAGGACAAAACGATCTTTTAAGAAAAAATTCCATGAAGACCCAAAATTTATGTCACTGTGTTCATCCCTAACTTAAAATCAGAGATTTAGAGCTGGAAAGGATCAGCATAGAGTTTATCTGGTCCAGTTCATTCATTTTATAGATGAAGAAACAGAGACTCAGAGAGTTTAAGTGACTTGAGTAAGAGCAAAGGCAGGATTTGAACCTGAGCCCTTTAACACCAAACCCAGCACTCTTCCCAATGCACCATGATGCAAGGTGGAAATTTTTCCTCTTTCCTCTCATACTGTGAAATGGACTATTATACAAGAGTGGGTATAAAACCCTAATTCTGTATGAATTCTGTTTTATGTCATAATTGGCATTTTTAAATGCACATAAAATGTCATAATAAACATGAAAAGAACATAGTATAAATGAGTTCAGGACATTTTATGAGTCCTAAACATCAAAGCTGCAAATGTTCTTTTACGATCTGGAGGAAGGAGACTAGGAGGGAGGGTTCTGACTGAAGCTGCCATTAGAAGCAGAAATCCAAAAGGAGCAGGACAATTGGGAAGGGAAACATTTACAGCCTCTTATCAGCATGGAGATAATCTGAGTAGTGAGCTGACTGTAACAGAAAAGAAATATTTATAATTTAATTTTGTATAACTTTAAACCAAGATGAAAAGAAATCAGATACAACTGACATTCTGAAAACTGTCAGCATCAAGGCACAAATTAACAGTATTTCTAATTAAATTATGTTGGCTGATATGGCTACAATTTTAAAAGAAATATATTATTAAGAAATTGGTTCAAAATAGATACTATAGTTATTTTAATATTTTTCATTTTATTTTCTAAGTATATCAAATTCACTATATTTATTCCTTTTTATTACCATATTTGATGGAACTGGTTTACAAATAATTGAATTTTTGCTAACAGAGCATGAGTATTCCACTTTTCAGGGCAGCTGGGTAGCACAGTGGGTAGAGTACTGGACCTACAGTCAGAAAGACCAATTTTTGTGAGTTCAAATCTGGCCTCAGACTCTTATTAGCTGTACGATCCTGAGCAAGTCACTTGATCTTGTTTGCCTCAGTTTACTCATCTGTAAAATGAGCTGGAGAAAGAAATGGCAAACTACACCAGTATCTCTGCCAAGAAAACCCTAAATGGTGTTTAACCATGGCTGAAAAACAAGTTAGCAATAAGAACAATTCCATTTTTTATTTATGTCTTCTCTATGTGTGTGATTCCTACAGTTGGAAGGGACAAGCAAATCCTGAGGTTCTTTGGTACCAAAATATTTTAATCCTGCCAGAATTTTGGTGTCAGTGACAATGAAGAGCTGTGATATTGCTGTAGATTTTTAAAAGCTTAAACAAAAATTACCACAAAACGTTAGAGAATGATGTCGCAGGTATGCTGCATATCATTATTAGGCAGTACTGGAAATACCAAAAAAAATCAAAAACCAGCCTAAAGCTAGAGAAACGCCACTGAACTGGACTCTCAGTTACACACCATAGAGCAGGCTCTTTCTTTCCACACTGTTTGCGAGGGCTATTATGCCAGTGGGTGCTGCTCAAGAGTTAACATTAGGACAGGCAACTGAAGGTTTTCTTTTCATATGCTATCTAACATTGGCCAGAAACAGGGAGGTTTCTTCCTGCTTTCCACAGCATAGTATTCATACCTTTCCAAATTATCAAGTATAAATTAAGCCAGCCACAAATTGTATCATGGATTTGGAGTCAGAAGGGCAGCAATGGAATTCTGGCTTAGTAATGAACCACAGAAACATGGGTAAATCAAAATGCTTGTATGGCCTTCAGTTTCCTTTCTTGTAGAATGGGAGACCTGCACCCAAAGATCTGTAAAGTCCCTTCCAGTTCTAAATCTTATTATTTTGGTTTTCTCTCTTTCATAATTATTGTTCCCTGAACAGTGCTATGATAATATTAGCTCCTTTTGGTATAGATTCTGAATTTTTTTCCAATACACATAGTTTTAAAGTGTCTTACCTTTCTAAGGTCAACCTATCTGAGTAAAGAATTTTCTCTTCATTAGAACGATGAAAAACAGGAAATGCAGGCATTGATGAGCTCCCCAAGTAGACATGATCACCTATTAGAAAATAGAATAATAGAACATAAAATACTGAAATTTCAAAAGATTTTACACCAAAGTAGCTTTATATTCTAATTCCCTTACCTACAAATAGCTCTTTTGGAATTTGGTTATTCTATATCTTTACTTATTTTAAAATTATTACATATGAGATGCCTTTCTTTTTTTTTTCACACCAAAACTCTATGTGGCATCCATTCCAAGTAATTTTCCCTTTACCTCATATATAAATTCAAATTTAAAAAAAAACTACTCTTAAGCTGTCTGTATTGAAATATATATATATATAATAAACTAGTATTCCTAATCTTAAATTTTAAAACACTCTTCTAGTTTAGCAAGATGATAATCTTTCATTACCAGATACATTTGGGCCAGCACTGTGACAGCCCTGTCGAATTCTGGATTTTGTAGGTGTCTGAATGGAAGAATCTCCAAATGCTGATAAAGAGTTTGCACCACTTTTCAGTTCCAGTCCACAAAGGTCTGTCATGTTTGTTGTGGATGGGACGAATGATGGTTTGTTACGAGGTGAAGGACTTATTACTCTTCCATCCCCTTCAAAATATTTAAAAAAGTAATCATAAACTAGACAGTATAACTGATTTATGAAATAAATGGAAAATTTGTTACAGCACATGTTCTTCATACCATCATTTAGGTTGGTTCCTCACACAGTTTTGTTGATTTTTCAGTCACGTACAAAGAAAAGGTGAAGAATGAGTAAATGAACAAAGCATTTATTAAGTATTTACTATGGAAGCAGAGTAAATACTTCATAAATGTTTTCCAATAATAAGGGTTTAATAAATGCTCTTTTCATTCATCCTTCACCTTTTCTTTGTACACTCAGTTCTGTGAATGGACAGAACTGCAATTAAATTTTAAAAAATGAATTACATCATCCTCAGTAAACATTCATTTGTTGCCCAGAGAACATATAACTTTTCTATAGCACTTTAAGGCTTCCAATGCATTATCCTCATAGCAACAGTGAGGTAGAGAACAGAATATCATAGTGGGGTGGATGCAATTGGAGTTAGATGGAATCTCTGCCCTCATAGAGCTTTAAAATTTGCATGCAAACATGATAAATAAACATATATAAAAATAAGCAAATTGAAAAGGAAAGGCTCTCTTCATATATGAATGAATGGAAAAATCATTCATTTAGTACTTCTTATGTGCTAACACCACACTAAGCACTGAGGATACCAATACAAACCCCAAATATCCCCTGCCCTTGTAGAGCTTACATTATGATGGGGGAAACAATATACAGAATGTCCCAAAAGTTTAAAATTGCACTAAGATTTTTGGAATATCCCATGTACATACAGGTGAATGATGTCCAAGAAGGTGTGTTTTAAGACAAAGAATGTATAAAAAGTAAGTATCTACAAGTGAAGAAGTGAAGACTGATTCATGGATGGAAAGTTAATGGTGATTGTATGGTTTGGGAAGGGTGGGATGTTCTCCTGGAAGAAATTCCTTTGAGGTGGGCTCTAAAGACAAAAAAAGATAGAATAATAGACATATAGGACAATCTAGACAGTATGAATCCACAGATGATATCAAGTAGACATGTCTGTTTGGAGTAGAGGATGTGGATATTATGTTGTGGGAAAACAGAGAAGAAAGTTGACAATGAATTCTTCTACTTAAATAACAAAGTAAAAGAGAACCAAATTACCTTATTCAGCACATATTTTTGGAAGGGTGACAGTACAACACCAAAATAGCATGAAGTTCTAGAACATGATGGGGAATCTGTGGCCTCGAGGTAACATGTGGCCCTCTTAGGTCCTCAAGTACAGCCCTTTGACTGAATCCAAGTTTCTATATTTTCAGCATGTTCTAGAACATGCTGAAGATATAGGAAGCATTAGTATTTACAGGCCTTCCATTTGGCCATGAGAGTTAGCCCAACAGAAATTTTAATTCCTGTTTCCTGAACCATAAAACCAATGTCTTCTATATGTTACACATCAAGAATCTGGATAAAGCCTTCAATAATGAAAGCTTGCACATACCCCAAGGTCCGTGACAAAAAAAAAAAAAGGTTTTTACTCAACATTCACACATTGTATACACATTTAGTTTACACTATAGCAGCATTTTTTGTGGTAACAAAGAACTGGAAACAAGGTAGATGCCCATCAATAGGGGAAATGACTAAATTGTGGTATCTGAATGTAACGGAATAATACTGCACTATAAGAAAAAATGACTATGATGAACACAGAGAGAGACAAGGAAAGACTTCCATGAACCAATGCAAAGTGAAGTAAGCAGTCAAGAAAACAATATACTTATGATTAAAACATGTAAATGTAAAGAAAAGCAACTTCAAAATGACTGAAAAATGTTATAAAATTATAAAGAACAAACTTGGCCACAGGGAAGAAATAAGAAAAGACAACCTCCCTCCCTGTGGAAGGGCCACAAGTGTGGAACACTGTATATAATGGCATTCATTTTTTAAATATATTTTTATATATTTAATATATATTGATTGGTTTACTGATTTGTTCCTCTTCTTTTTTTAAAAGTCTTTTTGTTATAAGGGATGGCTTTCTGGTAGTAGTAACTGGGAGGGATACAGCATACCACGTAGGTGATGCAAAAATGAAACATATCCATAAAAATCTACTTTTTAAAATCAATGAAGGCCTACAAATGAGACAGTCTATCAGAGCTGAAACACCATTTACCAAGAGATTGTGCAAATTAGATATTATTAGAATCCCCCAAGCAGCTGTTATGTGGTGAGCAATCACAAGCAGAACCATCAAGAGAAACAGCTTAAGTCCTCAATGAAGAGTCTGAAACAAAAGGCTGCGAATGCAGATGCCTAGAAATCAGTGCAGCTGGGCACATAAAAAGGAATGGAGGTCAGAGCAAGACATGGCAGATACGCAACCAAGTATCACAGTGTACTTTCTGCAACGTGATGCCCAATCATACGTGTATACTCAGCATACTAGAAAAATAATTATTTTTCCCATCTACTCCCTTTTCTCTCCATTCTTTCTTCTATTTCCCAAAACAAATTTTTCCCAAACTTCTCACTTTTAGCAATTAGCTTTTCATCCAAATTCCATTATTTGGAACTATGGCCATTCCTCTCCCTTCTCTTTGTCACATACTCAGAACCTAAGAACCCATGCTATCATTGCTATGTCCCATTTGTGAAATCAACTCTGAACTAAACAATATCTAAAATAATCCCAGACCAAACTATTTCTGATTTATCCTTTTATTTTGTTGTTAGGAATTCTACATTTATCAAAAATGAGATTCATTCAGAGAAATATAAAACAAATCAATCTCTGGACATTGACAATACCTTGTCTGCTTGAGTAGTTTTTTTCTAGATCATGTTGCAAAAGTCGATTATGGAAAGATGAGTCTTTAGTTAGCCTGAGTTCAAACTGCAAAATATTGTTTGAGAAAAAAGATTGAGAGAAAATGTAATAATGTACATCACAAAATTAAATATCACTGAAAACTGTCATCTTATGACCATCATAATCCCTTGAAAATTCATTTTGGAAGTATGATGCAACAAAAATGAGCAGTATATTTGAATTTTCTAAAATGTGCTATCAATCAATCATTCAATAACCAATAAACACCTATTACATACCAGGCACTGTACTAAGCACTGAGGATACAAAAACAAAGGTGCCTTTAAGGGAAACAACATGTGTAAACATATATGTGTTTATATATGCATGTATGTACATATGAAATAAACACAAAGTAATTTGGGAGGAAAGATACTAGCAGCTGGGGGAACTAGGAAAGTCTCCAGACAGTAGTGTTGGAGCTGAGCCTTGAAGGAAGGGAGGGAGTCTAAGAAGCAGGAGGAAGGAGTGCATTCCAGGTATAAAGAACAGCCAGTGCAAAGGCAGGGAGAGGGGAAATGGACTGTCACATGTGAGGAACAACCAAAAAGCCAGGTTAACTAAATGACAGAGTACAGGAAGGAGAATAACATTTAATGAGACTGGGAAGTTAGGTGGATGACTGGTTTTGAAGGGCTTTACATGCCAAGGATGTTTGTATTTGATCCTAGAGGTAACAGAGAGTCACTAGACCTTATTGAAGAGAGGAATGACGTGGTCACTTAAGGAGAACCACCTTGGCAGCAGTGTGAAGGAAGGATCAGAGGAGGGAGAGAGATGAGGCAAGAAAACCAACTAAGGGGCTATCGTAATCTGAGGAATACGGAATGAGGGTGGCAGTTATACGAGAGGAAGGGAGAGGACAGTACGTGAGACATGCTGTGAAAGCAGAGATGACAAGAACTGACAAGTGATGGGGTAAGCAGAGCCAGTGACACTGAAGGGTTAAGGATGGCACTAAGGAAAGAAAAGAAAGCTAAGGTTAAAAAAGAAGGTGGGCTAGTCATACAGTGAAAGCAAGAAATAACCAGAGGACAAGCCATGTGTTCCAGTGGTATCTTCACAATGTCAAAAGAGAGTAAGGAGGGTCCCAAGCAGAAATCAAGCAAGATGAGCAGGTACAGACTGGCCTACAATCTGTATCCCTGGAAGGAATATCCATGCTGATGAGATCAAGTGCTTTTTACAAATCTCAATTGAGATTTCAATTGACAACAGTAATATTGAAGACATATTTCAATTAATAACTGAAGTATGAATATATACGTTAAAGTAATTCAGTTATATATTATCAACATATTTTACATAATGAGTTTAAATATGTTGAAGTATCAAGGGTTTAAGTGTCATAGAACTTCATATGGTACAAATATACTTCAGAAGAGAAAAAGAATAGTTTAGGAAGAATTAAAACTATCCATGTAGTTCCTGACAACTTATTTTCATGGTAAAACAATATCCATCCAGTGATGGATTTTATTATATTATTAATAAAATGATTCAGTAAATCATGCTATGGGTATCATTATTTATTAACAGAAACCAAAAACAGTTTGCCTGCCAGATTTCTAGTGTGTACAGAAGTCCTGCCTAAATGACAGATGGTGTACATCTTAACCCTTGCTAAGTTTTCGGTGTCCAGCCCTGTCCTTTATCCTCTAATAAGATGTAATAGGAAGAATACATTCTGGACCCAGAAGTTAGGAAATACCTGGGTTCAAATCCAGTTTCTTATACTAATTTATTATGTGACCCTAAATCACCTAACATCTCTGAACCCAAGTTTCCTCATCTGTAAAATAACAAGACCTGCAATTCCTTTCTTACATAGTTGTTATGAGGAAATAGCTTTCTAAAACACTAAAAGTAGTAGACACATGAGTTGTTATGGGGTGACAAGATATGGTGGAAAGAGTCCTGCACTGAGGGTCAGGGAATCTGCTAGTTAATCACCAAGAAACCTTGAGAGAGGCATCCCCACTCTGATCCTCCATGTCCACATATACAACCGAGATAACAGTCTTTGCATAATAAACCTCTGTGAGGCAAAGGCTTTACAAACTAGAAGGATGATGCAAATTCTTTCCCAAGTAGGTCCCTTCCAAAATGTAAACTGAGCCATAGAAATGAAAGATGATGTTCAAATTGGGAGGAGAAGGAGAGGGAAGGGTGAAGAAGCTGGTGTCTACTGAGGCAAGGGTTGGCAGGAAAGAAGGAAACCTTCACAGGACAGATCCAGGATCAGGAACTTTGGAGCTCCCAAGGGAACTGAGGCCTCCTCAGGACATACAGTCCTGCTTTATCTTTGCTCTTACATTCCTTTAAATCATTAGCTGGATTCTCCCCAGTCAGATTAAGCTGTGTTTTGTTGGTGTTGTGGTTAAATACCTTGGAGCCTACCCTATGGGTATAAACAAGATAAAAGTCATTCCTTCTAAAATACAGCGTGACTGAACTTGTGCAGATCCATGCTAAAAAAATTCAAATCACTTCAGGGCCACACAGAAACAGTACGGCATAATGATTCAAATAAGAATTTGCTCAAACCTTACTTTGCTTTTCTCAGGCACTGATGATGTCTGAATAACCAGATGAAGCCCACAATTCACCTGAAATTTGAAGATTAACACTTCTCAAAAGCTGGCATTAAAAATACTAAAATAATGGTATACACCAAACTATCAAAAATAAATGTTACGGTAGAAATAACTACTGCTATTCCAAACAAATGCATATTTTTCTAGAGGCAGCGGGTGGTACAGTGAATACAGTACTGGGTCTGGAGACAAAGACCTGAATTTAAAAACAGCCTCAGACACTTAGCTGCATGACCCTGGGCAAGTCGCTTAACTTCTGTTTACCTCAGCTTCCTCAACCATAAAACTGGAATAATAAGAGTACCTACCTCACAAAAAGCACTGAGCCCATACTAGGCATTCTATAAATATTTATACCCTTCCCCTTCTGCCTTTTTCACTAGAGTACCAAGAACTCAGTATCCTCTGGGGACCTAAAGTCACAGAAGCCTAGAACTGTAGGGGGGAATGGGAATTCAAAAGATCATGTTATCCAACCCCCCATGGAACATTTAAAACAAACCCCTGACACAATGCAAACGGACTCCAAAGTCTTAAGAACCCTGATCCTGGTCAGCCTACAGGGCGTCCCAGAAGTCTCGGTGCGGTTTTAATCAGCCACGGCTTAAAAGCGCACCAAGAGTTTGGGGACGCGCTGGCTATTGACACAAAGCCCGTCACGTTTGACACGGGGCCACGCCCACACGACTCCCGAGTAAGGCCACCGTGGACGGTGTGGGAGGCAGGATGCGGGGCAAGGGGGCAAGCCACTTAACCAAAGGAGAAGGGTTTCCAACCCAGGGCGTTTCCTGGCGGGCATGGAAGGGCAGGCTAAGCGGGGGGGAGGCAGAGGAAGAACCCCTGGCTTCCATGGAAATCAGACAATGGGGGGAGGAGGAGCCGCGGCCAGATGCAGGCAATCCCGCCCCTCCCCGAGGGCCCCAAGGAGCCGCCAGCCAGGGAGACTTGGGGGGGAAGAAGAGGGGATGCAGAGCCGGCCCCAGGCACGTACGTTACTCGACGTGATCCGGCCAGGGTTGGTGCGGTATTTCCCGGGAATCATGGTCGGAGGCTTGGCTTTATCTTCGTGACAGGAGCCGCCGCAGCTGAGTCGGGAGGAGGCAGAAATGGGGTCATCTCCCTGGCAACCCCTCCGTGGTTGCCATGGTAACCGGCGACTTCCGGTCCGGTCCTCCTCGCCGGGGCCGAGGATGGAGATGCTCGCGCTAGGCCGCCGGAGTCGGCGCTAGCCCGCTTCCTGCCTCGCCTTCCTTCGCAGCCGCTGGGCTTTCCGGATTTCCCGAGCCCAGAGAAGGCTGTGTGCGGCGCGGCGCGGGAGCGGGCTCCTCGGTCGTTATGGCAACCCCCACTTCCGGTCCGCTCGCCCTCTGGGTCCGACGCGCCGCTCCACGAAGAGGCCCGCGCGAAATTCGTATTCCGCCCGTTCCGCCTCCGTCCGAACCGGAAGGCCGGGGCTGGCGGGGGAGACCAGGGCCTCGGCCCCGCCCCCGCCCGGCCCGGTGACGACATTTCCGGAGGCGGGGAGGCGGGAGGCGGGAGGCGGGAGGCGGGAGGCGGGAGGCGGGAGGCGGGAGGCGGGAGGCGGGAGGCGGGAGCCGGGAGCCGGGCCCTCGCCATGCCGGCCCGCTGCGTGGCCGCCCACTGCGGCAACACCACCAAGGCGGGCAAGTCGCTGTTCCGCTTCCCCAAGGACCGTGCGGTGCGGCTGCTGTGGGACCGCTTCGTGCGGGGCCGCCGCGCCGACTGGTACGGGGGCAACGACCGCTCGGTCATCTGCTCCGACCACTTCGCCCCCTGCTGCTTCGACGCGTCCTCCGTCATCCAGAAGAACCTGCGCTTCTCGCAGCGCCTGCGGCTGGTGGCGGGCGCCGTGCCCACCCTGCACCGGGCGCCGGGCCTGCCCGCCGGGGGGCCCGCGGAGGCCCGGGAGGGGCCGGCCGCGCCCGCCGGGAGGAGGCCTGCCGCCGCCCAGGTAAGGGCCGAGGAGGAGGCCGGCCTCCGTCCTCCCCTGCCAGGGCCAGGGCGGGCCGGCGGGGCCGAGCTGTGGGGCGCCGAAGGGTCCGCGGGTCAGCGGGTGAGCGCGGCCGAGCACTGCGGAAGAAAAGTACACGCGCATCCCCTCCCCTCCCCTGCCAACGGGAGGGGCGGCTGGGGCACCCGGGCTTGGACGGTGGCTAGGTGTGGAGTCGGGAAACTCACCCTCCGATTTCAGAGCGGGGCTCAGACCCTGGGCGAGTCACTTAACCCTGTGTGCCTCAGTTTCCTCATCTGTCCAATGAGCGGGAGAAGGAAATGGCAGACTGCTCCAGCGTCTGCCAAGAAAACCCCAGGTGGGGTCATGGAGAGGGAGTCGGCCAATATTACCCACAGACGCACCACGGGAGCCTCGGGTCAACCCGACACCCCTTCCCCAAGCACTGCCAGCAGCTTTGAGACATCCTAAGGTTTGAAAGATTAAGCGAGCTCATTGGGGGTTTATGTGTTTATCAGATGATGAAGTGATGTGGTTGTTCTCTGAAGTCTTAAAGCGTTTAGAATCCATTTTTCTGTTGTTTATAATTGTATACATCCACATCTCCCCAAATGAAAATTCGGGACTGTATCTTATCAGTTCTTTGACACAACACACAATACTCTAAGTAGTAGGCACTTAATAAACGTTGGGTGAATTTCATTTACTCAAATTGGCAGTATCATTACACATGAAAACAATATTATAAAAGATGAATAGGTTCCAAGACTAGCCCACAAAAACTTAACTCAGTGTGACTGAGTAGTGACTTTATATAGTTCAGTGCTGTTACTGTTAACAAAGCTATCTCCTCCCTCCGTCTTTGTGGCACACTGCTTGCTCTGAGTTTTTTCCTACCTGTCTTAGGGCTCCTTTACTGTATCATCATCCATGTCCCACCCCCAGCTGTGAGTACACCTGTAAGCTGTCCTCGGCTCCCGTTCTCTGCATTCTCTGCTTTGGAAATCTTATCAGTTCCCATGAGTCTTATTGCCATCAATAGGCTGATAACTTTTGGATTCATATATCTAGCCCTGGTCTTTTCAACTAAATGTTCCCTAGACATCTTGACTTCAAGAACTCTAAAACAGAATTCATTATCTTTCCTCCCACCCCTTTTCTAGACTGCCCTATTTCAGTGAAGGGCATCACCATCCTTCCAGTTACCCAGCCTTGGAGCTGTCCTCATCTCCTCATTCTCCCTTGCCCCAAATAGCCAGTCAGTTGCCAAGTCTTGTAAATCATCCTCCCACAGCATCTTTCCCTTTCTCTCTATACATATCACAACAACCTCAGCATTTCTTGCCTTGCACTATTGTGGTAGCCTCTTAACAAGTCTCTCTACCTCTAATTTCTCTTCTCTCCAGTCCATCCACAATACTGTCAAAATTATGTTCCTAAATCATAGGTCTGATCGTACCATTAACAGACACACATGTATGAAGCTCCAATGACCCCCTATCACCTCTAGGACAAGATACAAACTCTTCTGTTTGACTTAAAGCCCTGCACAACCTGAATCTATCTTACCTTTCCAGCCTCGTTACAGTAATAATGGCTTTCTACAGTCTAACCAAATTGGCCTGCTGGCTGTTCCTCATACAAAGCACTTTCTTATCTCTTTTCCTTTGGTCATCCTGTCTATCCCTCATACCTAACATCAGCTTCTCTCTTCCTCCAAACACCATATCTTTCCTGGCACCGTTTCCACCCAGAAAAGTTACCTTGTATTTTGTCTGTATTTACATGTAAATATTGTCTCCTGTAGAATGTAAGATCCTTGAAGCCAGAAATGTTCATTTTTTTTGGTATTCCTAACAAATACTCAGTACAGAGTAAGTATTAATAAATGCTTATTGGTTGATGAATGATTTGGGCAGTTTCTTTGTAAAAAAAAAAATGCATTGTGTGTCTCTCCATAAGATGGGACCATAGTAGCTGAATAACATGTATGCCCTTCAACCAGACCAATTTCCTGTTCTTAGCAAAAAAAGAAATATATTGGCATTGGTTTTCCCAGGAATCCCACTGTAGTCGCCTCTGGATATTTAATACTCATCAAAAGATAATGAGTTTCTCTCTCTTCAGAATTCTAGTGGTGCCCATCTTTGTTACTATTCATTTGTTTGTTTGAAGAGTCAAGAAATGTAAATAATTAATTCTTTTCCCTTTACCTATAAATTTGTTCAGGACTTACTCATCCAAAAAAAAAATCTTTGAACCTTGCTAAGGAACCTCAGGCTACTCTTTTATCTCTGTCCTCCCTTTCACAGTTTTCCAGAAAAGTAGTCTACACCAACAACTGTACAGCCTACTTATTCCTCTTTTGCAGGCTGGCTCCTTTTCCCACCATTATAGTAAAATTGTTTTCTCAAATGATTCTCTAATGGCCAAAATCCAGTAGTCTTTTCATGTAGTTCATCTTCAACCTTTCTGTTGCATTTTACACTTGACAGTCCTTGAAATTACACTACTTCTCACTACAGCACCATGGTATTAGAATATTTTGGAAAGAGGACCTTATTTGGAGTCAGAGAACGTGGCTGCAAGTGTTGGCTCTGTTGTCACTTAATACAGTCTTGGACAAGTCACTTAGCCTATCTGGGCCTCTATTTCGTTATTTGTAAAAAGAATAGATTGGACTAGAAGTCCCATCTCTAAATCATAATCTTATGAAATTCCTCCTTTGACTGCTCTCTCCCTGTTCACATCCTTCTTATCTTACAAAACCCATAGCATATGCCACTACCTTGTCTGATGTCCCCATCTGCAGTCATCTCTTAGGTCACATATCACATGTTACTTTGTATCAGTTGTTTGTGTACGTATCATTTCTTATTACATTGTGGACTCAGACATGTCTTTTTCCCCTTTGTGTCCACCAGTAAAATTTAAAGCAGTGTGCTATATGTAGTACAAAAGGACCTAGTGATGAATGGATGATGAATATGGTCCTTTTTGGCTAATGTAAGTAGAGGAGCTGAAAATTCAGATTTCATAACTGCTACTTAAAACATATACTTGACCAAGAAAATCATTGAAGCAAGTTTTATATCATATTTTTAGATGTATTTGTTCCACATAACTCTCCTAGTCAAACAATGAGTTTTAAATTTTCATTCTGATGCTTCCTCAATTTTACCTTATTTCAAAAGTTTATTTCCTTTGAATTATAGTGACTTAAAACTAAAAGGAACTTTAAGAATCATCTAGTGTATCCTTCCCACCTCACCCCCATGCAAATCATACTTTGCACCTTAATATAATAAATGACAATGCTGTATAGTTCGGCAATATCTTCTATCAAAACTATCTCCTAGTTCCAAAGTACTTCAGTGTTATTCTGGAACACTTCTATGTATGCAGTTGTTGAACACAGATCGTAAACTGTAATGCAATATTAAATGTTATAATGCTGTACTTCATCATCCTTTTAAAAAAAAGTAAACAATTCTTTACTACCTATTCCTTAAATAAAACTATTTATTCCTTAGGTGGATATTGGGGAACTACTGAGTACTTTGGTAAAAAGAATTTTCTTGAAAGCAAAAAAGGTTCCTCAGTTCAACTAATGTTTAGTTCAGGAAACATCTAAATATTGACTATCTTCAAGTAATAGAGTCTCCTCCTCAGTCCTGTAGATGAAAAGTGTCTTAGATTGCATTTCCCCTGTAATATTTGTGAGTGAATTTTCATCCAGTTATAATTAGGTTTTCAGGTGATTTTTAAAGTCCTCTCTACCTTTCCTTCAGAATGCATATTTTTAATTCTTTTACTCTACATAAGACCTTAGCCTCCAAGAGCTTTGATTCAGTCTAACTAGAGAATATATACCCAAATTAGGTAACATTTATCTAGATTTACAGGATCAGATTTTATCCTGAAATTGAAGCTAATAAGCGACATAAAATATAAATGAACCAACTGCAAAAATAAAGTTCCTAAGGTCATTTGTGAATGTTAATGAGGGTAGGTGATCTATCCACACAGAACCCTCTCAAAGAGACACCATTACAAAAGATAACTCCTATAAAATGAAATTATCATAAGGAGACTGAATGGGGTATTGGAATAAGCACTGGGCTGAGTTGTCAGGCCTTGCAGCTAACAAGCTAACTGACCTCAGACAAATCACTTCTTCCTGGGGCTCGTTTTTCATCTGCAAAATGGGCAAGTTGACCTATGATGTATAAGGTAATCTACAGCTATAAAACAGCATAATCTTAAATAATTGTAGCATGTCAACCATGGGGTAGTGTAACAAAAGAGTAGTGTCCTAAAGTCTAGAAAAAAGAGCCAAAAGGTAAGAATTTGCCCATGTCTTCAGCACTAATCAGGGGTGAGAATAGCCCCCACAACAGACCTTTCAGTCGCCTCCATATAGCAAGGAAGATAGCCTCCTGGTATATAAGAACAAAGGAACCAACATTTATTAAGCACCTACTCTGTACCAGGTACTATCCTAAACCCTCTACAAATACTGTCTCATTTGATCCTCACAACAGTTGAGGAAACTGAGACGCACAGAAGTTAAGTGACTTGCCCAGGGTCACAAAGTTAGTACATGTCTAAGGCTGGGTTTGGACTCAGTCAAGAAGACTCCAGGCCCAGCATTACATAGCTGCCTCTTGATAATCCTCTTCTACAAAAAGACAAATCCCTTAAGATCTTCTGTTCTCGCCCATTGGAAGAGATATGGTAGTTGGTACATGTGGGATGAGGCAGATATTTTCCATGACTGCATTTTGTTATAAAGGTGGGTGCTATGTGGCATGGTAGGAGAAGCAGAGGAAGGGACACCAGTGAAAGTAATGGTATCCAGTCTGTGCTCACCAGTTAGTTTTATGTCATTTATTTAACTTTGCAAGCAGACTTTCTCATGATACATTAATAATTTGGCACTCTGGTTTACAAATCAGTCTCATTAATTTGATTAAGAACAATCCATTCCACATAGCCTGACCACCCCTGGCTAAACTTAATGAAATTGAGTTGCTGAATCTATAGGGCTGAGAACCGGACTACTAGAAACAGGGTAGGTCCACCAAAGTACTACTGTTCCATGAGGCTCAGACTGAGCAGCTCTCTAGCCTGTCTTTAATACAATCCTTTAGCCGAAATGGAAAAATGAGAGAAAGAAACAAATAAAAACGATAAGTAACACTGTAGTCAATATGTGATTAAGTGCCCAAATGAATCATGCTGAGTAACTGCAATAGAGGTCAAAGTAAAACTGGGCTGCAGCAGTTGGGGATGGTCTCATGAGTCAGGGGGAACTTTCCAACTTGAAAGGATGAATAGAGGGGTAAAGGACAATGTTAGTAGAAATGAGAGAATAGTGTAACCAGAGACTTGCAGTAGAGAATAATCGTAATGTCCTTAGCACCTGAAGATGTCTGATCTAGTAAGAATTTGTATTGGGGAATAGTAGGAAGGAAAGTTAAATAAGTAGGAGTGGGAACAAATTTGAATTCCTAAGAGTTACCATATGATTTAAGCTTTAAGGTAAGAATCCTAAGTAATCAATAGTTGTGATCCATGATTGATTCCAGCCAGTGGATTGCTTTAGAAGTTTTACTGATGTATAAATTTTATAATATAAAATATATATAATATATATGTAAAATATAATACAACATAAACTGAAGCAGATTAGGTGTTTGTAAATGACATTTTCCCACGTTGCAAAATATGTTACTTGAGCCAGAAGTTTTTAAATTATATATTTAAAGAAAATATATCTTGATTTGGTTCAAGTATTTTCGTTTCTAATATTGGCCATATTTAACTCAGTTTTGCCCAAAACGTGTAGCAATTTATGGTGCAATAATAGTAAAAAACTAAGATCTTATTATTTTACTGTTTCCAAATGCAGAGAGGTAAAATGAATGAGCAGATGTGTTTATTGTTGACATGTATCTGTGAGATTTCTCTAATTTATATTTTCAGATTACATATGAATATGAAGCTACCCAGACACAAGTAGATGTTGATCAGCAATCTAGTGATGTCACTTCGGTGCCTCCTTATTGTGAAGAAGGCTTAGTGTCTATAGATGTTGATGTTCATGCACTTAAGATGCATAAAAGTACACAAATTTCTCTGAAAAGGCCCCCTCATCGTAGTTTGGGTATGTTTAGGCAGTTTTGTTGTGTTGACGCTTAATTGCCGTTAAATGTGAGAGCTGTTTTAAAAGTATAATCAGTTTACCGTGTGCTGGTGTCTGTTCTCTTCCAGGTGTTCAGGCCAAAGTCAAAATCCCAAGTAAACAGCTATGTGATGCAGCTACTCAAACAGATGACTTGTGGTCTGTTCCGAGGACTTCTTCCCTGTTTGACATTTACTCCAGTGATTCTAAAACAGATACTGACTGGGGTCACAAGAGGAAACAAAAAGTGATTT
Source organism: Bettongia penicillata ogilbyi (assembly GCA_023548195.1). Taxonomy (NCBI): domain Eukaryota; kingdom Metazoa; phylum Chordata; class Mammalia; order Diprotodontia; family Potoroidae; genus Bettongia; species Bettongia penicillata. The sequence continues at coordinate 3,884,908 of JAJHZJ010000009.1, read as the reverse complement.
GTCTTACATAGCTGTGCAGGTGAAAGAAGAAACATACTGAATGTGGACATCATCCAGTCATTCAGTGTAGTATAGATTTTAACCTTGACTAGCATATAATTACTTCTTTGATCTAGTAATTCTGTTATATCTTCATGAAAATTTTATATTTCATCACCAACAAGCCTTGTTTTAAGTGAGACAAAAATTTTCCAACATTCAGAGCTACCAGAAATACCTCTGACAGCCTTTTTCTTCACCTTATATCTTTTTTTTTAAGAAAATTAACAAACCCATTTTTAAGTAATTAAGATTTCCAGAGACAAATTAAGCATCCACCACTTAAGAATATCATATTCTTCAAACTACTTTAAAACTAGAAAACAACAACAGAATGAGTACAGGGGAAGATAAATAATAGTAAGTGATTAGGGTAAGAGCAGGCTATTTGTGTTTAGATGGTTACCTTAATTTGATGACTTGTATTTTATTTAGTTCTAATGCCATTAGAATTATCACTCCACACCTGTGGGAATTTGTAGTGAAAACTTTGTATCATAGAAAATTTTCTGTGGATAATGGCATAATTGTTGGTTGGATTTGATTTACTTAAACTATCTTCTGAGTCAGATTAATTTACCTCCATTTACAGTCTCAAATTATTTCAATTTCTATTAATATAGAAATTGTTAAAGTCAAATAATGTTAAACTTCATTCCCAGAAGAAATTCAAACATCTGGCCCTTCATGGCCTAGTTTTTCTTTCATCAATAATACCATTTTTACTTTTCATTCTAATAAATAAAATGTAGGGGAAGAAAGTATGTGCAAATTAACTTGCATCATCAACCACGGAAATTCCTATGGCAGTTATCATTCAAATGGCCATTCCGTTGCTGTGGTTTCTGGAGAAATTTATTTTACATGATATAATTTTTTTTGAGAACAATGGAAAGAAGCTTCCACTTTGCATCTCTTGTGTACTGTTGGTTCTGTGCAGAGGGACTACACATATTTTATCTCCAAAGGTATAAATAATAAAAGGACTTTTTTTTGAAGTTCATTTCAATTCTGACTTAACTTGATCAGTATAGTTTTTTAAAAAATAAAATATAAAACTAATATTGTGTAACATATCTCGTGGTGAAAATTGGAAGCCAGAACAAAGATTGTAAAAATAAGTAGCAGTCCTCTTTACTGCATCTTAAATTTATGTCCTGAGTGGTCATTTTGTTTAAAAAAAAAATAAGCAAAGCTTGATGCTAAGAAAGTTTCTAATAACATCTGATCTCCATGCATCTGAATAACAAACACATTTATATGGTGCTTTAAAGTTTGTGAAATGCTTGCATATATTCCAGATTTGAGTCTCACAACAGTCCTATTAAAAAGATTCTGTAGTTATTATCTCTGTTTTACAGATGAAGAAACTGCAGCTCCAAAATGTTGCCCGACTTCCCTGTGGTCCTTAAACCGGTGTAAGAAATAGAACAGAACCCACAGTTTCTTTATCCCAAGTCAAGCACTCTGCCCACTATGATAGTTCCAGAAGGCAGCATTTTTCCTCTAACTGCAGGAATCAATCCTAAATCTAACGCAATAACATGGTATATGTGTAACTTTTCCATTTCTCACTGATATAACTCAGCACTTTTTTTGTGTTACTGTGATCAAATCAAATTTTTTTTCACTTATCTATATTCCATCAATATAGGAATATGATTGACAACTCAGATATGGTTGATTAATTGACTGATAGGTTCTTCAATAAGTTTTGGTGTGCATCACTAAAATTAAATGTCATAAAAATTATAAGGTAAGCATCTCCCATTCCATGTTATATAATTGTCTTCTTAAGTGCATATGTATTATAATACATTACATAAATGTGTGCCTGTGTTAGCCCTTATTTTTACTTGCCAGAGCTGATCTTAGTAAGAGAAGATTGTAATATGGAGAATGTCATATCAGTCAACTAGGTATTTATTAAGCATCTCCTAGGTTCTAGGCACAGGGAACATGAAGTACAAAGAATGAAACAATTCCTACTAGCACTGAGTTTATATTCTAATGGAGAAAACAGTTTGAGCAATTAAAATTTAAACTGCTCTAAAACATTTGCCACACCCTGTTTATATAGCATAAAAGTAAAGCTAATAAGTACAAACATGTATGGAGTAGTTAAATACCTTTGGACAGCAAGGAGATCAAATCATTCAATATTTAAGGAAATTAATTCACATTAATTGTAAGGTCAAATACTTTGCTCAAACAAAGATTAAATAGAATTGTAGCAACAATGAAAAGACAGGACTCATTGGAAAAGACTGTGATTTGGGGAAAGATTGAAGGCAAAAGGAGAAGAGGATGGTATGAGGTGGTGGATAGATAGTGTTACAGAAGCAACAAACATGAACTGAGATTTTTGGGAGATAGTAGAGAATAGAAGGGCCTGTTGTGCTGTAGTTAATGGGGTCACAAAGTGTTGGACAGAACTGAACATTATTTAACTGAAATTAAATACAAGGTAGTTTCTGAGAAAAGGCACTAGTAGTTGAGAATATCAGAAAAGGCTTCATGTAAAAGATATGCTTGAGCATTAAAAAAAGAAACTTGGAGGCAGAGGTAAAGAAAGAATACAGTCCAGGGATATGGAATTGCCTTTTCAAAGGTGTGGTGGTAGGAGACTATATAATATGTAAGTAACAGAGAGAAAGCCTGGGTCTCAGAATGTGAGACCCTTCCATATTTTCCTTCCACCAGGTCTTATTCTTGTCTGTTATTCTATATACTTAAGAAAACTATATCTACTTTGTCATACATTTTCAAATGAGTTGAATGGTGGGATATAATGATATATCATGGAGGAGATACATGACTATCTTCAGTCAAAACATATTTCTCCTAATTCTTAGCTATTCTATTAAAATAATTTAGGATTCTATTAAAATAATGTAGACAACATAGTGCAGTACTATGTGTATGTACTGTGCAGTACAAAGTGTAGTACTGATGCTACATGTGAAGTTGGAAAACCTGGGTTTGGATTCTGGCTCTGCTACTGTGACCATAAGTAAATCAGTTAACCTCTCTGATCCTCAGTCCCGCCTTGAAAATAAGAAGATTGACCAAGATTGCTTCCAAGGTCCATCCTAGTTCTAAATGTATGATTCTGTACACCAACCAATATGTGTGGCACTGTGGAGTACAAGACACAATCTCTTGTCTTCAAGGACCTTACACTTTAGTTGAGTTTTCTACCTGCAGAAAAATAGCTAGTCCTATAAGGCAATATATTGATAAATAAAACTGGTACAGAACATAGACATTACACCAAAGTTCAGTAAGCAAAAGTTGCATAGGAATATAATTTGAGCTGGGTTTTAAAAGATGGGGGCAGCTAGGTGGCAAAGTGGATGGAGTACTGTCCTGGAGTAGTTCTAATGAACTGTTTCATGAGTTCTAATACAGCCTCAGACACTTCATAGCTGAGACCCAGTGCAAGTCTGTTTGCTTCAAGTTTCATCATCTGTAAAATGAGCTGTAGTATGAAATGGCAAACCATACCAGGATCTAGCAAGAAAATCCCAAAAGGGATTGAAGAGATGAACATGATTGAAAACAAGTAAAAGCAACAAAGGGGGAAATGGGGGAGTTTGAAGGAAGAGGTTGTAAAGAATAAGCCCAGGTAGGAAAGACAACAGCAAATACAGCTTAATTTTAGGACATTCTCTGTGAGGTCTTGCTGTCAGGCCCATACCATAAATTTGTGTATTCAAAGCCCTTCATATCTCTGTCCTCACCACCACCGTCACCTTTCCAGTCTTCTTACATCTTAAGCTTTTTATCCTAAACACACACACACACCCATGTACTTTGCAATCCAGTGACACTGGCCCCCTTGTTTCTTAGACCATTTTAACTGGCTCTCCCTCATACAAGAAATGCATTTCCCTATTGCTTAATAGAGTTCCTGAAACAGAAGGTGCTTAATATTTATTGACTGAGTAAGTATAGGACCCAAATGGAAATCCTTTCTAGAAAATTGAGATACAGTAGTTTTCTTTTTTAAGTACTGTGGAAAGGATAACTTAAAACAAGGTTAAAAGCTTAAGATGGTCATGTTTATACTAGGAGTAGATTTCTTCATTTAAATCTATCTGACCTTTTCTGCTAAGGCTCCTTATCCTATTGGTGTCACTAGTTCTTGTCTAAAGTATTTTCTTCTTGAATTAAACAGCCTAAACCTTACATGTCCACTTTGACTAAATACTACCTTTCTCTGATATGTTGAATTCTACTCTCCACCACCATACCCACAGAACAATGAAAAGTTATTTTATGGTCAGTATTAAGACTAAAACAATAAGCAATCTTAAAATCGTCCCAAAATTATACATCTCATGAGAATAGAGATGAATTTAAATTTCTAGGTATCTCCTATGTAAAAAGGCAAGCAAGCCTAGTTTTAAAAAATATATGTTTGAGGCTGATGGGTTCCTACTATTTTTGGCTGTAAGTATATGTAGGATAATGGAGTTATTATAGGGTACTTGTGTTAGGATTGACACCTCAGTTTCTAATTAATGCTTTAGAACTGTAGTTAAGGAGAAAGGAATATGGCTTTTTTTAAAATCATCACATCCATTACCAAGTTGTCTTAAGTGCTTCCAGAAGAATAGTGGTTTGTGAGAGGACAAAATTCAAGCACACTTTGTGCTTGACACTAGGTGGAGTTGCTGAACTGAAGCTATTAATAGCTTCTAGGCTGCCATATTATAGAACCATATTATTAGAAATGAAAAGGACCTTAGAAATTGCTTAACCCAATGCTTTCATTTTACAAGTGAGGGAAACTGTGCCTCAGGAAGGTTGTTTGATATGATCTCTCCCACTAGTCCTGAGTTTTCCTATTCTGAGTCAGATTTTCTTTTACAGACCTGAGGCCTGTCAATATATAGTTATAGTTCAGTAAGCCATCCTTCCAAAGCTCAACAATACCTCACTTCAAAATTCAAATAACAGGTCTGGCAGAGCCTTCTGGAAGTTATTTACTCTCTAGACAGGATTATTTCTCAAACAATCCCAGACAACTGTTTCTCAAAGGTCTCCAAAGAAAGCTTCAAAAACTGTCTTTGTTCTAGTGCTCACTATTGGGTAAGCTTTCATAACATCTAAAATCATTCTCTATCCCCATTGCACTTTAGCCTATCTCCTCTTATCCTGCCTTCTCTAGAAATAACAAATAGTGGATCACTGTCATCTAAAATATCTCCTAAGTCTTCCAAAGCTGCCTTATCCCTTTTTAATTTTCTTATCTGAAAACTAACCTGTACTTTTCCTCCTAGTTGATGTTCTCTAGCAATTAACTATATTTTAATTTCCATTCTCTGGAGATGGAATTGGAATATCCTTCTTTTACATCTCTGGCTCAGGTAACTGAAATATTCTTCTGGTGTCCAAGGGAGTCTTCCCATCATTGATATTGATGATATGCTGTTCAGCCCCTATACTCATCAGCTTTTTATCACTTTTATTTTAAAGAGATGTGACTCTCTGTCTGTGGGTATGAATAGAGACATGATTTTGTCAGTGTGGGGACTTCTTCCACCTGAGCAATTGTATATTTTTTTAGCTGGTCTTCAAAAAATTACTCAGGCTAAAAAATTATCATCCTGTTGTTAGAAGATCTTGCATCCTCAGGCAGTGGACGTACAGTCCTCAAAGCCTTTAAAGCTTGGTAAACTCTCCACTAGGCTAGCCATCCATGGAAGCATCAGTATTAAGGCAGGACTTGAGATTATTCCTGCCTGTGGAATAGAAAATAAGATGAGGTGTGTCCCCCCACCCCAACAATATAGGGGTTGCTGCAGGAAGGAGTGATTCTAGGATATCATGTTCAGTCCCAATTCAATTTGAATTTAAAGAACTGAAGAAGACTAAATCACTTCTTTGAATGTACCAAGATAGGCACTGGAAGGTGTTTGGTCAGGATCAAATTAAATAATAGATGTAAAGCACTTTGCCAGCTTTAAGGTGCTATATAAATGCCTCTTAGAAGTAGGATTATTAGGAGCCTCCAGTCCCCAGGCTTCCTCTGGTGAATACCTCATTACCTGAGCCTTTATTGCAATTCGTGCTGAGTTCACACACTGTTTATAGGGGCATGCTGGGGAATGTTTTTAACAACAGCACTGTCCTTATAGTTCTTACTTTTAAATTTAATCTGTATTAGTAAAATTCTTAAGACTGGATAATCCACAAAACCAGCTCTGTTTTGTAGTCTAGGGCATAAATGTTCACACTGAAAACTTAATAGCTTGTAAGCCAAAAGGGTTAGATCTGGCTCCAGCACACCCTTAGGCACAGGCTTCTCATGCATTCCACTAAAGGTCGGCTCACAAGTTGGTTTGCCAGCAGATTTTGTCAGTACTTGGCTAACACTTTCAACGCTCAGGAATAAGGACTTTCTCCACCCAAAGGCATGCACCAGCATTACAGTCTTCCTTTAGTACCTCTGTCCTTCATAATAAACTTAGTCACCTGTTAAAGGTGTGCACGGTATTCTCAGGGAAAGGGCTTCAGAGGACAAAGTGTATCCAGATTTTAAGAAGTTCCAGGCATACTCTTACATTTCTTCAGTTTGTCACACAATTACTCTAGATCCTCAATTTTGCAGTCATTTCAAGTTTTATTAACCAGTTCTTGCCTTGAAGGTTTTGGTTTTTGTTTTTCAAATAGGCCTCTGTTAAATATCTGTGACTTCATCTCCAACTGAACCTTCCCTTGAAACAAAGGAAAACAGTTAAGCAAAAACACTGGAATAACAACCCTGCCTGTCCCCACATACAACATATTGTTCGTTGTTCCCTCCCTTTCTTTGAGAAGAAGGAAACATGTTTCATTATCTGCTTTCCAGGAGCATAATTGCTTTTTCAATAACTCTGAAATATATTTTTTATTATTTGTCATTTATTCTTTGGGTGGGTTTTAGAAGGAAAATTTGAAACTTAAAAAATTTTCCAATTCATTTTACTTATTCACCTTTATTTTTTATTCAGAACATAAAAAACAAAAAGGGATATTTCCATGTGCAAAGAATGGAAAAGAGGATCCTGTGTAAAAATGTAAATCTGTATTTTGTGCAGCTTGTTTTTCTTTTAAATTTGTAATAAATTCAGCATGTTATTTTCAGAGCTGGCTTGCTTATCAGTTTCCTACTGACCTTTTATTTTCTGTGCATTTTTTAAAATGCTTCAATGAAACTCTTACTTTTATTTTCAATTTGGTAACTCAATCACTAAACCCTTTCTTCCCCAACTGAAAGGAAGAACAAAACCCTAATGTCCAAAATGCATGTTACCATATTCGCCATGTCCTAAAGTATCTGTCTTGTTCTCTACCTTGAATTCATGACTGCTCTGTCAGGAGATGGGAAGCAGGTTGTTCATCTGGAACTGTGGCTGATCATTGCATTAATCTTAAGTTTTTCTTAGCCATTTTTCTTTACAGTGCTCATCATACATAAATTCTTCTAGGCTACACTCATTTTACTCTTCATTGGTTCATATACATCTTCCCAGGTTTCCTTGTGATTTGCTCTTATTTCTTATGGCATAATATTTCATTGAATTAATATACCATAATTTGTTTAGCCATTCCTCAATTAATGGACATCCCCATAGTTATCAAGTTTTTGCCACTTCAAAAAGAGCTGCTATAAATATTTTGGGGTCCTTTCCCCAGTTCATTAATATCTTTGGAGCTTGGGCTTAGTTGCCATATCACTGGGCCAAAAAGAATGCACAATTTAATGTCTTTTGGGAAATCGATCCAAATTGCTTTCCAGAACAGCTGAATCAATGGATCTACCAATAGTATGCTAATGTGCCTGTTTCCCTGCAGCCCTTCCAACAACTGTCATTTTCCATTTTTACGATTTTTGCCAACCAAATGGATATGAAGTAGAACCTCAGAATTTGCCTTTTCATTTTAATTAGGGATATGAAGCATTTTTTCATGGCTATTGATAGCTTGAATTTCTTAAGTGAAACTTAGAGAGATGCAACATTCTTGGCTCAGTAAGAAGGTAAATGACATTTAGTTTTATGCTGATAATAATAATCCAAAGGACTTTTATGATGCCCTGAAGGCTATTTATGGGCCAAAGACCTATGGTGCATCTCTACCACTCAGTGCTGATGGAGTCATATTTATTGATAAGGACATGATCCTAGAGAGATGGGCTAAACATTTCCATAGTGTTCTCAACAGACTGTTGTCAATCAATGCTGAAGCTATTGACCACTTACTTCAGGTTGAAGTCAATCCCTCCCCCTAGCTGAAGTTCCTTTAAAAATGTGATTGTTCATCTCCTTTAACCATTTATATATTAGAAAATGTTTCTTGTTCTTATATATTTCAATCAGTTCCATATATATCTTGTATATGAGACCTTTATGTGAAAAATTTCCTGGAAAGATTGTTTTACCAGTTTACTGTTTGTGTTCTAATTTTACCTGCACTGATGGTTTGATGCAAAAACTTTTAAATCAGTTGTCCATTTTATCTTCTGAGAGTTTCTCTATCTGCTGTATTGATCAAGAACTCTTCCCCTATCCCTAGTTGCAAAAAAAATATTTCCTTGCTTTCTCTTATAATTTGTTTATGATTTTGTATTTTCACGTACTATTTAGAACTTCCTGAGGGGGAGGAGCCAAAATGGTGGAGTAGAAAGACTCACATATGCTATCTCCGAACCCACAGCCCATAAATTTCCTGTAAAAAGAACTCCCCACAAATTCTGGAGCAGTGGAAGTCGCACAGCAACACAGTGGAGGAGATTTTCATTCCAGAGAGCCCTGAAAAACCGGCACCAAAGGTCCATTGCGCACCGGACAGCGGAGCCCAGCCCTGCCCACACAGCCCTGAGAGGAGCAGATCCGAGCAGGCTTCAAGGACTGAACCTCCAGAGGCCACGAAGATCCCTCCACCCACAGGCGCTACAGGTCAGTGAGACAGACTTCTGGGCCGGCCGAGAGGGGAGCGGGGTGTCTCCATAACTCAGGCCTCCTTGGCAGGCAGAGGCAGAGGCAGCCGTGACCCAGGACTCCCGGAGCAGACAGGACCTCAGATCCATTATTGAAGGTCTCCGCATAAAGCCCCTCAGGGAACTGAGCCTGGGAGGTGGCCCTGCCTCCACCTGAGCACCAGAACTTAAGCTCACATTGAATAGCAGCCACACCCTCGTCGCTGAAAGCCCTGAGGCTGGGAAGCAGCATTTGAATCTCAGACCCCAAGCACTAGCTGGGCAGATCTAGGCGGGGGTGGAGAGGAATCTCAGAAGTCAAGTAACTGGCAGGGAAAATGCCCAGAAAAGGGAAGAAAAATGAGACCATAGAAGGCTACTTTCTTGGTAAACAGATTTCTGATGAGGAGGAACAATGCTTACCATCAGGGAAAGATATAGAAGTCAAGGCCTCTGTACCCCAAAAACCCAAAATAGATATCCAATGGGCTCAGGCCATGGAAGAGCTCAAAAAGGATTTTGAAAATCAAGTGAGAGAGGTGGAGGAAAAACTGGGAAGAGAAATGAGAGAGATGCAAGAAAAGCATGAAAAACAGGTCAATACCTTGCTAAAGGAGACCCAAAAAAATGCTGAAGAAAATAACACCTTGAAAAATAGGCTCACTCAATTGGCAAAAGAGGTTCAAAAAGCCAATGAGGAGAAGAATGCTTTCAAAAACAGAATTAGCCAAATGGAAAAAGAGGTTCAAAAGCTCACTGAAGAAAATAGTTCTCTCAAAATTAGATTGGAACAGATGGAGGCTAATGACTTTCTGAGAAACCAAGAAATCACCAAACAAAACCAAAAGAATGAAAAAATGGAAAAAAATGTGAAATATCTCATGGGAAAAACAACTGACCTGGAAAATAGATCCAGGAGAGACAATTTAAAAATTATGGGACTACCTGAAAGCCACGATCAAAAAAAGAGCCTAGACATCATCTTTCATGAAATTATCAAGGAAAACTGCCCTGAGATTCTAGAACCAGAGGGCAAAATAAGTATTCAAGGAATCCATCAATGACCGCCTGAAAGAGATCCAAAAAGAGAAACTCCTAGGAACATTGTGGCCAAATTCCAGAATTCCTGGGTCAAGGAGAAAATATTGCAAGCAGCTAGAAAGAAACAATTCCAGTATTGTGGAAATACAATCAGGATAACACAAGTTGTAGCAGCTTCTACATTAAGGGATCGAAGGGCGTCAAATAGGATATTCCGGAAGTCAAAGGAACCAGGACTAAAACCAAGAATCACCTACCTAGCAAAACTGAGTGTACTACTTCAGGGGAAAATATGGTCTTTCAATGAAATAGAGGACTTTCAAGCATTCTTGATGAGAAGACCAGAGCTGAAAAGAAAATTTGACTTTCAAACACAAGAATGAGAAGAAGCATGAAAAAGTAAACAGCAAAGAGAAGTCATAAGGACTTACCAAAGTTGAACTGTTTACATTCCTACATGGAAAGACAATATTTGTAACTCTTGAAACTTTTCAGTATCTGGGTAGTTGGTGGGATTACACACACACACGCACACATGCACACGCACGTGCACATACATGCATGCACACACAGAGACAGAGCACACAGTGAATTGAATAGGATAGGATCATATCTTAAAAAAGGTAAAAGGTGAGAGAGAAATATATTGGGAGGGGAGAGGGTGAAATGGAATGGGGCAAATTATCTCTCATAGAAGAGGCAAGCAGGAGACTTTAGTGGAGGGAAAAAGAGGAGAGCTGAGAGAAAAACATGAAGTGTACTCTCATCACATTCGACTAAAGGAAAGAATAAAATGCGCACTCATTTTGGTATGAAAACCTATCTTACAATACAGGAAAGTGGGGCAGAAGGAGATAAGCAGGGTGGGGGGATGATGGAAGGGAGGGCAATGGGAGGAGGGAGCAATTTGAAGTCAACACTCTTGGGGAGGGACAGGATCAAAAGACAGAATAGAAAAAATGGGGGGGCAGGATAGGATGGAGGGAAATATAGTCAGTCTTACACAACACGACTGTTATGGAAGTCATTTGCAAAACTACACAGATAGGGCCTATATTGAATTGCCTGCCTTCCCAAAGGGAATGGGTGGGGAGGGAGGGATAGGGAGAATTTGGAACTCAAAGTTTTAGGAACAACTGTTGAGTATTGTTGTTGCTACTAGGAAATAAGAAATACAGGTAATGGGGAATAGAAAGTTATCTGGCCCTACAGGACAAAAGAGAAGATGGGATCAAGGGAAGAGAGGGATGATAGAAGAGAGGGCACATTGGTGATAGGGGAAATTAGAATGCTCGGTGTATTGGGGTGGGGAAAGGGGACAAATGGGGAGAAAATTTGGAACCCAAAATTTTGTGAAAATGAATGTCAAAAATTTAATAAATAAATTTAAAAAAATAAAATTAAAAAAAATGATAGGTAACTCAAGCAGGGGAACTTTGCTCAGCTGAATCAACTCAAGATTCCTTCAGTTCCTATCCTTGTTGAATATCTTCCTATTATGCCTATGTAAATTTCTTGTTAACTGCTGAATGACCTACAAAAGTTTCTCATTATGTTCCAATGTGGAACCTAAATTACCAGGGTACTGGCCTGAGCCAGACCCTGGACACAGGTAAAAATTTCTGACCTTGTAACCAATAAACTGCAACCCAAGAACTTCTGTGGCCTAAATTCCCTGAGCTCTTTTCTCCCATTCCTATACACAAATACCTCAAGGTCAAATCTGTGTAACTGTTCTCTACTCCAAAGCTTTTTTTACTTTCAAAACCCATGGAGTCTCTCTAAAAGCCCAAAGTTTCTTCAGAGCCCCATGCTGTAGCAAAAGCAACTTGGACTTATCAACTCATACGCTGGATCCCCATGTTGCACCTCCAAGAGTAACCTCCTGACCAGGGTCTATTTTCTTTTCTCAGCACTTACACTAACATAAGTAGCACAACTAAAACCCAATCATACTTCAGTTATTTCATGTTATAGTTTCAGCAAGACCAGGGCTACTCTCAGATTTACAGAATGGTGCCTCTAGGGATTGAGGCAGCATATGAGAATGATGTTTTGCAGAGAACAGTTAACTAACATTACTGCATTTGGTTATTTTTTTCTAAAAATGATGAACCAAATTTAAGTTGGTGTGAGGCTCTTGCAGGGTTTTTACAGCTGAGTGTTTGGGTAGCTCAGAAGCTATCCCTCCCAATGCATTTTGTAGAAGACTCACCCATTCCAGTACTTATGCCTGTAAATCAGTGTGGTCAAAACTATACTCTGTGGACTGCATTTCCTTTTTGTGCAGACTGTCTAAGGAAATCACATGACTTAGCTTAATGCACAGAAAGTTATATACAGATAAATATAAATATATATAGATATTTTATGGATTTTTGAGTGTTTTCATCTCAGTTATCCCCCACCTTAAAGTAAATACTAGAAATTAAGTGTGTTGTGTGGTCCAGTCATCCAGAGAAACTTGGGTCTTGCATTCCTAAACTGGCCTTCAGAGAACATAAGAGTATAAATACTTGTAATTTTCTTTCTAATTTCAAACATGGCAAGAAGGTACCTCAGGATGAGTGATGACTATAAATAAATGGGGAAATCCAGCTACAGGATAATTTTTTGATTGTGAAGGAAGAGGTCAACCAACTGTAAGAGAATATAATTGTAAGGAGGTTATAGAAGAATGAGTTTTGATGATCTAGAGAAAAACTGGATTGTGAAAAGAAATATGAAATTTAGTCATGAAAACAGATCAACCTCACTCGGGTTGTCAGTCAGCAGCACAGTTTGAATATCCTTAAGTAACAGTTATTTCTTCCTCTCTCTCAATTCCCCTCTCCACCAAAATCTTTTGTAAGTTTCAGTCCTCTTAGAATGGAAGTTTGTGGAACATTGCCCTTACATGTGTGTGTTTACTATACACACACACATACACACACATTTGTATATGGACAAGGGTGTGCTTGATTGCTTTCAGGAAATTGCAAAATCTCCTTTAATGACACCAAACTTCTTCCAGAAACAGAGGTCAATATTTTTAATATTAATATTCTATTGGGTGTTGTATGGTTCTGAGAAAGGAAACAATGAAGTCTCTAGAAAGTCAAATCTTTATAAAAGTGATCCTTGAAGCAACTTGGGACAACTGGTAATGCTACGACTGTATAGAGGGGGTTGGTCTAAGGACATAGATAAACCTCAGCAACATATAACTTAAAAGTTCAGGTACAAGTAAACAGTAAAATTGATAGAGAAGGAATGGTTAGAGAGGTGGAAGGGAAACCAAAGAAATACAACACATCAGAAGGCAAGGAAGGAAAGAATATCCAAAATGAGAGGTGATCAATAGGGCCAGTTGCCACCAAAAGATCAGAGGCAAAAGACTTTGTTAAAAGGTCGTTTAGTCAGGAATGGGTTCAAAAGGGAAAAATAAATCTAGTAGAGTATAAACATCTTCTAAATTCAGAAAGAAACAAAACTCTAAGGGGATAAGGGTGGTGGGGAGAAGATAAAGGAGGAATCTTTAGAGCAGAGGGTGAGGAAAAAGGGTGTTTTGATTTGTGGGAAGGGGAGGATAAGGGAGGGATTGTTGTGGAGGGGGTGGGGTAGATCAAGCGGAGGGTAATGTATCTATAGTAAGTAGAGAAATTAGGAGAGATAAGAAAAAAGAGATATGCAGAAACAAAAACAAAGATTAGGAGTAGAATCTCTTAGGGAAAGCATATGTTTATATGTGCATGTATGTGTATATATGTATAGAGTATGTATATATCAATATATATGTAAATATATCCACACCTAATTGTAACCTGGGAGAGAGGAGGGGGAGAAAATGAGGAAAAAAGAACAAAAAAAAAGTATCCAGCAGAGAAAAAAGAAAACCTACAAGGAAGCAAAAAAAAAAAAAAAGATGGACAGCTTTTAACATAATGTGTGGTATTTAATATGTAGGCTTTCTTGAAATGGAAAGTTATTGCTATATATTCTGAATCCTCTCTTATGTTCTGCTGTGCACATGACAAGTTTTTTCTTTCCTATTTTGTATTTAAGTTTAATATTTGAGTTTGTAATATGTTTCTGTTTCTTTTCTTATTATGTATTTAAGTTTTAGTTTTTGTCTAAAATAACTTTTTTAAAAGAACTTTTTAAATAAAGGCCATTAGTAAGTTAGAAAAAGGAAAATGTTGATATTTAACTCCATACTCAAAAAACTGACAAAGATTAAAAGACATGGAAATAGTCACGATTAGAACTACAGGAAGAAAGGCACACTAATACACTAAGAGAGCTGTGAGTTTGCCCAATTATTTTAAAAAACAATGAAGAATTAGGTGAGAAAAATCACTATCCTTTAACCCATAGATAACACTATTAGCCAACCAACAAACACTTATTAAGCACCAACTATTTTACAAGCACACAAAGACATAAGGGAGACAGTCACTACAGCCTCAAGGAGCTTCTATTTTATAGGAGAAGTTAGAATTAGAAGGAAAACAATTGAGAGAAAAAAATCTTTTCAGCAAATTTCTCTGACAGAGGTCTGGATCCAAGGTGCAAATTCTGCAACAGATAGATGATTAAAATAAATAGATAGCTGGATAAATAGATAGTAGTTTCCAAAAGAAGAAAAATAAACTACTCATTGTGTGAAACTTTCCTATCACATGACAAAAATGCCCCATATAACCAATCATAAGAGAAATCTCAGTGAATTGATCAAACCACTATGGAAAAAGTATTTGGAACTAAATCCAAAAAGTTAGTTATACCATTTGACTGCAATTTGACCCAACCGTGCCACTCTCAGGCATATCTCCCAAAGAAATCAGAGAAAGAGAATAAAGAACTATAGGCACAAAACAAAAAAGAAAGAAGAAGACGGTCCATCTTCACCTCAGTACACACAGAGATGGTCATCTTCTGTATTCTATGTTTATGAACTCTGAAATTCCTTTAGCAGGTCATAAATCTTTTACTATTCCATCATTCCTTATGTCTTATCACCCCTAATCCTGACTTCCATTCCCTCTACTCAGTCTAATAGTCCTCCTTTCCCTATCTTGACCTCCTTGGTGAACCAGTTCAACTCTCCTCTTGAGTGTCTGTGTCTCATCCTATCACTGGTCTTTGTCAAAGGCAACTCTTCTACATGCATGCTTGATCCTATCTCCTCTCATTTTCTCCAGGAGATTACCACCACCATTATCACTCCAAACTCAGTCCCAATCTCCTCCAGTCTTCAATCTCTTTCATCCTACTGGCCTCCAAATACATATCTTTGCCAACCTCAAAAATCCTTAATTTCATGTAACCATCCCTACTAGCAATCATATATCTTTTCATCCTTTCTTGGCTAAGTTCCTTATGAGATTCATTGACATTAGATAGTTTGCCTTCCTCTAGTCTCACTTTCTATTTAATCGTGTGCATTCTGGCTTCTAACTTCATCATTCAGGTGAAGGTGTCCTCTCCAGTTACAGTGTCAAAGGAGAGAAGGGAGCATATATGAGAGACGCTATAAAGATTGAAATGACAAGACTTGGCAATTGATTGGATAAGGCGTGTATGAAAAAGTAAGGAGTTGTGGATGAGCATAAGACCTAGCCTTTGATCCAGGGTAAATGGAAAGATGGTGGTACACTTGTCAACAGGGAAGTTAGAAAGAAGGGCAAGTGTATGTAGAAAGAAAGATAATGATTTCAATTTTAGACATGTTGAGTCTAAGATATCTAACAATTAGTTGGACATGTGAGATCAGAGGTCAGCAGAGAGGTTAGAGCTAGATAAATGAATCTGAGAATCATCAACATATAAATAATAATTGAATCTAAGGGAAGAGAATAAGCATTTATATAGTGCCTACTATGTATCAGGCACTGTGCTAAGTGTTTACAAATATCTCATCTGATCCCACAACCATCCTGTATTTCAGGTTAAATGCTGTTATTATCTTCATTTTATAGTTGAGGAAACTGAGGAAAATAGAAATTAAATGACTCAATGATTCACAATCTGGTTTCTCAGGTTACATTTGAACTCAGGTTTTTCTGACTCTAGGACTAGTGCTCTATCCACTGAGCCACCTTACTGCCTGACAAGGTCACCAAGTAAAACAGAATAGTAGGAGAATAGAAGAGGACTCATAAAAGGGCCCTGTGGAAAATCAGCAGTTAGTAGGCATGACCTAGATTAGACAAAGATCCAACAAAGGAGAATGAGAAGGCTGGGTCTGATAGATAGGATAACTAGGAGACAATGGTGTCACGACACCTCATGTAAACCTGTAGACAAGAAGAAAATGACTGACAATGTCAAAGGCTGCAGAGGAGTCAAGAAAGACGAAGAGTGAGTCGAAGGCCATTAGATCTGGTCATTAAAAGTTCATTAGTAACTTTGGAGAGAGCAGATTTGGTTGAATGATGAAGTAAGAAGCCAGATTGTAGAGAGTCAAGAAGATAGTGATAGGAAAGGAAGAAAAGACAACTATGATGGCCTTCTCAAGGAGTTTAGTCACAGAAGGTACATAAGATGTGTAAGAAAATAGTTAACAGGGGAGACTGGATCAAGTGAAAGATGTTATGAGTCAATAGATGACACAATTATCTAATGTAAACATAATTGCACAATTGAACTGAGCTCCAAAAAACCTGAATAGGCTTTAAAAAGAAGTCAAATCTAATAAATGAAAGATAGTTCACATTTCTGTAACACACTAAGGTTTCCAAACCACTTTCCACATACAATCTCATTTGTTCGTCGTGACAACACTGCAAGGTAAATGCCATTATAATCCCCATTTTACAGATGAGCAAACAAAGACTCAGAAGTTGAATAGGTATGAATGTAAAGTCATACACTTAGGTTTCCAAAAAAAAAAAAATTCATTGCACAAATTCATAATGAGTGAGATGTAACTAAATGGCAGATCATGTGGAAAAGAAAAAAGGCTTTAAGATTTGGGTGGATCTAAAGCTTGAATTAATGCTATGGCCTAACAGAGCCAAAAAAGCTAATGCCATCTTGGGCTGTGATAATAGAAGCACAGTTCTCAGAACAAAGGCGATGAGAGTCCCACTGTCCTTAGACTTGGTCCGGCCACATCTGGAGCATTGTGTTCAATCCTGGGCTATTTTTCAAAGGACATTGATGAGCTGGAGTGCATCCAGAGGAATGTCACAATGGGAAAAGGAATTTCTAGCCTGATAGAGGAACATAAGAACTGTCTTAAAATGTTTTTAAAGGTTTTCATATGAGCTTGGCCTCAGAGGTTTAAATAAGGATTCATTAAGTGCCTACTGCATATCAGGCATTATGCTAAGTGCTTTACAAATATTACATTATCCCCATTTTATACTTGGGGAAACTGAGGTCGATAGAGGTTAAGTGATTTACCAAGCATCTTAGGGTAGTGAGTGTCTGGCACTGTTTGAACTCAGGTCTTCCCCACTCAAGGCCCAGGGCTTTATTCACCACACTACTTGGCTGATTCTTAAGAACTTGCAATAGAGCTTGGATGTCTGGGATATTGTAGGGAGGATTCCAGTTTGGGCATAGTTGGAACAGATAGCTTCTGAGGTCTTTTCTGACACTCAGATTCTGTGGTCCTATAATTCTAGTTCTTGATTCTACCTCACAGGTTGTGAATTGGTGTGTTGGTGTTCATCTTTCACTTTCTAAGAGGACCAATGACAGCACAGGTGATGTCTTGACTTGGCATGAATTAGATTTAAGTGAGGCAGAATTGTTCAGTCATCAGCTTCTCTGTCTTCCAAAGTCATTGAAGTCTAATAGCAAGGCAAATGTCAGGATGACTAAATATGACCTGGGATGCAATGGATGACCTTGGCTTCTTTGGTATCCAGCCAAGTTCTCAGCTCTTTGCAGTGCTTGTTTCAGCCACCTTCATGGGCATTGGAACAAATTGTCCTCATCCACCTGTTCTACCAGGGGAAGCCTTCACATGCTTGGGATGGACATCCTCCTAACTCACTGATGATTTTGAGGCTTATTACCTTCAACCTGGTGTAGCCCATCTGAAACAGTTTAACCAGGGCTGCTGCTCATGCCATATCTTCTTGAATCCACAAATGAGAGCTGGACGGAGGTAGACACCAAAGGTGGATGAGTAGCCCTGCAAAGGGCTTGACAAGCCCTCCTGCCAGAGGTGCTAGTCCTCCCTAAACACTCCATACACTTCAACAGGATGGTGTATCCAGATGGTGCTTTGTAGTTGGTTACCAAATACAATGTGAATGTAAAGAATTGTTCTCGAAAGAATTGCAAACTACAAACAGCCATATGGTTTAGAACACTAATATTAAGTGCTCCACTTAATCACTAATATTAAGAAAAATGCAAATCAAACAACCTTGATTCATTCACCTTCATACCTAGAAAACTGGCCAGGAGAACAAAAGGTGGAAATCATCAGTGTTGGGCGGGGGGGGTTACAGGTAGATAGGTACACTAGTAAATTGTTAGTAGGGCTTTGAATTAGTACAAACATTTTGGGAAACAAACTGTAATTACAGAAATGAAATGACTAAATTGCCTATGCCCTTTGATCCAGAGATTCCACAACTAGGTCATTGACCTCAGTGACAGAGCTCTCTCCTGGGTTTCCTTTGGCCTGTATGACTCTCAAGTCTCCTTCACTGGCTTCTTCTTCTGCTATCTTTAATTGCTGGTGTCCCCTAACAATCTCTCTTCTGCCCTCTTCTTTCTCTACAGTGTGGTATATAAGAAAGTCCATAGAACTGAATTAAAATTCTCACTCTCATATTGATTTAGTGTGTAACCATTTAAAACTTCCTGATCCTCAGTTTTCCTATTTTTAAAATGGAGATAATAAAGTTGTTTTGATAAAAGGGCTTTGTAAACCATAAGGGAACTTCCTCTCCCAATACAAGTCAGCACCTTCTCTGCATTGTATAGTTTTAGAGAATTGCCTCTAATACCAAGGACCCATAAAATATGACACATTATTACATACTTCATCCACTCCCATGTCTCCAGTTACCAACACCATGCAGATAGATGCCTCCCAAACTTATATTTACAACTCTTAATTCTTTCTGTGTCATTTTATCCCCAGGGTCTAATACAGTGTCTGGCATCTATTAATTATTTAATATTCATTGATAAATTCAGTTATTATATATTTAGAGAAATGGGGTTTATTTTACCCAAACATATTCAAATCTCTGTAATAATGAGACATTATGAAACAGACTGAGAGGAATTAGAATATAGAGGAAAGAGGACTGACCTTGGAACTAGAAGACTGGGGTATGTTTCCCAGGTCCCATATTTGTTATCTGTGGGACGGTAGCCCAATCACTGAATCTCTCTGAGACTCAGTTTTCTCATATACAAAATGAAACTAATAATAGTTATATGTGGTAGAAAGAGTGTTGGACTTGGGATTCAGATCCTGCCTTGGATACTTGGGAGTTATGTGACTCTGGGCAAGTCACTTAATCTGTCTGGGCCTCCGTTTCCTCATCTATAAAATAAGGATAATAATAGCATGTACCTCTTAAAATTGTCATGAGGCTCCAATGAGAGAATATGTAACCTTAAAGCCTTATATTCTAATTTTTGTTATTATTTGGTATTATTATTTCATACCCCACAGAGTTGCACCAAAAGTACCTTACAAATTACAACATGACATATTCCATATAATGAGGAATTATTATTACATTTCAAGTCCAAAGTTTTGCTATAACATCTTACCCCAAAATGAATTTGGAGGGAAGCTTTACACTGAGCTACCCCAGACATTCCAGTCTTATGCAAGAATAGAAAATATGGACTTTTTAGCCTAATTTTTGTACCCAGGAAATGCAAATAGCAACTGAGGCAAGAGTTTGCAAACTGAAATATGCCAGCCCTCCTTTTGGGAGAAGGACAGTCAAGTCATGAAAGAGGGAAAACATAATATTCTCAAGGTTTAGAAAGATAATTCTGAGAGACTGATGTGGAACCATTGGAACATCTCAGGTTTATCAATATGCAAGTTAATTCAAAGAATGTATAAGACCTCCATCTTGTTCTTCAGGAAAAATTACTTTTGACATGCGCTGAGTTGGGGTGGAAGAAGAGAGTTATAGGAAGAGTTGATCCCACTTTTATTGCCAAAAGACTGTATATGTAATGGTGAATTTTCAGAGACCATAGAAAGCAGATTGGGGCCATATTCAGTGAAGGTGCCTTTCCAACACCACAGTATAGATGATGAACCACTCACTCTGCCTACAAGGTTAACCCTGTTCCTGAGACCTCCTTCTGCCCCTTTAACTCTCCATTCTAAATACTTTGGGCTCATTACCAGGACTTACTTCCCAACTCCAAAACTAAGAACATTTTAAAATGCATTTATTTGAGTCTTGCAAAAAATATTTATACCCATACTGCAGAAGTATATCATTATAGGGAAGTTCTTTCTATCCTCCCCAATTTGAAAATAAAAAAACTATTGGAAAGATGAGACATCCATATCCACTCTGGATATTTGGATAAGCTTTATTGTGGCCTATGGAAACCATAAAGATACTAGTCTTGACCCGACCCATAAATTCAACGTCATGAAACAAGATTAGCCTCCTAATCTCCTGGCTCCTTGGGGTTATACCAGACTAAAGATAATCCAGAACTAAACTAGACCTGACTTGACACATTCCCAAATGAATCTTTGGGAACAGATGTCCTGGAGTGTTTCCCCCTGCTTTGGGCATCCCATTAGGGGCTTACCCCTGGCCCTAACTAAGGCTAATATAAACCTTAGCCTAAGTCTAGGAAGATGTCTAATATAAAGAACAGTATATAGAATTAAAGGCTATATGACACTTGCCCCAAATGAGTTAGGCCACAGGTCTAATAATTTTCTATGAAAAAAGTTAGTTCTAGAGGACCTTGTGGATAATCTGATCTAGTTTACTTATTTTATAAATGAGGACATTGATGTCTAAAGAGTTTAAAAGGTTTACCCAAGGGCACACAAGTCATAAGTGGCACTTTTTGTGGTCACAAGGTGCCTAGTCCAGATTACCCCCGGACTAGAGAGAGAATTTCCAAAAGATCAGTCCAAGTCTGGAATCAATCTGGAGGGTCACGGTAATAAGAACTCTTGCTTTTATCCCTCTTGATAGCTTATGCCATGCCCTCATTACTTGTCTGTGAGAGATATGGTAGAAGTATTATCATCCTGATTATACAGAAGAGGAAACCATGGATGCCTCAGAGAGATGAAGTGATTAGCCCAGGTTCTACAGCTAGTAATTGTCCTTGCCAGGACTCAGAATAAAATGTTCTGAATCCAGGACCAGGGCTCTTGCCTCTGTATGAAGTTATCTGTCTTGATTAGTTACCATTCCCCTTCATTTCATTACATTCCCCGCAGAAGTATCTAATGACGCAAAAATGAAAGGACATGGTGAATAAGACAAAAAAGAGAGATAAGAATTTTAGTTTTGTGGTTCAGTCATTTTTCAATTGTTTCCAACTCTCCATGACCTCATTTTGGGTTTTTTTGACAAAGATACTGGAGTGGTTTGCCATTTCCTTCTCCACTTCATTTGACAGTTGAGGAAACTGAAGCAAACAGGGTTAAGTAACTTGCCCAGGGTCACACAGCCTGTAAGTGTCTGAGGCCAGATTTGAACTCAGGAAAATGAGTCTTCCTGACTCCAGGCCTGAAGCTGTTCACTGTGCCACTTAGCTGCCCCCGCTGTTTTGTAGCCACAGTCTTATTTTCCACAGCTTGATTTCTTGCTGACTTTGATTTTAGGGAGCAGCCCCACTTCACTCATGGGTTGAATAATTTTATGACTCATTGATGTTATACTCCCCTTATTTTTTCTGTCCAGCATATTTAGTACTGGAGTCCAGAATCTGAGTTACTTAACTTGCCTGTCCCTTCCCTACATACCCTGAAAACCCAATATAGCATCACAGGAGCTTGTCAATACTCCCAAAAGGAGTCCTAGGGCTTACAGGCAATGACATTTAGCAGATTATAGGAGAGTGTCTGTCAAGGGTCTGTGGGCTTCAGCTGTTTCAGGCAAACTCCTGAGAACCAATTGTTAAATGTTCAATGTGAACATTTATACCTTGGGAAGTCTGCAAATACTACAAACCACGACTTGAGTTACTGTTTTGTTAATTATCTCTAGACTTTTTAAAAAGTGCAGATTATATCTAAAAACATGTCCTACTTATGTCCCCCCACTCCCTACCCTGAGCCAATTGTTAAACTTACCACTGGTTTTAATCTGCTATAGTCTTCCTAGTAAAAAATAATAAGTTTCTCAACTGGGAAGTAAAAAATAAGACATGCTGCTTTTTACTTTAATATCTAATCAACTGCACGGGTACCTTTGATTGCTGTTTTGTTTGCTGTGACCCTATGTCCCCATTTCTTTTCTCCTGAGTATCTATGCACTCAGCATTTCTCAACCTTTTTAGTCCTTGAGACATATGCAAACTTTCCAGAACACCTGTGTAACACCATGAGAATCCAGTATGCAGTCCCCTACCAGCATCTGTATATAAAACCCCAACAACATTTTCTAAAGATGTATAAAATGGCAGCATAATGTAGTGGAAGCCCTACATCCTAACTTTGGGACTTCATGTGACCATATCACTACCACATAACCTCTCTGCCCTTCAATGTCCTCACCTATAAATGATGAGATTGGACTAGACAACCTCAAAGATCCCTGGGATCCAAGATCTGATTTTCCCTCTTCTTTATACCACTAGACTCCATCCTCTGTCAAAAAGGGGCAAATGGGAATAAGGCAACTTGGGACGTCATGACACGCAATGAGGGCTTCTTAAAAGATTCACCACAGAATTGTGATGGACAATCCTGTTTCCCATCTCCTCAGTGTCCCTCAACTTACAATGTTTTAGGTTGAACCAGCGGTAGGGAACCTGCTGTCTCAAGGCCTTCTGGGTCCTTGGATATGGTCTTTTGACTGAGTTGAAGTTTTACAGAACAAGTCCTTTTATTAAAGGGATTTGTTCTGTCAAGTTTGGATTCAGTCAAAGGGTCGCATTTGAGGACCTAGAGGGTCACATGTGACCTCGAGGCCACAGATTCCCTACCCTTGGACTATATAGTTCAGTAGAATTATTGGTTGGATCTCCATTTGATGCTGCATCAAAGATGAAAACAGAAAGAAACCTGAGCCTTGGTTAGTTGTAAATAACCCAACACCTTTCTCTCCTCTTAAAGGCTAGGGAATGTCTCCTTTATGTGACTTTCTCTAATATCCTTGACTTTGACAACATCTGATACTCATTAGACAAAGCCCAAGGAATCACAGTCAAACTAGATTCTAGAAAAGGTGGTGGAGGGGGCGGGGGACAGGGAACCTTCCTTGTGTCACTGAACTGAGGGATCTAGGCATATGTCAAATCAAACCTGACCCTAAGCAAAATTGTGATGTATTCCAGGTTTTGCTTTGTCAGGTTCCAACTCCCCTTTCGGTACCCTCTCTCCCTCCCCCAGGTAACCAATGCATCCTTTCAACTTTACCCCATCATTCTTTCCTTCCCTTCCATTCCCAATCCCTTGTTCTCCAGACTTATCACTCATCCTGCCTCTCCCTCAATAAATCTCTTAGTAAGGGGTCTCTTGCATTCCCTCCTTAATCAAATAACTAGAAAGGTATTTGAAAAAGTGAGTCGCTTTTTAACAAAGGACTTCTGGACACTCAAAGCTTTTTTGCGAATGAATAAATTCCTTAGGTGTCATTGCAAATGTTGCACAGGTTAGGAGAGATACCTCTTGTGGGAAGGCTAATGGAGAGGTTTACTAAAGCTTCTCAAATCACAAATAGAGGACTATGCCCTCCATCTATGTTCAAGGTCTTGCTGCTCTGGGGCATCTCTTTTCCCATAGCACTTATTTCTCTATTTCCTGTCATTTGCATTCATTCTCAGGATTTAGTGTCCAACCCTAATGCCAAAGAGAATTTTTTAATGTTTCTCAATTCATACTAAGAATATATTGATTCATAGATTCTAAAAGTAGCAAATACTTGGGAAGTTCTTCCTTCTATCCAATTTCAATCCTTCTGTAGCTATTTCAGTTTTTTCCTTATGTCTCAGGGTTTGGGGGATAGAAAACTAGTTTTTATCCTTAGTCTAAGAACTTGACCTCAAAATTCCAGTGACAGGAAAAGAAGCCAACTGTAGACTAATGTGGTCATTACATTTAAGGAATACACTATTACATCATCCTAAAGATGATGCAAACTCCCTGAAATAAAGTTCAGGAGCCATCATGACTTAGGTGGGTCTATTCTCCAGCCAGAGCTCTGCTCAGGAATGTCAGGCAGTGAATAGGAGCCTTTAAGATTCGTGGGTCCTTTCCTCAATAAAAGAATTAATTATAGTATTTAGATCTGGAAGAAACCGTCTACTCAGATCCCTCTATCATACTGATGAGGAAACTGAAACTTAGCGAAGTTATATGACCTGCCCATGGGTTGTTGTTCAGCGTTGTCTGACTCTGGGACCCCATTTGGGGTTTTCTAGGAAGAGATTCTGGAGTAGTTTGTCATTTCCTTCTCCAGCTCACTTTATGGATGAGAAAACTGAGACAAACAAGGTTAAGAGACTTGGCCAGGGTCACCCAGCTAGTAAGTGTCTGAGGCCAGATTCAAACTCAGAAAGAGTCTCCTCAACTCCAGCTTTTTCCTGACTCCACTGTGCTACTTAGCTGCCCTTGCAGAGCTGAATTTCAAACTTTAAAAGTCTGACTTAAAATTAAATGCTTTTTACTCTATAGGTGAGTCCCCTGTGCTGGCAAAGTAACAGTTTAGGTCTGTGAGACTGGTTTCTGAATCTCTTACTTCTCTACAAGGAGGGGTTTGGTAGGTACCATATCTCCTCACCTTTATGGTAGGTAGATCAAGTCCACAGGACCCCAGGATGAAATGATAATCTGTCAACAAGTATTTATTAAGCACCTGCTATTAGAACTATACTAGGCAATCAGGATTCAAAGACAAAAAAAAAAAAGACAATCCTTGCTCTCAAGGAACTTACATTCTATGGGGAAACAATAGATACATATATAAAATCAAACACGAGGTAAATACCTAGCAAAGGTAATACAAAAGGCTGAGAGGCTCCAGTATCTTGGGGGTGGAGAGAAATATCAAACAATGATTTAGTGTAGGAGGGAGCCCTTTGTCAGAGCTTTGAAGGAAGTCAGTAATTTTAAGAAGCAGAAGTGAGATTTGGAGATAGCATATTCTTCAGGGATCTCAACCAAGTTCCTCAGTTTCCAGAGATTTCTACATTAGCTCACATTCTCTTCATCTCAGATGTTCTTTCTTCAGAAAAAAATGAAACTGAGGCAGAACCAAGATGGTGGAATAAGGCAGGAACTCTCCCAATTCACCTCCAAATAATTATAAAATAATTGCTCAAAATGAATTCTGGATTAGCAGAACCAACAAAAAAAATGGAATGAAACAATTTTCCAGTCCAAGGCAATTTTGATGGTTGGGAGGAAATATTTGTTTCACTTGGGTAAAAGGGAGCACAGCCCAGTGCAGGCAGTGTCTGGTGAAGCCAACAATGCACCAAGTCCTCGCAAGTCAACAAGAGACCCTGATTCCATATGTAGGTCAGAAACAAGGACCTGTGGCCCCAGAGCAGCTGGCCAGTCGAATGGACCCATGGCCTCAACACAGTAGGCCACAGTTGCCAGGCCCCAGACTACCAATAAAAGGAGTTCAGATAGTGCCCCCACCACCCAATGAGCAGAGCTCAACTTTAAAAATCACTAAATGGGCTGGAAATATGAACAAAGAAAAAAAGAATCTGGCCATAGAGAGTTATTATGGTGACAGGGAAGATCAAAATACAGACTCTGGAGAGGAGAACAATGTCAAAATGTCTACATATGAAACCTCAAAGAAAAAACGTGAATTGGTCTCAGTCCCAAAAGAACCCCTGGAAAAACTCAAAATGGATATTAAAAATCAAATAAGAGAGGTAGAAGAAAAATTGGGAAAAGAAATGAAAGTGATGCAAGAGAATCATGAAAAAAGAGTCAACCATTTGGTAAACAGAGCACAAAAAAATGGAAAAGGATGTACAAAATTCACTGAAGAAAATAAGTCCTTAAAAAATAGAATGGGCTAAATGGAAAAGAGGTAAAAAAAACTAATTGAAGAAATTTCTTAAAAATAAGAATTGGGCAAGTGGAAGTCAATGACTCCATGAAGAATCAATCAAACAAAATAAAAATAAGAAAAAGAAGAAAATGTGAAATATTCAATTGGAAAAAAAACACTAATCTGGAAAATAGATCCAGGAAAGTTAATTTAAGAATTACTGGACTACCTGAAAGCTATGATTAAAAAAAAGAAACTGGATAACATATTTCAAGAAATTATTAAGGCAAACTCCTTTAATATCCTAGAACCAGAGGCTAAAAGAGAAATTGAAAGAATCTACCAATCACCTTCTTTCAAGATCCCAAAATGAAAACTTCCATGAATATTATCACCAAATTCCAGAATTCCCAGGTCAAGGAGAAAATACTACAAGCAGTGAGAAATAAATAATTCAAATATTGCGGAGTCACAATCAGGCTTACATAGGATTTAGCAGCTTCTACATTAAAGGATAGAAGGCTTAGAATATGATATTCTGGAAGACAAAGGAGCTAGGATTACAACCAAGGATCACCTGCCCAGCAAAACTGAGCATAATCCTTCAGGAGAAAAAATGGACATTCAATGAAAATTTTATTTTCCAATACAAGACTCAAGAGAAGCATGAAAAGGTAAAAAGGAAAAGAAAAAAAACCATAAGGGATTCAATAAGGTTAAACTGTTTACATCCCACACACAGGAAGATGATACTTATAAACCTTAAGAACCTTATCACAGTTAGGGCAGTTTGGAATATACATAATCAGAAGGCATGGTTATAAGGTGACTTTCATGGAATGAAATAAATAACAACCACTAAATTAAGAGGTAAGAGAGAGGACTGCACTGGAGAAGAGGGAAGGATGAGGTAAAATGGGGTAAATAATCTCACATGAAGAGGTGTAAAAGACCTATTACAGTGGAGGGGAAGATGGGGGAGGGGGCATCACTCGAACCTTATTCTCATCAGGATTGGTTCAAAAAGGGAATAACACACACAGTTAGTTGGCTCTAGAAATCTATCTTACCCTATGGGTAGGTAAGTTAGGCAAGAAAAGGAGGAGGACTGATAGAAGGGAGGGCAGATTAAGGAAGGGGGTGGACAGAAATAAAACTGGTGAGGAGGGACAGGATGAAAGGAGAAAGAGAGAAGGATAAACAGGAAAAAATAAGATAGAGGAAAATTCACTGTGAGTAATCATAATTCTGAATATGAATAGGATGAATTCACCCATAAAATAGAAGCAGATAGCATAGTGGATTAAAAAGTAGAATCCTACAATATGTTGTTTACGTGAAACACATTTGAATCAGAGACACAAGAGTAATGGTAAAGGTTGGAGCAGAATCTATTATGCTTCAGCTGAAGAAAAAAAAAAAGCAGGGGTAGCAATCATGATCTCAAACAAAGCAAAAGCAAGAATAGATCTAATTAAAAGAGATAAGAAAGGAAACTACATCTTGCTAAAAGGTACCATGGAAAATGAAATAATATCAATACTAAACATATATACACCAAATGGTATAGCACCCAAAATTTTAAATGAGAAATTAAATGAGTTACAAGGGAAAACAGACAGTAAAGGTATACTAGTGGAAGACCTCAACTTTCCCCTCTCAGAACTAGATAAATCTAATAAAAAAAATAAACAAGAGGAGGAGAACAGAATTCTAGAAAGGTTAGATGTAATAGACATCTGGAGAAAAATGAATGGGAATAGAAGGGAATATACTTTTTCTTAGTGGTATATGGCACCTACACAAAACAGGCATAAAACCAACCAAATGTAGAAAAGTAGAAATATTAAATGCATTTTTTTCAGATTCTAATGCAATAAAAATTACATTCAATAGAGGGGAGTGGAAAGATAGATTAAAAACTGGAAATTAAATAATCTAATACTAAAGAATATGTGGGTTAAAGAACAAATCATAGAAACAACCAATAAATTCATTAAAGAGGATGAAAAAATGAAACAATATGCCAAAACATATGAGATGCAGTCAAAATAGTATTTGGGGGAAATTTTATATCTCTAAATGCTTACATCAGTAAAATAAAGAAAGCACGAATCAAGGAACAGGGCATGTAACTAAAAAAACTGATAAAAGAACAAATTAAAAATCCCCAATTAAACATCTAATTGGAAATCCTGAAAATCAAAGGAGAGACTAATAAAATTGAGAGCAAGAAAATCATCAAATTAATAATAAAGCTAGAAGTTGGTCTTATGAAAAACCAGTAAAATAGTTAAAACATTGGTTAATTTGATTTTAAAAAGGAAATGAGAAAACCAAATTACTAGTATTAAAAATGAAAGGGATGAATTCACCACAAATAAAGGGGAATTTAAAGCATTTATTAGGAGTTATTTTGCCCAGTTATATGCCAATAAATCTGACAATCTGAGTGAAATGGATGAAAATTTACAAAAGTATATATTGTTCAGATTAACAGAAGAAAAAGTAAAATACTTAAATAACCTCATCTTAGAAAAAAAGAAATTGAATAATCCATCAATGAAATCCCTAAGAAAAAATCCCCAGAGTCAGATGGATTCACAAGTGAATTCTCCCAAATATTTAAAGAACAGTTAATCCCAATACTACATAAACTATTTGGAAAAATAGGTGAAGAAGGAATCCTATTAAATTCCTTTTATGGCACAAATATGGTGTTAATACTTAACAGGGCCAGTGAAAACAGAGAAGAAAATTATAGACTAATTTCAGTAATAAATATTGATGTAAAAATTTAGATAAAATACCAGCAAGGCGATTACACCGCTATATCACAAGAATCATACACTATAAATAGGTAGAATTTATACCAGCAATATAAGGCTGGTTCAATATTAGGAAAACTATCAGTATAATTCATCATATCAGTAATAAAACCAACAGAAATCATAAGATTATCTTGATAGATGCAGAAAAAGTCTTTGACAAAATACAACACTCTTTCCTAGAGAGAGCAGGAATGAATGGAGTGTTCTTTAAAATGACAGGGAATATCTATATGGAATCAGCAAGCATTATCTGAAATTGGGATAAGCTAGAATCTTTCTCAATAAAGTCAGAGGTGAAGCAATATTGTATTATATATAGTATATATCTTATGTTATATATAGTGTTTATTATATTTTATTTTTAAATTATATATTTATCATATTATGATATATAGTGTTAATTATATTATATATAGTATATGTTATATACATTATATGTATGTTACACATATTATATATAGTATAGAATATAAAATCATTTATTATTACACTAAAAGAAATTGAAGGAATTAGAATAGGCACTGAGAAAACAAAACTCTAACTCTTTGAACATGATGTTATTCTTAGAGAATCCTAGAAAATCAGCTAAAAAAACCTAGTTGAAATAATTAACAATTTAACAAAGTTGCATGATAAAATAATCACAAACAATATAAAATACTTGGGAGTCTACCTGCCAAGACAAATCCAGGAACTATATGAACACAATTGTAAAACACTTCACAAAAATAAAGTAAAATCTAAACAAGTGGAAAAATATCAATTGCTTACTGGTAGACCAAGCCAATGTCATAAAATGACAATTCTACCTAAACGAATCTACTTAGGCAGTACTACAACAATAAAGGAACCAAAACTTTTTTATAGAGCCAGAAAAAGTAATAACAAAAATCATATGAAAGAAGAAAAGTTCAAGAATATTAATGGAATTAATGAAAAAAAAAGTGAAGGAAGGTGGCCTTGTCATACCAGATCTCACACGGTATTACGAAGTGGTAGTCATCGTAACAATTGTGTACTGACTAGGAAAATGAGGGATAGATCAGTGGAATTAATTTGATACATAATATGCTCTAATAAATGACCATAGAAATTTAGTGTTTGCTGCACCCAAAGATCCAAGCTATTGAGACAAGAACTCACTGTTTGACAAAAACTGCTGGGAAAACTGGAAAATAACATGACAAAAGCTAGGTATAGACCAACATCGCACACCACATACTAAGATAAGGTCAAAATAGGTACATGATTTTATTTTTTTATTATTTTTATATATTTATTTTTAGTTTTCAATAGACACTTCCACAAGATTTTGAGTTCCAAATTTTCTCCCCATCTCTTCCCTCTGCCTACCCCAAGACACCATGCATTTTGATTACCCCTTCCCCCAATATGCCCTCCCTTCTATCACACCCCTCCTTTCTCTTATCCCCATCCCCTCTATTTTCTTGTAGGGCAAGACAGATTTCTATACCACATTGCCTGTATATCTTATTTCCCAGTTTCATGTAGAAACAATTTTTAACACTTGTTTTTAAAACTTTGAGTTCTTGCTGCTTTCCCTTCCTCCCTCCTCACCCATTCCCACTGAGAAGGCAAACAATTCAATATAGGTTATACATGTGTAGTTATGTAAAACACTTCCATAACAGTCATATTACAAAACACTAATTATTTTTCCCTCCATCCTATCCTGCCCCCCACTTATTTTATTCTCTTTTTGACCCAATCCCTCCTCAAAATTGTTTACTTCTATTTACCCCTTCCTCCCATTTGCCCTCCCGTTGATAATCCCCCACACCCCTCTTCTCCCCTTCCCACCTACTTTCCTGTAGGACAAGATTGACAAAATAGGTACATGATTTAAACATAAAAGGTGATATCATAAGCAAATTAGGGAAGCATGGAATAGTTTATCTGTCAGATCTTTGGAGAAGAGAAGAATTTATGACCAAACAAGAGATAAAGAACATTACATAGATGTAAAATGGATAATTCTGATTATATTAAAAAGCTTTACAAACAAAACCGATGCAACCAAAATTAGAAGCGAAGCAGAAAATGAGAAAATTTTATAGAAAGTATCTCTAATAAAGGCCTAATTTCTCCAATATACAGAGAACAGAGTCAAATTGATAAGAATACAAGTCATTTCCCAAGTGATAAATGATCAAAGGATATGAATGGGCAGTTTTCAGATGAAGAAATCAAAGCAATAGTCATGTGAAAAAATGTTGTAAATCAGTATTGATTAGAGAAATGCAAATTAGAACAACTCTAAGGTAGCACCTCACACCTATCAGATTGGCTAATATGTCAGAAAAGGAAAATGATAAATGTTGAAGGGGGTGTGGGAAAACTGAGACACTAATGTACTCTTGGTAGAATTGAGAACTGATCCAATCATTTTTTTTTTTTTTGTGAGGCAGTGATGGTTAAGTGACATGCCCAGGGCTAC
Organism: Bettongia penicillata ogilbyi; assembly: GCA_023548195.1. Classification (NCBI taxonomy): domain Eukaryota; kingdom Metazoa; phylum Chordata; class Mammalia; order Diprotodontia; family Potoroidae; genus Bettongia; species Bettongia penicillata. Next base: position 3,853,429 of record JAJHZJ010000009.1, on the reverse strand, counting down.
ACAATTAAGGAAGTGTCAAGTATCTAAGGCCAAATTTGAACTCAGGTCCTGCTGAATCCAGGGCAGGTGCTCTATCCACTCACTGCACAGCCCACCTAGCTCCCTTGATCCAACCCTTCTGGAGAACAATTTGCAGTTAGGCCCAAAGGGCTATAAAACCTGTCCATACCCTTTGATTCAGTAATATCCCTGGTAGGTCTATATCCCAAAGACATCCAAAAAAAAAAAAAAAGGGAAAAGGTCCTATTTGTACAAAAATATTTATAGCAGCTCTTTCTGTGGTGGCCAAGAATTGGAAATTGAGGACATGCTCATCCAGAGGGAAATGGCTGAACAAGTTATAGTATGTGATTATAATGGAATATTATTGTACTGTAAGGAACGATAAGCAGGATGATTTCAGAAAAGCTAAGAAGACTTACATGAACTGATGCAGGGAAGGGTGCAGAAACGAGAACATTGTAAACAGTCACAGCACTATTGTACAATGAACATTTGTGAATAACTTACTATTCTCAGAAATACAACAAATCCAAAACAATCCCAAAGGACTCATGATGAAAAATGTTATCCACCTCCAGAGAAAGAACTGATGGGATCTCAATATAGATTGAAACATACTATATATCACTTTTTCTTCTTCTTTCATTTTTTTGTTTGAGTTTTCTTCCAGAAAATGACTAATATGGAAATATTTTATATGACTGCACATATATAACCTATACCAGATTGCTTATTGTCTATCCAAAGGAGAAAAAGAGGGAGGGAAGGATAAAATTTGGAACTCAAAATTTTAAAAATAGTAAAAAATGATTTTTGCATGTAATTGGGGAAAAATAAAATATTATTTTTAAAAATAATAAAGAAAACTTAGGCCTTGAAAAAGGTGACTACATGAGTCCAAACTGAAATTGTGAAGTAGATGAAATTTGTTTTTGCTATACCTCTGGTCTCACATCTTTCACTGTAACTCTTTATTCTTTTAATATCCCACCCTGGGCCTTCCCTCCCAAGCACCTCATCAGGTGGATTCTTCTTGCGCCTTGCCCTCTAGCGCAAGTCGAATTTGTCTTGTGTCCCATTCCTTGAGGATTCTGATCAGGTTAGCTAATTTCACAAAGAAATTTGAGCTAAAATGAAATATCAAGAGTCACGTGCATCCTCAGTATGTTACTTGTATTCCTACTGTAACATACTTGCATTTGAACTGAGTGCTTCACGCCTTAATCCAGAGGACCATGGATGGGAATGCCCTAGACTTTGGCACGCCAGTGGATTGGACTCCCTTAGGCAATTTCTGTCATTCTCAGGGTCAACTAACCATCCAGGAGGATAACCTTCCTGTATCATTATCAAGATGAAGAAAGGGGGAAGCCTAGGGGATGATGACGACCTCGATTTGGCCAAGATTCAAATACTAGCTCCATCCCTTGCTACCAGTGTGATAGGTCATTTACTCCGAGCCTCGGTTTCTCTGTCTGTGAAGTGTGAAGTGGTCGCAGTCCTACATGACCTCCAGAGTTCCTGAACTCTCACTCTGGTTCCTATATCCTAAGTGCTACCTTCTCTCCAGCCTAGGGCCCCTTCCTGCCGTGCAACATGAGATGGATAGGGTGGAGGGAAGGTGGAGTATCGGGAATTGGGGGGTTAATTCCCGGACAGGCATCAGCTGACCCCCGATCGCGACGCAAAAAGCACAAATGAAGTTGACACACCCTCCAGCCTCCCCCACCCCCTTTCCCCAAAAGGAAGGGCTCAGCCCAGCGTTGAGCGAGCCAGATCCGCGGCTGGGGAGGCCGGCCCGCCTGCAGAGGGGCAGCACCGACCCCTCTGGTCCCTCCCTCCCCGAGCCCCAGCCAGTCTCCCGCTGCCGCCGCCCCGATCGGGCAGGCAGTCCCGGGCCGGCAGGGGAGGCCGCCACGCTCCCAGCCGCAGCCCCTCGGCTCCGCCTGCTCTCCGGCTCCGCCATGGCTCGGCCGATGGAGGTGGGCGGCGGGGACGGCGCAGGGCCACGCGAGGATGCGTTGGGAGAGGAGGAGCAATGCGAGGCTTGGCCCGGGACTAGGAGTCCGGTGCGGATCCGAGTAGCGATCCAGGCGGCCGAGGAGGACGGGGAGGAAGAGGCTGGGGCCGCGGTGGGGGGCATCGGGGAAGGGGAAGACGACGGGGACGCGGCTCGCTATCTCAGCCCGGGGTGGGGCAGTGCCAGCGAGGATGAGCCTAGCCGCGGGCACAGGTACGAGAGCAGGGAAGGCCTGGCCAGGGGCACGGGTGCTTTGGGACGGAGGAGGTGAGGCGCGGGGGCGGGCTGGAGGAGGGCATGGGGACAGCGCAGGAGCGGACGGGCAGCCGGCTACTCTGCACGAGGGCTCCGACTCTCCCCTCGCCAGCTTGCCGGGGGCTGGGAGAGCTGGCGCCGGGCACCCAGATGCGCGCTTGCTGGGCGACACGCACGCAGCCGGCACCCACCGCATCCCGGCCCCTTCCCCACAGGATGGCGGGAGGGGCCGTAGAAGTCGGGAGGGCCTCATCCTCGATCTACACCATCCTGATCGCCAAGTCTTTGGGGTTTCTCTTCCAGAGAGCAGCAGTCAGGACTTCTCCATCCCTGCCTCCCCCAGGCTGGCCTCCGGAGGTGGAGAGTTTAGGGAGCTGTTGATGTCCTGTACGCCAGAGCTGCCAAAACCTCCGAATCGGTCATTTGGGCTGGGTCAGTCATGCCCATGGAAAAGGACACTGGTGTTCTAGTCTCAGCTGTTACTCACTGTCTAGCTGTCTACACCCAAATCCGCTTTAAAAGCGAAGCCCCCCCAGTGCAGATAATGTAGTAAAAGAACATAGCTACCCACCCTCCTCTCCCCATTATGTTCTATGGAATCCAAACTGCCTCCTTGCGCGTGGTGTTTCTGTCTCTCACTGTCTCTGTCTGTCTCTCTCTGTCCCTTTCTCTCTCTTTGTCTCTCTGTCTTTGTCTCTCCCTGCCTCCTCTTTCTCTCTGTTTCTGTCTGTCTCTCTCTTTCTCCCCCCTTTGTCTCTGTCTCCCTCCCACCCCAGAGTGAATAATGAGAGATTTGTACATTTGCAAGTGGCATAAAGGTAGACTCACCGAAAGATTAGTTCATGGCCTCTTAGCTCCCTATTGGCAAAGTTCTGTCACTTCTAGAATCCTCCAAGCTGTAGTGTTCAACCGCCTTAACAATCCGTACAAGTCAAGCGATCAGTTTAGCACATTATCCCTTATGATATAAATTGAATTGATTTTACTCATTCTGCTCCTAGAGGAACATTGGATGGCACTGACTAGCTGTAATATCTTGGCCAAATGACTTCCTTTCTCAAAGCTTCAGTTTCCTTATTCATAAAATGAAGGAACTGAAGACTTGATGATGTCTAGGGTCTCTTCCAACTTTGAGGTTCTCTGATTTTTTCTCAAACCTGCTGACAAGTATCTTAATTCTAGTTGTAGTGATAGCATAAAACTCAAGAAGTCTTTTTTGTTTTTTGCATAAACCTGCCCCGTCCCATCAGCTCATACCCATTTAGTGCCCACCATTGGTGTCCTTACCATCTGAGTTCTGTGTTTCATAATGCTGTTAGACTGGGTTTAGTGTTCAAAGGGTGGGACTCATGGTATTGAGAGACTGAAGCCTTTCTGTGTTTGCTCTAGGAGGCTTCTGTGTTTCAATTCCTGAGCCTTATTCATTATTCAGGGGTCATGACTTCAAGGACCGCACAGGCCATGAAGTCCAGCCCCAAAGGGAAAAATAATCCCCTCTGTGCCATAGACACCGAGTGATCTTCAGCATTTTGAAGATCACTCCTTCTAAGACAGTCCATTCTACTTTGGGGTAACTCAAATCATGAAGATGTCTTTTTTCCTATTATCAAGTCCAAATTGGCCTCTTTCCAAGTTCCCACTATTGCTCCCAATTCTACTCTCTGGGTCCCAGGAAAATGAATTTCATTATTCTTTTTCTGCATGAGAGCTATCATATTGTCGCTACGTCTTTTCTTGTACAGGCTAAATACTCGGATTCTTTTAACTGATCCTCATAATGTGAACATGAGGCATGTAACCATTCAGTGTCCTCTGGGTGCTGGCTGCCCCTTCCTAAAACGTGGCACCCAGAGTACAACCAGGATGTCTAATCAGGACAGGGTACAGTGGGACTGTCACCTTTCTAACCACGGACATTATGCCCCTCAGTGTTGTCTGGAATGACTTTAGCTTATTTGGCTGTCATGTCACAGTATTCACAAAATCACCGAATTTCAGAATTGAGTGACCCACCTTAGTGGGCAGCTCAGACCTGAAAAAGAATCCTCTCTGCAACATTTATGACACGGAGTTATACAGATTTGCGTGAAAACCGCTGAATGTCAGTAGGAAAAGTGAAGAATTTGTAAACAGAGGAGTCAAATTCATATCCCTATGTTGCTACTTATTGCCAGTGTGAACCTGGATAAATCACTCAGCCACTCTGGACCTCATTTTCCATGTCTGTAAAATGAGGGGGTTGACTTGAATGACCTCAGAGGTTCCTTTCAGATCAAAATCTATGATCTTAATGAGATATAGACCCATTACTCTCTGGACAGCCCTTTCATTTTAGAAAGCTTAAGAAGATTTTACTTATATCAAGCATAAATTTTCCTCTTTGAAACATCCATTCATTACTCTTAGTTCTGCATTCTGTGGGAAAGAGAAAATGTCTGAGCTGTCTTGCACATTCTACTCAAGTAATCATGGATCTGTAGCTTCCCTGGTCCAGGATTGCCCTCTAGCAGTGAAGAATGTGGCCTATCCGTACCTGCCATGCCATCTGTGCATGGGAATCACCCCAGCACGCTGAAGACCTTCCTCAGTTTCTCCCAGCATCACAAGGGTAGCAGTGGAGCTCTTTCACTGTCCACCCATCATTCTTTGTTCTTGCAGCATCACTAGCCCATCTTGGAATTTCTTATTGGTTACTGTTTCCACTTAATGTAAGCTTCTCTATTGTCCTCTGTGTGATATCCATTTTTTTTGTTATTTTTAAGCAGTTGTTTTTATCTTGTCTTACTGCTACATAGTAACACCATTGAAATGTGGGTATTAAAAAAGATGAGCCTTGACTTTCATAGCAAGCTTGAGGTCAGTTAAAAAGAGCTTTGCAATTTCTCAAAAGCATTCCAGCTGGCTCTCTTCCTTTGATTCAATTATTTTCCCAACTTTTTATCCAATTCTACTGTCTGCCCCAGGTATAAATATTGTTAGCTGAAATTTATAGAACATCTATCCAAATCCATGGAGAAATCTGAACAGTAGATTTCCTTCATCCACTTGGTCTTCCCAGTATAGAAAAACTCCTTTGAATGATGACAGATCTTTTCCAAAAGGTTCCCTAGTATTCTAGGGCTTGATTCAATCAGCACAGTGTCATCTGTGATGGAGGAGATCCAGTGCAAAATTCAGATCAAAGAAAGATCCCTTTGGACGGTGATCCTGGCATATTTTTAAATCAATACTTTGTATAAAGGCACAGATACATGTTCACCTCCTGTGAGCATACACCTCCCTGTTCTGTGTTTCACTGGATGTTTATTATCAGGTTATTGACCAGGGTTATTTCTGTTACTGAATCTTCTAAGGAATTTTAAATGATCTTGATGTATATTTGGGCAACACCTTGTTGTAAAAGAGTCTACCTGTAAGGTAGTGTTTTGTTCTACAAATTAAATGTTCCTTTTTAATACGTATAATCAGCAAACAGGAAGCACAATGGGATCCTATATGCTATATTTCAGTTAATTATGAAATAGTAAAACTTTGATCAGTTTTTGAATGTTGCTTGTTCTCTTGTTCTCTACTAACGCTGTTTTATGACTTTCATAAAGATTTTGTAGAGATGAGAAAGTAGACATATTGATTCCCTCTCCATCACTTCTTTCAGTATTAATAAGGTCCAAGATTTTTCCACACCTTTGGGATCTTCTCCTTTAGATATCTCATGTATCAGTCCCTCAATATTATCCCAATTTCATATGACAGCCCTTCAGATAACTGAAAATATATCCCCACTGTCTTCTCTTTTCTAAGCTAAACACCCCCAGTTTCTTCTGTTGATTCTTATTATAGTAGCATAAGGCCTTTCACCATCCTGGTTCCCTGTTCTCTGGTTGCTCTCCACCTTATTCATGTTCTTAAAATATAGAACTCTGAGCTAAACCCAATGTAATAGATGTGGTCAGAGTAGAGTTTTTTTTAAAATTATTTTTATTCTTAATTTAAACAGCAAATGGTAATGGTGATGATAGTAACTGGCATTAAGTAGCAATTTAAGATTTACAAAGCTCTTTTCAAATATTAGTGGATATTTCCAGAACAGAAAAGGAAGATTGTCCATGAAACTGTAGATCTCTGTTGTGTACAACTTGCTAGACCCAGCACAGACTTCATTAGTACGATCACTTCCTCATTTCTGGATGCTTTGCCTTTCTTCATGCTAATGTCACATTCACTTTCTTGGCTGTCGTTTCAAACTCTTGACTCACACTGAACTTGCAGTCTCCTAAAATCTGCAGACCTTTTTTTTTCAAATGAGTTGATATCTAGCCAAGCCTCCCATCATCTTATGCTTATAAAGTTGATATTTAGAATCCAAATATAACTCTACATTTATCCATCCACAAATTCTATGGCCAAGTCACACTGGCTTACTTACTGTTCTACACAGAGATTCTCTCATCTCTGTGCCTTAATGCTGGCTGTCCCCCTTGCCTGCACATCTTAGAATTTCTGGTTTCCTTCTAGGCTCAAATGAAGCACTACCTTTTCTATCAGGGGATCTTAACTTTTTGTGTCATGGATCCTTTTGGTAATGTGATAAAGCTCTATCCCTTCTCCAAATAATGTTTTTAAATGCATAAAATAAAATGCATAGGATTGCAAAGGATACTAAAGGTTAATGAAAATAAAGATGTCATTTTTTTCACATTCAGGTTCATGAACCCCTTTTTGTGTTTTGGGGAGGTCTGTGGACCACAAATTAAGAATCTTTTGAATCTACATGAGATCTTTCCTGATCCTTCTAAATGGTAGTGACTTCTCTCTCCAAAAACTACCTTGTATTGATTGATCTTGTATGTATTTGGTATAAACTTATTTACACTTCATTTTGTCTTCCCTGCCTAAAAAAAAGAATGTAAACACCTTGAGGACAGGGAATGTTTTACTTTCATCTTTTTATCCCCAACACTTATCACAGTGCCTAACACACAGCAGGGCCTTAATATATGCTTGTTGATAGATCCCTGTTAAATAAATGTATCTTAATTCAATTGGCCATAATTTGCTAACCTTTTCAAATCTGTCTTCACCCTGTTATGCAGTGTAACTGTTCTCCTAGCTTTGTTTCATCTGCAGATATGACAAGCATGTCATCTATACCTTTATTTAAATCATTGATTAAAAATATTAACTAGCACAAATCCTTGCAATACCATTTATCAAGCTGGCTATAACACTAGAAAGACTAAGGAAAGAGAATGAAGTTTTCTGTACCTAGAAAGGACACAACTTACAAGACAACAGGACAGAAAGACTGACCACTGGTCAGGAGAGGAGATGCTTCAACTTTTGGAAAGTGATTCAGCAAACATTAATTAAACCCCTACCACGTAAAAAGTACTATGCTAGCGACTAGGTATACAAAGACAGATGTAGAAAGACAACTGAAATATAGTTGTTCTCAAGATGAGTTTACAATCCATTGGTACTAACTGCTTCCATTCAACTTGGGTAATAGTTTTCAAATATCTTTTGCTTGGAAAAATTCTATTTGATTAAGAAATATATATCTTTCAATCTTTACCATCACTCATGTCCTTCTCTTTTATTTTCATTGGGTGTTTGTGGGCATTTTTCTGCTAGTCTTCTAGGGTGACAATAATTGCTTACTCAGGGCAGGTAGATGGTGCAGTGGAGAGAGCACCAGTGCAGGAGTCAGGAAGACCTGAGTTCAAATCTCATCTCAGCCACTTGACACTCACTGTGTGATCTTGGGCAAGTCACTTAGCCCCAATTGCCTCATCCTGGGTCATCTCCAGTCATCCTGATGAATATCTAGTCACTGGATTCAGATGGCTCTGGAGGAGAAGTGAGGCTGGTGACCTGCACAGCCCTCCCTCACTCAAAACAAAGTCAAGTGCAAGTCATGTCATTATTTCTCTGATGGCATGGTCTTCTGAGAAAACGAAGGATGAACACGTACACACACACACACACACACACACACACACACACACACGCACACACACACAATTGCTTATTCTCTCTAAGCTCTTCTGCCTCCCACAATTGGCCAAGTCCTGCTGATTCTGCCTTGGTAACATCTCTTTTTTATGCCCCCTTCTCTCTTTTGAAACTGCTGCAGGCTTGATGTAAGCCCTTATTGTCCCACACCTGCTGATTGGTCTCCCTACCACAAGTCTCTCCCCATTGCAATTTATCTTCTACTTAGCTGCCAAAAATGCAAATCTGACTGTGCACTCACCATCCCTTCTTATTTATTCAGGCAGCTCCAGCGACTCCCTGTCTTCTCCAGCAACTCTCTGTCTCCTTCAAGGTCAAGTATAAAATCCTGCTTGCCTTTGAAAGCCCTTCATACCGTTCCCCTTTCTACCTTTCCAGTCTTCTTGCACTGTATTCTTCTCCTTCTTCTCTCCAGTATCCTTGTTGCTCCTAGCACAAGACCCTCTATCTTGCAGCTTCCCACATTGCCCCTGGTTTCCCCCAATACTTAGAAGACTTCATCTCCCAGCTGGCTTCCTTCATATCCCATCTTCTACAAGAAGTCTTTCTCTGTCCTCTTCAATGTTAGTGGCTTCCTTCTCAATTATCTTCAGTTTACCCTGTATATTTGTTTGCATCTTGTTACTGTCATTAGCCTGTGAGATCCTTATCAGCAAGGACTCTCTTTTTCCTTTCTTTGTATCCCCAGCATTTAGCACAATACCTGACACATAGTAGGTGCTTCATTAATGTTTAGTTGACTGAAAAATGCAGATAGAGAAACACATCCACAATAAAAACAAGAGAATAAGTTCTTTATTTTCCCGGTTCACTGTTTGATTTCCTAGAACTGTGTAAGAGGAAGGGTAATGCAGGACCCACACTACTAGAGCTTTCAAGAAAGACATTATTTTTGTAATGAAGAGATTTAAATTTGTTTTTCAAATCATGAACCCTTTTGACACTGTGGTAAAGCCTATGGATCCCTTCTCAGAATAATGTTTTTAAATGCCCCCAAACAAAATACATAGGATTACAAAGAAAACAAATTTTATTAAAATAATTGTGTAACTTTTTCACAGTTAAGTTCAAACATTCCTTTTGAAATCCCCTTTAAGACTCTAGGTTAAGAACTCCTATTCTAATACATAGTGTCTTGACTTGCCCAGAATACTCTGCTGGGCAGATACCCACTCAGACTTTAAGTGACTAAACACTCAGCAGGACTTTGCAAGGGAAGGGGAAGGCGATGTGCAGTTTCTGGTACTGATGAGATTTAGCTGTGGCTGTAGAAAACAACTTCTCGTTATGTCTGTGTAGATTTTATCACCAGCAGAAGCTAAATCCCTTAGGCACCAGAGTTTCTTCTTCAGATAAGCCTTGGTTCCTGGTTCTCACTATCTGCTTACCTTTACCTTCAACTTTTCAGACTCCCACCTAGTGAGCTTTTCACCTTTCCAGTGCCCAGCGGCACTCCCTAGACATCTCCTGCTATATGCTGGCATCTGGAACAAGGCTGACCCCAAGGGCCCCTGCAGGGAAAATGCTGACAAACTCCGTGGGAAGAAATCCAAACCATTGGGAGAGACAGCCAGAAAGGCAATCTACCATGACCCAGCACCTGGAGGACCCTTGTAGATTAGCAAACAGTGGAGATAAAATATTCGGAATGTTTTAACCATCCTTTTCCATCCTTCTCTCAGAACTCCCTGTCTTTTACACTGCACATGAATAACACATGACTTTTTATTCCCATGACATTTCAGGGGACATATATCATAGACTTCCTTTTCCCACTTAATATCTGAGAGTTTTTAAAAGCAACTTGTTGTTTGGTTACAACATGGCAACAACAACCTTAACTTTGACTCATACAGTCCCTCTAGTTTACAAAACACATTCATGTAGGTTGTTTCATTTGAAACATCTCATTTGGGCTTCATACAATGTTGCTCTTTGGGTCATCTGCAACTTGTGATTCTTTACAAATTACGATATTCTATTATTTTGCAGCCATATTATTGCTATGTGCAGTATTTGCTTAAATGTTCAATGAATGTATGCTTTATTAGGGAATCTTCCAGATTGCCTAATATAGAATAAACTCACTGATCTGTGGTTTCTCTGATGCCTTGTGGAAATCCTCATAAGAGCAAGAATTGCATTTTCTATTTTCTAGTCCCTTAATAAGTGTTCATTTAAGTAGCAGGTTGCACATTTTGATAAATAATTACAGAGTTTCATCTTTAACATCCTGTAAAATCCTTGGATGGATGCTTTCCAATTCTTGTGATTTATCTTTATCCCTATGATTTATCCCTATCAATTTTTTTATACCAGGTGCAGATACCCTGTGCTTTTATGATAATTAGATCTGGTATGTAGAACCATAGGATTGGAAGGGGCCTTTGACACCATCTCATCTAACGTCTCACCCAAAGTCACATCCTTTTTCTCTTGTATCTGCCAAGTGTTCATTCAGCCCCTGCTGGAATACCTCCATGCTTGGGAGACACCCAGCTGCCTGTTTCATAGCTCCAGCCTCTCTGTTTCAAAGAGGAGCCTGGGAGTGGAATCTTTCTAACAACTTACCTAGCAAAGAACAAGATGTGAAATGAATGTGATCTGTTTGACATCAACTTTTCATTCCTTGGTCACATTTTGCATTGAGATTCTTGAGGCATCCTCCCTTTAATACGCATCATATTTGGATTTACCTGGTGGTCTCCCAGTTATTTTTAACACTACTTCCTTTTCAGCTTATACCTGCCTCCTTGCACCTTTGGAGCTTCTGTTTCTGCTGTTTCCTTGGGTGATTCCCATGCTTTTTTCATCATGATGGATTCTTTGACACTACCAGTCAGACAGACGGAATTGTGATATACATTTTATTGTCTTCTCTCCACCTTTCCTCTCTCCCAACCCTCAGCTTTCAAAAGCCTAGGATTTTTTGCCTATAGCACTCATTTATGTTAGGTTTCTAATAAGGTACTTTAAAATAGTCTCCACACTTCCTATGAGTTATTGATTCTAAATTCTTCTTATAACTTTCTTCCCTCTATCGGTGTCCACATTTTGTCAAAAATTTCTTTTCCAGAACTGAACTGTAAAAGGGACAATTAATTTATATTATATTATATATATATATATATGTATACATATACATATACAATTTATATAAAATAATTTTTGTTGTTTCAGTCATGCCTGACTCTTCATGACCCCATTTGGGGTCTTCTTGACAAAGATATTGGAGTGGTTTGCCATTTCCTTCTCCAGCTTACTTTACAGATGAGGAAACTGAGGCAAACAGGATTAAGTGACTTACATAGCTAGTAAGTGTTTGAGGCCAGATTTGAACTCAGGTCTTCCTGATTCCAAACCCAGTCCTCCAGCCTCTGCACCACTTAGCTGCCCCCTCTCTCATTCTGTACCCTAAATCTATTACCTCTGTTAGGAGGTGAATAGTATGTTTTAAGATGGGGGTGTTTGTGCATCAAATTGAAGCACAGCTAGGGCCCAATTTTGAAGCAGTTATTTTGTGAAGTCAGCACATTAGAGATGTGCTAGTTTTCCAGTTCTACTGATCTGAGATAAATATGCAGCTCCCTGGGGGTCACACTCTCTACAACTGAGGCATGAGTATGAGAGGGAGATAGTATTGTATGACATCCCTTTCTAAAAAGATAACTTTAGCCGTTTAAAAATATCACCCTCACTGTGGGACCACCCTTTCTCCAGTGACCAACCATAAAGTGGTTACTAGCCTGACAAATCAAGCACGTCTTATCTTGTTTTAGTGGCGCAACTACAAGCGGAGGAGAGAATGATGGTTCTGACCAGGACCAAGACTGGAAGCCGCCGAGCTACGAGTTAATCTTGAAACTGGTCGACCAGATTGAATTCTATTTCTCGGATGAAAACCTAGAAAAAGATGCCTTCCTGCTCAAACATGTTAGAAGGAACAAGCAGGGCTATGTGAGCGTCAAGCTACTCACATCTTTCAAGAAGGTAAGTCTGAATTTGAGGGAGCTGTTTCAAGACACTCAAGGGCAACTTACCTATTTTTCTTGCAGCTCTGACTGACCAAGTTATTTAAACATTTTGAAATTGTGAAAAAGAAAATCCTCAAAAAACACAAACATTTTTATATAGAGAGAAAGCCAGAAAAGAGGATTGTGTGTGAAACTGTGAATGTATTACATAAAATATGTATATATATGTATATAATATATATAATTTCAATACATATATATATATATATATAATCCTGTTTAATCACTGGCATTTATATAGTGCTTTAATATTTTCAAAATGCTTTACAAATTTTATCTCATGCTATCCTTTCGACAACCCTGATTGGTAGGTACTATTATTACTTTCATTTTACAGATTAGGAAGCTGAGGCAGATAGAGGTTAGCTGGCTCAGAGTCACATAAATATGTGGCATTTGAACTTAGATCTGATGAATTCCCTTCTCTCATTTGTGAATCCTTAAAGGTTTCATTGATTCTCTTATTTTTTTGACATCCCTATCACTACCCCTGAGTTCTCCCTACTCTCCTGATATTCCACCCCCTCCCAAAATAAAAGCCCCCTCTTATAACAGTAAGTATAGTCAAACAAAACAAATTTCCACTATATCAGATCAATAATTTTCCATTTCCTAAGGCCAGAAAAAGAGGACATTGGCTTAAATAATAAGCTATATTTAATAACATTTTAATAATAGATAAGAAATAATAGGAGAAGGGATTTAGGTTAGATCCTCTGAAATATTCCCAGACTGGAACTATAGATAATTATAAAAGTAGTGTCAGGGGGTCACTTTTATCATGGAATCATTCTAGATACATGAGTGTCAGGAACAAATATAATAGTATTTTATAATAATATAATGAAATTTATTTTAAATAATAAAATATAAAAATATAATAAAATAAATAATAGCAATAAATAAAACTATGTAAAGGCACAGACTAATTGGTCTCAAGACAGTCTCCCCAGTCCTACGGTTCTGCGAAATATAAACTCTTCAATTGGCAGGTTGTATTTGGTAATCTGAGGGTTAGGAAGTAGCGGAAAGTAGCCTGGGAGTTTTTATTTCATTGTTTTTCAGTCAGGTTCAAATATTCAAGACCCCTTTGGGAATTTTCTTGGCTGGCGTGGTTTGCCGTTTCCTTCTCTAACTCATTTGACAGATGAGGAACCTGAAGCAAACAGGATTAAGTGACTTGTCCAGGGTCACATAGCTAGTAAGGGTCTGAGGCCAGATTTGAACTCAAGAAGATGGGTCTTCCTGACTGCAGGCCCCGCACTCCATCCGCCACACCCCTACTAGCCCATTATGAGAAGTTTCTTGGAACATATGATTCAAGATTTAAAGTTTAGAAGTCGTCTAGTCCAAACCTCTTATTTTACAGATGAGCAACTGAGGCCTAGAAGTGATGGTTGATCTCACCACAGTGGAGGTCAAGGTCTATTGTGTCCAGCGTGGCTGATCAGAGCACTACAAGCTCAGAAAACTCTTTCGCAGGCCAGGCACAAATAGTTCATATGAACATTTGGAGTGAAAATGTCTCTAAATTTGCACATCTCACATTTCACTTGGAAAGGTTCAATGCCTTGCCTAGAACTGCATAGACAGTAAATAGCTGAGTCAATATTTGAAGCCAAGGTCTGTGACTCCACCATACTACCTCTCTTTGGGTCTCTTAAGGTCTGACTATGGTTGAAATGACTTCTGACTGCAGTCTATCAAGGAAGGAGATGGAGAACTCCCAACAGGTGCTTTTGTCATTGTAGGTTTTATAGTCCTGGGGTGCGAATGAGAGAGGATGAGGGAGATTTATCCCATGCATTTCAGTTAAGTAAGAGAAAATGTGAAAGTGGATCTGTCATTCTTTGGTGAGAAGTATGCTTCCCAGCCAAGAAGGAAGCAGGTTTAAAAGCTTGATGAGTTACACAATTCATTGAAGATCATTTCCAAACCATCAAGTTATCTTGTGCACTTTGGCAGATTCTTGCATACCATTCAAATGCAGAGGACTCCGAAGCAAAGCATTTTCTCTCTAATGATTTCCCCCTAAAGTCTAGGTCCTCTGTCCCGTTCATATTTGAGATCTCATTTGAGGCATTCTCCTGATCTCACTTGAAATGTTGTAAAGAAACCCCAGAGAGCTTTTGGAATAAATATAGCAATGGGGAGTCCCAGAGGAACCCTTGAGCACAGAGAAGGTAAATCATATTGCAGCTGGGATAGGCCTTTTCTGAGAGTCCTCCTTTTTTTCTGTTTTGAGCTTTAAAATCTCTGAGCTCTTTAACTTTAATACTTCTTTACTTAGCATCCTTAATTATAAGTCATGATGAGGCATGGTACCTACCTCCTGACAAAGAGGCAGGGCACATTGAGATACATATTTTTTGAACATGGCCAGCGTGACAATTTGTTTTGCTTAACTATATATATTTGTTTAAAAGATTTTTGTTTTTCTTCTTTTCTTTTTTACCAGTTTTAATGATGCCACTTATATTTAAGAATAATAGTTCTAAGAGAGAGTGGGAGAGAATACTTAGGAAAGATTCACCAGTGACTATTTAAAAAACAACAGTAACAGTAAAAAATAAAAACCACAGTAACAACCATAGTTTCTTCCTTAAGATGAAGTATGTGTAAAGAGTGTGGTGTTACCTAAACCCCAAGGAAGCTGGTGGAGTATGTTGCTCTAAGGCCCAAAGGGCTTCTTTTTAATGGGTACTTGGTTGATTGATGATATACGTGGCTTATGCTTCTTTAAGACCCTTCCCCAGGTGGAAAGGAGAGAAAAACCAGATTTTCAGTCATTCAAAAAAATTTAAATTAAAAAATAATATCCTTAGTTGTAGAAGTATTTTTGCTGTCATTCAGTGATTTTCAGTCATGTCTGACTGTTTTGGAGGTTTTCTTGCCAAGTCTATTGGAGTAGTTTGCCATTTCCTTCTCCAGTTCATTTTATAGATGAGGAAACAGACAAACAGGGTTAAGTGACTTGCCATGGGTCACACATGTCTGAGGTCATATTTTAATTCAGGAAGAAGAATCTTCCTGATATAGATAGATCTATAGAATTGACGATTCTGAGGGAGTAGTTAAATAAGGCCATTTAAAATTTGCTTTTTCCAGGTGAAACACCTTACTCGAGACTGGAGAACCACAGCCTATGCCTTGAAGTATTCGGAGACTCTGGAATTGAATGAGGATCATCGGAAAGTGAGGAGAATTACACCCGTTCCTTTCTTCCCAGTTGAAAATCAACCCAGTAGGATGCTGCTGGTGTATGACCTCCACTTGTTCCCCAAGCCATGGGCTCTGGCTGTGCTTCAGGAGAATGGAAGGCTACAGGAAAAGGTCATGGAACATCTTCTCAAGGTCTTCGGAACATTTGGAGTCATCTCATCCGTACGAATTCTCAAACCAGGGAAAGAGTTACCTCCAGATATCCGGAAGTTTAGCAGCCGGTATAGTCAAGTAGGGACTCAAGTGTGTGCAATTGTGGAATTTGAAGAGGTAGATGCTGCCATCAGGGCCCATGAGTCCATGAGCATGGGATCTCCAAGCAAAGGCAGCATTAAAGTTGTCCTCATTGGTATGAAAGCGCCCAAGAAGAAAGCACCAAAAGAAAAGAATCAGGAAGAGGAATCTGCCATGAGCTTCCACCAAAATAAGACCCTAAATAAGAGAGTTGAGGAACTTCAGTACCTGGGTGATGAGTCATCAGCCAATAGCTCCTCAGACCCTGAGAGTAACCCGACATCTCCCATGGTGGAACGACGGTACGTGACCTCCAGCAAACTTAGTCCTTCCATCTATCAAAACCATCACTTGAGTCCAAATGCCTCCCCTCGTTCAAGCCCTTGGAACAGCCCTCTGGTACAGCGTAAAGGAGTGTCCAAGAAATCTCCACTGGCTGAGGATGTTACACTGAACTCTAGTGCCAGTCATGAGATTATTCAGAAGTATATGGATTATTCCTCCGACAGCAGCATCACCCCCTCCAGTAGCCCCTGGGTGCAGAGACGTCGACTAGCCCAGTGGGGAACACATGAGAAAAGTCCGGCTGCCAGCCCACTACTCACCCGCAAAGTCCAGAATGCAGATGGGTCACCTGTGGGGGTCCTGAGATTGCCAAGAGGCCCTGATGACACCAAAGGATTTCATGGGGGGTACGAAAGAAAAAGGGCCTTTGTCTAAGTATATGTTCACTGTCAGTACCAGCTCCATAGAAAAACCACCTTTATTTTCCTAGGTCCAACAAAGCAGCTGGCATGATCAAGGACTGTCTCAAGTACAGGTTTCAGTGTTTGTATTGGTGTAGATTTCTTAATTTATATATTTGTATTTGCAGGCAACTACATTTTAAAGAAGGTGTACTAGTTCTAAACAACCATTTATCCTGGTATGGTCACTTTGATAATGCCACATATATGTAAATGTAATGGTACTAAACAGGAATGGGAGAGATTCTCTAGGAAAGATTGAATAGATAACTATTTTTCTGGTTTTGTTTTTTTAAATAAACCTCCTTTGGGATGGGGTATGTGTAGAGATTGTGCTATCATTTAGAAAGCAAGGAGGCTAGTGTGGATGTAGCTCAAAGACCAAAAGTTTTTAATGGCAGCCTAGTTGACTGATGACATATAGTCAAGTCAATAAACATTTATTAAGTGCCCACTGTGTGTCAGGTACTATGCTAAGTACTGATCTTTTAAGATCAGAACAAAAATCTTTATTTTCTCTTATAAGTGAATTAAAAGGAAAAAATATAGGAATAATTGGCTTACAGCCCCAGACTCATCTTAGCCCATTGGTGTGATGAGTTGGCATATCATTTGGGATCAATGAATTGGCTCTGTAGTCCCAGTGGAAGAGAAAGGACTAAATAGGACAACCATTGATTCAAAGCATGGCCAAGGGGTCACGGTGAAACAGCTTTCCCAGTTTCCTTCCTCAATTTCTCTGAATAACGGAAGAGAGGAAAAGCAGTGATTTTATTGTACAGACTTCCATTATGTGAATGGAGCTTATTACTATAATTATTTGACAGTTTTTTTTTCATTTTCTTCAGCAGGAGAGATTATGTGGAAGTGAAGAGGTACTGTATATTTCTATATTGTTTTGGCCTCCAGGGCAAATTGGTTGGGGTCCAGGACTAGATCCATTCGAAAGTAGATTAATCCACCTTCTAAAGGGGACAAAAGGGGGAAGATTTATCTCTCCCAAACCACGTCCCTGAGTTCACCGCCCCCATGCTCCTACATTCTCATTGGCTTCTCCAGTCAACCAATGATTCCTCATGTCCCTGCACTGTACACACACACACACACACACACACACACACACACACACACACACACACACACTAAAAGTTTCTAGAGTTAATATTTGCTTTGGTGTCAGATTACCTGAGACAGCATAGCATCCAATTTCTCTGTATTAAGTCGTCTCTTCCAGGTATAGCTTGCTGACCATTTACTTGCTAAAATTTGGTTTTTTTCCAGGTTGTGACAAAGTCTTCCTTTTGTATTTCTCCCCAAGCTAGCCAAGGTGGGTCTTACATCTTAGAAACTTTGTGCCATCCTCTCCTTTTCTTCCCTTCTTGCTTTCTCCCAGGATGTTTCCGTGCTCTCCCTCTCCTTTTGTAATGGCCCTTGTCCTTGCTTCCACACAATAAACTCAAAATGTCCAGGTCACCTTGTCGGTCAGTCTACTCTTTCCTAAACTCTGGCTAAACCCTCAGCTGTGGCACAGCTTTACTGTTTGTTAGCATAGCAAACCCTTCCCGAAAAGCTTGGCCGGGAAACCCAGCCCAGGGTGTTTTTACAGATGTTTTGTTGATTTTAATGAATGCCAGATCCTACTTCACTCAGCAACATGAAACTCTGACTGCTAGGACAGGATTTGCCAAAGGATAATCTTCAGGGAAACAGCCCCAAACACCAGATCCATTTCCTATATGTAAGCTCAGCATACTAATTATTCTATCACCAAAAGCTGTGATTGAGTCAGAGGGGCCTTGATTTGGTCTGCATAGTACAAGTGTCAAAAATATAAAATCTGCTTTTTTAAGCTACAGTATTAATTATTTGAGCATTTTGTATATAAACATTTTCCAAGGGATGAATTAGGCTTCCCTTGTATTTTTGAGCTGCCAACTTAGCAGAGAATAATACAATATTACAGAAAAGTCATGTAGAAAAGGGCTGCATGTTGTAATACTAATCTTACAGAAGCACAGACGTAGAACTGAAAGCAAACACTTCCCTCCTTTTACAGAGAAAGAAACTGAGGAGTCTTGATTTGAATGAAAGTCCTCCAACTACAAGGATAGCTAAGTAGTGCAGTGGATAGAACACTGCCTGGAGTTGAAAAGATGTAAATTCTAATTTGGCCTTGGATACTTGCTGTGTGACCTTGGGCAAGTCACTTAACTGCTCAGTTCCTCATCTTTAAAATGGGGGCACACTGGAGAAGGAAATAGCAAACTACTCTAGTATTTCTGCCAAGAAAACCCCGCATGGGGTCATAAAGAGTGAGACAACTAAAAAAAACAGCAACTTCTAAGTATAAACCACTTTCCTCTTTACCAAAGATGTAGTTTTATATCTAGGTTCTGACACTGCTGGGTGAGCCAAGACAAGTCTCAACCTCATCAAGTTCTAGGAAACTGTAAGACTTATCTACTAAGATAAAAGATGAGTTTCAATTTACCTTAATGGAGTATGTATATTAGGGAAGTTATAGATGCCTGACATATTGAAATTTGGGAGTATACAGTGGAACCAGCTTATACCAGTACCTGAGATCCAGTTGTTAAATTTTCAGGGAGCATTTATCCCTCAGAAATTGGCAAACACTACAAATCAGGCTTCACTTATTATATTGATTGACTCAACTTAAGAAAATAGCAGTGAAATATTAATAGTGCAAATTAAATTTTAAAGTGTGTTATATTTATTTTCTCTGGAGAACTGGTTGTTAAGCATTTACCTGTGTGTATAGTTATATCCACTTGTAGTGGCACAGTGGATAGAATGCTGGGCCTGAAGTCAGGAAGACTCATCTTTGGGAGTTCAAATCCAGCCTCAGATACTTACCAGCTCTGTAACCCCAGCCAAGTTTCCTCCTCTGTCAAATGAGCTGGAGAAGGAAATGGCAAACCACTCCAGTATCTTTGCCAAGAAAACCTTAAATGGAGTCACGAAGAGTCCGACATGACTGAACACCAGCAGTTATATAATGTAGTTGTTTCAGACTTTAATGGATTTATTTTCGAAAATGAAAAACCATGTAGATAGTGATCATACACACAAAATCAAAGAAATGATAACTAGCACTTCTCTTCCCATTAGAAAGAGTTAATTCCTAATGTAACCAAAGTTAATTTTTTTGATTCTGATGTGGCTCATGTGAATTTGGACAGCAGTTTTCCTCATGCTTGATCAACCCTGGTTAAGTTCATCCCTGTGGTACCATAATGCTCATGTTATAAGACTAAACCTTATATCCTAGAGCAATACCTAGGACCTTGAGATCTTTGACCCAAATTCCCAAACTATATATTTTATTGAACTTTGTTCTGCAAAGAATATAAACCCTTCCATTTCATGCCTTACTAGTCCTCCTGATTTTTCATTAAGGTTTTTATTTAGTATCCTAGAGTGTTAGACCATCTAAGAAAAGGGAACTCAGATATCACCAGTTCCCTCATTTTACAGGTGAGGAAACCAAGGCTTAGAAAAGCTAAATGACTTTCCCAAGATAGGTCCAGGACACTAACTTCTTACTTCTCAGTTTAGTATTTTTCCCACAAGAGTAGGATAGGAGAATGAAGAGAGTGAACCAGTAGCTCATTAGGCAGACATGGTGGCATATAGTGGGAAATAGCTCTGAATTTTGAATCAGAACCCTTGGTTCAAATTCCAGCTCTACCACTAATTTGTGTGACCTTTAGCACTTTACACCTCTGGGCCTTAGTTTCCTCATCTGTAAAAGGAGTGGGTTGGATCAGATCATCTCTGGGGACCCTCCCACCTCAGAATTTGTAATTCTGTTAGAATATCAAGGTTCTGACTCCATGTTCCCTAATAACTTATAGTGTAAACTCTGCCTATTGATAGCCTTTTTCTTACTTCTAAATAGGTAGTCAAAGTCCTTCTCAAAATATTCCAGCTCTATTAACAAAATATAGGTCCTCACTTTGTCTTATTTAAGGGTGCAATACCTATTTTTTGCTGAGGTTTTTTTTTTTTTTTTACCCTTTGAGGAGTAATGGGAGGCTGAGGAATCCCAACATCATGCCAGCCACCAGTTTCACCACGGCACTTGTAGTGGCTTCAGGTCACACCAGTCAGGAGGATAGGGTTCAATCCAACCATGATTTGTTGCCAGTCCTGCTGTTCATTCCTTGTGTGAGATAACCTCTCTGAGCGTCATTTTCAGCTGTAAAATGAAGTGATGTGACTAAGGCCCTTTCAGCTTTAAATTTATGATACAGAGAGTCTTTTTTTCCTCAAAAAATTAAATATACAATCTCCTAAATAACACTTACATTCATAAATATTACATTTATGAATATCTATTGCCATGATATTCATAAATAGTATAAGTGATCAACCAATATATCACTTTAAAACTATTGAAGAGTTAAAACAAGAATTTAAAGAAAAATAAATCCCAGATGTCCTGAAATACTTTGAATACCTTTTCACTGTCTCTCTTTTAAGAGGTGGGCAACTAGGTGTTGTAATGGATAGAGTGCTGGACCTGGAGTCAGAGAGACTCATCTTTCTGAGTTCAAATCTGGCTTCAGAAACATATTGTGTGACCCTGGGCACGTCATTTAACTCTAGTTGCCTTGATTTTCTCATCTGTAGAATGAGCTGGAGAAGGAAATGGCAAACCACTCCAGTATCTCTGCCAAGAAAACCCCAAATGGGGTTACGATGAGTCAGACACTGCTGAAAACAGGTGAACAACAAGAGTTTATGGAACAGATTCGACCTACTATTTCACTGACATGAGGAACTCCAAGATGAAGAAAGTCCCTCAGCACCTGCCCTGAAACCAGGAGGACCTGAGTTCAAATCCAGCCTCAGATGCTTGACACTTAACAGCTGTGAGAACTTGCGCAAGGTTAACCCCATTTAACCCCCAACTGCCTCAACTACACCCTCCAAAAAAAAAAAGACCCTGTACCAATACAGACAGGTATCTTGTCTTCGACTTCTTGTCTTAATAGAGTTGCCTTGGGCACCGAGAAATTAAATGACTTTTGTGACTCACACCACCCATGTGTCAAAGGCAGGACTTGAAACCAGGTCCTCTTGCTCCAAGGCCTGCTCTCTATTTACTGTGTCATATTGTTTCTCATTTCATCTTTCAACTGAAATTTGCATTAGTTCAGAGTTGCAAGCCTGTGTTTGTTTTTGCTGGTGTGTCTGGAGTCTCCAGAGTTGCCTATATACTAGCAGGAACTTTGGTGGATTTCACACATCTGGCTTTCTCCATACCCTGGTAGCTCGAAATGTCAGAGGTCTCGACAGAGGTAAAGATGGGTAGATACGCTACCTTGGTTGGGCACAAACATCAGGACTTGGCTGCACTGTTGTATGAATCATAGTAATAAGTAACTTTAGACAGGCTGGCAAGCCTCTCTTTCTACTTTCTGTGGCACAGAAGAATCCAGCTGAATCTCGACTCAGCTGAGTGTGGGTAATATTATTGATAAGGACCTTTCCATTCCTATGTCTGCCTTCCACGAGAGAGGGGGAATAAGCAACTGGCTGCTGAGTACATCTGGAATGTGTATGTATGTGGGGATGTGGAAAGTATGTGTGTGTTTGAGGGTGGAACCTTTTTTGGCAATACACTTTGATTTCCAGTTAGTGTAGTAATTCCTAGCTGAGAAGTTGTTTTCACAAGTACCCCTATTTCTGGGATCAGTCATATGATCTGTAGAGCTTGAGAAATAGATGTAGCATATGCAAAGTCATAACCGTGGAATTTCAGAACTGAAAAGGACCATAGAGGTACTCTAGGCCAAAGGTTCCTAACATTTTTTGTGTTATGGGCCCCTTTGACAGTCTGTTGAATCCTATGGATACCTTTTCAAAATAACAGTTTTAATCATATTTAAAGAAAATGTGAAATCTTTCTTAGAAGATAGTGGAAATAACTAATGTAATTTTTTTCTCATCCAAGTTCACATATCTCCCCAAAAGTCTATTCACGGACTCCAGGTTAAGAACCTCTTCTCTGGGCTATTGCTGTTGTAAAGAAAGGCTTGTAAAATAGATTTTTGGGATATCTTTGTATTTTTACATCAGCTATATTTTCATCCTTCTCCTTCTCCTTCCTGGAACCCACAGAGTCATCCTTTTTAGTAAAGAATTTTATTTTAAAAGAAGAAAAGAAATCTAATAACAGTCAACATATTTTTTAAAATATAAAATTAAAAAAATATATTATATACAATATTACATGCCAGTGGATCCCTACATCTGCAAAAGAGCAAGAGGACTCATCTTGTCATATCTCTTCTTCTAGCCATATTTGTTCTTGATAATTTCACAGCATTCAGTCTCACGTGCTTTGTGGTTGTGATTTCCATTTATACTATTATAGAGAGGTAAGGCTTTTGTAAGTGATACAGCACCATATTAATGTGAGCTATTACAATCTAGTCCAATGCCCTTTTTACCTGTTTTACCATAACATGGAATGGGATGGAACGGAATGAAACAAGATGGGACAGGATGGGTTGATCGGGACTGGACCTGAACTTCCTTTACCTATGCAGACAGATGCCTCCTTTGAAATTTACAGTCCCCAAAAGTTGCCTGATTTATTTAAAAACAATGTATGTGTAGAACCCATATAAGATTGCATGCTGTCTTGAGGAGAGAGGGGGAGAAAATTTAAAATTTATGGAAGTGATTGTTGAAAACCAAAAACAAATAAATTAGTTTACAAAAAAAAATATTGCCTAGCACCCTGTGAAACCAGACTAAATAGTAAGTTCCAACTTTAATTCTCAACCCTGGGGTTGTTTTCCTCATGTAAAACTCACCCAAACGTTAAATGTTTTCATTGTCACATCTTGTGAACTTTATGTAGCTGTGTTTACACCCTAAAAGCCCATTACTTTTTTTTCTGCTCCCCCTGGTGTCCAAACTGTAGCATAGCTTGTAGCCATCTATTTTTAAAATTTTTATATTTTATATTTTACATATAAACAAAAAATTTTAACATTCATTTTTAAACCTTTGAGTTCTAAATTCTCTTCCTCCCCCTTCCCTCCTCCTTGAGAATTGTAACCATATCTAAAAGACTTGTTGTAAAATCTTCCACACACACACACACACACACACGCACACGCACACACACACACACACAACTTAGTATCACCAATTTCAAGCTGGATGAGATTGTAAAGGTCATCTATTCCAATGCTATCATCATGCAAATTTGGAAACTTAGCCCCAGGAGAGTTAGGGATGACAAGGCTGGGATTTGAAGCCAGGTTCTCGAGTTCTAAATCAATTGGTAATATTTCTACCTGTCTTTAGATATAAAAGCAACCTCAATAAGAAGGGGAAAAAATTATTCACTCACTTAGCATCCATTTACAAGTTAGTTTCAAAATACTATCCTGAGTTGTAGTAGATACTGAGATAATTTAAGACGTAGCCTTTGCCTGACCCAAGGCTAATTTGACATGCTTCTCCCATTAAGTAATGCAGTAACATAATGCATTAAAATCCAGACATAAAAATTAGTTATTTGTAAAGCTCCGAACATCCTCTTTGAAGGGCAGGCACATGCTAAACTATTTGCAGTAGTAATCCAGTTTTAGCAAGTCCTCTGCCCCTAGATACCTCACTTAATACGTGTAGTCTGGTCACTGAGAAAGAGCTGGCTGGGTCATCTATTTGCTCCCAAGGAGGATAGAAAAATAGAACATTGTGCTCAGCACAACAAAGTCTGCATTTGGGAGTGGGGTGGCCCTGGGATAGAAACAACTGGAGGATGTCAAAACATATATTTTTTAAATTTGTATATTTTATATTTTACATATAAACAAAAAATTTTAACATTCATTTTTAAAACTTTTGAGTTCCAAATTCTCTCCCTCCCTCCCTTCTCTCTTCCTTGAAAATTGTAGCCATATCTAAGTGGCTTATGATAAAATCTTCCTCTGTATGTGTATGTGTACGTATGTGTGTGTGTATATATATGTGTGTGTGTATAAACATACACACATAAACATACATACATACACACACACACATACACACAAGTCAGAGTTCCTGGAATACACTGCGGAGCACAGCAGAAAGAACACAAACCTTGATCTACTGTTTTTTATCTGTGTGACTAGACAAGTCATTAAAACCCTTTGCTCAGCTCTAAATCTATAAACTCTAAGGGGCAGGTAGATAAAATTCAAAGTAGTCTAGATCTTTAGAAAGCTGGATAAAAGAAGAACCTTAAACTACTGCTATCTCTGTTAAAATGAGAGGGGACCAGATGATCGCCTAATTATTCAGCCTTAAGGCTCATTGTGCATCTCTGTTTATACTAACTCACATCAGCTGTGGTTTTTCCTATCATTGCATAGGGATAATGCCAGTTAAAATGAAGACAGGTACCACAGGCATAACTGGGGAAGGGGGTGGTGTCAGAACCCATGGTTTTATGATGGTAAGGAACTCACTGTGAGGAAACCCCTTCTACCAGTGCAGATAGGCAACTTTTCTTTATTTTTTTTTAATTTATTTTTAGGAAACTGCCTGAGAGATTTGAGAAGTTTTTATTTTCCCAGGGTCACATAGCCAATGTGTATCAGAGGCAACACTCGAACCCAGGTCTTGATTTCAAGACCAGTTCTTCTTTACACACTGCTACCCTACAGAGATGGTTTTGCTTGTCCTTCATTCTCCAAGAGGACATGACATTTGTAAGATGATGCCATGGCTTGCAAGTGAATTGGCTTTAAGTGAGGGAGGGTTGTGCAAAGTCAACTGCCTTACTCTCTCTTCCAGAGTCATCTGGGTCCAGTGGCAAGATCAGTACGACTGGAAATGGGCCCCACCATACGGAGATAAAGAATGAACCAATTCTAATTCTGTTATCAGTATCCCATTATATGTCAGTGGAAGGCACTTGATATGGCATATGATTATAAACAGGATAAATATAAAGAGTGTACATAAAATAAACACAAAGTAGTTCAATATAAGGTAGTTTGAGGGGGGGAGCACTGAGACCCAAATCCAGTCATATAGTACATCCTCAGGAAAGATCTGCATTCCCTGGGAAAGCAGGAGTTTGGTCATCTTTTTGATAATGCAAATGATAATAAAACATGTTAAAATACAAATATCATCATAGGTGGACAGTATTGCATTGACTAAAAAGAAAAAGATTTGGCAGAGAACAGACCTGTATTACCAATCCTGTCATGTTGAGAAGAAACAGACCTAAGAAAATGAAGGGCTAGCTGACATCCAAAATAGCATTGGCTGCAACGGGGTAGAATCAGACTCAGAACTCTGCTCCGTTTTTCATTCTAAGGCAGCTGTTCTCAAACTTTTTGTTCTCAGGACCCCTTTCCAGCTCTTAGAAATTATTGGGGACCCCAAAGACTTTTCATTAAAGTGTGTTAAGTATATAAATATTTACTGTATTAGAAATTAAAACCAAAAAAGTTTAAAATAATTATTAATTTGAAATAATAATAAATCTACTACATGTTAATAGAAATAAATTTTATGGAAAAGAACTATTTTTCAAAACAAAAAACTTAGTGAAAAGAAAGATATTGCTTTAATTTTTTGCATATCTCTTTAATGTCTATCTTTAAGTGGAAGACAGCTGGATTATCATATCTGTTTCTGTATTTGAGCTACATTTAATGTTATTTGGTTGAAATAAATGAAGAGAATCTAGGCTCACTCATATATGTAGTTGGAAAAGGGAAGAGTATTTTAATAGGCAAATAACATCCTACTATTGGTATGAAATAGTCCCCTGAGTGGTACAGTGGATAGAGTGCTGGACTTGGAGTCAGGAAGACTTATCTTCCTGAGTTCAAGTTATTGTATCCATCCTTCATTCTCAAAGAGAACCATGACATCAAGATGATGACATGACTTGCAGTTGACTTTGATTTGAGTGGGGGAAGGCTGTTCAAGGACACCAACCTCACTGTCTTCTCCTGAGTCATCTGGGTCCAGTGGCCAGATATTCATTAGGATGGCTGGAGATGGCCCAGGATGCAATGGGAGAACCTGACTCCTTCAGGCTAAGATCGCACCACATTCTCACCCATTCAATGAATAGATTTCTTTTAAGTAGTTGCTCAAGGAATAGCCCTTTTAAAAAAAAAAATTAAACTTGGAGGGGAAGACCCTCAGGGTTTCTGGATAAAAGAGAAACAATTGCTATTTCGTAACTATATCCACTCTGTGCTAGGTGGGTGGGGACTTATTGTCCAGTCTATGAGCCCCAGAGTGAATTAACTTTGTAGGCAAGTCATTTAACCGGCATCTTCCTCAATTTC
This sequence comes from Bettongia penicillata ogilbyi, assembly GCA_023548195.1. Lineage (NCBI taxonomy): Eukaryota > Metazoa > Chordata > Mammalia > Diprotodontia > Potoroidae > Bettongia > Bettongia penicillata. Next base: position 3,826,554 of record JAJHZJ010000009.1, on the reverse strand, counting down.
CTCAATTATATAATAAGAAAAGGAAATGGCAAATCACTCCAGTATCTTTGCCAAGAAAAATTCAAATGGGGTTATCAAGAATCAGATATGACTGAACTGACTAAACACAATAAATTGATATGAAAATAGTTTTGAATATGAAGACCCCCTGGAAAGGGTCTTGGAGAATTCCCAAGATTCATGAACCTCATTTTGAAAACTGCTGTTGTAGCACATTGTGGAAAAGTCACTGAATTGGGGGCCCACAGATCTTCCACTAACTAACTTGGTCTTATTTTCATCAATAAAATAAATAGATTGTGCAAAATGATCTCTTAGGTCCTTTGAATATGCTATGATTTGGGGACAGATGTCTGTTTATACATAATGACTAATATTAATATAGCACCCTAAAGCTTACTAAACATTGTATATACCTTATTTGGTCATCACAACACCCCTGTGGAATTGAATGTAAGTTTCTGGAGGGCAGGACCTACTTAAACTTTGTTCTGGTGTCCCCAGAATGTAGCTCTTTATAGCCATGTGATAAATTTTTTTTAAGTAAATACTGCAGGTATTATTATCTCCTTTATACAGATGAGGAACTGAGGTCCAGAGAGGCAGAGGGATCACATAGCTAGTAAAAGTTAATGTTCAAAGCCAAGAGGGCCAAGTAGAGAAAGTACCACAGCCCACCTCTCTCTCATAGCATTCCCCTCAAAAAGAAAAACCAACAAAATCCCTTAAAATAATTCCTCGAATCAAATTCTGGAGTGGCAAATCTAGCAAAAGGTTGAAATGAGACTTCTTTTTTCTCAGCCCAAGACAACTTAGGAGGTTAGAAGAAGAGGTCTGTGATACTGGGGTTGGGGCTAACCCCAAGTGAAAGTGGCAACAAGACCAGCTGTGGGCGTTGGAGGCAGAAGCAGCTTTGGAAGTCCTCAAGCCAGAGAGGGTAAGAAGATCAGGGAACTGGTACTCCAGGGGATCATCATAGTAGTACTGGGTGTAGGACAGGGCCTTGTTTGGAAATTCCATTGCTGGGTCAGAGTTCCAGGGTAGAGAGGAAGGCTTGTAGTCCCACGGGATCAGGGACCTTAAGGAACAGTATTACTTGGTGCTGCAAGGGAGCAGTGACCACATCTCTCTCTAGGTCACACCACTTTGGAGCTTCCAACACCCCCCCCCCCCACCCCCAGAACTAGTTCTGAAAAAAGTCAAGTGAAAAAACCTGAAGTTTGGGCAGTACGGGCATACCCCCACGATGGAAACACAGCCCAATTTCAACAAAAGTTCAAAGTTAAGAAACAAATTGGGAAAAGGAACAAACAACAAACAATTCACAAAAGTGAATTGGACATAAGCCCAAAAAGAAATCCTGGAAGAACTAAAACCAATTTGATTTTAAAAATTAAATGAGTGGTAGAGGAAAAGATAAGAAAAGAAATGAGAGTGAGTCAAGAAAATGATGAAAAGACAGTTAAGAACTTGATAAAGGAGGCACAAAAATTACTGAAGAAAATTTTCTTTCCCTTTGCCCCGCTTAATTGTATTTTATTTTTCCCAATTACATGTAAAACTAGTCTTTCAATATTCATTTTTATAAGATTTTGAGTTCCACATTTATTTCTCTCTCCCTTCCCCACTCCCCAAGACAGCAAACAATCTGATATAGGCTAGACATATACAGCCACATTAAACACATTTCCACATTAGTCATGTTTTTACTTACTTTTTTGCTTGCTTTTTCCTCCCAATATCACTAATAAGGAAATATGTCTTGCTTTACTTTATGTGTATAATTGGTATTATATTGCTTGCCTTCTCAATGGGTGGGGAAAAGGCCATGAGGGAAGGAAAGAAATTGGAACTCAAAATTTTTAAAAAATGAATGTTTAAAAAAAAGACCTGAGTTCAAATCCAACCTCAGACACTTACTAGCTATGTGACCCTGGGCAAGTCATTTAACCTTATTGATTTTAAAAAAAGGCATTTTCCCTATACTTCCCTGACTCCAATGAAAATGGAGTCCAAGAAATTGTACTTTTTATATAACTCTCTCTCCCTTTCTCTCTCTCTCTTTCTCTCTCTGTCTCCCTCTCTGTCTCTCTGCCTCTGTTGCTGTCTCTGTCTCTATCTCTGTCTGTCTCTCTGTCTGTCTTTCTCTGTCTCTGTCTCTCTCCCCCCCTCCTGGCCCTTTAGAAGGAGCACTGTTGTCTCCATATTTTATCTGTTAAAAGAGACTTCTTTCCATGACTGATTGCCATTTCAGTTCCAAGAGACCAAAAGGAAAAAAATCTGTTGAAGTAACATGGAAGGGACCAGAATCTTAGAGAAATCCAACTACCATTCACTTTGCTTGGCACAAACCTGCTCTTAGCCTTCTGTTTCTAACTTTTTTCCCTCCATGAGGATTAAGGGGCCTCCACTCACAGTGCCATTTTTTGTATGTTGTGTTGCCAACAGCTAGTCAACAGAACCTTCTTGATTTTTGTTACCATTGCTCCAGCCAGCTGGCCAGCTTGCCTGGCAAGTGTCTGTTAAATAACAGAAGTCTTTCTGTAGTCACACTGATCAAATATTCAGCCAACCCAGTAGGTTCACAGAGACTTCCAAACAACTTTGAGCCCCAAGTCTGAGCTCCCAGTGCTGTCATTTCATCTTATGTTCTATAGTTTAGCTTCCATTGTCCCTATGGCAAGTGATAAGATAGGAGGGACAATGGAAATCCACTTTAGGGAGCTGTTCAAGCTTGTCTGAATCTCCAGAATGATCTGTTGGGTAACAAGAGCTCCCAGACTATTAACACTAAGGAAGCAGGGAACCTTTGTATTGTCTTAAATAAGCCATCCTGTCCCTGGGCCCCATCTGAAAGCTTAGCAAGGAGGAATTTGTTTAGTTCACCCTAGGACACCAAGATAACTAACCCCAAGGTGTGACTGGCTCACATTCAAATGTCCACCATTGGTGCTACATTGTTTAGAAACATACCTATCTACTTACTTCAACATTCTGTTTACAATCCTGGTCAGAGGGAGTTAGATTAAAATTTTCTCCTTAGCTGAGGTAGTTAGGCATACCCATATGTGGACCCTAAAATGTGCTGAATCTATACCTCTCAATCGTGATATCATATCATATGATATCATATCATATGATATCATATCATATGATATCATATATTTAAAGATGGAAGGTACATTACAGGTCCTCTAGTCCTATTATGGGCAGCTAGGTGTTGCAGTGGTTAGAAGGGTGGACTTGGAATTGAAGGGGTGCTTGGGTGCATGCACTTGGGCCCCAATTCTAAAATCACATTTCTCTCTAGCTTCAAAATATTATTTTAGGCACTTTCTCCCCAGCCCAAGGACACAGCCTACCCAGCAACAACCTTTATCTCCCTGCTACAGCAGCCAACTGTACCTATAGAACTCATTAGTCTGAACCAGCCATGTACTGACTGAACTGGCTGTTCACTGGGTCCTAACAACAGTTGCTACTCACTGACCAGTCATATGTATCCTAGACTTAGACATACATATACTCCCTTACATTTACCTTGTTTAACAAGACACTGATGAAAGCAACCTGGTATTTCTGAGCCAGCCCTGACCGCTAGTTGACTTAGTGATGTTTCAGGCCTAAAACCACACCTCCAGGTAGCTCCCCGCTCCTTGGGTTATTTCCCAATGAACTCTGGGAAAAATACCTGTGCAGTAGAAACCAAAAGTGCATGTTCCTGTAAAAGATGACCATTCCTTAACCACTCCCTAATCTCACCCCAAAACACCTAGTTAGCATATTTGGCACATGTTTCCTATAGAATATCCTATATAAACTTTTCCTGTACCCCTCTAGGGTTGCAGGTTCCCTAAGAACTCTTGCCCACTGAAAAGTGTAATAAATTATACCTTGACCTCAACAATACTTGAGTCTGCAAATTCCTTCCAGGTGACCTGGCCCTGGTACTCCTGCCTTTGTCAGGGTCTCACCACCTCCCCTCCCCCTTTCAGCCCTCCTCAGAGTCAGGAAGACCTGATTTTGAATCCAACCTCAGACATTTACTAACTGTGTGACACTTGCCAAGTCACTTAACTTCAGTTTGCCTCATTTTCCGCACCTAACTCCCAGGGTAGTTGTGAGAATCAAATGAGAAAATAATTATAAATTGCTTAGCAGGGTATCTGGTACATAGGAAGCACCATATAAATGTTAACTCTCTTTATTATTATCTAATCCAACCCCTTTATTTTACAGATGAGGAAACTGAAGCTTCCACAGGTTAAGAGATTTTCCTAAAGTCACATGGGTACAAAGTTCACACTCTTGCCCCTATGCCACACTTAGTCCTATTGATTTAATGGGAGCCTAGGATTTTAGGGCTGAAATATGGTCACCAAAGTGGGGACTAGATAGCCCTAAAGAATGACTCATGGGAGTGTCTTACCAATCAAGGGTGCCAGAATGATTAGTCTTATCCTGTCTTTCCCACAATAGAAGATTACAAGGTTCATCTCCAATGCAACCCTATCAACCTGCTTATCAATTATCTCCCAACACTACTCCACTCACTCCTCCCTCTTCTATCATTGTGAAAACTCCTAGCCTCTTCTGGTGCATACAAGATGTCAGGATAGTTCCAACTAACCGCAACCCAGGCACCCTCAACTGATGCATAGATGCTGTTGGGAAAGTTTCTTCCCTCTTCCAGATTAGCCAACAACCTCTGAACCCCCAGATCATTACCTGACTGCATCAGGCACTAATGGCTTGCTTTGTAGTCCCCTACAGTGGCCAGTAAGTATTCCAGTCCTTTCTTTGTTAGTGTGAATTGCACTAATGCATCAGGATAATCTGGCAAAAATGAATTTCAATCTGTCAGTTATTGGATTGGATTATCAGTCCTCTCTAAACCCACCTCTCTGTTTCCCTGTTACTGCTGAGAGTATCATCATCATTCAGCCATCCAGGTTTATAACTCTCTCATCTAACATGTCCAGTCAGTTATTTACTTTTGTTGTTTCTGTCTCTATAATATATACAACCTATAATATAATGCATTATACATAATATATACATCATATATCATTTTATTAATATATCACTATATTATCACATATGTAATTATATTATTATATACAATATATGATAATATAATATTGCATGATATCATTATAATATAGTATGGTATATGTTTATATAATATACATGTGCATATGAGTATAGTATTATCCCTATGTATATGAATATATGTATATATAGTATAGTACGTTATACTATGCTGTTATATTATATCATATCATATATAATATTATATTATATAATGTGATTATATATTAATGTACTAGTAATACATAATATTTATATTATATACTGTATACATTATATTGTATTATAGATTATATTATATAGTATATACACTATGTTATATTATGCAATATATTATATAATGTCTCTACATGTACATATATATGAGTATTTATGTGTGTGCACATATATATATATACATACACACACACATACATATATGAAATGTCTCTGTCTCTTGCCTAATATGTATCAGGACTGTACTGGGCTCTGGAGCTAAAAAGATAATGAAAAATGCCTCTTCTCTAGGAACATATATTCTAATGAGGGAAATAACAACTGAAATAATTGTATTTAGACAAAATATAAGGGGAGAAAGTGTAAAGAAATCAAATATGAGTATTGATGTTCTCATACACCTATCACCTCATTTTAGAACCTAATGAACTCTCATCAGAACTATTACCATAACCTTGGGATTGCTCTTCCCTCCAGAGATGTTCCCCTTCTCCAGTCTCTCCTGTCAAAGTGCTTTTCCTAAAATATAGGCTTGTCGATGTCACTCACCTACTCAGTAAACTCCAGTGGCTCCCTTTTACCTCCAAGATGGAATATCATATATGACTTTTAAAGCTTTTCTTAATTGGGTCCCCTTCTACCATGCCAGTCTTCTTCCTCTTTCTCAGACCGTCTATAATTCAGAGACACTGGCCTCCTTACCCGCATGTCACTCCGCATCACCTCGTCATGACTTTGCACTGGCTGTCCCCCATGCGAGGAATGCTTTATTTCTTCCATTTCACCTATTAACTTCCTTGGCTTCCCAACCCCTTCAAACGTTAGCGTCTTTCCCTCTATGGTTATCTTCTATCTATTCTGTATATAGCTTATCTCTTGTTATTGTTAGTCTTATGGCCAAATTGTCATGACCATGATACCTGACCTATAGTATGTCAATACATTCCATGGGATTTTTTTGGTGAGGATACTGGAGTGGTTTGCCATTTCCTTCACCAGCAGTAGAGGTTAAGTGACTTACCTAGGGTCACACAACTAGTAAGGCTGGGTTTGAATTCAGATCTCCCTGACTCAAGGTTCAGCACTATCCACTGAGTCATCTAGCTGACATATAACTTATAGATATCTAGTTATTTACATGATTTCTCTCCTTCCCCAAACTCCCCACCACCACCATTAGCATATGATCTCCTTTACTCTAAGAAGGGGTAAGACAGAGGGATACAAGGGGATAATCTAGGAGATAGAAAAACAAAAGATATTAATAAAAATCTATCTTTTAAAAAGGAATGTGAGCTGAGGACATGAACTGATTTTGCCTTTATTTTTATCATCAGGAATTAGCTGGGTACGTGGCAAAGAGTAAGTTCTTAACAGACACTTGTTGACCAACAAACACTATTTTTTAAAATTCTAGGAGAGATAACATAACCATAATTAACCCTAATTTATTTTTCTTACTACTATTGCTCATTAAATTTGGTTTAATTTTTAGACATTTAAGAGAGGAGGACACGGTAATTTGTGAGATGGCTCAGTAGATAGAGCACTGGGTCTAGAGGCAGGAAGACCCTGAATTCAAAGATAGCCATAGACATTTACTAGCTATGTACCCCTGGGCAAGTCACTTAAGCTCTGGTGAAGGAAAGGGCAAGCCAATTCAGCAATCCTGCCAAGAAAACCCCATGGATTGTACTGGTGTGATGTGGTCCACAGGATCACAAAGGCTAAACAACCAAACAGCAACCATTTGTGTCCTTGAAGGGAAATCAAGAAAGACTGATGTTTTGGAGAAGATTTAGACTAAGTTGATAGAACTGCATGGAAATAGTTTTTAAAATGAACAAAAAAAGTTTGTTTTTTACAGCAGTTTTATAGCACAGTGGATAAAGTGCCTGACCTGAAGTCCTGAGTTCAAATGTGAACTCAGACACTTCCTAGCTGTGTGACCCTAGAGAAGTCACTTAGCCCTGTTTGCCTCAGTTTCCTCACCTGTAAAATAAGCTGGAGAAGGAAATGGCAAACCACTCCAGTATCTTTGCCAAGAAAAGCCCAAATGGGGTCCCAAAGAGTTGGACAAGACTAAATTGACTGAAAAACATTAGACTCTTTGTTCTCCTTCAGTGACTTCTTTCTCATCTCCACAACCTCAGTTCTTTTTGCCTCACTCATAAGCCTAGTTTTTCTTCCTGTGTCAAAAAAAATGTCAGAAAAATCAGAGTCAAAAAAAAAATGATGAAAAACACTCATGCACTGGTATGCTGAAAGACTAAGATGGAAAGCCTGTAGTTATAATTTCAACCACTAGATGGTGTGCCTGCATATTTTCCAGGAAGAAATACAACCAGAGTTCATGACTTGGAATATGTGGAAACTGATGAATGAGCGGACAGACTAGAAAAAATGGAAAACGCAGGCTTCTTTCAGGCATGACAAGTGGAGAAGTGGGAAGCCCTTGGAATAGTAGGGAAAGTATCCGGCTTGGACTCAGGAGAACTTAGTTAAGACTTGGATGCAGAGCAGGCTTGGACAAGTCATTTTACCTCCCTAAGCCTGGATTTTCTCATCTGTAAAATGGGAATGATGATAATACTTGCTATGCCTACTTCATAAAGTTATTGGGGAAAAAGTAGCTTGTCAGTCTCAAGGCACTGTCTAAATGTGAATGGACATTATTGAGGGATAATGAAATGCAAGGCAGAGAAAGATAAAGACTTCCACAGACAGCCCACCCCTCACTCATGGAGAGAAGTAGAAACAGATAAAAATCATTCATATCGAAATTTAAGCAACTCAGTGCATTGATTTATCTGCCTGAGTTATTGACAAGGGAACAAAAACTATTAAAATATTAGAGGTAATTTCTTTCTGTTTGGCTCTGGAAGGAAAAGCCTAATATCGAGTAGGGAGTGCATGGGCCAGGTGGGGGTGTGCTTGTGTTTAGTGTGTGTGCTTGTATTTTGTGTGTGTGTGTGTGTGTGTGCATGCATGTGCATGATGCATATATATATGAAGCTCATTTTAAAGAAGAGAACGTAAAAAAATACTAATCTCAAACTCACAAGTGATAGAGATTTCTTGAGTGTCCCAGTAACTTATATTTATGTAATACAAAGCTTACTACTACTACTAATAATAACTTAAGTGTACATAGCACTTACTATCTGCCAATTACTGTGCTAGGTGCTTTACAATTACTGTCTCATTTTGTCCTCATACTGAGGTCCTGAACTCAAATTTGACCTCAGACACTTACTAGCTGTATGACCCTAGGGAAGTCACTTAACACTGTTTGCCTCAGTTTTCTCACCTGTAAAATAAGCTGGGAGGTCAGTGCTACTATTATCACCCTCATTTTATAGATGAGGAAGCAGAGGCAAACAGATCTTAAGTGATGTGCCCAGGATCGCACAGGGGATAAATGTCTGAGGTTGGATTTGAACTCAGGTCTTCCTGACTCCAGGTCCAACACTTTATCCCCTGTTCCACCAACCCTAGGAGATAAATAATGCAAGAATTATTTCTCCCTATCCCATCATCTTTTAAGGATGATGAAACTACATCTTAGAAGGGTTAAGTGATTGGCCTCAGTTACCCAGACAGTAAGTTTCTGAGGTGGATTCAAACACACGTCTCCTGGCTCCAGCATTTTCCCTATTTCACTAAGCTGTCCAACCTACACTCCTTTTCAAAGATCTTACATCCAGTCACAGGACCTAGACATAGATCATAGGAAAGGGTCATACAAAATCTGCATTTCTGTACACATGGCATCCCTGAGTTTCCTCTATGATTTCATCTATGTTTCCTATGATCCCTCTCCTCACCTCACCCCATTCTTAGCTACCAAGAGGGAATAGGGGAATAAAAAAGAAACCTGGTTTCAGGCAATCTCAGACTTTCCCTCAGGTAGTGCTCTCCAGCTCCCTAAGCACTTCCCTACCTCCCTACTCTCTTTTCTCCTCTTCTACACTCCTGTCCCCACTCAAAAGTAGAATCTGATAACTTCAACCCCTACTGAGATATTAGAGACTTAATGTGTTTTCTTTTCTAGGGGTGTCTGCATTTGAAAGAGGGACCTTTAGGCAAAGTCAGAAAATGAATTTTTAATGAGAGTATTTCATTTGCTTTGACATCTAGATACTCAAGGAAAGAGCCCTTCTGGTGAAGAGGAAATCACCCCACATAGACAACCACCTACTCTGCCTTCTGGTACAACTAGATCTAAGATTCAGTCCAGTTTAATAAACATTTCCAAAGCATTGTGATTGAGCTCAGGAAATCACAGTTTAGTCATCAGGAGAATATTATGTACCACATAACTGCCGTAGAGCACCAAATAATATTGCCTTTCCTTGTATCCTGAGCACTTAAGCCAATGTTGGGAACAAAGCCAGTGCTTGATAAATATTCAGTATTATTGATGATGATGGTGGTGGTGGCAGTGGCAGTGATGGTAATATTCCAGTATTTTGGTGTAGATATAGTCTCTTCAAAAAGGGAAACGAAACTGTGTCTTCTTAGACTGCATGATTTTTGTCTGCATCTTTTCATAGACATTCCGTAAGGAACTCTTTCTACCATGCTGGAAGACTTTCTTTGGATCTTTTATTATCTCATGCATGCCAGAGCTTTTAATATCATTATTCTCTCAGTGGTGTTTTATAGCTATGAATCATGGAATATTACAGTCTCTGAGGAATCATAATTGTATGTCACCCAAGAGAAATTGAGAGAAACCTGCTGGACAGCTACAACATATTACAAGTCATGACATATGCAAAAAGTGACATAAGGAATATTATCTAGAAAAATGTATGATTAGAAAAGGTGGGACAGTTATGTCCCAATTCAACTACTTGTACTATTTTGTGAAGCAGTACTACTCAGAATCTTCCATCTTCCCTCGCAAATAAACTCATATCTAATTTTGTGGTATTACTGTTGTCCTTTGGACAAGGAGTGGCAGCACTGTATTTTCTTACTTATTGTGAGAACTTTTCTTATCAGTTTTTTTCTCTAAGGATACGTGATGTACTTAACTTTAATCACTGCTATTCAATTCCTTTTTTTTTTGAGCTGATGGCTTAACAGGTCAGGATGGATTTGCATCCTCTTCTTTATTCTTTCTTCTGTATCCCTTATACCAGATACACTTTGGAAGATTTTCTCTTTCTTTTGTCTCATAGCCTCAGAAAATGATTGCATAGATATAGAACTCAAGGAAGTAAAAGAGAGAAAGACCTCTTATATGCCAAGATATTTATCACAGTCATTTTTATGGTAGCAAAACAAAAGAGATTCCCATCAACTGGGAACTGGCTAAACAAAATGTATTGTATGGATAGAATAAAGTAGTATTACTCTGGAAGAAATGGGAAATGTGGAGAAACGTGTGAAGACTTGTATGAACTATTATACAATGCAGTAAGCAGGATGAGATGACATGCATGATGACTCCAAGAAAGCCATAGTAATTCTAATAACCAGTTCTAGTCTTGGAGGAAAGATGACAAAATATACCTTCCTCCTTTCCATAGAGAGGAGAGGAACTAAGGATTCAGAATACGGTCAGCCGCAGTGGCTTTTGCTTATCTCTTGGTTACAAGAAAGCTTTCCGTGAGGGTACATGGCGGAGGGAGATAACCACATTATGAAAACAAAAGCCATTAATAACACTTTAATTTAAATGTCAAACGATGAGAACAGGCAGTTCCCAATGAAAGAAATACAAGCTATCAGACAACTGTATGAAATACTCAGAGAAATGTAAACTAAAACAATTCTGAGGTGCCACCTCACACCCATCAGATTGACAAAGTTGAACAAAAATTGAAAATACTAAATAGTTTAGGGGCTTTGGAAAAACAGCTATTGATGCACAGAGGGAGAAGCTGTGAATTGGTCTATCTGTTCTGGAAAGCAATGTGGTGCTATAACCAAGAGGTCACCAAACTGTGCATACCCATTGACTACTACTAGGTAAAAGTGTTCTCCTGGCTCCCCTTACATCATTTTGTGTAAGTTTATACATTCATATATGACAATTTGTTCAGACATTCCCAGATGGATGGATTCCTCCTTAGGTTCTAGTTCTTTACCAACACACACACACACACACACACACACCTCTTACAAATTTTTTTTTGAGGAAAAGGTGCTATTTGTTGAAAAAAATTTTATAAGAGCTTTTTTTGTGAAGGCAAAGAATTAGAACTTAAGGAAGACTTCATCAGTTTGGAAATGGCTGAACAAACTATGGAATATGAAAGTAATAGAATGTTATTTTCTGTAAGAAGTGATGGAGACAGTTTCAGAGGCACCTGGGAAAATTTGTATGAATTTACATGCAATTATGGAAGCAAAGTCAGGAGAACAATTTCATATAACAGCATTGTAAAAGTGAACAATTTTGAAGGAACTTAAAGAATTTTAATCAATATAATGACTGACCATAACTCCAGAGAACTGATGATGAAGAATGCTGCCATCTCCTGAGAGAGAGGTAAGAGACTTAAGATACAGAATGAGACATAAATTTTTAAACATGGCCAATAGGGGAATTCATTTTGCTTGATTATACATATTTGTTACATGATCTTTCTTTTTTCATTTGAGGGGGTGTGAGGATAAAAAAATAAGTTCTGGGTAGTTAAAAAAATATTTAAAATGATATGTCGAAGAAATACTGAATATTTTATTCTCTTTTATTTACATACTTATTTTTATGTGTTTTTATTTTTCCCACTGTCTCTACTGTCATTTGAATAAAAGAAAATAAAACCCTCATAAAAAATATGCATAGTTCAACCATAACAAAAAATTCCCACAATGCCCAACTGCAAAAATGTGTGTCTGATTCCATATTTTAAGTACATCACTTCTCTGGCAAAAAGTAGGCATCAGGTTTCATCTTCAGATCTCTAGCTTCATGGTTTATCATTGCACTGATTTCAACACAAAATTTCTTTAAAAGTTGCTTTTCTTTCTTTTTTTTTTGTAACTGTACAAATTGTTCTCTTAGTTCTGTTCACTTTACTCTGCTTTAGTTCAGAGATCTTCCCAGTTTCCTCTGAAACTATTTCACGTTTTCTTATGACACAGTACAATTTCATTATATACAATCATATGCAACAATTTGTGTAGCTATTCCCCAATACATAAGGGGCAGCTAGGTGGTGCAGTGGATAGAGCACCAGTGCAGGAGTCAGGAGGACCTGAGTTCAAATATCACCTCAGACACTTGACTCTCACTAGCTGGGTGACCTTGGGCAAGTCACTTAACCCCCATTGCCTCATCCTGGGTCATCTCCAGTCATTCTGATGAATATCCGGTCTCTGGACTCAGATGACTCTGGAGGAGAAGTGAGGCTGGTGACCTGCATAGCCCTCCCTCACTCAAAACAAAATCAAGTGCAAGTCATGCCATTATTTCTCTGATGGCATGGTCTTCTTTGGCAACGAAAGACGAACACACACACACATACCCCAATACATGAGCAATCAGTAAATAGGAAGGCTACAGTTCTTTGTCACCACAAAAAAAGAATTGCTATAAAAGTTTGAAATTGAGAAGATGCCCATAAATTGGAGAATGACTGAACAAGTTGTGGTGTATGAATGTGATAGAATACTCTTGTGCTATAAGGCAGATTTCAGAAAAACCTGGAAAAATTTACATGAATTGATGCTGAGTGAAGTGAGCAGAACCAGGAGAACATTGTACACAGTAACAACCACACTGTTCAATGACTGACTTTGAGAGACTTAGCTCGTCCCAGCAATATAATGATCTAAGACAATTCCTCATGATGGAAAATATTATCTACATCCAGAGAAAGAACTATGAAGTCTGAATGCAGATGGAAGCAAACTATACTTCTCTTTTTTTTCTTTTCTTTCTTATGTTTTTGGACATTTTGTTCTGATTCTTCTTTCATAACATGACTAATGTGCAAATATGTTTAATATAAATATACATGTATACCCTGTATCAGATTGCTTGCTGTCTTGAGGAGGGAGGACAAAAAGGAGGGAAGAAGAAAAAAAATTGGAACTCAAAATTTTATAAAAGTGAATGCTGAAAACTATCTTTACATGCAATTGGAAAAAACAAAATATGATTAAGTGGAGGGAAAAGAGTTGCTGTAAATATTTTGGTACATATAGGACCTTTTCTTCTTTGATCTATTTGCAACATCGCACTAGCTGTGACTTCTGCTCAAAGGGCATCTAATTTATGGTAATGTTGGGGGTGTAGCTTTATTTTGCTTTTCAGAATGGCTAAAGCATTTCACAGTTCCTACAGTGTACTTGTATCCCTGTTTTTCCCACCGCCTCTTCAACACTGGTCATTCTCTTCTTTTGTCATTTTTGCTAATATGATGGATGTGAGGCAGAACCTCAGAGTTTAATTTATATTTCTCAAATTTTTAGTCATTTGGAGCATTTTTTTTTCATATTGTTCATGATGATAGCTTGAATTCTTTCCTTTGGAAATTGCCTGTTCATGTACTTCAACCACCAACCTATTAGAGAATGGTTCTTAAGATTATAAATTTGAATCAGTTCCTTAAATATCTTGGATAGGAGCCCTTCATCAGAGAAACTTGCTGCAAAGATTCTTCCCGCCAGTTCCCTATTTTCTTTCAAATTTTAATTATATTAGATTTATTTGCGCAAAATTATATTTGTTATATATTATATTAAATTATATTTATAATTTTAGGTAATAAAAATTTTCCATTTCCATTTTCTCTTGTGTGATCCTTAGTCATTTGCTTAATTGTGGACACTTAGATTTAAAAAATAACTAGCTTCTTTCTTGCTCTTGTAATTTGCTTAAGATGTCATTTTTTACATAGAAGTCATTTATGCATTTGGAGTTTATCTTGGTATATAGCATGAAATATTCATCTAAAACTAATTTCTACCAAACTATTTCCCAGTTGGCTTAGTAGTTCTTGTCAAACAGTGAATCTGATGCACTTTGAGGGGTTCCAGGAATACATCAAGGTCTGAACTACAGAACAAGGTCATCTGGAAAGAGTTCACGGACTCGAGCAATCTTAAAGTCAAGCTGGCAAAGATTCATTGTTAAGCTATCCAGCAGGCAAAGGTTTTTAATCTGCAAGCTTAGAAGAGTACAGGTAAAGTTTATATAGCAAAAACAATAGTGAAACATGTGCCAAGCATGCTAATTAGGTGATTCAGGGCAGGATTAGGGAGTGGTTATGGAGTGGTCAGTTCCTAAGGGAAGATGCACTTCTTGAATTACTGCCCAGGCATTTGACCCAGAGTTCACCAGGAAAAGCCCAAGAGGAGAGTGAGGGTGGGTGTGGGGAAGTGTCACAGAGAGGCGTTACAAAACAGAGAGGTTTTGTCACTAAGTTAACTAGCCATCAGGGCCAACTGAGGATTGTCCAGTCTGCCATTAATCAATGTCTTGTTTGACAAGATAGATGTAGGGAGTGTACATATGTTTTAAGGCTAAGATGCACATAATGAGGAGTCCAGGATTCTTATAAAGAGGCAGGGAGTTGGTATAGCTAGTCCAGTTTGTTATATCGTTATATAGCCAAATATCGTTATAAGCCAGTATAAAACCAGTTCAAACTAATAATTTCTACAGGGGCAGTTTGCTGTTCTACTGGGGAGACAGATAAGTGTTTCACTAAGGTTCACTCATGAGTAATTGCTAGGCATAGTGTCCTTGGGCTGGGGTAAAAAACTGTCAGAGTAGTGTTTTGAGGCTAGAGAAAAATATAGCTTTAGCACTGGGGTCCGAGCACAGACATCTAAGCACCCCACCAAATTTATATCCAAATAACTCTGGTCTTTGGGTTTATCAAACTTGAAGCTTCTGTGTTAGTTTGCTTTCAGATATCGGGTCCCTAATCTGTTCCAATGATTTACCTTTCTATATTCTATATTCTAACTAATACCAATTCACTTAAATGATTCAAAAAGCTTTACATATGCTATAGAATTTGATCTTCATAACAGCTACTATTTCAGCTGTGTCACACTTCAGAAAGATGGCTTGCTTTTGAGAACTTACTCTCATCTGGCCTCACCTTTGTGAAACCAAGGTAAATAATGCCTGATCAAGGAACTGTCAAGGCGTAGAACAAACAAAAAGCGCTTCATGTGGTCTGAGGTGAGAAAAGGTTAGTACCAACTAACGGATGAGTAAAGGGGAATAAGAAAGGCTTCCAGAAAGAATATGGCATTTCGGTTGAACTGTCAAAGTCTGTGTAGGCCTCCAAAAGGGGAAGAGTCAGAGGGCTGGTGTTTCAATCACAAGAAAAATCTAGGGGAGTGACACGGCATCAGGAAAACAAAGCATAGCGCATGTTATGGAGAGACAAAGAGTAATCCATTTTGGCTAGTTTATAGAGGGAGCAGGAGGCCATAGAATGAAAGGCAACACCGTAAAAACTAGAATGACACCAGACTCTACAAAGGGCCTAGAATGCCAGGCAAAGAAATGCCAACTTTACTTGTTGGACAATCAGGAGTCATGAATAATTAGTCAGATCCGCACAGAAGGAAAACAAGTCTTGCAGTGATGGAATGATGGATGGTAAACAAGTCCTAGAGGATCACACTTTCTATATCACTGATAAGTATACAGAGCAAGGTATTCTGAGGATTTTTATACAAATTCTTGATTGAAATGATTATATTTGAAGAAGTAGGAAAACAATACATATAATAACTAGAACTACGTAAATGGGAAGAAAGAAAAATCAAAACTGAAAAGTGGGTAATTATAATAAGCAAATTTGAATCTAGAGAAGAATTTAGAAAAAGTATTTCCCTTCCTCCCCTCCCTCCCAGAGGAAGGATACAACTGGTCTGGATATGCTGTCAGGCTTTGTCAGTGTGTTGGTTATTTAGTTAAGGTGCTTTTCTTTTCTCTTTTGATACAAAGGATGGGTTATTAGGTCAGGGACAAGAGATATGTTGAGAAAATATGGTGATTTAAATATGAAAGACACAAATAATTTTTTTAAATCTAGTTTTTGACTTAATTGAAGGCTAGAACAGTTGCAACTAAGTAGAGAGATTGGAAATGATATCAACTGTACTTCATGCTTTCTTCTGCCTTCTTAAAAAGAAGAAAGAAAAGGTCTTGCTAATTGAACTGTATAATGGGATCAGCGCTGATGGGGGATGTTGAACTGGACAGACTTAAACACAGCTGAATGGATTTTTGTATTATCACCAGCCAATAGCAAGAATGAAGCTCAAGGACCTGACCTGCCTGTTGGAGAGCTGAATGAAAAATGTTTTTGTTCTGTTTAAATTATAGTGTAGCAAATCTCTGGAATTTCTCTCCCAACCCAAAAGTGTACTAGCAAGCTGGGTTCCAAGAGTTCAGCTGGCTACATCTCTCCTTTCAGAGCCCTAGAGGTGCACCTAAGGGGTGTGGGGTACTGCTCGCATTATGAACTCAAGCCCTCATTTCTGGTCTGCCCCTCAGCATCAATTGCCGGTGACTATTGCCTAAATATCATCTACAGTTTTTGTCTCTCCAATATTATTTAAATTGTTGGTAGCTTGTTATCATCAATAGGCAACTGAAATCAATTAGCTTTTACAAAGGATTGTTTGCTGGGTTCTAGTGAAAACAAAAATACAAACCTGTCCCCTTGAATTGAGGGCACACTCTCCCCTCTGCCACCTTGTTCACTGGGGAAAGTGGGCTCACACATAAAATGACCTCTACCAACATTTGCCCCACCACACTCACGACTGAATGAAGTATATCTGATGGACAACATCCCTCCCTTGGTTTCTATTGTCAGGTTGATGGGGTCAAGGTACACTTCAGGCTGTTCTGGCTTACCTAGCTTGGTTGTCAGCAAGGTTTGGTATGGATTTTTATAGACTGTTGTACCTTTCAAAGCTCCCAATGTCATAGCCTAGTCTGCTCTGTCTCCTTAAAGCAGAATAGAAAGAAGAATCATAAAGAGACGAAGGAACAGAGGTACCATGTGTTGAAGGTCACACATTTGAGTGGGAAGAGGAAGCTATGGTACATTTTTTCTTCTATCTGTAGGATTACAGTTCTTGCTCACTTGCAATGAAGAGAGGGAGAGGAGGGAGGGAGGAAGAAAGAGAGAAAAAGAGAGAGAGAGAGAGAGGATTAAAAGTTCCTTTACCAATTAGTTAATAATCACTTATAAAGCACCTACTATGTACCAGGTACTTTGTACATCATAATTGTAAGTGGACTGGAAATAGTCACAGAATATCCACACGTGCTCTAGAGTGGAGTAAGGTCCCTTCATTCTATATCAGCATACATTTTCTCATGTAGCTCACCAAACTCTCCAAGTGAATTGGTGGCAGGAAGAGCGTCTTCTTCAGGGCAAGGCTATCTTTTATGGTTCTTTGACTCCCCAGGATTTAACACAATGACTAGCAGGGGTGGGGAACCTGTGGCCTTGAGGCCACATGTGACCTTCTAGGTGCTTGAGTGTGGCTTTTTGACGGTGTCCAATTTTACAAAATAAATTCTTTTATTAAGGGGATATGTTCTGTGAAGTTTGGATTCAGTCAAAGGGCTGCCCTTGAGGACCTAGAGGGCCACATGTGGCCTTGTGACTGCACATTCTCCACCCCTGAGAGTAGGCACTTAATAAATGACTGACTGGGCCTTTATTTTCTAGTCCCTCCCACAGTACAACAGGCAGGATTTGTCAGTGTTACGTGTACACAAGAGTTCCTTTTGTTGTTCCAGTTTTAAACATGAAGTCATGCTTTTAGGAAAACATTCTAAATTCTAGGGGAGGCTCCAGAATAAGCAGTTCATGCCTTTGATTAAAACTTGAGTAACCTGAAAATATAATTCCCTTCCTTCTTTGCAGAGGTAGGGGACTATGGGTATAGGACGCTGTACACGTTGTCAGAGTCCAGTGATGTGTAGGTTAGTTTTGCTAAGCCATTTTTAATTTTTATTTCGTACTCTTTGTTGCAAATATGACTCATTAAGCAGAGAAATATCAGGAAACAAAGGTGATTTAAAAACAAAATTGATCAATAAAAATGTAAAATTTTTAAAATTGTCCCATTCCCACCTCCATTCTCCCTCAGTTTCCTCTCTTAAAATATAAACTCCTTGGGAAGAGAATATCACTTGATGCCCTGACAAGAGGTTTTCCTTGCTCTCTGCTAAATGAAGGTCTTGGCACCCTGAAAGTGTTAAGGGGTAGAAAGAGACCATCTTTGTCTCTAACAATTTGCTGAATGTCAGTCTTGGTCCTATATGTAGGTGAGACAGGCAGCTGCCTATGTTACATGCCTTGTAATATTTTCCCCTTGAGACTATCCTGCAAGTAATCAACGCTAGTATTTGAGCGAGTCCATTTTAGCCTTCTTTCTAAGGACACTATTGTGTTTCAGTGGGATCTGTCATTAGGGATATAGGACGCACCATCGTGGTTGAGTTTGTCTGATTAAGTCATTGCCTCCTCTGTTGTCTGATGAAGGAATATCAGGTTCTAAAGGAATGGGGCATGAGAAAGGTAAGGCTTAATGATCAGGAGAGGAGGTTGGGAACACAGGATGATATTTAGATACTAGTTGGTTGGAGGAGCTGGTAAAAATATGGTGGAAGCCAGGAGCAAAGTTATGAAATAGTTGGATTGATGTAGTTGGATTAAATTCTGGAGCTCCCAAGCTCCCTTATCTCCTCACCAGACCTACAGAATAGTGATCAGAATTCCAGAAACTTAGCCTTACCCTTTATCTGTGACTTGGATGCTACCTTGACTTTTCACCCTGTTGGACAAAGAAAGAAAGAGAAAGGAAGGATGGAGTACAAGGAAAGCGAAGAGGATGGGAGTTCTCAGGACTTGTTTGTTACCTTATGGGAATGGGACAGTAGAATTAAATATTACCAGTGTGTGGCAGCCCGGTGGTAACAATGACCTGGGAATCTCCTGCATTCATTGGCTGGGTCAGTAAGAATCTGGTGGGGCTACTAATGATTCTTCTGGGCATCACCTCCCACTAAACAGCTTTTTCTGCTTCCAAAGAAGACACCATCCCCAGTGCTCATAGCACCAATCACTTTAAGGGATGAGGAGGCAACCATCCCATCTAGACAAGAATTAAGTTTGGTTATCATCTGTACTCCATTTTAAAGGATGGTTCGTGCTCACTTTCTTAAAAGGAAGAATCTAGAAAGGATTTTTAGGCTAAAGTAATAGTATTTCTTAATGTTTCCAGAGAAAAAAATGGATATTTTTAATATCCTTCCACACAAATGTTAGAGGCAAGATTTGAACTGAGTTCCATTGACTTCAAGTTCAGCATGTTGTCATTCTCTGCTGGTGAAATTCACAGAGTATGTTTGCTTGTTTCATGTGCATTCAGAACCAGCATCTTGTCTATTAAACTATAATCTTCTTGAATGCTAATTGATAAGCACAGTGGAAAAAGAATTGAACCAGAAGTCAGGAGCTCTGGGTTCTCACTCTGGTTTGGCTTGTAGTTTACCATATGACCTGGGGAGGTTACCTGCTTGAACCTCAGTTTTCTGATCTACCAAACAGAGATGACAAGAGTCTCTGTACTTTCCAGCATTACCTGAGGAGCAAACGAAATAATGGAACTGAGAGTTGTTTTCTTTCTGTATTTCTCTTTGACACCCTCCAGTGGCTAGCACCAGAGTTATCCCACAACGAACCCTCACCTCAGTTCTAGGCACTGGCTGATTGCTTGACTGATTCTCAATGGATTCCAGTGGAATAGTGAAAGTGAGTTATAACAGTTAATATGAATGCATCCAGGATCACGCCAGGGTGGGACAGGCAGCCTTGACCACATAGATTGGGATATTTTTTCTAAGGACTCCAGCTATGGTCGTTCTTTTTCAGTGAGTAAAGCATAGACAGGACAGGCTCCTCTCCTTCTTCTGGATCAGTCCTTCATACTTGGAGTCCTCACAGGCTGTGTAAAAGTTCTTCTTTCATGTGCTGAGAGCAATCCATCATTCAACCAATATTTACTGAGCACCTGTTATATATAGAAGTCTATGTTCGTGGCAGTGTTCTTTGAAGTATGTAAAAATTTGTAAGAATTCTCTCTTGCCTTCAAGGAACTTACAACTCAGTAGGTAAAAATACACACATTAAAGAGTTGTCTAACTATTCCAAGGTCTTGAATTGTATATGGTATAGAGGTAGATGTTAAGTTCCAAATGGGTGGTACAGAAAATGCTTGCCACAGGAATTCAAAGGAGGTGAATTCCCCTGTGAACTAAAGTTCAGAGAAGCTTGAGAAGACTTTACAAAGGACATGATGTTGGAACTAGACTTTGAGGAATCCTCAGGGATAGTCCCAATACTATAAGACCCCATGCTAAGTCCCTTTTGTGCATCTCAAGCACACTTTCTTCCTGGTGATTTCTTGGTGAACCAATTCATTTCTACCCTGACATCTTTTCTCGAATCCCTTGCCCTCATGTTTTATTGAAGTACCTACCCTGCCAAGCCAAAACTTTGAGACTTCTACCATCTACTATTATCCCTCTCACCTATGTGCTACTGAATGAAGATGGAGAAAATCACAGAACCGTATTAATTGGTTCTTCTACAAGTTTATGCTACATAATCTCAATTGGGATCTCCAGGAAAGCAATCCTTTTATACCTTGCTAACTGACTCACTATCCCACTCAATGCAGTGGTTTTTTCCAAATCTTTTCATCACTCCTAAAATCTCCCTTGGCTCTTTCTCCCCAAAGCCTCTCAGCTGAGAACTTTACTTCACATTTCATTGAAAAGAATGAAGGCATTCATTGAGATCTCTCTTTTCTCCTTAGTCAATAACAACCCACTAGGTATCTAGGGAAACCTAGGCTAGGCATATTTTAAGTTCATCTTTTAAAATTGTTCTTCTCCCTTATTTTCTGGGTTTTCTCAGTTTAACTATTATCTGAGTTATGGACAAAAAACTATTTTTAATTCTTATCATACTCCTGGACTTGGTAAATTATTCCCAGGGGTTTCACTTGGGAATTTACTTCTAAAAAGAATTTGATTGAAGCTATACTGAAGAGACTCTTTTCAGTACCTGCCCTTTATCATATTCCTTGAGTTCTATGCAAATCACAGGGGTCAAACTTGGTCAGGGGTTAGACTTCCACCAGAAACAGAAGTTGTTCCCTATTCTCTGCCTTTGAAGCTCATTCTATTTTCTCAGAAGTTAGCATGAAAACTGATAATTTTTTTGTTAATAATTAATTCATTTTCAATTTTCAACAATCACTTCCATAAGTTTTAAATTTTTCTCCCCCTCCCAACCCATCCTTTCCCATTGCATGCATGACAGCATGCAATCTTATAAGGGTTCCACACATACGTTATTATTAAACATATTTTCTCATTAGTCATTTTGCATAGAAGAATTAAAATGAATGGGAGTAACCATGAGAAAAAGCAAAACAAAACATAACAAAATAGAAAATAGCCTGCTTCATTCTGAGTTCCGACTCTATAGTTCTTTCTCTGGATGTAGATGGCATTTTGCATCAAGAGTCATTTGAAAGTAAAAACCTATACTTCTAATATCATTGACAGGAATATACTCCAATGATTCCTAAGAAGTCTTAAGCTATAACTGATAGATGTGAACAGCTGTGTGGACTTGAAGCCTTGGGCACATGGTTGTTTTTCTTTGCCAACATTCAGAGTTCATAAGAGAAATCATTAGGCATTACCTAACTAGGGGTTCTTCAACTTCTGTGGGTCATGGACCCCTGAAACTCCAGCTAGGCTTATACACTCCTCAGAATAAGGTTTTGCTACCTACATTCATAATGGAAGGACATGTTAATTTCAGGATAGTGAAAAATGATGCAATTTTTCCCCATACAAATACATGAATCCCCTGAAATCCATCCATATATCCCTTCACAGAAGAAACTGAAGGTCTGTAAAGATAAATGATTTGTCCAAGAACAAATAGCTAGTAAACAGTAGAGCCAGGTTTCAAACTCAAGTCTGTAACTCCAAATGTAGAGCTTTTTCCCCTTCACTGTATAATAAGCTTAGATTTTAGCAAAGCATTTGGCAGAAATCTTTCATGCTAATCCTGGTGGTGCCATGTGGGCTGAGGTATCCCTTTCATCCTTTTTCCTTATAGTGTAGGGGTTGGCATCCCTTCAGAAGTGCCGTATGAAGTCTTCAAGTTTTAATGAGCAGAGTAGAGTGGCAGAGATCCAAATGTCACCCATTCCCACCTCGCCCCCACTCCTCAAGGAGCAGCTGTACAGTTAGGTGGAGCAGCCGAGTCTTTCAGCAGAGATGTGTTATCCCCTAAACCTCAGACCCTTGCCACACAGTGAACATACAGGTGGTCTGGAGGAGAGTCAGAGGAGTGCAAGCACAGGATGTTCTCCCCACCCTAGTTTGTGCTTGACTTCTCTCATTTTGGACAACTTCTACAAACTCCTTTCCCACCTCCTGCCGGGTCTGTTGGTTACCCTGGGAACTTTGGATTGCCCCAACAGAGCATCCTGTTTACTCTCTTAGATCAGAGCCTGGCCCACACCCTCTTTTCCTCCAGAGAATTCTTTGCCTCAAATACCATTAATTACCGTACGACCTTAGCAAGGAGTAGTTGACTGTCATTTGAGAGTGCAGATAGGACACAGGATTCACTCTTTTGGGGTAGGAGGCAACAGGCAGAGGAAAGAGGCACTAATAGAGGAGGTGGGAACATGCCAACACGAACTTCATCAAGTTGACATATTTGTCGAAAGCTAATCCTGGCCACGCCATTTATTCATCTTGAAGTTGGAAGACATGAGTTCAAATCTTACCTCTCACATTTACTACTTGTATGACTTTGGGCAAGTCAATTAACTTCACTGGGTTTTAGTTTCCTTTTCTGTAAATGGAGGGATTGGTCCAGATGACCTCTGAGGTTCCCTTCAGCTCAAGACCTATGACGTGGCATGTTCTTGGTAGCCAGTCCCTACTTAGGAGATTGTTATGCAAAAGTAAGGGAAACAGAGTATCAGAAAGGAAGCAATTGCCTCAGAGATGTCTTCCAAAAGAGTTAGCAACAAAGAGCATAGGGAAATACCAACTCCCTAGTCATGACTGAGATGAAAAAGTACACCATTGGGACATCCCCATAGGGTGATTGAGACTCCATTTCATTTCTTTTTCTTTCTTTCTTTCTTTTACAAATCACACTGCTTTTTTTGCTTTATATTGCCTTCTTGAGAGTTACACTCAACTGTTCATATTTTCTTCTCTCCTCAACTTCATGTTTTTCCTTCCTTGTTGCCACACTGTCAATATGGCCAGACAGCCTTCCAGATCAGAAGTTCTTTTGGCCGCTCCCCTCATCCAGAATTAGCTCTCAGCATTGCTCTCCCTGAAGGCCCTTCTTCAGGACCGGAGTCTGAGCACATAGAGAATTACCCTGGCTGTGCTTACTGCACATTTTCCTTCTCCACCCCAGTCGCTGACTGTGAATGTGACCTTGGGGAATTTGACAATGACCTCATTGAAGACTGCTGCCTTTCCTCATTCCTGTTTCCCTACTCTGATCTCTTCTGCTTATTTTTTCTATTTTGTTGTTCTTATGGCATTTTTTTGAATTTTCAAAAAAGAAATGCTATTTCTGCTTGTTTTTCTTTTGGGTAAATGTTCAGTCAAGTGAACCCTATGTTTATTTCTTTTCCACTTTTGGAATCAAAGTTTGGTCTTTTCCCCCCTTTTTTGTCTTATGATTTATTTCCCAAGCAACAGTCTGCAGTTTCCTCAATTTGGAAGAAACAAACCCAAAGTCTGTGTCTATATGAGCTGGAAGATAGAATAAAGGAACGTACTATATATTTGCAGAGGATTCATTGTAGAAAATGCCACTGGAATCCATGAATACGGTATTGTCTCAGTAATATAAATTTATGCATGGTTTTCCAAAACAAAATGACTCAGATGCTTCTCTCTCAGTTTCGAAGGCTCTAAACTTTTCAATAGTTTTCCAATACTCTTTTGACTCCATTAATGAATAAGTTTGCATTTTGCACCAATTCTTCCTCTTACACTTTGTAACTTCTGGTCAGAGAGGTTATGTGACCATGGCCAAGTTACTTAGTTTTCAAGAACCCTGTAGGATTATGAATTAGAGGCAAGTTGCTGAAAGGAGTTTCCTCAGCAGGAATTTTGCACACACATGAAATCACATGAGTGGACACACTCCCCAACCACCTCTTGCCCCAAAGGATTGATGCTCTCCTTTGTAAAGCAGATATTTCTAAATGAATCCATCTGCTAGATTAAGCATTTAACAGCAAGAAGCTGGATTACAGTGGTACTGCAGAGGAGGCAGGTGAGTGTGTGATAGGATATCAGAGAAGACCTTAAATATTAAAACCTGAATCTTGAATCCAGGAATCTAGAGAGTTCCTTTATCTGTATAATCCCAAACTCCATGTACTCCAGCATGTTTGCATCAATGATCTTGGCATACAGGTGAAAACATTTTGGGGAGGTCAGGGGCTATTTAAGATAGTTGTCTAGATTCTGGACTCCCTCTTCTCCCTTCCTCGTCATCTCACATAACCCAGATACCTTACACTTATCTATCATTGATGAGTCGGTGGTCAATATAGATTATAAAAAAACAAGCCAAAAAGCTTCTGGAATTAGTGGAATCCTGTCTCACAAAATGGTGGCCCTTTTCCTTGCTGAGGCAAACTCCTCTGCATGCACAAGTGATCCCATTCTTTCCTGTCTTTTTCAACAGATTTCCCCCTCCACCACCACTACCCTCTCACTTATCTTCAACCTCTCCTTTTTCATTGGCTATTCCTCACCACCTACAAATAGGCTAACGTCTCCCCTCCATCCTCAAGAATCTCGCCCTTGATCCATCAATTTCCTCCTATCATCCTATGTTTTCCCATTCTCAAGAAGTGACTTGATCTGTCTATTTCCTCTAATTATCATCTTATATCTCTTTGACCAAACTACAAATCAAATTTGTCCATTTCCTTTTCTTTCACTCTCTTCTTATGTCTCTGCTGTCTGGCTTCTTGACCTCATCATTCAAATGAAACAACCCTCTTCAAAGTTATTAATTATCTCTTAGTTGCCATTTCTAATGGTCTTTTTTCAAACTTCATCCTTCTTGAATTATGTCACCTATGACGTTGTCATTCACCCTCTTCTCTTTGATATTTTCTCCAGGTTTTTGTGACACCACTTTCTTCTAGTTCTATTTGTCCGACCGCTCCTTTTCAAATCCTCTGTTGTACCTTCATCCGTACTGTACCCATTAACCTGTGGATATATTCAAAGGTAGACATCCTAGCCCCTTTTTAATTCTCCCTCTCTATTATTTTCCTTAGTGATCTCATCAGTTGCTATGGATTCATTTATCATATCTCTGCTGATGATTTACAGATCTATTTGTACAAACCTAACCTTTTGCCTAACCTCTAATTTTACATCTTCTACCGCCTATTGGACAATTCTAACTGGTTGTTGTAGAGACATCTTAACCTCAACATGTCCTAAACTGAACTCATTTATCTTTCCCTCGAAATTCTTCCCTCTTTCTAACTTCTTTATTTATTATTAAAGATTTCACTATGCTTCCAGTCACTTAGGCTTGAAACCTAGGTTTCATCTTCTACTCTCTCATCTCCCATATCCAATCTCTTGCTGAGGCCTGTTGATTTTACCTTCATAATCTTTCACAAATGCCTTTTCCCTTCTCTAATACTGCCATCACTCTGGTACAGGCCCAGGCTACTTCAATAAGTAGTGCTGGTGGGTCTGTTTGCCACAAGTTTCTCCCTACTTCAGTTCATACTACACTGAGCTATCAAAGTGATCTTCCTAAAGCATAGAGCTATCCATGTTACCTCCCTACTCAATAAACTCAGATGGCTCCCTATTACCTCTAGTTGGCTTTTAAAGTTTTACATAACACGATCCTTTCCTATATTTCCAATTTTCTTATGTACTCTGAAACTCAGTAACACTGGCTTCCTTGATGTTCCTTGAATATAACACTCCATGTCCTAACTCTGGGCATTTGCACTATCTTTCCCTCATGCTTTGAACTCTCTTCTTTCTGATATCCTTTTCCAAGTTCCCCAGGCTTCCTTCAAGTCTCAACTAAAGTATTGCCTTCTGAAAAATGCCTCTCCCTATCATCTTATATTATCTCCAGTTTATCCTCTGTGTATCTTGTTTGTTCATAATTGTTTGCATCTTGTCTTCCCCATTAGAAGATGAAATCCTTCAAGTAGAGAATTTTTTTTGGCCTTGCTTTGTGTCCCCACTTTTTAGCACAGTACTTGGCACATAACAGATGCTTGATAAATGATTCTTGATTTGACTTGATTCTCTTAGGTCATGTGGATCAAGTATTGAATATGGAAACTTGGAAGCATCAACTTTTGTGAATCATTTAGGTAGAAAATTTGATCCATATCTATATAGCTATAACTGACTGCCTTCATATTTTTAGACTTGGTCTTTGTGCTTGCTTTCATGGACTAGCCCTGACTGGCTTAAGTTCTAAGAAAGCATCCATGGTACCCCACCATTTTCTTTATAATACAAGTGAGAGTACCTACTATAGGCTATCCCTATGCCTTAATATGCCCTCTTTTCTATGGGTAGAATATTAAGTTTGGCTTTATCAACATTGCTTGCCTGGAGCAGGAAAGATGGGACCCACTAGGAAAGAGCCCATACTGCCCATTGGGTACTCAGACATAAGACTAAAGACGAAGGAGATCAAAACCTTAGAAACAAGACCTTATGTTCACTGAGTGCATTTCAAGGTGGAGTGTCTTCTAGATACACCTCACCTTCCTTCAGATTGCAATGCAACTACTGAGTTAGTGTCATGTACGAATTCTGTCCAGCCTGAGGTTCCTGCTACCTTCCTCATTCCCGAGCTTCTCAGTGTTTGGAAAAAGAATCCTGAACCAATAAGAGCTTTCATCTTTATAGGACCTTCGAAGCTAGAGCCCCAACCAACTGATACCTATGGTTAAAAAGTTTTAATTTCCTTTTCTCCTTATCTAATAATTCAGAATCACCACTTACCTTGCCTAAAGTACTCTCTCCTTCCCATTTCTCTCCCTACTCTCATTTCCAACCCACTCAGTCCTACTATTTCCTACTCAGATTTCTCTTTTGTTCTCCATTTCCATTAAGCTCTCTGGAAGCCCTGGCTGATTGTTAGTAAATTTTTCTACATGCTCCACTTCTTTGTGTGGATATAGATATAGACAGAGGCAGAGATAGATAGATAGATAGATAAATAGATAGATAGATAGATAGATAGATAGATATGGATAGATATCTGTCTATATCTATATCTATCTATATCAATATCTATCTATCTATCTCTCTATCTCTATCTATCTATCTATCTATCTATCTATCTATCTATCTATCTATCTATCTATCTATCTATCTACTCTTTCCAAATTCTTGGGCTCACAGAAAGTCAACTAATTCCAGAAGATACTGAATCCCTTCCTTTAGATTCCCTCCATCAAATGATGGATCTTGGATGCTTTTCCTCTTTAGGAAGTTCAGTTCCAAGCTGATAGTCTTTCCAGCCCAGTTCCTGCTCTTATACTTGGACATTTCAAATCCAGTGAAATCCCACCTAGCCTTCCATTTCATCAGCTTCCTCGTCTCTCATGACATACAACTTCACCCTACTGCAGTGTTTCAAGAAGATTGGTCATGTCTTGGATATTCCATCACTCATAACTGTGCTACTTCAATTATTTTTAACTCTGAAATGTTTCTATTATCTACTGTCCTTTCATCTCTTATTTTACTTCATTTCTCCTAAACCTATTCTTTGTCCTTATCAAAACCACCAGTCCCTTCATCTTTTCTTGTTTTCCCATCAAATTACCCCTACTCTGACATTATTTTCCCATCTTCACAGCCTTGACCCTAGAGTTAACCATCTACTCTATGATGTCTTCCACCCCTGGATCCTTTGCATTTATAGCCTTTCTCTCAGCCCTGAATTATCTTGCCTACTCTACATATTTTCCCAAGTGGCTGAATGCCAGTGAAGAAATTTACACCATCTCACAGATTCAGTCCATTACAAATTCATAAGATCTAATCTCAATTAAGCCTTCACTCTGCACAGCAAACTGTCTGTCTGATTGACTCTTACATTTTCTGTAATAGCAATTTCAAATCTCTTTCCTCTTCCAGTGTCCTTATTCCTAATTCTTTCCCTTACTGCCTCAGCAACAGACCTTGTCTCCTCCTTTATTGAGAAAAATAGAGGTTATCTGCCTTGAGGTCATTTTTTCCTCTCTACTTCATACCTCAAAATCTATCTCTTTGCCCATTCTTTACTTTGGTCTTTGAGGAAGGGAAATCACTTCTTTCTAAAAGCAGTCCCTTTACCTAGGTGTTATCTTATTTAATTTTCTCCTATCTTCTTCAGGATCTTGTCCCACAGATTGTTCTCTTTCCCTCTCTTTCTCTCTCTTCCTATTTCTCTCTCTCTCTCTCTCTTTTTCCTTTCCTCTCTTCCTCCTTCCCTCCCTGCTTCTTTCTCTCTCTCTCTCTCTGTCTATATGTTTCTGTGTCTGTCTGTCTGTCTTTCTCTCTTATCAACCCCTTTGCCTATCTACTGGCTATTTCTCTTATTTGTCACTTACAGACATGCTAAAGTTTCCTTCATCCTTAAAATCCTTAATTTGATCATGTAGGCCCCTCAAGCCATTAGCTCATCTCATCTTGTATCCTATATCTGAAACTCCTAGAAAATTCCATCTACACTTGTCTACTTTTGCACCTTCCAGTTCTCCAATCCTTTGAGTCTGTCTTTAAACCCTATCACTTGACTGAAAGTGAAAGTTACGAATGCTTAACTGTTCAACTTCGTGACCTTTTTTTTCAGTCCTCACCCTTTAATATTGTTGAACCCCCTCACCTCTTGAACACTCTCTTTTCCTTTGACTTCTGTGACATTGCTCTGGCCTAAAGTCCCTCCAACCTGTATGACTGCTCCTCAGTATCCTTTACTGGAATATCATCTTATTTCCTGACCCCACAATATGTTTCCTGTTCTTCATTCTCACTGAGACTTCCCTTCTTCCACCCCTCAGTTCATTCCCAGGTCATCATCCTTGCAACAGCTCTACTCTCCTCCCTTCCCTGTCTTGACTCCTTGGTGAACCAGTTCAACTTTATACTGTTCTCTACTGTTGAATCTTTCTCATTCTTATGCTATTACTAAGTAAGCCTTGCTAAACCTTAGCCATGGATTTCCCCAACCATCCATCTCCTTTCCTCCTATTAATGTATTAGTGAACAGTGCTGGAGGAAATTGCAAAACCATGTTGACTAGGTTCACCGTAAATTTACGTGATCTAATTCTAACTAGCTTTACTTCAGCAAATCATTCCTTCTATACCTCCCTAACTGGTTCTTTATCATACACTCCCAAATGTCATTCACCAAAATGATCTTCCTAAACCACAGGTTCTGACTGTGCCATTCCCGTGTTCAAAATCTTCAACAGCTTCCCAGAATTTATAGAAGAAAATGTAACCCTTTTGACCTGTCATTTAAGTTTGCCCACAATCCAGTTTCTACCTACTTCGTCTGCCTTATTTTATACTATTTCCCATCATAAACTCCACATTCCAGCTGCATCTTCCTCTTTCCAACCCCCACCCCATGCATTTCTTCTTCATCTACATATTTATCTTCCTTTAAGACTCAGCTCTAGTTGCATTCTCCAGATTGAATGCAAGATCCTTAAGTCCGGAACTGCCTCATTTGTGTCTTTGTACCCCGATATGTAAAATAAAGCTTTCTACACAGTAGGCTCTTTCAAATATTTGTTGAATCTCTCTTGCAATCCTGCCCCTTTGAAGCAGCCTTCTCTGACTCGTTGGCATAGTGAGAATTATCTCCCCATCAAATGCCTTCTTTCCTCACTCACAGACCTTACTTTATCAGCCTACTAAATGCACTCATCCCTCCGCTTGCAGATAAGGTAAATGACTAAAAGGCATTAGCAAAGAATTGATTTATTCTTGTCTTTACTCTAACAATGGATTAGTCAGTTACTGTTACTGAATAACTGCTATGTATCTAGCCCTGTTCTAGATGTGCTTGCAAAATAATGATTGTAAAAAAAGAAAAATAGAGAAGGGAAATCATCGATTCAGTCAACAAATATTTATTTATTAAGAGTCTACTACGTAAACCATGTTAGGCACTGAAAGATAAAACAGTCATTTCCCCTAAGAAGTTTACAATCTAGTCAAGAAGAATAAGAAGAAGCTCCCTCCCTCTCTCTCTCTCTCTCTCTCTCTCTCTCTCTCTCTCTCTCTCTCTCTCTCTCTCTCTCTCCTTCCTCATTTTCTCTCCTCTTCTCCCCATTCCCATTTATATATCCCTCCTGTGCTTCTCTCTTGATAAATAATAGGTAGATATACACATATATGTGTATTGCAATATTGCTTTAGAAACAAAAAGAAAGACAATTTTGACGTGAAGAGCTAGTAGCTGGGGAAGTAGAAACAACGGACTTGGAATCAGAAGACATGAATCTGAATCCTAGTAGATTAATCCTGGACAAGTCACTTAATCTCTCTGAGCTATGGGTTCCACATTTGTTAAACGGGAATGACAATACCTATTCTACCATCTTTATAGGGCTGTTTTGAGGAAAGTGCTGTCTGAACTTTAAAATACTAGAGGAATGGGAGCTGCTATGAGGTCCATAAACATTAGCCAAGCTACTTTTAGGGAGCCTACAGTCGAGTTGGGAATACAAGATGAACACATATGAAAACGCAGAAATAAATGCTGCTTCTGTACTAACTTTACATGTGGTGGATGAGTCAATCAAGAAGCATTTGTTCCTGTTCAGTCATTTCAGCAGTATCCAAGTCTTCGTGACCCCATTTGTCATATTCTTGGCAAAGATACTGGAGTGATTTGTCATTTCTTTTTTCAGCTCATTTTACAGATGTGGAAAGTGAGGCAAACAAGTTTAAGTGACTTGTCCAGGGTTGAAATCAAGAACTCTATCCACAGAGTCACCTAGCTGTCCATCAAACACTTAATAAAGAATTTAATATATACTTTGTAATTCTGTGCTATGAAACAATCCCTGTTTTCAAGGATGTCATTACTCTCGTAGGGGTCTATATATGGACTAAATACAAGGTAGTTAAATGAAAGGTAATTAGAGAGGGGTGACTCAGAGAAAAGAGAGATCATTGTGAGCTGTAGTACTTAGGAAAAACTTCTTGGAAGAGACGGGACTTGAAGGATGGATAAGATGTGTGTTTGCCATATTTAGACTCTGCTAGGGGAAATGAATAGCACTGAACAGCTAACTCCACTATAAGTTTCTAACTCAAAAAACTTCCACATTCTATTAAGTCTTTTCCAGACCCAGTAATTATAACTCATGCAAACAATTTAGAGCATTGTTCCAGGGTGCTGATGATCAGAAAGGGGCGCACTTTAGTCAATAAATATTTGTTAAATATGTTCCAGGCACTGTACTAAATGCTGGGGATACAGAAAAACATAAGAGTCCCTACTCTTAAAGAGCTCACAGTCTGATGGGGGAGAAAACCTGCAAAAACATGCATGTACATATTATGTCCAAACAAAGCTATATACAAAATAAATGAAAAATAATCAACAAAGGGAAGGCACTAGAAACCAAGAGGGACTGGGAAAAGCATCTTGTGTAAAGTGGAATTTTAACTGTGGCTTGAAGGAAGCCAGAAAAAACAGGAAATAGAGATGAGGAGGGAGAGCATTCCATGCATGGGACATTCTATACCTCCTTGGAGGCAGGAGATGAAGTATCTTGTTGAAAAAAATAGCAAAGAGCCAGTGTCACTGAATTAAAGAATACACAGAGGGCAGAGGAGTAAGGCATAAGACTAGGAAACTATGTGTAGGAGGCAGGCAGGTTATGGAGGACTTTGAAAGCCACACAGATTTTATATTTGTTCCTAGAAATGATAAGGAGCCACTGGAGTTTATTTACTAGGTGGATGACATGCGTTGTCAGAGCCATACTTTAGGAAGACCACTTTGACAGATAGCAGAGGACAGTTTGGAGTGAGGAGAAATTTGTGGTTAAATATACCAATCAGCAGATTATTGCAATAATCTAGGGAAGAGGTAATGAGGGACCTATACCAGAGTGATAGCAGGGTTGGAAAAAGGAGGCCAAATGCAGGAGATGGTATGAAGCAAAAATCAAAAGAATTTGTCCCAATTTGAAGACCCTTGAATAAAGAAATTTCTTCTATCCATTCCATTCCTAAAGTGATCATAGACTTCCGTCAGATCATCTGATCAACTGCAGCACCACAGAGACGAATCCCTTCACCACGATTCTTGATTTCTTCTGTTTTCCTAATCATTGCATTTAATTAATCAGTTAGGAAATCATTATGAAATTAGTGCTGTGCTTGGTACTGTGAAATATAAGACATGACTCCTGTCTTTGGGCAGTTTCCAGTTTAGCTGCGGAGTTAAGAGTCCTGGGAAATGTTAAGTTAAAACAGAAGTTAAGTAACAATATAATAAAGATACCACTGCAAGAGAAGTCATAAGATTGGTTGTCTTCATTGGTTGTCAAAGGAGTTATCTAGGTAGGGTAGAAAGAGCCCTAAAATTGAAGACAGAAGAACTAGGTTCAAATACTGACTCTTCTACCTGTGTAATTTTGGACAAATCAATCTACCTCTCTGAGTCTCAGTTTTCTGTTCTGTAGTAATAGCTAGCAATTATATAGCCCTTTAAGTTTTGCAAAGAGCTTTACATGTTATTTTACTTGATTCTGTAAAATGTGAGGTCTGGTCAAGATGCTCTGTAAGGTCCCTCCCATATCTGAATCCTGTGATCTGTGTGATACAAAGCTTTGATTCCTTGAGATTAGAGGAGGGAGGAGGCACTGTGCGCTGTTGTGATCTAAAAAGGTTTCATGGAATGTGGTGAGATAGGGAGGAGGATAACTGGAGGAGAAGGGAAAATGAGTAGAATTTGACTAGCTGTAAAGGAAAGGGGACATTCCAGCTGGGAGGAAATAGTGAATCTGGATCTTTGAGGACAGAAGATTTATCCCCCCTGGGACATCTATGTTACTGAGGCAAAAGTGTGTGTGTAGGTGGGTGAGAAGGGATAGTGGATGATTGTTTGAATTATCAGGACAATTATATCAGTTCTCCATTTCACTTGGCATGTGTATATGCAGCTAAAGTGAAGTGTTTTCCATTGTGCAGAAGGGGTTCTGGGAGCTCTCCTCCAGCCTGTTAAACAACCAAGCAAACACTTCAGGCTAATCTTTTGTGGTCAGGAAGAGCTTGGGGAATTACTTGAGATTTTCCCCACAGGAATCTAACTCTGCCATTGAGAGAGGCCCACACATTCTTGATATTTACTCCCCATCCTCATTTCTGTACCCAGACTTCCTTTATTTCAAAACTAAATTTCATATATTTGCTTATTATGAGCCAAATGGCCTTTTCACAGATCACAGGGGAAAAAATGACTTTAACCATCAACAGATAATAATCCCTTACATTTGTTAGGCATTTTGTACTTCTTTTCAGCACATGGTCATAACCATTATCTCATCTGCACACTGCTCTGGAGTCAGAAGACCTAGGCTCAAATGCCTCTGATGATTGGTACCTGTGTGACCTTGGGAATCGCTCTCTCCTTAGGACTCAGTTTCCACCACTGGAGGTTGGACCCCATGGCCTCTGAGGGCCTTTCCATCTTTGGAATTAGGATCCCATTACGCGACACTGACAGCAACCTTGCTATTCAGGCAGAGACTGTTATCTAATTTTACAGCTGATAAAACAGAGATCCACAGAAGTTAAGTGACTCACTCAATGTCACGCAGTAAATGAGTAGTAGAGGCATGAATGATAAACCCATGAATCTTACCCACAGTCCTTTCCAGTGACCACACAGCTTCAGCAAAGACTGAATAAATACTGGGGACTAAACCTGTAGTTTCATCCTTATAAGAAGTTCAGGGTGAATAACTTACTCTAGAGATTTACCTGGGGACGTGTGGGAACTGACAGGATAAGGGACACAGAGACCCAGGTTCAAGCCCTGGGAATAAAAAGATAGGGGTGAAGATAAAGTGTTTGGGGAGAAGGGATAAGAGGAGATCAGGCTAAAAGAGAGGGATTGTGTATTTTATCATACAGCTTTGGGTGCAGTCACTACCTATGATATATTATAGTGGGAAAATCTCTGTATTTGGAATCAAAAGCCCTCAGTTTAAATCATAGTTCATTAACTTACTAGCTATGTGTCTTCAAGGAAATCTTTCTGGGCCTCAGTTTCTCCATTTGTGAAATGAGGAAATTGAAAGAGATGAAACAATCAATCAGTACTTATTAAGTGACTATTCTGTGTCTGGCACTGCACAGGGGAACTAATGGAGAAGATGATTAGTATTCATAAAAATGAACAAATAAAAATAAGGAAAAATTAAAGTGGCAGCTAGGTGGTCTAGTATAGTGTACCAGGCCTGTAGTTAGGAAGATTTATCTTCCTGGGTTCAAATTTGGCAGACACTTACTGGCTGTGTGACCCTGGGCTAGTTGCTTAACTCTGTTTGCCTCTGTTTCCTCATCCATAAAATGAGCTGAAAAGGAAATGGCAAACCACTCCAGTATCTTTGCCAAGAAAATCCCAAATGGGGTCTTTAAGAATCAGACACAATTGAAACAACAAATAAAAGCTAGCTTGATGGTGATGTCACTAGCAGGGAATTAGGAAAAGGCATCTTGTATATAATTGGAATCAGAAATGGATTAGCTTCCAATATCAGCCACTTTCTAGCCCTGTGACCTTGAGTTTTCTCATCTGGAAAATAAAGGGGGTGAGGTGAGCCAGATGACCTAGAACATCCTTCCTAGTTTTAATTTATAATCCTATGATCTTTCTCTCCCAACTTTAAATTCTAAAATCATATGTGGGGTCCAAAAAAGGAGAAGGGCAGAGCCAAGATGGTGGAGTGAGAGCAACGACTCACCTAAGCTCTCAGACAAACTCCTCCAGGTACCTCTGAAAGGAGAATCTGACCAAATTTTGGAGGTGCGGAATCCAGTGGGAGACAGACGGTGACAGATTCGGAGCTCAGGTTGGACTGGAAGGTCCACGGGAAGGATCTGTTCCATGGGGGTGAGCCCACAGCGCAGCTTGGCCAGCAGAGCAGAAGGGACCCGAGAAACCTGAGTGGCGGGCGGAACCAGAGGAGTGGTGCCCAGGGTGGGAGACAAGCCGAACTGAGTCAGTGAGAGCCGCGGAGCGCCAGATTATCAGCACAGCAGTTCCTGAGACCTTCAGCCCGAAGATCAAACTTCGTTAAGTCACCTACTTGAACTTCCAGGAGCCAGGATGGTGGAGTGATCAGTAAATGCTCTCTCCTCCCCCCCTTAATGACCGTGAAAGAACCATAAAATATTTCCCCAAAAAAATCCCAGATCAGCAGAAATAGAAGAAGGAGACCAATAGTCTCATAACACCTGAGGTGAGGAAAATAGCTAAGGGGGATTCCTCCGGTGGCAGAGGCAAAGTGGAAGGACAGAGGACCCAGGGCAGAGAAAACTTGCACTAGACCCCAGGCAAGCCTCAGCGCCAGGAGAGGAGCCCCAGGAGGGGTGGGAACACGCATTAGCATCTAGGCATGCCTCAGCTGTCCAGGGGAATCAGAAAGACAATAGGGCAGCTGGGATTACCAGCCCCTGAGCTTGCCTTTGCCTCAGTTCAGCTGAGGAGATCTCCTGTGACCAGACCACTCATCCCCCACACTTAACAAGCTATAAACCCAGGGCTGATTGGGGAAACACCAAACAAAAACCTGCTTTTAGCTTTTTCACACATCAGCTCAACAAAAAGTTCTCTAGTTTTGGACTGAAAGAACCAGAAGCCACAACACTCAATCAACATCATGAACAGGAAAAAGCAGAGGGCCGACAGAACCATAGAATCTTTCTATGGGGATAAGGACCAAAACACAAACACCAAAGAGGTCACAGCTGAGACTGTACTTCCACCTGAAACTTCAGAAGGGACTATGAACTACTCGCAAGTACAAGCAGCTCTCCTGGAACAGCTGAAGAAGGAAATAGAATATAAACTGGCCAATGATCTTAAAATTATTAAGAAAGAATTCACTGATCAGAACATCTCCTTGAAAAGGAAAATTGAACAAATGGAAATAGAAGTTCAAAAATTAACTGGAGGAAACAACTTCCTAAAAGGGCAAATGGAAAAGGAAGTATAAAAATTAACTGGAGAAAATAGCTCCTTAAAAGGAAAAATTGGGCAGATGGAAAAGGAGATGCAAAAGTTAATGGAAGAAAACAATTTGATAAAGATTAGAATTGGGCAAGTGGAAACTAACGACTCAATGAGACAGCAAGAATCAGTCAAACAAAATCTAAAGAAAGAAAAGATAGAAGAAAATGTAAAATATCTAATTGGAAAAACAACTGACCTGGAAAATAGATCCAGAAGAGAAAACTTAAGATTTATTGGCCTCCCAGAAACCCATGATGGAGAAAAGAGCCTGGACAATATCTTCCAGGAAATCATCAAGGAAAACTGCCCAGAAGTGCTAGATTCAGAGGGCAAAATAGTCATCAAAAGAATCCACCATTCCCCTCTTGAAAGGGATCCCAAAGTCAAAACCCCAAGAAATATAGTTGCCAAATTCCAGAGCTATCAAGTGAAGGAGAAAATATTACAAGCAGCCAGAAAGAAATAATTTAAATATCAAGGAGATACAATCAGGATTACACAGGACCTAGCAGCTTCTACATTAAAAGACTGAAAGAATTGGAACCCAATATTCTGTAAGGCAAAGGAGTTGGGACTACAACCAAGGATCAACCACCCAGCAAAGTTCAGCATAACATTTCAGGCAAGGAGAAAGTCATTCAACAAAGTAAGGGATTTCCAGAGCTTCCTGACCAAAAGGCCAGAACTTAATAGACAATTTGATCTTCAAATGCAGGTCTCAAGAGAATCATAAAAAGGTAGACACTGGAGGGGGAACAACTTGCTACTCAGTTAGGGCAAATTGTTTACCTCCCTATAAGGGAAGATGATACCTGTTAATCTTGAGAACTGTACATCTATTAAGAAATATAAAAGGGATATGCATAGGGGGAATGGGTATAAAGTAAATGATATCATGATAAAAAATATGATTTAAGTATGAGAAGGGATTGTAATAGGAGGTGTGAAAAGGAGGAAGCAGAAAATGGCAAATTATATCACAAGAAGAAGTACAAAATCATAGTAGAGGGAAAGAGGGGAGGGAGATGAGCATTGCGTGAGAGGTACTCTCATCGGATTTGTTTAAAGGATGGAACAATAAACTTAAGTAGATAATCCTAACTAGCTCTATAAGCAGTAGGAGAGTAAGGGGGAAGAAAGGGGAGGGAGGCTAAAAGGGAGGGAAGAAGCAATAAGAGTAAAGGGGAGTAAAAGGGAGAGGGGCTAAAAGAAGGAGGGGAAGGTGGCAGGAGGAGGTGGTGAAAAGTGAATACTATTGAGGAGGGGAAGGGAGACAGCAGAGCTAAAAGCACAAATGGTGGGAAAGAAGATGGAGGGAAATACACAGATTGTAATCATAAATGTGAATGTGAATGGAATGAATTCTCCCATAAAATGGAGACGGATAGCAGAATGGATTAAAAGCCATAATCCAACAATATGCTGCTTACAAGAAACACATTTGAAACAGGGGGATACACGTAGGATAAAGGTCAAAGGATGGAGCAGAATATATTGTGCTTCAGTTGAT
The DNA here is from genome assembly GCA_023548195.1 of Bettongia penicillata ogilbyi. Lineage (NCBI taxonomy): Eukaryota > Metazoa > Chordata > Mammalia > Diprotodontia > Potoroidae > Bettongia > Bettongia penicillata. The sequence goes on along the minus strand of JAJHZJ010000009.1, from coordinate 3,788,380 downwards.
GTAAGAAAGGCAGGAGTAGCAATCCTAATCTCAGACAAAGCAAAAGCAGAAATAGATCTAATCAAAAGGGATAAGGATGGAAACTATATCCTGCTAAAAGGCACCATAGACAATGAAGCAATATCATTACTAAACATGTATGCTCCAAGTGGTGCAGCATCCAGGTTCTTAGAGGAGAGGTTGGGGGAGTTGAAGGAAGAAACTGACAGCAAAACTATACTAGTGGGGGACCTCAACCTCCCTCTTTCTGAACTTGATAAATCTAACCTCAAAATAAACAAGAAAGAGGTTAAGGAGGTAAATAAAACTCTAGATAAGGTAGATATGATAGATCTTTGGAGAAAATTGAATGGGAATAGAAAGGAATATACCTTTTTCTCAGGAGTACATGGAACATTTACAAAAATTGACCATGTACTAGGACATAAAAATCTCACAATCCAGTGCAGAAAGGCAGAGATAATCAGTGCATCCTTCTCAGATTATAATGCAATAAAAATTATATGTAATAAAAGGCCATGGAAAGATAAAGCAAAAATCAATTGGAAACTAAATAATCTAATCCTAGAGAAGGAATGGGTTAAAGAAGAAATCATAGAAACAATCAACAACTTCATTCAAGAGAATGACAATAATAAAACAACCTACCAAATCTTATGGGATACTGCAAAAGCAGTTCTTAGGGGAAGTTTTATATCTTTGAATGCCTACATAAATAAAATAGAGAAAGAGGAGATCAATGACTTGGGTATGCAGGTGAAAAAGCTAGAAAAAGAACAAATTGAAAATCCCCAAGAAAATACCAAATTAGAAATACTGAAAACCAAAGGAGAGATTAATAAAACTGAAATTAAGAAAACTATTGAATTAATAAATAAAACCAATAGTTGGTTTTATGAAAAAACTAATAAAATTGATAAACCTTTGGTCAATTTGATTTAAAAAAAAAAGGATAAAATAAGGAGCTGCATAGCGAAAGTCCTCTTTATGTTATGGACTGGGGAAGAGACGTGTGCCCTTATACAATTTTTCTTGGGTTATAGGATTTGAATTTACTGGGTCCCTCTAATATACTTCTTTTTTTTGTAAATAGTATTTTATTTTTTCCAATTGCATGCCAAGTTAGTTTTCAACATTCATTTTTTATAAGATTTTTAATTCCAAATTTCTCTCCCTCTCCTCTCCCCTCCCCAAGACAGTAAGCAATCTGATATGAATTATACGAGTGCAATCACATTAAACATATTTTCACATTTAATATACTCCTTAACATATTTATAAAACCTGAAACCAAAAGGCTCTGAGAACTTTCAGGATACAATTCTACATCTCATGTCTAGATTCCATGGCATCCATTAAATAGAATCATTGGAGAAATTGTGGGTAGGATGCTGAATTAACCGAAATGAAAAGCAGCTATTTATGTAAAATCAGTTGCTTTCTGTACCTTACCATCAGTTCATTGTCATATACTTGTGATGAATAAGAACCTTAATTTTTCACCAATGATGTGCTAGAAGATGGTTTGTTTTCTTTTTCTAGGTCTAATTATATGACTTTAGGAGAGTCAATTAAATTCTCTGTGCTTCAGTTTCATCGTTTGTGAAATGCAAGTTTAAAAGTGTAACTTTTTAACTTCTCTTATAACTTAGAATTTGCATAATGACTTCTCTTATTACTTAAACTACTTGTCCTGCTAGATTGTTGTAAGGATTAAATGAGATAATGAATGTAAAGCTATTAGGATAATTTGGGTAGGAGATTGTCCCAGATGGCAATTTCATCCATGTAGGGAACTCTCCATAAGGTTATGCTGTTTCCCTGATATAGATTGGCAACTGTACTTCATTGTCTAAGGACACATAGACGGTGTGTATCAGAGGAACTACTGGTTTCCCTAACTTCTTTCAAGCCCTGCTTAAAATCCCACCTTCCTCAAGAAGACTTTTCTGAAGTTCTTAATGTTAACGTCTTCCCTCTGTATAAATATATACAATTTATCCTGTGTATGTATATATATATTTGGTACGTGGTTACATTTGTGTTTTTCCCCATTAGACTGTGAGTTCTTCAGAGCTAGGAGTTTTTTTATTTTTTTCGTACCGTCAAGGCTTCGTAGATATTTAGTAAACGCTTACTGACTCACTGACTCACTTAGATTTTCCAGACTCCAAGGTCAGTCCCCTATATGCTACTCTGTTCTGCCTGCCCAGCTACTAATGCTAATATTAACAATAACGATCCTCATCATGATAGTGACATTCATGGCTTTAAGACTTTCTAAGTCTTGCTTTTCCAATATTTGCATCTTCTACATTGTGAAGGTCAATGAGGACCAGAACATTCTCTGCATGGCGAATGTCTACTTAAAGTTAGTTGGCTTGAATTGAAAGACTCAGAATTACAAGGTGAAAAAATAGAATATTGTTAATGATAAATGTCAAAAAGACCTGTTTGACTGAAATATAGAATATGGAAAGGTAGATTGGAGCTAGTTTGCAAAAGGCTTTAAATGTACAAATAAGAGGTTGGTATTTGGTCCTAGAGATAATAAGAAGCCATTGGAGTTTGCTGAGCAAGGGAAGGATAAGTTTAGACCTGAACTTTAGGAAAATTAGTTGATAGCTGTGTGGTGGATGGCTTGGAAAAGGGAGAAATCAGAGGCAAAGGGACCATTTTATTTTTTTTAATTAATTTATTTGCTTTCAATTTTCAACAACCACTTCCATACGTCTTAAATTTTCTCCGCCTTCCTCTTCTCCCCATCCCTGACACAGTATGCAATCTTATATGGTAATATAAGATATATATTATTATATATAATATAATATTATATATATAATATTATATATAATATATAATATAATATATAATATAATATAATATATAATATATATAATATAATATAATATAATTATTATATATAATATATATTATAAGGTATAATATATTCTATTAAACACATTTTCACATTAGTCATGTTGCATAGAAGAATTAAAAGAAATGGGAGAAACCATGAGAAAAACCAAACCAAAACAAAATATAACACAACATAAAAGTCTGCTTCATTCTGTGTTCTGATTCTATAATTCTTTCTCTGAATGTGGACGGCATTTTGCATCGAGTCCAGAGACCATTACAGAGGCTATTGTAGCAGTTCAGGCTCAAGGTAAGGAGGTCCTCAGTTGGAGTGTTACTCATGTGAGTTGAGAGAAAAGGATGAATATTAGAGATACTGTGGAGGTAGAATTGACAAGACTTGGCAACTGATTAGATATGTAGATGATGGAGAATTAGAGACTAAGGGTGACTCCAAGGTTGAAAACCTTGGTTACTAGTAAGAATAACCGAGTGAGTGTCTGACTGACAGAAATAGGGAAGTATGGAAGAAAGAATTGGTTTGCAGAAAAAATAAGTTCTGCTTTAGATATGTTGAGTTTGAAATAGCTATATGACATCCTATTAAAAATATCCAATAGGCAGTTAATTGCTGATATGGACTGCATCATACAACTTTGTAAGTAGGAAAAATAGTAACAAGCATAGAATTTTATTCTCAGAACATTAAGTCAGGAGAGGAGCTATAGATTAAGCCAACTTTTTGATTTTATAGATCCTACTCCAGGCTTTTAACTCTGTGTTTATCTCTTATTTTTAAATGTGTTTCTTAAAAACAACATATTGCTGGACTCTGATCTTTAATCTGTCCTGCTATTTGTTTCCCTTTTTATGGGTGAGTTTATCTCATTCACATTCAAAGTTACAATTATTATTTATTTCCCTCCATCTTATTTTTCCTCATTATTGTCCTTAGTCTATCTTTTTTACTACATCAAGTCTAGTTTTCTTCTAACTGCTACTTCCCTAGTCCACACCCTCTTAAAGAATTCCCTCCTTGTCTTCTCCCCTTACCCTCCTATTCCTTATTCTACCCATCCTTCTAAGACACCTTCCTTTAACCTCTCCCCCATCCTGCTAAATCTTAATCTGCACCTTTCAAAAGTCCCTCCTTTATCCCTTTATCCTTCATCTTCTTATTTCTTTTATACCCATATAAATATACATATATAGATACTATATTTATCTCTCTCTTTATATATATACATATATACACATATATGTATACATATGTGTATATATGTATATTTATGTATATATATATATGTGTGTGTGTGTATATATATATGTTGTTCCCTCTTTAGAGGTGTAGGATGTGTTCAGGGAGGACAGTTTTGTTTTTTAGAATCACCCCATCCATCATACTCAGCTCAGCCCGAACCTTGCCTTCTAACTACCCAAATAATGATGACAGTCTTAAGAATAATTTCATATCTTAAGATACCATTTTCATATATAAGAAGTAAACAATTTGAACTTAGTGAGTCCCTTATTTAATATTATAACTTTAATGTTTTCCTTGTATTTCTTCTGGATCATATATATTAAATTTTTCATTGAGTTCTGGTCTTTCTGTCAAAAATGTCTGATAGCTTTTCAGTTTGTCAAATGTCTGTTTTTTTTAAAATTCAGGATTATACTCACCTTTGCTGGACAAGTTATTTTTGGTTGCAACCCCAGATCTTTTGCTCTTTGAAATATAATGTTCCAAGACCTATGGTCTTTTAGTGTAGAGGATGTTAAGTTTTGTAAAAATCTTGGTGGTAGCTTTGAAATTATTTAATTTTTTTTCTTGTTAAATATAAATAAGAAAAAAGAAACAAATTTAAATACTAAAATAACATAAAATAAAGAAAGAAAAAACAGCATTACCATGTACAAAGCAAAATATGAGAGAGGATTAAAAATATACAACAATAAATAACCATTTCAAGAAAGCCATATAATAAATACTACATGCTATATTGAAAGCTGTCCATCTTTTCTATATTTCCTTGTAAGTTTTCTTTTGTTGTCTTCTGTGCACTTTTTACTTTGTTCTTTCCCCCCTTCTTCCTCTCCTCAGAAGGCTACAGTTAAGTGTACACATATATACACACACATATATACGTATATAAACACACATACATGTACGCACATACAAATATACATAATACATAGGCACACATATACAAATATAAGCAGATTCAAAGATATATATATATATATATATATATATACATATATACAATGCCCACACATACATGCACTTACTTATCATACATATTCTTAGATATCTATAATCATGTTCATATGTAGACATATTCATTTTGAGGGTAGATAATGTCTTCCTTCATAAATTCAAGTCTTTCCATATTTTTCCAAGTCCACTAACCCTTAATTTCCTATGCTACAGCACTATTCCAACTAGTTGTCTAGTTATCTTAAATAGCCCCAAACAATATTGATGAATGAATATGCCTGACACATAGTGTACTTTGCTTTCTTGTTCTAGAACTTCAGGGCAATTTTCCTTAATAATTTCTTATATTGCATCAAGATTCTTTTTTAATTATCATACAGATACCTGTGTCAACTACAAAGGACCTATGAATAAAGAATCTATCTGCATCTGGAGAAAGATCTGAAAAATGGAAGTATGTATAGAATGATTTTACATACATACATATTTGTGTCTAATAGTAGTCATTTCTAGGGGAAAGGTAGTAAAAAAAGGGAAAAAAAGAAAGTTCCATGATAACTTTAAATACATATTTAAAAGGTATAGACAGTTGTACATAATAGATTTGTAATTTCAAGCGTAATCAGCTTTTTTTTCTACTCTGCTATGTTATGGAAATGCTTATTTCTTAAGTTTAGAATAAAATAAATTTTAGAAAAAAGAAAGATTCATCTTCCTGACTCCAGGCCCAGCACCCTATCCATCATGTCTATTACCAATTTTCAGGTTAAACCACTTGAAAAACTTTGCCTTCCTTTTGGGTAATACCATGTTTCATGTTGGTGGCATGTTGTTACTAGGTCATTCTTTCAGCCATTATGCCAATCTTCACTATTTGTCTCATTTGTATCTCCTGAGGAATTCTCCAGGTGGGCAAGAAAGATGAACACTCTAATCATGCCCCACAAAGTTCCTCCAGAGTTTCAAAGGAAGCATTTAGGTCATAATTTGATAATGGGCAGTTGAAAAGTGGGTAGGTCCAGAGATGCAATGTCCAGGCATGCCGGAAATAATAAATATTACCAGGTGTGAATGACATAGGGCACATTCCAAGAGTGACTTGGTCAGCTTGACTTCTCAGAGAATGAATGACTCCCAGTGGGTGTGTTTATGAGGGTTGTTGACTTGTAATTAGTAAGGATGATTTGTTTTTATAAAAGGCAACATAACTATAGCCTCTCTACTTGCACCTGATGATCTGAATTTCCAGATGATGATGACTAAGGCCTGCTATGATGTGGAAAGTACTTTTTAGCGTAAAGGGCAATAAACTAAGATTAAGGAGCCCAGGGTTCTAGTACTGACTAATATTTGAAAATGCAACCTTGGGCACATCCCTTGGACTATTAGGGTCTTAATTCCCTTATCTGAAAAATGAGGAAGATTGGACCACATGATATTGAGACACAGTGTAACAGAGTTGATAAGATATTGGACCTGGATTCAGAAAGATCTGAGTACTACTTTCATCCTTATTAGCTGTATGACCCTGGGCAAGGCATCTACACTCTCTGGGGTTCTTTTTCTTCATCTTTGAAATGAGGAGGTTGGGGGGCAGCTAGGTGCCATAGTGAATAGAGCACCAACCCCAGATTCAGGAGGATCTGAGTTCAAATCTGACTCTTGCCACTTTACACTTATTAGATGTGTGACCTTGGGCAAGTCACAACCCCAATTCACTTGTCTTCCCCCTTCCAAAAAACAAAACAAAAATAAACTGAGGATGTTGGACTCAGTGACCTCTCCGGTCCCTTACACCTCTAAATCTTTGATCCTTTGATCTCTAATACCTCCTCTAGAACTGGAGGCAAAGTGATAATATGGGAAAGAAATGCGTAACTTTCTTCTTTAACTCTACACTTTGTATAAATTCCATTGTCCTGCTGAGTTGTGGCATGCGTTATTCTTCCTTTACATTTTTCTTTCCTTTCTTTTTTTTGACTTGCCCTTCAGACATTTTTCCATCAATGTGAAAAGAATGTCTGACTAACCACAAGGCGGAGGGGAAGAATCTGCTTCAGACTTTATCTTCACAAAGATCCAGCAGGCAGAGACAACTTGAGTTGGAATTCTGAGTCTCAAAGATACTCCCCTCTGGCCCTGGAGGTTTTCAACCTTTAAGTCTGACATTTTTGTTTACTGTGGGTCTAACCAGATGCTAATATACAATTTGGAAAGTTTCCCTAACTGAGATCACCTGTAACTGGCGGTTATACATTTGCCATCCTTCTGCCATCCTTATTTGGTTGGTTGATTGGTCCCTGAGAATGGGTAGGTGGGTTTAGCCACTAAGTCTAAGATTCTGAGATGATCCTGACCCTTTCTTTCATTTTTAAATATTCATTCATTTTTCTATTTATTATTTCTCTCTCTCTTCATCAGGTTTTGTTATTTTTGACTATTTTGACATTTGACTATGATGCTGATTATGGGATCTTCCAGGAAACTATCATAACCTATTTAACATACAAATTATTTTCCTGGCTTGGGTTTGTGGGTACATTCTTCTACCCCTGAGATTTTAGTACAACAATATGTTCTGAAAGTTTTCAAAGGAAGAAAATCAAACTATCAACAGTTGTTGAGGGCCAGGGTGGAGTGCAGTTGACAAGATCAGGCTAGACCTTCAGGGAAACTGTTTTTTGAGACTGTGCTCATTATCATCCGGAATGGCTCTCCATGTTCCCCGGATGTTGCTGTCTCTGTGAGACAAACTAGAGAATTACAGAAAACAAGGGATATGTAAAATAGATGCCCTCTAGACTCGCAGTCTTTAAGATAAGACTGATTAAATCACTAGGGCAGGAGACAAGCAGAATGTCATGTAGGTTTGCAGTTTTTCTCTATAAATACCCTGACCCTCAGATCAATAAACGGAGTTGGTCTGTCTTCTTCTCCCTCCCATGTCATTCTTCTTCACCACATCCCTGAGCCATGTAGGGATGTAGGCTGTCTGCTACATCTGGCGCTCTAACAGGGACATGATCCAGGAAAGGGACTTGTCTTTCAGTGATAGTGGCCCCCTGGAAAGGTGCTCCAAGTTGTGACAAGGCAACTAAGGTAAGAGGAAGCCTGGAAGAACCCCTGCAGGGGCATTTCACTTTGTCTGAGATCCTCGCAGGCACAGTAAAATCTCAGCAATTACAGGTTTACCGGGAGAGCTTACTGTGTTAACAGAATCAAAAGGCAGATTCTGTTCATAAGAGGTTAACAATGGGTCAGATACTTTTTAAGGACAGAAACACTCAGGTACAGGCGGTTGTGGAGAAGGAGGAAGGGGAAGAAGAGGTGGATTCCTGGTCAGAGGAAGTCTCAGCACCCCTGGAACCCTCAGCTCCCACAGAACTGCTGCCATTCTATACTGCTCCAGAAACCCCAGATCCCATTAACCCAGGAGGTGTTGCCAGAGAATTCACCCCTCTGGATTTTAAATTTTTAAAGGAATTAATACAAGAGGTAATCAATTATGGACCAAGTAATCCTTATATTCAGTCTCTTCTAGACAGTAGATTGGTGTCATTTAGATAAAACCACTCTTGAAGGAGATTACTTAATGTGGAAATTTGAATTTTACAAAGTATGTTTGGAACAAAGTAAAAGAAATCAAGGCATAGGTCTAATTTGTGCAGAGGATTTCTGACAATCTTTTCTCAGTTTTTTGAATTCTTATCGTCTGCGTATGTACTCTGCCTCTATGTTTTATGTGAGTGTGTTTGTGTGTTAATCTCTTTCCCATGTTTTCTCTTTCCTTACCCCTTGCCCCTTCTCTCTGATGACTGCAGCATCAGGGAGGAGTATGGGAGAAAGAGAGAAACTAATCTTATATTGCTAAAGGCAGTTTCAGATAAGGTATATAAGGAAATAATGCATGTGTAGTTTTAAGGAAAGCATAAAAGTTTTGGACAGTTGTTGGTAAAATTCTCTCTCTTTCTGCCTTCTAACCCTGGCCAGGTTGTGAAGGTGGAGAGAAAGACAAGAAATCAGGGAAGCTTTCCCCCCTCATTATCAGAGGCAGGCTGACTAGCATTTTAATCAAGCCTCACCTAAAAGAGAAGTTTTTGTATAATAGGAAATGACCAAAAAGTAGTTATTCTGGTCATATTTTAAGTGAAACATGTCACTCCTAATTGGATGTTTAAAACAGATCAGGATTTGTTATATTATTTGGCACGAAGGCAAATTGGAAAAAAATGCATAGATCTGAAAAAGACACTTCAGCAGAGATAAAGCTTTTGAACTCATTCAAAAGCCCTCTCTTTCAAAGAAGTTCTTAAGGAGTGGACACAGAAGTAAAATTTACCTGTAAAGGTTAGAACCATTAAGATTTTTTTTTGTCCTGCAATCTCAACTCATCACCCAGTTAGGACTACAGTGAATTGTAACTCTTATCATCCCAGATTAGATCAAGGGAAGAGAATGCTAAAGAATAGTAGGGAATTTAATTTACCCTCCCTGAGAGTAGGGGTTGGGCCACAGCAGTATGAGATCACAAGTCAACCAGCCCCTACATTTAGTAAGCCCAGTCTTCTATTAATAATACTTATATGTGATGGTTTGGAAATGTAATTAATGACACCTAAGGTTCACTATTTGTGTTACTGTTGTGCTTCTAAAGTGTTATAGTCTTATTTTGTAAAAATTGAGTAACCCTTGCAATCCAGAAACAGGATTAGAGAAACCAATTTCTAATCTGAGTTTTGTTGAAACTAAAAGATGTTGGGAAAATTGTGTAAAACCAGTTATGTTTTAAATTTTATCAGTCCAGCTAACCTTGTCTTATAATATTTTGGTTTTTGTAATTGTCATTTAGAAAACCAGATATTTTCACCTTTGCCTGTTAAAGAAGTTTAAGTTAAAATCATTTGGCTATCACTTTAAAAGTTGTAAGATTGTTAACTTAAGTTATTTGGAGTTACTGTTTTAATGCTAAACCTAAAATTGTTCATTGATTACCGTATGTAGAAAAAAAGGAATTGAATGAAAACTTTATTTAGATCTGCCCATTCGGAACAGACTTCCAGTATGCTTGTTGATGGCAGGCATGGGTGTGGTGCCAATCTCCTTTATTTTGTAAAATTGCTAAGGCCCCTAGGAAACCATTCCTGTAGGTACAGTCATCAACCCTAGGAAAGAAACTTGATAGGCTTATGCAAATTATAAACAATGAATAGGACATGCTGAGAAGTTGTAATATATACAGAGGATTTTTGGCAATTGGCTTTTACATCTGGACAAATTTTAAACTTGAAAAGGAAAGATCTTAATGGAATTCCCTTATGCATATGAGTTCTGGTAAATCTTTATTACTTACTGCAACTCCATGAGAATAGAAATGACTATCTGGCTCTGAGCTGATTAGTGAATTTTGCTGTTTAAGGAGAAAGATAGTTGAGACCATAAATATTTTTGTTTTGAATTTGAACTTATGTGTGGTTGTTTGCAGTCAGTATCTGAGAGAAATACCACAAGCTATTCAAAGGGAATATTTCCCACCTGATTATTCCTGAGTTTGGCTATGAAACAGATTCTACATAATTGGAGAATTTTACTCTCATCTGAATTCAAACAGTCTAGGATGTTTTATCCTGTCATTTGCTATGTCACATCTCCCTGTTTTCTCTTTCTATATAGCAAATTTCTATGATCAATAGTAAATGACAAAACATGTGAGCCCCTTTTGTGTAATCTTACTGGGAAATCTAATATTATTTTTATCTGAAATTAGAACATGTTTATCAATTTAAGTAAACTACTTAAGATGTCTCCATTGTTTAAAAGAATTTTATAAGCAGTAGTGTTTTTCTGTAATCAGTCTCTTACTGTTATCAATGTGAGAGTATATATTGTACCTTTTTGACTAAAGCATTTTGTGTTATCGAGGAATTCTGTGATAATTAAGAATTTGGGCATTAATATCACTTAAGGACATTTTCATACCAAATAAGCTTTAATGGATTTTAATTTTGAATGTTTATTTTTGTTTCAAAGTAAAAAGATAACTATCATTTTAAAGGTTTTGAACTATTTATAAAAGTTTAGTGACTGTTAACATCAGGACAAATTTTAAACTATTTTAAAACAAAAGAAAACACTTTTAGAAGAAATATTTTATCTATAAAGCAGAAAAGATCTTGCTCTTTTAATCTGAATTGGTAGTCATTCCATGGCCTAAGCAAAAGTTAAAATTAGTGTTTGAACTTATTAACAACTTAATTTCTAAAAGTTTTTCTTCCAGAGTAAATGTAATCAGAGAAGGAGAAACTACCCTGTGAAACAATGAAGTACATCTATTCAGTTGTAAAGTTCAAGTTTGAAATCTCTTTTGTTTAAGACAATACAGTTATGCTAGTAAGGAGTGATAACTTGTGAGCTATCTTGACTATGGTAATCTTGCTACTTAACCTGACTTTTCATATTCAAATTTGTAGCCACATCTTCCTGAATCTTCCCACTTAATCTGACCTTTCATATTCACATCTGTTGCCCTTGGCCTAGTCTGGCCTTCCTTTGTCTGTTATGCCAGGGAAATTGTCCTTTATTTATATTCCTTTTGTTCCTGTTTGGTCTTTGTCTAACCTCCATGCCAGGTTTGTCTTTTCCAGAGTGCAAACCAGCAACTTCCAGATAACTGCTCAGGCTATGTATCTCTTGAATAGGACCTATCGAGGCAGGGACAGCTCTACATCCAATCTCAGCAGGAAGCAATTTCAGAAGCTGAGACCTTCATCCCTTACCCCAAAAGATCTGGGGTCCTATCCCATACTCAACTGCCAGGGCCTATAATAGAGGGAAATAGACAAGTAGACAGCTTGCCCACACTGACAGTTTTAGAAGCACAGCATTCTCACAACCAGTTTCATCAGTCAGCTTCATGCTTCGAAGGCAATTTCATATTACTAGAGAGCAAGCAAGAAGCATTGTAGTAACATCTTGTCCACATTGCATTTTCTTTTTGCCAGTTCCATCAAATACATCCATCAGTCTTAGAGGATGCAATCCTTTTGAAATATGGTAAATGGATGTCACACATGTCCCAGAATTTGGAAGGAATAAATACCTTCATGTAACTCCAGCCCACTGACTGGGGAATTAACAAAATTTGTTACCAATCATCTGTTTAGGCGTTTTGCAACTCTAGATATTCCATAAAATATAAAAACAGATAATGGTGCAGCTTAAACTAGTTAAGCTTTTACTAAGTTCTATCTGTCATACAGAATACAGCATAGAACTGGCATCCCATATAATCTTGCTGGTCAGGCCATTGTAGAACGTCCCAATCATGACATAGAGAATGTCACAATCATGACATAAAAACTCTCCTTCAAAAACAAAAGAAAGGGGGAGAAGAAGGCAAAAGAATAAGAAGAGTTGACATGGTGTTGTATACCTGACACCAGATAGAGAGAGGCTTATGTCTGCTCAAATTTCAAAAAGGCAAAACACACCTCACTGATTGGAAAAAAGTGAAAGTGAAATGGAACAACACAAAGATAGGCCCTGTGTTAACATGGGGGTGATGGTATGCTTTTATTTCCATAGGAAATGGTGAAGAAACAATCTGGATACCGGAAAGAAACATCCGACCTCTGCCATACGTTGGAGAAGATAAGGATCGAGGAAAAGAGGAAAGAAAAAAAGCCAATGAAAGCATCGTCAGACTGACAGGACAATGAAGACACTCATTCTGCTTCTGGGCACCCTCCAGCTGACCACTGCCCAGAAGGAACTGATTGAGAGGAAGATAGATGGACTTTTTGTACATAGTCCACCTGGGGTTACTGGTGGTGAAATAGGGAGGGAAGATAGAGGAGGTAATTATGGTAGCATATGGGTCTAAGGTTTTTGGGAAACAAATTAATACCTGTTGAGGGCCAGGGTGGAGTATGGTTGACAAGATCAGGACAGACCTTTGGGGAACTGTTCTTGGAGACTGTGCTCATTATCATCCAGAATGTCTCTCCATGCCCCCCTCCCCCCCAGATGTTGTGGTCTCTGTGAGAAAAGAGAATTAAACAGAAAACAAGGGATATGTAAAATAGATGCCCCTAGGCTCACAGCCTGATTAAATCAGTATTATAAGACTGATTTAATCACTGGGACGGGAGATGAACAGAATGTCATGTAGATTTGTTGATTTTGTCTATATAAACCCTAACCCTCAGATCAATAAACAGAACTGGTCTATCTTTTCTCACCTCCCGTGACTCTTTTCTTTCAGCCACATCACCAAGCCATGTAGGGACGCAGGCCATCCGCTACAGATATCGATAGAATTTTTGCTGTTATGATTGGGAAATAATATGCTTTAATTGTAATATCACTGAATACGTTGGCTTTCATATAGTTAACACTAGTATTTTATCTGTAATTATGTATCCTAGGTTTGCTTTAATGCCTATCAAAAGTGAAGGGTAGTATATATCTGTATCTGATCAAACTTTCAATCGGTTAATGTTAAAAGTAAGACAAAAAAGATCTATAGGTTGCATTATTTTAGGCATTATAAGCTTTGTGGCAGCATTGGCTTCCTCTGTATCAATTAGCTTATCTGTACGTACAATTTAATTGATACTTTAAGGGAAACTGTTGTGGTGGTGGGAAACAAAGTTGATGTTTTTGAAACAAGATTATTCCTAAAATGTGATTATAGGTTCATTTCTATTTGTGTTATTCCTGTCCATTATAATACTACTATACATAATTTATAGATCAGACCTCCAAGGGAAATCTTGACCCCAAGGAAGCTGCAAGCGCCATTTGGGATTATGTTGCTAATACAAATCCCCTTGCATCCCTGTTCCATTGGCTCATATCTATATTGCCTCTATCCCTTTGTTTCTCTGTATGGCCACCTATTCATAGGTGCCTTCTCTCTCTTGGGTAAGCTTTTCAAACCCAAGTACCTTATCTCTCGATTACAACAAAAGAAAGGGGAAATTGCGGACAGCCAGGATGGAGTGCAGTTGACCAGATCAGGATAGACCTTGGGGAAACTGTTCTTTGAGACTGCTCACTATCATCTGGAATGCTTCTGCATGCCTCCCCCTCCCCCACACTCCCAGGTTGCTGTCTCTGTGAAACAAACAAGAGAATTACAGAAAACAAGGGATACGTAAAATAGATGCCCTCTAGACTCATACTCTTTAAGATAAGACTGATTAAATCACTAGGGCAGGAGACAAAGAAAATGTCCTGTAGGCTTGCAGTTTCTGTCTATAAATATCCTGACCCTCAGATCAATAAACAGAGTTGGTCTATCTTCTTTTCCCCCCATGTCTTTCTTCTTCACCACCTTGCCGAGCCGTGTAGGGATGCAGGCTGTCTGCTACAAATGGTTTTATTAACCAATGCCCAAATCATTAAGAATAAGTGAAATGCAAATAAAAACAACCCTGTGGTTTTGCCTGATGTTCAGCAAAGTGTCAGAGGCGACAAACTTGTCATTATTAGAAGGACTGCAGGGTGATAAGCCCACTAAGACCCTGTTGGTGGAGTTCCAAATTGGCCAAACTCTTCTGGAAAACAATTTGGAATTGTACCAAAATCCTTTGTTCTTGAGATTCCACAATTAGAAGGTCAAAGACAGAAAGTGCCCACATGTATGAATGTTCCATATGTATAGGTGTCCCAAGGAATATAGCACCTTTTTCTGTTTTCCAGCACAAGGGTCTGGTTGGCAAAGTGCTTCTTTAGGCCTGCCATCTTTGAAGGCGGCAAATTTGCCTGTTAAAAAACAAAAACAGGAACAAAGCAATCATTCCTCTCTTTCAGGAGCAGTGCACTAAAAAAAAAAATGCAAAAAAACCCCAACCAAGCAAACAAGGCCAGAAGAGAGAAGCAGTGTGCTATAGTGGATACAGTCAGGAGAAGCTGACTCTCCCTGTCACTCAACCTCTTAAAGTGTCCTTGAAGGCACTTAACCTCTCTAAGACTGAGGTAGCAGAGCAGCTGTCAATCTACCCAGAGAGAAGGAGGTCCGTACTCTAAGGATCCAAAACAAAACAAACCACAAAGCACACCCTTCATGACCCCTGGCCAGCACATTCAATTGTAATGATCTCTTTCCTAAGGTGAAAGATGTGTTTAGGCTTAGGTCTCCATGGCAGAGAGTGCAGCAGAGAGATGAGTGTGAGCTTGGCTCAGGTTGCCTCATTTGTCTGTCAACAATGAGGCAAGGAGTTAATCAATCCAGTTTCTTGAACACCAAGACTTTAAATTCAACTCTTTGCTAGGCATGGTGTGGGAAACAAGAAAATGAGACAATGTGACCCTTGCCCTCAGGAAATTTCCAGTCTAATTGACAAGAAGGATAAAATGTATGAAATAGATGACTTAAAAATATGGTATTATCTGGAAGAATTGGGAAGAGGGGGTTGAGAGGAGAGGAGAGCGGAGGGAGAGAGAGAGAGAGAGATGAATGAAAGAATGAATGAGCATTTATTAAGTGCTTACTAAAACAATCCTTGCCCCCAAGGAGAGATAAAGGGAGACTTCATGGAGGTGCTTGCACACAAGTTAGACTGGGGAGGTTTGGAAGAATTTGCATAAAGTTTGTATAGAATTTTTATAGGGGAGTAAGAATGGTTGTCCCAGGTAAAGGGTGTAAGACCCAGAGGCAAGAACACCTGGGGCAATGAGGAGCTGGGCCTAACTAGAGCAGAGAGGATATACTTATAGGGGAATGGTAGGAAGTGAACTTGTCTAGATTGGGGGCAGGGTGGAGATTCTGGACCACATAAGAGTTAACCTCCAATGTTATTCTATAGAGTAAAGATAGAGGCAAAGGTTTATTTTCCGATGACCTCAATTTGCATGCACCTGCGAGACAGCCAAAACATGCTTATGTAAGCAGTGGGGAACTTTCTCTTGCTGCAGTCAACCTGGGGTCCACAGATCCCAAAAGGATATATGGATAAATTCCAGAGAATCCATGAACTTAAATGGAAAAAAAATTGCATCTTTATATTCATTAATCTCTAATTGAAATTTAGCATTTCCTTCAGTTATTTAAAAATCGTTATTCCGAGGAGCCAATATGCCTTCACCAGGGGTGGGGAAGCAGAACCTGGTGGTCCTGACCTTGAGGCCACAGTTCCCCACCACTTCACCACTACTGGTCCATGACATTAAAAGGGTTAAGAATCACAGTCTTCAGAACAATGGAGCTTTTCTAGTTGGAAAGAAGGGACAGTGGCCTAAATCCTCATGCATGCTTGCCTGCTAGCCTTTCCTTCTGGGGATGGACCAGTCATCTCATTCTGCTATTTCATTATTGGGGGGAGGTGAACTTCTCTAGGGAAAATAGTTAAGAGAACAGCCTGACTCCTGGAAGCATCTGAGATATGCCCACCTTATCTCTAAAATAGGGAACTTTGTGTGGTGACTCCCCTTAGAGATGAGGACAGAAGTTTGGCACCTGTGCAGTCCACAGTCTTGCTAGGTTCTTTTCCTACCTGTTTCCTCTTGATGGTTGGATGGGTACCAGTGCTAGGAGATTACGGAACACACAAGATTATTCCTCTGGTCCTTTGGAGCACATCTAAATTAGTACGCACCAGTGAAGTTGTCTGGAGATGAAATTAGCCCCTGACATCACAATCCAAGTTTAAGTTGTTTTGACTTTCAGAACTCTGTCCCTCTCAGTTTCTAATCCTTCTATCTAATCCAGCTTCATGTGTCCTTCCTGCCATCTGTATTCTAATTTGAGTGACAGGACACACATGGGCTAGGGGGCAAGGGAAGCCTGTCAGCTGAGCTTTCAATCAGCAGTCAGCATCAGGGCAGATCCAAGGGGGTGGGAGAGCATGAGAACCCTGGGCAACTCACACTCCTCACTGTAACATTTTTTTATGGATGAAATCAGGCTAAAATGAACAGCAAGAGCAGAGTTGAAAAAAAAAAAGAAGGGGGAGGAGAGAATGGAAAAAAAGTATTACATAGCTTGGAGCCTGGGAAAAAAACCAGAGAGCTAACCCCAGTGCTTTGAATTGATGATAATGGGGGATTTCTGGTGGGGCTCTGGCCCTCAGACCCACCTTTTCCTGCTACCTTCATCAGGACGGGGTATTGTGGTCCCAGGAAAGCCCTAATTACCATCACCATCGTCATCAAAAAAAAAAAAAAAGTAGAAATGGCCCTATTTACTTACACTGAAATGACAGAGTCTGGCCTTGTTTCAAAGTAGTGTCCACCACAATGGCATGGATTCCATGACCTTGGCAACAATTTCCATCTTTGGCATTTAACCTTTTTTAAGCACTAAGTTATCTTAAGAAAAAATGTGAGCTACTAATCGGGTAACTCTTTTCACCTTTATTTTTTCTATATTTCTGCTTTAGTGTACTTTAATATCTGGACATTATTTTATTTTTAATCTTATATAGTTATCACAGATAAGATGATAATGGATGTAAAGTGATTTATAAGGGCAATTAGGTGGCAGAGTGGATAGTGTTAGACCTGAAGTCAGGAGCTCACTGATGAATTCATATTTAGCCTCAGACACTTACTAGCTGTATGACTGAGCAAGTCACCTAACCTTGGTTGCCTCAGTTTCTCATCTGTAAAAGGAGCTGAAGAAAGAAATTGCAAACCACTCTAGTATCTTTGCCAAGAAAATCCCAAATGGGGTCACAAAGAGTTGGGATGTCAGAAAGGAAGGAACAACAAAGTGCTTTATAAAACAAAGAGCTATGCAAATACTCAATGTTGCTGTATTCCTGTCTTATGGAGAAGGATTTTTGTATCTGGGTAACTGACTTGCATTTCAAGACAACATCTTATCATCAATACTGAGGCAAATTAGGTATCCTTTACTCTCTGTTTATCGAGTTACCAAATAAATGATCAATATATCGTCTTACCATTAAGATAGTAAATAAATCTCTCAGGAAATGTAGAGAATCATAGATTCTTGGGTCTAGAAAGTATTTTAAAGATCATCCTGGTTCATTTTCATGCCATTGAGTCTTCTGGCCCACAATGAATTCCCTAGACTATAATTAGGGCTTCTGAGATGACTAATTGTGCTTTTTGAAAGTAAAGCCCAGGTGCTCCTTTAAAAAAAAAAAAATCTTACCTGTTGAAATGTTGAAAGATATCTGGTGGTTAACAGGGCTAGATTTCTTTTTTAAGGACCATGCCTTAAATTCAAATCACTCCGGCTCTCATTGATTGGCCACTAATGGGTCTTAGGCCAAGCCTCAATTGATCACTGTTTGGGCCCTGATTGGCTCAGAGTGAATGTAAATAGCAATTGTTTCTGTTTTGGAAATCCTGAGGGTCTTCCCTCCCAGACTGATGTTTTTTTTAATTAGGTAAAAGAGGCTCTGTTTCATTTCTTACCTAGCCTTAATCACTGAATGGGTGTTGCCTCAGACAAATGGAGACTTAAGTTTAAAAAGGCCAAGGTCTCCCACTACATCCAGGGCCATCTCTAGTGGTCCTGATGTGTATCCGGCTTCTGGAACCATGTAACTCCAGAGAAGAAAGTGAGGTGGATGTCTTTGTACAGCCCTCTCTCATTAAATCCCATTCATTTGCATGTCATGGCATCACCTCCCTGTACCTCTCTGAGAACAAAGGACAAACACCAAAGCCAACGCCTGTTACTCAAGACCCATCTGAAATTCCATCTCCTCCATGGAATCTTTCCTCATTACTCAAACTCACATCTTTGTCTTTTGGATTTATGTGACAACTTCTTGACTGTACCAACCACTTGGTAATGAATCATGCTTTACTTTGTGTCATTTCTTGTATCATTGCTTTGGTTCTTCATGTGCGTTTGCCATATCACCTCAGCTAAAGTCTAAGGTCCTTAGGGAACTTCATTATATTATCCACAGTGCCTAGATATCCTTCAATCAATCAAAATTATTGGATACTTACCAGGTATAAGGTGTTGTACTGGGTGTCAGTGGGAGATGAACAGTAGATAAAAACTTCAAGGTGCTTGGAAGCAGCTGAAGAGATATCTTAAACTCATGAAAAATTTAACAAAATAATAATACAGATAATGTATACAAAGTCCAAAGATGAATACTAGAAGAGATGTCATAGAAAGGTTAAAGTGATCATCATGAACTAGAATGCTATAGAAGCCTTCACAGGGGAGGAACCTGAGTTGAGTCCCGAAGGATAGGATTTTACAACTTATTCAAGCCCCAGCGCAAAATGGGTGCTCAAAAAAATAGGCGCTGATTGAATTACTGAATTGTAGAAAAACCCCAGAATTTGTAGTCACTTGCCTGAAGGGAAGCAGAAAGTTGATCCCCATATCTTTGTTGAGTGGAATTTGGTTTGAAATACTTACATAATGCTTTGATGAATGAAAGGAAGGAGGAGGGGAGCTATTATCTGACTTCCTTTCAGGAAGGTCTGAATCACCTCATTACTTTTTTTTTTTTTTTATCATACTTGTGTATAAAGACTCTGCTTAAGAATAAGTTATATTCCCTTGCCTTGTTTCTCAGACTGAAATTATGTGTTGACTTTTCTCTTTCCTTCCTTCCTCTGTAAGCTTGCCCTATGAGAAAGAAATCACAGGGAGCTTCTGGACACTAGCCAACATGTGAAGGAGGCTATTGTTTTGTTGCCACTGAGTATACCTAAACCATCCTTGAAGATAAACTATCATTATGACAAAAGCCAAGTCATCATGCCAGGGAATGCTGGATCCCAAGAGTGCTGATAAGCAGTGGGAATGAATTTGGGAAACTCCTCCCTGTTGCCATTAGCTCATAATCACAACAAAGAATTAGAAGCCAGTTAGGATAGGATCAAAGAATTAGAACTGGAAAAGGACCCAATTTATCTGCCTCATTTTACAGTTGAGGAAACTGAGGCCTTTTCCCATGGTCAAACAGGTAGCAAACAGCAAAGCTAGAATCTGAATTCTAGTCTTCTTGTTCCAGCAGTGGATAGAGTGTCAGATCTGGAGTCAGGAAGACTCTTCCTGAGTTCAAACCTAGTTTTAGATACTTACTAGCTGTGTGACCCTGGACAAGTCATTTAACCCAGTTTGCCTCAGTTTCTTCATCTGTAAAATGAGCTGGAGAAGGAAATGGCAAACCACTCCAGTATCTTTGTTGAGAAAATCCCAGATGAGATCGCAGAGTCAGGCATACCTGAAAAAAACTGAACAACAGCAAACTTCTTGCTCCAAATGAAGCACTACTTCTATTACACCACATTGCTTTCTCAGTTATACTAAGGTGATTACTGATACTAACTGAACATCTGGACAAAGCAGGTATCCTAGAAACGATGTAGTGGAGGGCACTGGAAATGTAGAGACTGTTTGCCTGAGCAGCCTCTATTAGGCTCAGTATTTTGAGACTGAAGAGTTTAAAGTCTCTCTATTTTTAAAACTTTCTTCTTGGAGCATGAATCTCTTTAATTCCATACTTCCCCACCCACCCAAGCATTCTTTTTCTATTTCCCCTAATGACCATATACTCTTAGAGCTTTCATTCACGACAGAGGTATGAATAAATGATAATAGCTGCAATTATTACCCATCTTAAGGAGATTTATGCCTTCAAAGAGACCAAAGTCTTAAATTAAAAGGATAAAGTTCTAAAAAGAGAATTCTAGGCCTCAGTCTGGCAGTTTGAGAAGATATTGTGGAACATCCAGGCCTTCTGGGCTTTCTGAAGTCACACCTCCTAAGCCATTGTCTATTCGAAGTGACACAGTACAGTAGAAAAAGCACTGGCTGAGGAGCCAGAGGACCAGGGTTCTATCAAGGGTTCTACCAGTTTTTTGACCTTTCATGTATTATCTTCTCTCAATTACCTTCTCGAGGTTAGTGACTCTCTTTTCTCTTATATTTCTTGGTTCAGCTCTGGACACACATAGTAAGGCTTAATGTTGACTGACCTTGGGCTGGTTATTTCCCACCTGATGCAATCCAATAAATACTTATTAAGCACCTATAATCTTTCTGAGTCTTAGGTTTCCTCATGTGTAAAATCAGATCTAACTGTGGTACATTATAACTCTTGCTTTTCATGAATTTATTATTTTTTCACAGGATTATTAGAATTTTCTACTGATGCTACACATAATACCAAAGTCCCATTTCAACTCAACCCTTTAAACCTGCATAATGGCAACAAAAGATTAGAGTAGCTAAGTAGCCAAGTGATTTCCCCGTAATAAAGCAGATGGCAGATAGCAAAGTCAGGATTTGAACTCCAGTTTTCTGGCTCTAAATGCAGTACTTTTTCCCCATTATATCATACTCAAACTCAAACTGTTGAGAAGCCATTATTTTCTTTCATGTCTGAAATAGGAAAGGGTAAAAAGAAATGGAGCGTAAATTATATCCAGAGCCAGGGATGTTGCTATGGCCAACTGCTTCTTCTTCTTCTCTACCAATTTAGATCCTGCCCAAGTAGCTCCCTTTACATCCGGGTATCTCAAGTATGCCTTTAGGGTAATGGAGATAGAGTCTCCAAACACTGATAATATTATAAATGAAGCATGGACTGTTCTTCAATGACCTTATTGACACAAACTTCCTAGAAAACTGACTGTTCAACCACCAGGGAATCAAGCATTAATATAGCACACAAAGAGCCCGGGAGTGAAGCTAGGCCCATCACATTCAACAGGCAACTTTTATGTGCCTACGATGTGCAAGGCACTCTGCTTGACCTTGGGGAATACAGACAAAAAAAAATGTAACCTTTGAGGGAGTTTGCATTCTATTGGAAAAAAACAACATGCCGATTGAATGAAAAGTAATTTTGGTGGGTAATATCCCACCGGAGGGAGTGGGAAAGGATGTGGCACTTGCATTGAGTCTTGAAAAGAGAAATTATAATAGGTGACTGTGAGAAGAGAGGACATTTCAGGGATGGGGGATGAAGCTTGAGCAAAGAGGCAGAGGTGGGGATGGAATGCCAGGCATAGTGAAAAGTGCGCAAGCTAAGTGTGCCTGAAATGGGAGGGGAGAAATAAATCAATATGAGAAGATAGGCTTGATTGTGAATGACAAATGACAAACACTGGGGTTGTTTTTGCTTTTGTTTTATCTTAGAGGCGCTAGGGAGCCCCTGAAGATGCTTCCTAAAGGGGAGAGTCACCTGGTTATCTCCTGCAGCTGTGTGGAATATGGATTAGAAAGGGAGAGGTTAGCGGCAGAGAAAACCATTAGGAGGCATGAGGTGCGGTAGCTATGTGGATGCAGAGAAGCGGGGCAGATTCAAGATGCCTCTATGAAAATATGAATAATAGCTCTGACTATCACCTACTGAAACCTTTAGGGTGCTTTTAGTATAATGTGATAAATCGATCCTTGGTCCAACTGGCTTAACTTCAGAACCATTCATGATAGTGTTATCTTTTGAATCAGATGTCCTTCAGTTTAACTAGAGACATATCTGGTTAATCTTCATCTCCACCCCTCAAAGAGAAGAAGTGGTGTTTCAAAGAGGAAACTCTTTATGAGTAGACTGTTGCCCTACATAAAAAGCTGAAATGAAGCAGCACTCAGCAAATCCTTACTGAGTGCCCACCATGTGTTAGGTACTGGGCTAAGTGCTCACGATACAAGTACAGAAAGGTGAAATAATCCTTCCTTGCAAGAAGCTTACATTCAAAGGTGGGGGGCGGGAGTGGGGAAAAAAGAGCGGGGAGAAAGAGTGAGAGAGAGAGAAAGATATGTAGCATACTATATAAAATGAATAAATACATGTATATACAAAATTGTTAAGTACAAGATAGTCTGAGAGGGAGAGCACTTACGGGACAAGGAAAGGCTTCAGGTAGAAAGAGGTGCTTGAACTCTGTTTCAAAGGAAGAGACACACTATGAAGTAGAAGTAAAGATGGAATGTCACCCTCTAGTTGTGTGTGTGTGTGTGTGTGTGTGTGTGTGTGTGTGTGTGTGTCCACCTGTCTCCCTCAGACTGGCAGTTCAACAGCTACTCACCTGCCCAACCTCACTACTAATATACAGAAGCTTTGGCTTTCTCCATTTCTGTCCTGGGAGGATCTGGCCCTTCTTTATGCAGCCTGGTGGGCCCCTATTCCTGAGGGCTCTCCATATTGTGCCATACTTAATGTGGACACCCAATTAGCTTCAGCCTTATCACAGTTCAGACTTCCAGAGTTCAAGGGATCCCCCAGCTTCAACTTCCCCGGTAGCAGGGATTATAGGAGTGTACCATTCATTCAGTGTGATTTATGGGATGTTTAAAAGGCCTTACTTCCCAAAACTCTCACTACTTCTGACCTCAAACCCTACCTA